>CM042218.1:13637664-14372664 GCA_023566465.1 Cottus gobio | reverse complement strand
TGGCCTGCAGAGTTTGCTGCAGAGACATAGCCGTGTGACCAAGCCACTGACCTCCAACCAGCTGCAGTAACTCTACGGGCCAGATGAATTCGGCGACCCTCCCTCCCTTTCTCTTTCTCTGTCTCTGTCTCGTCATCTCTCCTTCCCACTCTCCCTCCTCCCATTCCTCTCTCGATCAGTCCGTGGTGTTAAAATGTAATAGGATTGGACTAGCTGTGTATCCCCTGTTTGGAGTCAGACAGGCGTCCCCGGGGAAGCCACGCCTGTCGTTGAATGATCTTCCCTTGCTTTTATCAACACATCTTTGAGAGAGGAAAACGCAGCCAAGGAAAGTTTCCTCTGGAATTGTGCATGAGTGTGCTGTTTTAAAGGAGGGAGTTTTCTAGGATTGTTCAATTGGTTTTGCACAAAACAAACTCTAATTCACGGACTTTGTGGCCATTAGCATGACGAATACATTTTAAATTAAATTTGTTTAACAAAATTAAAGTGCAAAACCAATTAAGAACATAGTGTGTTGCTAGGTGCAATATCTCGATAAATTATCAGATTCAATATAATACAAAGTCTGTGTTTCCAAGGTCTTAAAAGACATCAACCTGTCCTGTGATGACATCATTTAACATTGAGGCAGATCGAGGACACGTTAAGAATATCTCACAGGATGGTGGTCATTGTGGACAGCTCAAGGCTGGATAAAATCACCAATCAGAGAACACTGTCAAGCCAGCACCTCATCCCACTTTAATTGAACCGTAGTGACATTCTCTTGCATGGCACTTATTCACTGTAGGAGAATGCGCCACCCAAACCGCAGATTATTAGAGTCACATTCAAGCTCAAAGTGGTTGTGTATGAGTGTGTGCTTTTATGTGTGTTACTACTCAGTGGTTGTTGGTCTATTGGTGCGCAGGCCAGCGTGTGTCCATACTGTATGAGTGTGTATGTGCTCATCGAGCTGTTGACCTCAGTGGGGCATTACCCAGCCGCAGATAATGAGCTTTAACATTCTATTTCATCTTTCTCAATAAGGAGGTGCATAACAGACACCTGAGGGCCTAAAGGTCAAAGGAAAGCAACTCAGCCTGAAAACAGATTACACAATGCAGGCAAGCAAGTAATTATCAAGACGATCATAAATCGGAGGCGAGGCAATAGTGTTCCCCTACTTTAGCAGTGCGGTGGTTGGATTTAGTGTTGCTGGAGAGGAATTGGGTTTTCGCCATAAGGGCTCAGGCTGCTCTGGCTGCTAACCTCTACAGAAAAAGGTTAAATGTGATGTGCCATATATACTTCTGCCAAGGAATTGTTGTGCATGGCTCACAAGACTAATTTGATTTCCATGGGGCTGTAAATAATTATTCTAACAGAAGCAAGCATCTCTGGCTAGTTATCCAAACAGACCGAAAAAAAACAAGTAATACAAAAGTGGTACAAATTGTTTTCACACAGGGCTTTTTTATCACCATCTTTCATATTGTGGAACATCATTTTCCTTTTAGTGCATGAATACATCCATCCATCCATTATCTGAACCGCTTATCCTCTTTAGGGTCGCGGGGCGCTGGAGCCGATCCCAGCTGTCATTGAGCGAAGGCAGGGTACACCCTGGATAAGTCGCCAGTCTATCCAGGGCTCACATGAATACAATGAGATGATAAATGTTTTTCAATGCAGGCTATTGGTGGTTGTGTCAAGACCCGTCACTTATTGTCACTATATTGTATTAGCTGCCTAATCATCCGTCACACTGGGACATGGAAAAGTAGCCAAAAAGGTCCCCTTCTTATAATTCACATGAGTTTTATTTTTAGTAGAGCACTTTCAAGGGTCTGACACTTGGTCGAACTCCATTAGGCTCACAAATGTGTTTTTAAATGCTTAGAATTATTAAAATGCAGCACGTTTTTATGCTATTAGACTAATGAATGCAGAGCATACCTTCAACTGGCTGGATATGTAGACTGTTGATGGCCAGACACATCACATGGTCCTGGGGGCTATAAAGATCTTGACAGCTGATTTGGCTGATGCAGAGTGCAACCGCTGTGTTTCACCTGCTCTCAGCAGCACTAACACAAGGAAACATGTCACGGGTGGGTAGGTGTGAATTGAATCCGGCTGCTTGAATCCAATAGAGGCCCCATGCAGCTAACGTGATCCACTAATGTTTTGTTCTGCCTAATTGAGCGTTGTCCCTTCAACTTAGCCTCACATCTTCATTCTGCACTTAATAGCCACATCTTCTCCGAATGACTAATTACTTCACTCACAAAGTTATATATAATATAATATACAATATTAAGATGTCAGGGGAGAGAGGAATTTGCTGTCAAACAGGAACTCTCTCCAACACAAGGATTCAATTTTCTCCTTTTCTCATTTCTATGAATATAAAAAGAGCTTAATTAATCTTGAGATGTGTTTGCTCGTCTCACATGCACCGCTGTCCATCACACCAACAAACAAAATGCACTAACAAAAACGCAGACATTCAAGCCCATGAAATGTCTGCCCTCCCACTCCTCAAAATACACACACACACACACACACACACACACACACACACACACACACACACACACACACACACACGGTACAGGAAACTCTTCTTTTGCCCTTATGATCCCAAAGCCCTCCACCCCCGCTATTTCCCTTTCTTTCACCTGCAGAGCGAGTCCTGGCGGCAGACCCTCCGTAGCTCCAGACAGTTGGGTTTCTCCTTATCTTTATAGGAGCAATCGGGCACGATTGTCTGCCTGCGTCTTTCGGAGCAGCCCACACTCTGACAGGGGCAGAAGAGCAATCGGTGGCTGAACTCAGGTGGCACACGGTCCAGGAACAGCCTCAGCGCTTTGTGGCAGCGCTTCTTGCTGCACGCTTCTCCCTTGATGGGGTCCTCCTTGCTGCAGGTAGCGATGTAGGCAGAGCGTTGCCTCTTGCAGCTGCTGTTGAGGTTGCAGGCTTTGGCCGCATCAAGGCAGGGGTTGCAGTTTCTTTCGCTGTCGACACAGTGGAAACCTTTTGGGGCCACTGTGAGCATTCCTGTGTGAGTGTTTACAAAGAAGAGAGAAAACTCAGTGACTTTGGTAAACCTTTAAATTATTAAGATTAAGAGATGTCAGACACGTCTGTCCAAAGAGGAATGTGGTGTTTATAATGACATCATTATTCTTTCTGTCTTTGAGATTCGTAGTATTTAAGCAAACACAACCTGGATTAAATAAACCCCAACAGTTTGACACAAATATTTCCATTGATCCTCTGACTCAACACCATCGATATATATAGTTCTGATGTAGTTTACAGTCGGCTCAGCTGCAACGTATGCTCAACAAATAAAACAATAATCCGAGCAATTCTAACCATCGGGGAGTTTTTTGCAAAAGTTAGACTTGAACACCGAAGGAGACACTTCAATATCATCCTACAGAAAGCAACAGGCGGGATGCCTGCAGCTAGCCCACATTCACTCTGACTGAATTATTGATTT
This sequence comes from Cottus gobio, assembly GCA_023566465.1. NCBI lineage: Eukaryota > Metazoa > Chordata > Actinopteri > Perciformes > Cottidae > Cottus > Cottus gobio. The sequence continues at coordinate 14,369,171 of CM042218.1, read as the reverse complement.
AGTATGTTTCAGACCTTGAATTAAATATGAATGAACTAAGCAATGATTTCAAATTGGATATTTATAGATTATTCACTTCCAGGTGATAATAGGATGTGATTATAATATTATAACATTATCAAGTTGTCGTAGAGAGTTGCCTTGATTTAATGATAATAATTATAAAATGTTTGCTGTAACTAAAATGTAAGGAAAACACGCTAAAAAAGCATACAAGATACTTGAATTAGTGTAATGGGATGGCTGTAAAGCGAACAGGAGTCCTTGGGAAAATATTGACAAGACCACTTATTGATCACTGGTTGGTAAGAAGCAACACTAAATACTGTAACATCTGCTCAAAACATGTTAAGATCAAGGACTGGCAAAGACTCCACGCTGTGCTGTAGGATCCACTTATTGGATGGTTCAAGTACAAGATTAAGTTATCTTTTCTTCTGTGTAATCACAAAGTGAAACATTTGAATTGCCCCTCTGGCTACACATCATATTTGTGGCAAACAGATTATGTCATTATGTGTTCATATACCACAGTGGCAGTAAGACAACACACTCTTTCATGAGATATACCAGTAATAAAGCAGGATCATGTTCACTTGTGGCACCCCTCTCTTGTATTCAGGCTATATTAGAGAAGTTAACCTCCCTCCCCTGTAGATAATGATATTTCAGAGGTCGTAGCGGTATGGTGACACCCAAAGAGATTCATCTCTTATTCAACAGAACCAATCTCACTCTGTGTCTATCAGACAGCAGGGAGCAGGAAAAAGACCATTTATTTTAGAGATGCTGGGTTGTTTCCAAGTGGTGCATCTCACGTTATCAATCCTAGAAATGGGGATACATAGAACAGATCACATCACAACTGGGGGGATAAAAAATAAGCAAACCCCCAAAATGAATGACTTTGTGGTTTTAGATCACATCAGATAAAAGGAAACTTGCTGCCACTGAAGAATAGCAGAAGTAGAATAGCTGGACTTCATCACAGAGACGAAAGCACACGTAAACTTTGCTTTCCGTTAAAAAGGGCTATTATTTAGTTTAAGGAGGTAAAATGAAGCAGGGGCTCTGATGAACAGGCATGGTGTTATGATACATATCCTGAGTTCAACAGATGTGGGTGTTCAAAATAGTTTTGTCTTTTTATGGCACAGGCCACCACTGGAGAACCTTCCCTTCTTTGTTCGAAGAATAAGAGCATTAACTTTCATGACTCCTATCAGAATAAGACATCATTGTATCATCCATTGAACTTGCACTCTCTGAGGGGAACAGATAAATGATCCACAGCAGATGTCTGGTAGCATTGCAAGCTCAGTCTTGCTAGTGTAAGGCAGACAGAGTTGTGCTCAGATAATATACTTATGCAACAGTAACAAACAACATCCATTTAAAGCAGGATGTGAGACAGTTCATCGACCTGATCAAGAAAGAACAGCTTGGTTCAACGAGAATCAAAAAGTTAACTGACTTTGGCACAGGCTGTGAAGAGGCCGAAAGCGGGGCCAAAGTTTTACTAAAGTGGGCCAAGCTTGGCTGAAGCGGGCATGAAGAGGGGCAGTGAGGTCCAGCTGGAGGAGAGGTCAGCGGAGGGGCTGTCCAGTGGTTCAGCCGACATTACATTGATGGATTGCAGATCCTAAATGTCCCCTGGCCATCTGCAGGGTCTAATGTGGGCCACTGGGGGGTCCAGGATGAAAAGAAAATAGGAGTAGGATGAGCTACAAAGATTTATCTGACCAAGCAGGGCTGAAGCCTCTTTTGAGTCTGCAGCGATGGACAGGTTTTTACTACCTCTGATTGGGGAGCTGAGATTGAATTTTGTGCTCAAGACAAAAGAATTTCCTGCGGCGAACATAACACACAAAGCCCACTCAATGGCTGTGACATGCTTACACACACACTGGATGATAGCAAAAGCGTGTGGAGCAGAGGAAGGAAGCAGAGGAGTGGAGATGGGAGGGGAAATGTGCAGTATTGTGTTGCAGTGTTATAATTGATTTTTCCAAGTGCATTACAATGAAGGTTTCAGAAAACATATTCTGCTATAATGCGAAGAGAAAGGGGTTGATAAGCTAATGATACGAGACGTATAAAAATGGAAAAAGCTTTAAGAGTGGAGAGGAGACTTGAGCAGTTGATTGCAGCAGCTGATCATGACGGATGGAGAGATGAAATGAGAGGACACAGACTAACAGATTGGACAGCCACTTAGAGAGACATCCAGGAGAGATTTCAATTAATACAGCCTAATTCAGAAAAGCCTCGTAATAATTAACCCAGCACATCAGCAGTGCAATCATAAACTCATAGCATCGCAATAGTTGTGATGCTATGAGATATGTCTATCACCATACCTTGCTGACTGTACCATACATTAATGAGCAAGCGAGGCACTGACTGAAGGAATGAACTGATAAGTGGGCAGGTGTCCACATTGATTGATTAATGGATGTATTAAACACATCAGCGTCATTAATGGCAGGAAAAGTCATTAATAATGTTTTTCCTGTTATATTTTGACACCTGGTTGCTGCCAAGTAAACTAAAATGATTTTTTGCAGATATGTTTTATGTGTGCATGAAGCACAATGCAACATATTCATTTAGGGAATACAAAACAGTAATTCACAAAAACTGGTGCACGGTCTTTGGCTGTTTACTCCCACCTTGTGTGCTGCGAAAGCTCATAACTGTTTAGTCGATGTCAACAACAGTTAAAGCACCGCTTTTGGTGATCCTGTCGTTTGACTGTAAATAGGCTTTTAATAGGGCTCTCTTCTCTATGGGTATCATAAATTAGACACCACTAATGGCAATGTAGTGGGAAAAAAAATCTTTATTCTTTCCTCACATACAATACACTCCGGGAGAGAAAGAAAGAGAGGCAAAGGAATAGAGAGCGTGAAAAGAAAAAGAAGCAGAGAGGTAAAATGTGAGATAGAGGACACCTACAGGGAGACAGGCGGAGATAAATAGAAAATTACACAAGATCTGTGTTCCAGTGAGAAAAGAGAAAGAGGGATAATAACAAGAAGGAGAGAGGTGAGGGAGGTGGACAGAGCACGTATGAATGAGATGAAGTGGATAAAAATGTAAATGTACACTGTATCTGGATTTTGATGCTTTTTTTCCCAAAGAGTAAGGGGTCTTCTTTCCCTGGAAATTGCTCTCTGTCAGCCTAATTTGAATTCTGCATTTCATATATCATCCCATACTCAAGGGACACTGCGCTGCAGAGGGGAGTTCAGCCCAGGTTAGGAAGAGGTTCTTGGCTCCTGGTATGTTCTCAGTAATTAGGAAAGGTGCCAAAGTTTGGATTTAATACGGCCCTGGGTGAGCGTGCGAGAGCTTGTTAGGGAAGTGTTTAGTCCGGACCCCGAGGAGCATGTCAAGCATTTCCGTGTCAAAGGGCTCATCAGTCATTAGCTCTGTACTTTGTGTCGCAGTGGGGTTTCCAGAGGGGAGGAAGAGGGTGCACTGGATCTACAAAATCATCTCACTAAGCTCTATTGAGCAACGTATAGACGTCATCAGAGGACGACCGCCGGAGATCGTGAAGTCTTCTGCTCTGTGGGATCATTTGAATTTTACCTCTGAGCATGAAATTATTGATGCAAAATTAACCAGCGTAGCGGATGAGAGAGAGTGAGGGCAGATGTAAATGATGAAAGATGACAAATATGTGAGAATAAATGTGTGTGCAGAGGTGGGAGAGGGCTGTCCAAAGGAATTTTAAATCATTGTAAACACACTTCTAAATACTTGAGCTGTTTATGAACATCTGCCTTCAAGTTGAGCTTCCTCTGGTGAAATTCAAAGCATGAGCCACCTCCGTGGCCCCCTCAGTCTTAATATGCATGCTGTTTAGCTCCTTCAACCGTCACTGGCAGTAATGCAGAATGTAGTGAACTAATCTAACAGGATGTGTACGCCTGGTGAACGTACACAATATCAACAAACTGCTTCTGTGTTCATTATCCCTGTGCAAGTAGAGAGTAACTAAAAATACCAACAAACTGAAACATCAAACATGTTCTGAGGATTATTCCCTCTTGTTTAATGCAAACTTGTTCGAAAAACGCTGACTCCAACAAAGGGTCTCTGATGAGTGAGCTTCGAACAACAACTCTCATTACTGACCCACAGAGAGACAAGCAAGGGCTGGAAACTGGTTAGAAAATGCACACGAAAAAACGAAGCATATAAACAAAGTAATATATATATACACAGCTACAATCACAAGAATACACAAAACCAATCTTGCACAAACAAGCACAGGCACAGGTGAACTCAGACCCCTAATAACCAAAAATCTTGACTGGACACATGGAGAAAAAAGATCTTAGTGTTTGCTTAAGTAATAGTAATTGTTATGAGGCCAATGTCAAAATGTCGAACACACTAACAGCATGCTGAGCACGGCTGTTTCACTGGTCCTTTTCCCCCCCAGCTGTAGAAACAGCGTTCTGGGTTTAATTGGATGGTGGGCACACTGAGCAAAGAGGTGAGAGGCTTAGTGCTGAGAGTTAGAAGGTCTAACTGGGATGTTAAACTTAATTCCTGGAGGGACCCTTGAATGCAGGATTCTATGCTGCCCTCGGTTCCTAATAAGTTAATTAGCTCAGTGTTGGGTCAAGAGAACAGAATAGATTTCATGTGGAGCATATTAACAATTACAGTTAATGATTTATTAGCATGCTGTGTGTAATATATAATTCACCTGGGCATCAATTCTTTGGGTTCTGGTGCATTGTGGAGGAAGGATTCTCCTCCACATCCTTCATACATGTCTTATTGATTAGGCTATTGATTGTACAGCATCCCTGCCGTGAAAACCATGAAAACAACGGTTATGCATTGTTTCCAGCATTTAAGTGTGATGACTTGTTGCTTTTTTTGTTTTTCATCACAGTAAATTACATATCTTAGACATTTGGACTGTAAGTAGGTCAAAACAAGCAATTTGAAGACCTTGCAATTGTGTGGAGATATTTTCACAAAACAGTGAATCGGGTATTACAGAAAATAAGAGGCAGAAAAAGGTTTCTGTATTCATCAAATAAACGAGCATAAGCACATCAGGGAAACAGATGTGATTTATTTCCTGAACTATAAACTTGGGGTGAGAAGGTGTCTGTCATTGGCAGGTGTGGGACTGTAAACAAGACAAATGTGCCTTCCTGTAGCATCTCCATGCTTCATCTTTTTGTTTGATGTTGTTATATTCCCACCGGCGTTTAGTCCAATTTCATTAGAGCAGGGAAAATATGCATTAATATTACTTATTGCGCTCAACTCTTACAGCAACTAAAGGGGTTTTGGGTAGAGAACTGTTTATCAATAGATTTCCTCTGGGAAATATTCACTCAGCGCTCCTTATCATTTGTTGATGAAAATTGTTCATGAGTTATGAGTGAGTATTTCTTTTTGCAAGGCTAATATGCCCTATGTAAATGTACCGGAGCTTTTCACTTGATAATGCTTGGGTGTTTTTATGAACATGTAGGAGCATGATAGAATACATTGTTGTGCCTCTCTTTTGACACAATTACTGCCATAACTGGAATAAAATACAATATTTACCACATAATTGGCTAATACAGTGTTGGTGCTCTGGAGTGGACCTGTTTTAGGCTTAAATACTAAGATCATAATTATAGATGAGTCGATAAATGGTGGTAAAGGGCAACAGTAAGGAAAAACAAATAAAAACATATTGTACTGCGCTGCTAATATATTGCTACTCCTGGATTTACTAAAGAGCACCTGTGTAGCAGACTTTACATGCACCCTTTGCTGCAATAATATATTTTCAAATGTGATAGTACTGGAACTTTTCTTCAGACAAGGATAATAAGGTTATCTATTATTTCTCTTTATCTTGATCAATCACTCAATACAATGGCTGAAAGGCAGGTTTTGTGCATGAATCTTTTCATTTCTGAGGTGTTTAGGATTTCATGTTGTGTTTCTGTAAAACAGAGGTGGCACTTATTGGTTGTTTTCATACTCATAGTAAGTTACATAATACATTCCCCAAGTATTGGACAATTTCAAAAGAATTTAGATCAGCTGGTCTAAGTCATTACTACTTTCACACACCTAATGTCTTGTCTCCATTATACCATCTCACATTCCAGTGGTCAAGTCCTTCAGATATGTGGATGACCTCCCCACCGTGTACTCCACTACAATTAAAAACTTCCACTGCCTCCTAAATAGGGTGTAAGCTGACAATTTTGGTCACATGGGCCTGTTAACAATCTGATTGGATCCCAATGCTGGGATCAGTTTCATGACTGGCTTCAGAGGAAATGGTAGCTTCTCCTCATTGTTTACAAGACCTAGTAGTACTTTAATATGTCTCCTAAACGCTCCAAATCTAAACCGGGGCCCACAATGTATTTCCTTTTATCAACTTGGCACAGTGTAGAGGAAGCTTCTCACTCCCAGTTAAAGTGACACACCCACAGTCACTTTTTCCATATTTTTTTCTCTTCTTACTGGAAGACTCCCTTTTTCATTTCCCCAATGGAGCAATAACAGTATCCATATTTTATTGGATATCTGTAATGAAGATGGTCTCAGACCTCTGTTTTATGTACTTGTAGATCTAACATGCATGATTATGTTGTACCCTGGGGGCATTATTTATACACCCATGAGATTCATCAAGTAACATTGGGCATGGGTGTTCAGACAAGTGGTTTAGTCTCCAAGCTGGAAACGTTGTTCTTACTAAACTCTTGTTGTGTTTGCATTGGCTTTCTGTCTGGGACAACTTGGGCCGCACATCTAAGAATACTATCACTGTCACAGTTTCATCAGCCCGTTACCTGCAGACTCTCTCCAGCCCCGCTCCACTCACCTGTCAGTCACACCCAGCTCGTCCGCTCACTCCATTCACCTGCGCACACAGCTGTCTCGCATCACACGCAATCAGGCCAGTATTTAAGCACCAGCCTCACACTCACTCCTTGCCAGATCGTTCGCTGCTATGCTCACCTCTCCAGTACAGACCTGCCTGCCTTCCCGGACCCGACCGCGCCTGTTCCCGATTCTTCGTCTCGCCTGCCACCCGAGTCTCCGACCCGTCTGCCTGTCTTCCCGGACCCGACCTCGCTTATTCCTGACTCCCTGCTTGCCTGCCCCTTGATTCCTGCTGGCCGGCTCCCGAGCTGTCCACCTGTCTGTCTGAGCTTAATTAAAGTATTGAACCGCAGCTCTCTGTCTCCCGAGTCCTCCGTCCTGCACCTGGGTCCACCACCCGTTCGTTACAGAACGATCTGGCCAAGAAATGGACCCAGCAGGACCACTGCCGGCCCAGTTCCCGTACCGGGACCGGAGCCAGCAACCCGATAGGTGTTCCCCTGGAGGGGAGCCTTTTCACCCACCCAGGGGAGGTCAACAGCTTACCGGGTGGAACTTGGCGGATCCCGCACCGGCGTCGCCGCCTGTCCCGAGTCGGGACTACATGATTCAGCAGATGTTGGACACTATTGCGGTCGCGATGGCCCGCCTCAGGCTGCCAGCCCCGGTCCCAGCTTCTCCGACTGCGCCGCTGCCAGCCCCGGTTCCGTCGGCGGTCCGGCCGACTCCAGCTCCCCGTGTCCTGTCGGCGTTGGAAGGCTTTCCCACATCCCACGTCTCCCTCCTGGAGCCGACCGTCGAGAGCGTGCTTAGCCCTCCGGCCATTCCCCCCCCGCCCACCCTCGCCTGGCAGTTCCGTGGACGCCCGGAGGCGTCCGTGGAGGGGGGGGTACGGTCCCCGAGTCCGGTCGGCGTCCCGGCCGACTCCAGCGCCCCGGTCCCGAGTTCCCCGACTGTGCCGCTGTCAGCCCCGGTCCCGAGTTCCCCGACTGTGCCGCTGTCAGCCCCGGTCCCGAGTTCCCCGACTGTGCCGCTGTCAGCCCCTGTCCCGAGTTCCCCGACTGTGCCGCTGTCAGCCCCTGTCCCGAGTTCCCCGACTGTGCCGCTGTCAGCCCCTGTCCCGAGTTCCCCGACTGTGCCGCTGTCAGCCCCTGTCCCGAGTTCCCCGACTGTGCCGCTGTCAGCCCCTGTCCCGAGTTCCCCGACTGTGCCGCTGTCAGCCCCTGTCCCGAGTTCCCCGACTGTGCCGCTGTCAGCCCCTGTCCCGAGTTCCCCGACTGTGCCGCTGTCAGCCCCTGTCCCGAGTTCCCCGACTGTGCCGATGTCAGTCCCGGCCCGAGCCCCCTCACCCGTGCTGCTGTTAGTCTCGGGTCCCGTTTCCCCGACCGCTCCGCGGATAGTCCCGGCCCGGTCGGTGGCTCAGCCGATCCTAGCTCCCCGAGTCCCGCCGGCAGCCCGGCCCGGCTCCTACCCTACAAGTCCCGTCGGCGGTCCGGCCGACACCTGTTCCCCGAGTCCCGTCGGCGGTCCGGCCGACACCTGTCCCTCGAGTCCCGTCGGCAGTACGGCCGACACCTGTCCCTCGAGTCCCGTCGGCGGTCCGGCCGACACCTGTCCCTCGAGTCCCGTCGGCGGTCCGGCCGACACCTGTTCCCCGAGTCCCGTCGGCGGTCCGGCCGACACCTGTCCCTCGAGTCCCGTCGGCGGTCCGGCCGACACCTGTCCCTCGAGTCCCGTCGGCGGTCCGGCCGACACCTGTCCCTCGAGTCCCGTCGGCGGTCCGGCCGACACCTGTCCCTCGAGTCCCGTCGGCGGTCCGGCCGACACCTGTCCCTCGAGTCCCGTCGGCGGTCCGGCCGACACCTGTCCCTCGAGTCCCGTCGGCGGTCCGGCCGACACCTGTCCCTCGAGTCCCGTCGGCGGTCCGGCCGACACCTGTCCCTCGAGTCCCGTCGGCGGTCCGGCCGACACCTGTCCCTCGAGTCCCGTCGGCGGTCCGGCCGACACCTGTCCCTCGAGACCCGTCGGCGGTCCGGCCGACACCTGTCCCTCGAGACCCGTCGGCGGTCCGGCCGACACCTGTCCCCAGAGCCCCGTCCAGTCAGGTCCCGTCCCGAGCCCCGTCCAGTCAGGTCCCGTCCCGAGCCCCGTCCAGTCAGGTCCCGTCCCGAGCCCCGTCCAGTCAGGTCCCGTCCCGAGCCCCGTCCAGTCAGGTCCCGTCCCGAGCCCCGTCCAGTCAGGTCCCGTCCCGAGCCCCGTCCAGTCAGGTCCCGTCCCGAGCCCCGTCCAGTCAGGTCCCGAGCCCAGCCCTCCCGAGTCCCCGCATGATGGCCGTTCCCCGGCCCGTCCTCCCGAGTCCCCGCATGATGGCCGTTCCCCGGCCCGTCCTCCCGAGTCCCCGCATGATGGCCGTCCTCCCGAGTCCCCGCATGATGGCCGTCCTCCCGAGTCCCCGCATGATGGCCGTCCTCCCGAGTCCCCGCATGATGGCCGTCCTCCCGAGTCCCCGCATGATGGCCGTCCTCCCGAGTCCCCGCATGATGGCAGTCCTCCGGCCCGTCCCCCAGAGCGCGCCGGTCCGCCTGGTGGCCGTCCTCCGGGCCGCCCTCTGACTGTTCCTGCCGGGGCCCGGAGCCCTCCGCCGGCTCCCCTCCACCCACCCTGGGGTGCTTTTGTTTTTGGGTTGTCTCTGGATTGGGGACGTCAGGGGCCGTCCCTTGAGGGGGGGGTTCTGTCACAGTTTCATCAGCCCGTTACCTGCAGACTCTCTCCAGCCCCGCTCCACTCACCTGTCAGTCACACCCAGCTCGTCCGCTCACTCCATTCACCTGCGCACACAGCTGTCTCGCATCACACGCAATCAGGCCAGTATTTAAGCACCAGCCTCACACTCACTCCTTGCCAGATCGTTCGCTGCTATGCTCACCTCTCCAGTACAGACCTGCCTGCCTTCCCGGACCCGACCGCGCCTGTTCCCGATTCTTCGTCTCGCCTGCCACCCGAGTCTCCGACCCGTCTGCCTGTCTTCCCGGACCCGACCTCGCTTATTCCTGACTCCCTGCTTGCCTGCCCCTTGATTCCTGCTGGCCGGCTCCCGAGCTGTCCACCTGTCTGTCTGAGCTTAATTAAAGTATTGAACCGCAGCTCTCTGTCTCCCGAGTCCTCCGTCCTGCACCTGGGTCCACCACCCGTTCGTTACAATCACAAACTTATACATTTAACCCTACTCCAAGAAAACATTACCTGCCAAAACGTAAACCCTCTCCAATCGGTTATCTAGCCTTTGCCTTGTGGTATCAGTTATGCATACATACTGAGAGTGCCCAGGCTGATGATTCTGAATGATTCCTCATCACTGAATTGGTCCACCTCCAAATCTTCTTACAGCAGCAAATGTACCTTCCTTGGTCCTAGTGGGTGCTGTTACATTGTACTATTTGATGTTTGTGATGGCTGATTTGGAAATAAATTGATATCTAAAGACCAGACCCATCTTAATTGTTATCACACCTACACACCTGCATCTTGACCCCAGTTTTGTGACTGCATCCTGCATAGTTGCTATGCTAGGAGGGAGACAAATATGTATACGACAAAAGTTAAGATTTTAAATTGTTTGCATATTATGAATCCTACAATATTGAGCTATTTTATATTATTTAAAAAAGTGTTCATCTATATGTGTAAGGTAATACAAATTAACTTTTTTTTTTTTTATGTGTACTATCATAAACCAATATACCACTAACACATGTATGACCTTATTATCTATCTTCACAAAGGGTTTCTGTATATTATAGCTTTTTAAAATTTTCAATTAGACCTTGTGAATGAGGATTTAATATGAGATAATAAGCATCCGCAATTTTGGCTGAAAAATTGGTGGCTCCTAGATGGCGTTGTACTAAATAAAACATTTTCACTTTTTTTTTTTATATATGATTTATTTGTACAAAACAAGATCCAAGTACAGACCCCTTCCTAAAACAAAAACACAAGGCAATTCGATACACAAACAGAAAAGAAAACCACAAAACCAACCAAAACCCAACTGACCTACAACTCTCACTCACATCCACTCACTCACACATACGCACGCACATCCACTTGCACTAAAAGAGCAATGCAAAGACTGTAAACAAGGAAGCAACAAAAAAATAAATAATACAACAAAACAAACAAAAACAAAACAAAAAAGTGCTGCATGCTGCCAACCTGCGCCACCAACAAGGCTAGCCAAAACAGGGCACGGGCGCGTCGTTGGGGACAAATCAATCGATAGTGGCGATACATAGTTGGGTAGACCTGACGTGCTTTAAGAGGGGCTCCCAGACCTTACAGAACTTAGTAGAGGTGCCTCTTAAAGAATACTTAATTTTTTCTAGTGCCATAAAACGAAGGGCATCTCTAAGCCATTGAGAGTGGGAGGGGGGGTGGGAGTTCTTCCAATGTAGCAAGATAACCCTCCTCGCTAAAAGTGAAAGAAAGGCCACAAGTTCACGGAAGTAAGTTGGTAGTGAGTTCCCAGAAGGTAGGACACCAAACAGGGCAACTAATGGTGAGGGACAGATATTGGTAGAGGTGACGGCTGAGAGAGTGTCAAAGACACCCTTCCAGAACGGCGCAAGTACAGGACAATCCCAGAACATGTGTCCAAGACTGGCCGGACCTAAATGGCACCGGTCACAGCGTGAGTCTGCACCTGGGAATATACGAGCCAGTTTACTCTTGGACCAATGAACCCTGTGCACTACTTTACATTGTAAGATTCCATGCCGGGCACAGACAGAGGATGAGTGGATCCATTTCAAAGCGTTCTCCCACACCTCAGGGCCTATCTCTGTATTAAGATCAGCCGACCATGCAGTACGCAAGACGTCAGAGGTTGAGGATTGGTGCGCGAGAAGAGTGTTGTAAATCCTTGATATGGTACCTTTCCGGTAAGGGTTAATTTGGAGGATGGTGTCTATAAGCGTGGGAGACGGTATGGTGGGAAAGTTGGGAAAGCGGTTACGTACAAAATCTTTTATCTGCAAATACCTGAAAAAGTGGGTTGAGGGCAAGTTATAAGTCTGTGCTAACTGACCAAAGGAAGCAAATTTACCCTCAATGTAAAGATGATTAAAGGATAAAATTCCTCTGTCTCTCCAGATTACAAAAGCATTATCCATAATGGAAGGAGTGAACAGTGGGTTAGAGTAAACAGGAGCCAGACCAGGTATAGATTGCAATGTAAATTGTTGTTTAAATTGTGTCCAGATTTTAAGACAGTTTTTCACAACAACACTGTCTGAATGCACATATGATGGAATGGTTGTGGGGAAGCACAGGAGGGACATCAGGGATGATGAACCACATGAGGCCTCCTCAACCTGTAGCCAGGGTGGGGGTTGGTCATTAGTGCAACAGCAGTGTAACAAGGCTCTAATGTTTGTTGCCCAGTAATAAAGTAAGAAGTTGGGAAGGGCTAGACCTCCCAGCTTCTTAGGTTTTTGTAAAGTGTCTTTTTTAATTCTAGGGGGCTTCTTGTTCCATAAGAATTGGGAAATTGTGTGGTCAAGTGAGCGAAAGAAACGTTTAGTAATGAAGATGGGTATACATTGGAAGAGATATAGAAATTTCGGGAGCACATTCATTTTAACACAGTTTATCCGCCCTGCAAGAGAAAGAGGCAAAAGAGACCACCGCTGAAAATCCTGATTCAGCCTCGCCAGAAGAGGGGAGAAGTTAAATTTATATAAGTCTGAGTATTTTTTGGTTACACAGACACCTAAGTACTTAAAATGTTCACGAGATATTTTGAAAGGTAAGTCAGACAATGGGTATGCCATGGCTGCAGCATTGATCGGCATTAATTCACTTTTTTGGAAATTTAATTTGTAGCCTGAAATTTGACCAAACTCCTCCAGTAAGTTTAAGACAAGAGGGAAAGCTCTGTCTAGGTCAGAGACAAAAAGTAAGAGGTCATCTGCATACAGGGACACTTTATGTTCGACGCCACCCCTTGAAATACCTGGAATCTGACTTGACCTTAGGGCCACCGCCAGTGGTTCAATGGCAATGGCGAACAAGAGTGGAGAGAGTGGACACCCCTGACGGGTCCCACGCTTGAGGGGAAAGTAGTCAGAATAATCATTATTTGTGCGAACACAGGCTTGGGGAGAAGTATACAAAAGCCTAATCCATGATATGAAGGTATTACCAAAGCCAAAACGTTTTAACAAAGAGAACAGGTAGGTCCATTCTACACGGTCAAATGCCTTCTCTGCATCCATGGAGATAACCACCTCAGGGGTGTCGGAGGGTGTCGGTGCATAAACAATATCAAATAAACGTCTAACATTATGAAAAGAGTGTCGGTCCTTAACAAACCCTGTTTGGTCTGTACCTACAATAGTTGGTAGTACAGTCTCCAAACGCCTAGCCAGCATTTTGGCCAGGAGCTTGACATCTGCACATAGCAGAGAGATGGGGCGGTAGCTACCACAAGAAAGTGGGTCTTTGTCCTTTTTTAAAAGGAGAGAAATAGTGGCCTGTCTTAACGTGGGGGGAAGATGACCATTTTGCATAGATTCATTGTACATGTTGAGTAAAATTGGAGCTAATTGACCTGAGAATGTTTTATAAACTTCAGCCGGGAGACCATCTGGGCCTGGGCATTTACCACTCTGCATCAGCATTAAAGCACTACTGAGTTCAACAATCGAAAAGGGTTCATCAAGTCTAGATGATGTTGCGCTGTCAATGGAGGGAATCTCTAAAGAGTTAAAGAAAACGTCATATTGTTTCTCATCAGCCACGCATTCAGAGGTGTATAATTTGGCATAGAAGTCTCTAAAATGGTTGTTAATTGTCTGTGGGTCAATAGTTGTCCCATCGATAGAACTGATCTGAGTTATATGTTGTGATGAGGATGCTTGTCGGAGTTGGTGTGCAAGCAGTTTACTCGGTTTATCTCCAAACTCATAATATTTATGACGGGATTTTAACAGTGACTCTGCAGCTTCGTTGGAAGCCAGGAGATCAAATTCAGCTTTTTTCATGAGTAATTCTTTCGAAAGATCAGCATTGGGTAGGTCCACACATTTAGACTGAAGTTCTGAAATATCTCTAGCAAGGCTAGCACTTTTCTCTGAGATGATCTTTCTCTGATAAGCTGAGTAAGATATTATCTCTCCTCTCAGGTAAGCTTTGCATGTCTCCCAGATGACTGCTGCCGATACATCTGGGTTAACATTAGTAGAGATAAAAAGATCAATGCGGTTCTTAATGGTCAAAACAAAGTTTGGGTCAGAAAGCAATAAGGAATTAAAGCGCCAGGGGGAGCGTTTCATAGATCTACCAGGAAGAGAGATGTCAACAACCACTGTTGCATGGTCAGATATCACAATGGGATTGTAGGAGCATGAACTAATAGATGGTAGAAGTTTGCTATCAATGAGAAAATAATCAATACGGGAGAATGTGCCATGGACAGGAGAAAAAAAAGAAAACTGTTTAGTACTAGGGTTGAGAAAGCGCCAGACATCTGCGACTGCATATTGCTCCATAAACATCTGAATTACTTTTGCTGATTTAGATATACCAGAGGGCCTATTAGATGATCGATCAAGTGAAGTGTCAAGACAGCAATTGAAATCACCAGCAAGAATGAGTTGGTGGGAGTCCAAGTCGGAGAGAGAGAAAAAAACGTTTTTGAAAAAATTATCGTTGTCCCAGTTTGGGCCATACACATTTGCCAAAATCAGGTTACGACCTCCTATACTGCCTGAGATGATGACATAGCGCCCGTTAGTGTCAGACACCACTTTGGTCACGGAGAATGGCACTGACTTGTGAATAAGAATTGCAACCCCCCTGGCTTTACTTGAAAAAGAGGAGTGAAAGAATTGGCCCACCCACCCCCTCCGTAGTTTAAGGTGATCTGAAGGCAAAAGGTGAGTTTCTTGTAAGAAGGCTATTTTAGTGTTTAAACGTGTAAGGTGGTTAAACACTTTGTTGCGTTTGATAGGAGAGTTCATACCCTTAACATTCCAACTAACAAATCTTAAAGCGCCACCTGGTGTACGCAGGGTATTTGTGCTCGCCATCAGATGATAGGGAGTTTTTGGGGGTGTGTGCAAATAACAATCCTTGATTCGTCCGCCAGAGCCCGCTCCCATCCCCGCACTGGATATGAGAGGTGAAACACTTGATCAAGTTGGGCACATACAGTTGTAAGCGCAGCATGCATGCAGAATACAAGAAAATACACATAAAAACTAACTAAGATTACATTAACCCGAAGTCCCATCCCACCCCCCCTCCCCATACTTCCAGCTGCTGCCATAACACGCAGCAACATGGAGCACTCTGATTCTCTTATCAGCATATTTTCCACACTTCCAAAAGCCAACGCGCTGCTCCCATAGTAATGGAAGTATATGTACAGCAAAAAAAGAGAAGAAAACAACTCACGTTTCTGATTATGCTAATGTGACATACCAAAACAATTGCAACAGGTATAAACAGGTTTACTTTCAGAAATTGGCGCTAACCAAGCACAAACATCGTCAGAAACCCAAAACAACGAGCCTCGCACAAAACAGGAGGGAAACTAAACAGCTTAAGGTGCTGCATAACGGGTGCATAGTAGGCTACGCAAATCAAATATAGCCTCGTAAATATAGCAGGAACGTCAAGCTAGAGCTACCATGTTTGGCTAACGAAACAGGTAAAACACATTGCGCTAGTTAGCGCCGCCAGATACACAGACAAAAGGCACTTACGCTCAGTGAATGCAAAGTTCAGCGAAAGAAAAGTTCAGTCACGCACGTGTGGTTTATCCACCCGCAAACCGTGGACAAATTTAGTGGCTTCTGCGATAGTCGGGAGCCATGCTCTCTCTCCGTTAGGCAAGGTAACGCGTAGCTTGGCAGGATACAGAAGAGCCGGCTTGTAGCCCCGCTGGTAGAGCTCCGCCATGCAAGTCTTGAACTCGGCGCGCCGCTTCAACAGGTCCGGGCTGTAGTCATCATAAAGGCGAATCTTGTGGCCATTGTAGAGCAGGTCGCCTCCTTTCCGTGCCTCGCGAATAACCAGGTCCTTGATCTGAAAACGGTGGAAACGTATGATGACAGGTCGTGGCCGCTCGCCTGGAGCAGGTTTTGGGGCAAGGCTTCTGTGGGCACGGTCCAGTTCAGGGAGAGAGCCAAGCACCTCTGCGCCAAAGACATCCAGGAGCATTTGGGAAAAGAAAATGGACGGACGGTTGCCTTCTATGTTCTCAGGTAGGCCGATTATCCTTATATTCTGTCGTCTGCTACGGCCCTCTAGGTCGGCCATCTTGGTACGTAAGGCCTCATTATCCCGTTGCATGGTGGAGTACGCTGTCTCCAGTTGTTGGATGCGGAGATCAGTGTCGTTGGCATTGTCTTCCAAGGAGGATATTCGCTGCCCATGGTCAGCGACCTTTGTGTGCAGGGTGTCCAACGTTGAAGTCAACGAGTCGAATGATGTTTTGAAGTCGGCAGCAAGCGCAAGCCTGTGCTCCTCCAGTAGTGAGCTAATCTCCGCCATGCTGATGCTAACGCTAGCCGACGTAGACAACGGTGCAGGATGACTTTTATCTACTTTGCCCTTAGGTTTGGACATTGTGATGTTGCCTGTATGGTCAACGCTATTTCCAAAACGTGTTGCAAAAGAGTATTCTGAAAAAGGACTAGCATAAAAAGGTAAATGAAACGTCTAGATGTGGGAGCGAGCCACGTACACGTCTACCCTGCTCGCTGCATTCCGGAAGTCTCACATTTTCACTTTTTAACAGGTATGTTTGCAGTAATAAGGAATATTGAGCTAGTACATTGTTTTTTAAGGATATTGCTGGTATCAGAATGTGATTATGGCAGCTGTAAGTTTTAACGAGAGACTTGCTGCAAAGCCCTGCCTACATGTGTGAAGAGAGCTATAGGTTTACAACACGTAACTATTATCATATTCCAGGCTAAGTGTTGGGTACTGATTATACTATGCTCACTGGAGCTGTCAACAGCAATCCCGTAAGACAACATCAGTGTTTTTTTTTACAGCATTCCCACTTGCTGGTAACCAGAACTCACTTCCAGCTAACTTTCAGTATTGTCCTATTCACATTTTTGCTTGCCTATCTAACCTTTACTCTCTTTCCATCTATCATCTCCATCATCTATCAGATAGCCATGCCCTCTGCCCTGACACTGACAGCATGACATAGCGATTAAGAGTCACAGGTCACAGGAGAGAGCAACACCCAGCAATAACCAGACTGCTAAAGCCGAATGTAGACAGGTGGGCAGCTGTGCAGCATCAGACCTTGTGACAGTGGGCCAAAAGGGGAAAGAATATTTCTGACACTGCACTTCTTTCATAAGACAAGAGAACAAGTTTCGAAGCCTATTGGGATCTTCACAAACCACGCAGCAACAGTGCCACTGCACTGAAACCAATTATTTCCAATAACTTGAGTAGTGCCGGAGTGACTTTTTAATCGCAGAGTGAAGCAATGTGCGCTGAACACAGGGGCGACTGTGGCTCAGTGGTTAGCAAGTCAGTCTTTCAATCAGAGGGTCGGTGGTTCAAACCCCGGCTCAGCCAGTCCATGTCGTTGTGTCCTTGAGCAAGACACTTAACCCTAATTGCTCACCGTTGCTGTGTCTACGGTCTACTGTATACTGTATATCATGTAAGTCGCTTTGGATAAAAGCGTCAGCTAAATGAAATGTAATGTAATGAACCTGGTGGCGAGCACAGCGCAAACTGTCCTATCCATTCGAAGCAGTAATATGGAAAGATCTAGGAGAACATGCTGCCCTCGTAGGGCTGCTTTCTGGAATACATAATTGTATGTTCCTCTAAACCAGAGAAACAGGGCCGTACTAATTGTTCATACAACTTGGTAACCTCGCTGGCTCATTCCCCCAGTTATCTTAAACAGCTTCTCAAAGTTAGCAACTATTCAGTGCGAGAAGCAAAACAACAGTAGTCATATGTTGATTGTTCGTTTCTTGTTTCTTTTGTGACACTGAAGGCTGTCCACCTTGTTACAACACAAACTACACCCTCACCCTTAGGTGGTGAGAGATGTGGCACTTGAGACCCCACTAGGCCTCACTGCCATCACAGCAAAGAAGCCAATGGAAATGATGTTGACGAGGACACTCCAGTCAGCTCTTGATGCAACTGTGCTGAGCATTGAGGTGAAACACTGCTGACGCAGGTGCACAGTTCCAGCGAAGCCAGGACAGAACGGAGCAGGTATTGTGGTCACGGAAGGGTAGCCTCTGCCCTCATTTAAGGGACGGACCACACCGTGTGTACAGTGCATGCTAATTTTTTTTGTTTGAAGATATGCAAAAATGAGACACAGTCTCATTAGAAGGAGAAGCCTGTGTGAAATAGTTTTGCAGGTATCACTTGGGGCAATGCAGTAACTGAGTCTCCATATGTTCTGTTTAATTTAAACTTCAGAGCGAGAATGCGTGAGTGCATGCAGTAGTATATAATTATTTTTCATTTCTATCACAACTTATGTCCCTTATCTTCCTCCCAGACAAAAACTTTTAAAGTAGCAGAGATTATTTTTCAATTTCCTACCTTTACTCTTGGAGAGTATACATTCCCCTGTCCTCATCAACCAACCAGATAGCATATATTCCCTAGGTCTCTATGCAGTTTAACATTTGTAGATGGGATTATTAATACTTTTATATGGTTTAGTTATCGAAGTGAGAATTATTTTCATAAAACAAGTGTATAATTACTTATCCATTTGCCTGTGGTTTTCTCTCAGTGCCCTAATTAATTAATCTGTCCTCAGAATTGATAAATAATGAGGAAAGCTTGCGGCTAAAGAGATTTCAGAGAGCAAATCCAATATTTCACCTTGGAGAGAATGGAAGAAACAGCTGAAGCAAAATGGATGCAGTAATGAGTCCCCTGTTGTATCTTAATATGTCTAGGTACACTGTGCTGCGCTCCTTGTTTCACCAGAGCAATTGCATTCTTACACCGGCTAAAGAGTGTCTATATTTTGATTATTATCTCGCTTGAATGTTTGTTAGCAGGGCATCTCAAAAGTGATAAACACCAACAACACCATTTAGAAAGTACTTTTTGTTTCCACTCACTAATCCTGAACTGGATCATATCCATGCATATTACACAGATTTTCAAACATTTCAAATTTCTTTGTTTGTTTTTTTAACCAGACATATTCTGTTTCTACCAAATTTGGCTCACAACACAATTTATGATGACAATTTGTTTCCTGTGTTTTGATATTGCATACTTAAAAAAAGAAATAAAAGAAATGCTCATTGAAAGTCTATTTGACTTATGGCCATATTCCTTAAGCACATGGTGTGACTGCAGCTATATTTATTTCAACTATATAACTACAGCAACATAGATAGATTAAAATGATCATAACTCAGTGGTCATGAGTCTTACTAAATTGAAAATGTATCCTTGTACAAAGCTCTAAAAACACCAATCATTAATCAGCATGATCGTTAACTATAAATATTTTTGGTGCAGATCTCAAATCCAGATGTAGCTTCTAAACAGCTAAAGTAAACAATGTTGAGGAGTTTGCAGCCTTGGAAGAAGAATGCACCTTATGAATGCTTTCTAGATGAATATGCACTTAAATCAGGAAAGGTAGTAGTTTTCTCAAAACTCCCAAATAATCAAAGCCTGCAAATTTTCATATTCATTCTCATACTCTCTACTTCTTTCAAAATATCAAATAGTCACATTTTCAAAAACAACTGATACATTTCTGATTTCAAGCTGAGGGGATTATACAAAAAGCCTGTCTTTATTGTACCTCCCAGTTATAAAACAAAGCAAGATACATCAGCCAAAAGAAAAGGAAATGAGTTGGCTTCAGTGTTTGTAGATTGCTTTCGCCAAAAAAACAGGAAAAAAACCCAGAAGAGAACATCCTCCAGACATTTCTGTCATAACAGGATGAAAGAAAACGATTGAATGTTCAAGTGACTATAGCCTGTAGCTCTGGCAATGGACAGGCGTCGTCCCAGTGTCCCATCACACCTATTGTATAACTGGCTCCTCAGCAGTGCATTGACCATTGTAGCTGTGTTTTATAAGATCTGCATTGATTAGTGATAGCATGACGGCAATAGCCAGTAAATTAAAAAGCAGGCTATAGCTCCCCTGATGAGTGCTGGGCTGTTAATTAGTAAACCAAATAGGAAATCAAACTGAAAGCTAAATCAATAGCTGGGAAAATGTGGGGTAATACACAGAGAGTATATGCTTTACCTCACAACAATCGCCGTAGGTCCCAAGAAAGATCAAATGAAAATCACCCAATTCATTCAGGACAGCTGACTGGTGGAATGCAAGTGCAGAAAGATCGACACAGGCTCCTTAGCCTCTACGCTGTTATTTATCACAAAACCTCTATTTCTCTCCATCTTCAGAAGGCATATTTACATAATATTTCGACTCACATGATAAACCACAAAGAGTTGAGTTCAAATCAAACGTGTGATACCTGAAGAGATGGAGGCCAAGCGGAACGCATCAGGGTGTCGGTTTGGTGCTACGGGTTCATACGGGGATGAGTCATCCATGTCTCCACCTGAAACAAAAGTCAAGATGAATTATCAATCAAATGGACGACGTTACCTTTCAAGCAAAGGAGAGCAATTGAGCATTTCCAAAGAACATTCTAGACGGAGGCGGCTTTCGAAGGTCGTGCCCCATCCAATGAATTAATGTGCCCAATCACCCACCTGCAGGCCAAGCTTTTGGCACCAAACTTTGTGTTTCAATAATCTATTCATATATAGCAAATTTAGCAATGTGCGAGAATTCATTCTCCATTCTAAGCATCCCTCTCTGAAAGAACACACTCTAACTGTACACTGTATTAAATTAGATTTCCATGATGTCATTTCTATGTAATGGACTGGCTGACCAACAACTGACTGAGTTGTTTTTTTCATATGGAAAACAGGATGTTCATCATGGTCATAGCCGTAAGACTAAAGCACCAGCAATGCATCTTCTCTGCTAACAATGTTCCCAGAGCTGTTTGTAAAAAAAAAAAAGAAGAAAAAAATTAAAATCAAATTAGCACTCAACTGACTGAGTCTCTCCCATGTGCCTGCTTCTCTGTAGGCCCTAATCCCGCATTTAAAATTCATAGCCATTCGGTGTGATTGAGACAAACCCTCCAGTGTGTAATAGCTTTGCATTCTGATCCCAACAGAAACACAGCGAGGGTGTTGTGAGGAAGGTTTGGAGGCCCGCTGCTACAAATGAGAAAATCGCTGCTCAGGAGATCCAATCAATATATATAGTACATTTTGTTTATCGACATCCTACTGGATGCTTACAAAAAGGATGGAGGAAGAAAATATTGTCTTGGATTTGGAGCTCGGCAGTGTGTGTGTGTGTGTGTGTGTTTGTGCGTCTTTGTGTGTGTGTGTGTGTGTGTGTGTGTGTTTGTGTGAGTGTGTGTGTGCGTGTGTGTGTGTGTCAAATATTATGTAATAACATCAGATATGTGTTATTACCTCACTGAAAGTTAATTTGTCCATTAA
This sequence comes from Cottus gobio, assembly GCA_023566465.1. Classification (NCBI taxonomy): domain Eukaryota; kingdom Metazoa; phylum Chordata; class Actinopteri; order Perciformes; family Cottidae; genus Cottus; species Cottus gobio. The sequence goes on along the minus strand of CM042218.1, from coordinate 14,347,704 downwards.
AAATGCTCAACAGCACAGGACGATGTACATACTGGCACACAGTAAAAAATAAATGAATGAAGTTAGATGATAACAGGAAAAGGGAATAACTAAAGGGAATTTTCTATCGTAATTTGTCCACGGAGAAAACCAACCATAGACTTGTGTACATGAGTTATTTCATCATGACTTGTTCTACATCTCCCCTTTTAAACAATATTGACAACCATAACAAGCTGGAACAGCTCAGCTGGCCATTCTCCCACCATATAGCTATTGACACTTGGCACCGTTGAGAATTGTATTGAAGGTGTGTTTAAAAAAAAGAAATGGATCGGAGACACAAAGGAGAAAAAAATGAAGACAGGACAAAGATGGAGGGGAGAAAGGAGAAAGACATAAAGGGTGACAGAGACTTAGAGAAAATACCTAAATCCTCAAAGTTTTGAGTGTACTATTTGTACACTACTTGTGTTTGTGCATTAAAAGATGTGTCTGCACATACATCTATCTTTATGTTTTATTTATTTTCCTGTTGCCTTTGCATCGCCCACACTTTCATGCTACATTTCTGTACAGAAAGAGAGGCACTGGAAGAAGCTGCCGGACTCGAGATCTCTCATTGATTCTAATTGCAACAATTACCTACAGAAGCTACAGTGCTTTAGAACCCTTTCAGGAGTTCAAGACTACCACTTACTCTACAAACGACCTTCTAAAACCTTCTTCCATGTCTATTTTAGCAGAAGACACAGCCATTGTGTATGTCAAAGAAGTGGCAAATATTTCTCTGAAAAGTGCAACGCATCTTCCACTATACTGAGAACAGTTTGTGCTGTACAGAAAAACATGGAATAAAGCCTTATCTTTTGCCAAAAGCAAAACAAATGAGGCTTCTTTGCATTTTGATCAGGCAGCTCCTTCCAGTGTTGGGAAGCCTCACTGCACAATCAGCCTGGGATCAAACAGTGTTAAGGCACATTCAATTTCAAAAGTAAAATTGTACATTGGTGATCCTATAAAACATTAACGTCAATTCACGTTAATTCATATTAAAAGCTTATTTACATGAACGTTACAAGCCATGCAGAATCATAAAACTGCAAAACACACTACAATCACACATACCCTTAGGATGTGAAAACCCCACAGCAGGAGGCCTTGTACTTTAAAAAAATTGTGCTCTTTGACAGTCATCCTGGACCTAATTATGCATTCATAATAGAGAATTCTTCCCAGCTGTTTAGTGATAGGATGTTTTTAGCCCCAGGGCAACAACTTATCGGTGTAATTAAGCCTCCGTTTGACTTCATTTGCTCTGACAGTATGGAGCATGACCGGCACAGCTCAGACAGACATGCAGGCCTTTCCCTAGTTACAGCAAGAGAGGAATACTTGTGTTCACAGTCCTGTCCTTCGTCATCAGGGGTTTTATGAAGCCACTGGGCGCCATCACTCATCCTTTTCATGTACTATCAATGAAGCTAAACTCTTGGGGTGATGGAAACTGCCCTATGGATTCTTTAGCGACTGTCTTGGCAAACTGTTTATGGCTAGAGGCCAAATGAATTTGAATAAACGTCATTCCCCTTGTTTTGGTTTTTAAAGATACCTTATACTGATTTTGTTCCTGTTTAATTTTGATTTCATGTTGTTCCCTTTTTTGCTGCAGGAAATGTTGGGAAAATACTTCTTATTTAAACAACAACATTTTTGCAACAGTTCTGTTCTTATATTAACTACATACAAAGGCAACTTAGCAGCCTGAGCAGCCTGGAGCACAGCCGGAGGTCCTCTGCAGAGCCCTGCTGGTTATTGCACGAACTCGGCTGGCAACAAAAGGTGACCGAGCCTCTGCTGTCAGAGCTCCCGAAGTCTGCAAATGAGCTGTCAGTACATCAGGCTCACCAGAACACTTTCCTCTTGAAAGCACTTCTCAGAGCACACTGTTATTCTATAGAAATGTATCAAAGAGAACACTGGAATATGGGAATTGACATTTTTATACATTAAGATAAATGCAATAATCTTTCTTTTTCCTCCTAAAGTAAAGTGATACCACAAATGCATCTTTCTTCAAATTGTGTTTAACAGAACACACGCTGAAGCATAAATGTAGTCACCGGCTCAGCGTTTGAAATAATATTGACATTTTAAACTCAATTCCAAACCATACAAATAGAATATTGGATTAGCTCAGAATAATATTTCAAGTCACAATTCCAGTCCAGCGAGGCGTGGTGGGCAAACACAGCTGAGAAAATGAGTGCTGAAATTTTCATTCATGCCTTTGGCTATGTGAATGTAATGTTAATAGAAATAGTAACACAAGCGCTTCCCTAAATCAGCGTTTTAATACCTGATGTCAGGTACTAAATGTTAAATATGGTGTAAATCCTGCAAAACTTTCATAAAAACTGCTTTCATCTTTATAGCATAGCAACATATTGGGGGGATTAAAAACAGCCAGCAGGGGTGCAGCCCAATATATCAGCTTTCGCTCAACATCTTACAGTTTATATCAATAGGAGTGAATAGAAAATGCTATAATTTTGGATTTTATAAATTTACAACAACTTAAACAGTCAATATCAACCATCTTAGTGTAAACATAATTAGTCCTGCTGTATTTATTAACTGAAGGCTAACAACCCAAATAATTAATCTAAATATATGAAAATGTGTTTGACTAGGTGTGCTTTGAAAAACTGCTGCTTCAATTAATAATGCAGAGTGTAAAATACAGAGAGACAGGGAGAGAGCAAGATAAATAGAAGTAACCGGGCTCTGATGACAGCCGTCGGGCCTGGTATTTGACTTCTGCAATGCACATTCATTCAGCACGCTGCGAACCTTCCAGCCAGGAGTGAGTCTTAGTGCCCACATCATGACAGTATTCACTGAGCAGAATGGGCCGTCACTCACTCTCCCCTCCGATAGAGAGCCTGAGAACTCACTCCACTATAAAAGGCTAATCTAAACTCCGCTACCTGGCCCACACTATACAGCTTCATAGTGAATGGGAGTCATCTCGGGCACTTCACCTTACACGGTGGAAAATCATTAGACAGATTTACGAGGACAAACAGTGCCTTTTTTTGTCATCATATTTCACTGATCCTTTTCACATTTTGGAATGAAAGATAAAAGGGGAGAAGGCGGGATGAAAAGGGCGAAGAGGGGAAAGCTCTGAAAGACTTTATTGATCACATCCAGGAGCTATTGACAGGTCCCTTCCTCTGATGATGAAGTAGCCACCTAGCGAGTGCCGGCTGGGTCTCCAGCGATGGGAGGGCGAAAGCAGAAAGGACATATTCAGCATGCAGGAGCCTGCTTCCCCTATCCCTTGACATGCGGGGCAGGCTGGAAAAATGTTCTGCTTATGACAGTGGATGGCTAAGGTAATGGCCGGTGACTGCTACCATTGCTCATAGTAATGATGGTTTCACCCAGGAATACTGTGTACCTTTGTAACTCCCCCTCCGCTATGTTTCCCCCTTGACTCTCTTTCTTCCTCTCGCTCACTCACTCTATGGTTTTCTCTGTCTCTCTCTTACATTTTCTACCCCTCTTATCATTTATCTATTCCGTCCTCTCCTCACCTCCTGTGCTCTCTGTCACACTCTCTCCATTTCTCTTCCTCCTTGCCTAAATCTATCATGATGTGCACATCATTCCTACACTGTCCATTTCATGTAACTTTCCACAGCAGCAGGGGGCCGACTTGGGGTGTTAGCATGATGTGGTGATATATTCAGAGGGTGACCTTTGCATCGCTGGCATTCATGAAAATGGAGAAAATAAATCAAGCCGCTAAATTGTCTGGTATTCTCGTCATTGCATGTAAAGATACAGTCTTCTCTCACAATGAGCTGGAGCAGATTGGTGTGGAGCACTGGTGGAGCTTTCCTTTCTCTCTCTGCAGTGAAAGTTGGCTCAGCTAATTAAACTGCTCTGAAAGGTCCCCACAAAAGATCTTTGATTCCTACTTTGAGACCTATAGGCTATGGTTTCATAGCTGAGGCTATGAAATAATGTATGTTAGAGGTGTGGAACTTATTGTTTAAATTACTCATTCTCCTGCATTACTGCCATGCTGTATCCACATGAGACCCAGGGCACAATTGAAAGAGAACCGCAGCCACCTATACAATATCGCTGTGTGTAGCAGCCAATGTTTCTTTCTAAGTAATTACTTCTTTTATGGATTCAAACTGCTAGACCTCATTGCCTCACACCAACTGAGTCCCATTCGGAGCAGAAACCTCCCATTATCCATCAAGGACGGCTGCATTGACGCATTGAATCAGCTGCCATTATTCCGTTTGGAAAACACAATGAACAGGTCATCATTAGCACCGGTACTGATGACTCAAAGACATCACAAGATGGCATTATAACACCTTTTAGCCTATGGTTTTTAAGCCAATCAGTGTAGTACAGTATAGCCGAAAGGGCCTTTCCATCAAGGCATGCTGTGGTGTGTATGGTTGACTTGACTTTCAGTCTCATGGTAGACTTTTCAGTTTGCTTTCAAATTTAAAGTTATCACACTGACAGAGGATTGTTTAATTACCCTCCTGTCTTAAGCCTATTATCTATTCTGTATGGATCATTATTATTATATTATTATTATTTTCCATTTCAAACCTCAACCCCACTGCTTCACCACTGTTTCATGACAAATACCAAAGCAATGTATTCAATAAAATAAATCATAAGTAGGCCTTTAGTGTTGTGTTCTTACTGTTGCTTTAGTTTAGCTGCTTATGTAACCATTTTGCAGCTGAATTACATAAATGTCAGCTGAATGAGAAAGGGACAAACGAGAAAAATAATGAATTTGAAGAAGTAGATATTTCCAAGGTTGTTTTGAATCTTTGCTATTCTTTACATGACTTAAAGCACTGATTCACACGGTGCTGCGTTGATAAAGTCCAGTCTTTAACACAAAACCTAACAGTTAATATGGGCGTTCAAGCTCAGCTGTATGATTTTTCACACATTTCATATTCATACACCCAAAACAGTAAAATAATTTCCTCTGACAAAAGTCGAAACATAAATGCCCTTTATTGAACTAAGGTTATCAAAAATGTACATTTAATGTGTTTGTCCACTCGATTATTCATGTTCACATATGCACTTTTTTATCTAACTGTTTACTAGATTGACTTGGTTTTTATAAGTAAAGAATTAGTATATGGACTAAATAGGGTAATCTTGCTTGAGGCAGTGGAGTATCCGTGTGTAGTTTACGTAGGGTTGATCTGGGATCAGGGCATTGTTTTAAATCCCAGTCCATCCGTGGTTGGCGTCAGACTTTTCTTCACATACACGATGGTTTACGATGGTTTAGCCCACAGGCTTGCAAGCCAACTTGCTGCCCCCGGTCAACATGGGTCATAAGAAACAGCCCAACTAATAGTTGAGGCCTGATTTCTAGATGGCTTTCTCCACCTTATAAAGGCAGTAGGTGTCAGCAAAGAGATGATATGTACCAAGTGGCTAAATATGTTTGTCTATAAGGCACCAGACATTGCTTTTCATTAAGTGTTAATCACATTAGTTAAATGTCACAGGTCTTTAATAATCTTGCCCTCATCTGTTTGTCATTTAGTCATATTTGTCCTTCTTTTACTCCCTAGCTCCTCACTTTTCTTATATTTCGCTCTAACATGCTCTTGGGCTCTTCATCTCTCCACATTAACATGAGTAAAATAACACTTTCAAAGCTACATTACGCATTATCTAACCCAACAACTACATCACAACTGTCCTGCTTTGTCCACAAATTATTTTTAAAGTGGCTTAGCAGCATTTCAAGAGGGTGTGTTGGGATTCGGCCCTTCGTGTTTGTTGCCAGAGATGGATGTTGTACATAGATTGTTTCCAGTTAACAAAAGCCTGCTTGACTGCACAATGGATCGTGATTAGATTAAAGCTGCACTATAAGAGCTTTTCGTTTGTGTTAAAGCGGGTTTTATCTCCGAGGGCGACAGGGCCAAAACAGGACAGAGCTGAGAGGCATTTATTCATTAAGAAACACAAGCTCTGCGAAGGGCATGCTGCAGGCACAGGAGGTCTCTATCCCTGACAGCAAGACGACTTGCATGATGCTTTCAAACACAAACACTTTGACTGATGTGGCTGTTGGTTTGGGAAAGCAGAAAGAGACATAGAGGGAGACCAGAGAGATCATTAGGAAGGGGAAAGAGTTGGAAAAGAAGAAAAAGAGGGAGACTGGAGGCCTGGGGAGCATGCATGTCATTACATTTCCCTTGAACTCATGTCAGGGACCCTCTGCTGCCATCAGTCTGATGAAGTGTGGCTGGTGCTATGAGCAGTCTGCCTGGTGAATCACTTCACGGATCACAACACAAAGGACCCAAATGCTCAGAGCTTGGAGACTTTGCAACGCTACCACCATTACCACACGTGTCAAAACAGATGAACATATTATGTCCTCCGTGTTTACATGGCATGCTACTTGGCATCAGTCACCGAAATTTTGGACATGTGTACAAGCAGGGAGAAATGTCACTTTTGGGTCATGAATCTCTTTCAGCTCAGATTCTGTAAGATTTGTCTCAATATGAAATGCTGCGTGCTTTTGCCCCCGTAAGGATGGGCCAAGAGTCAGTTCAGAAGGCTGCTATATGATCTCTAAATGCATTGCAATGTAAAAACTAGAGGGTTACAAGGTTACAACAAGAGTGCTATTTTACGTCCTGCACAAGTGGACACATAAGGGCCACTGAGCTATACGATTGTAACCTAATTACATGGTAATATGGAACACTTTCAGTGAAAACCAATAAGACTACCATAACAGGTCTACCTAATGTAATCCCATTATAGCTCCATTACCTTCGAGAGGGTGAGGAAAGTAGGAAAGCATATATTTTTCATCATGGGCTTCTGGGTATCACTATAAGAGGGCATCAGGGAATAGGGCATAAACAATGGGTGTGGTGTACATCCTTCTTGTCTTTGCCCGGAAAGTACACTGTTGAGATCGGAACATTAATTTAAAATAAATGTTATAATACTAAAGAATGCACTAAGTCTTATACAATACTGTCAATAGAGGTGTGTTGAACATCCACTTCTACACTACTGCAGCAATGCATGTTCATCTTCTGGTACGCATGTATTTGTACATAATATATTTAGTAATAAATAAATGAAACATGGTCAAAGAGGGAATACAGAAGGAAACACATTACTGACTGGTGGACACATGAAAGAGGCAAGTGCTAATTTCAAGTGAATACATCTGTAGTAACTACATGACTTAAAGAGGTGTCATTATACTACAGACACCTGCAATTGCCACACAGTTAAACATGATGTGAATTTTGTGAGACAGTGAATCCTAAAACCATCCGCCTCCTACCTTCAGTGAGTCCCATGTGGATGGTCCAGTAGTTCTGCAGACACTGCAGCTCCTTCTTCATGCCCCTCTTGCAGCGGCAGTCATACAGAGGACTAACCAGCAGCACTTCCAAGGCCGCCTGGCACTCCCTGTTGTTGTCCAGCATGGCTTCCTTCTCCTTGCCCACAAGACACTGGCGCATCACCCGGTACCGAGAGCTGCAATAAGGGTTCTGGTTGCACATGTCACTGGCCTGGATGCAGTCCACCCATTCTGTCTGAGCTCCGGGCCCAGACCCTGCGCCTGGAGATCCTGGAGAATCATTGGCCATGGACATGGACAAAGCTGAGGAACCATCCCAGGAACTTGCGGCTTTATCTAGATAGGGACCGGGGGACAGAGGTGGGGGTAACAAGAGACAATTGGGCTCAGAAATTGCAAATGAAGGTGTGAGAGATTTTGTGTTGGCATAGGTTTGTGCAAGTGCAAGCACATATCAGAAACCTGCTTTCCTTTTAGTTTTAGATGTTTGACATATAAACAGGTTTGGTGGCCTATGGCATGCACATACATGCCAAGATATCTTTAAGCAAAACTGTTTACATTCTTCACGGTTCACATTAGTCTTATACGTCTCTCCATGCGGTCAGGTTATGTCTCATTTAGTTAATATTCAGTGGTTTAGCTGTGCTTATCTGTACTTCATTTAGTGCATCTAAAGCCTCAGAAACCAGTTAGGCAGCAGCGTTCAGTTTCATATTAAACGTAATTAAAGGAAGACTTGATCATTGAAGTGTATCTAATTATCTCACCTAAAGAAATGTTAAACTACGCTTGATTCCCATCTAGGTAACCAGAACATTACAGCTTGCAATGAGTAAACAATGATCCACAGAGCAGAACTCAGGTGCTGTCGTTTGACACTAGTCAAGATTCAGACGCGCCTTCACACCAAAGTATCACTTTGGTGTTCTGGGGAAATGACAAGAGAGACCCCTCGTGGTAATGTTGAGCATTGCGCTCAGAGATACTGCATCAGTATTAGGGAGCAACGGGTTAGAGAGGAGTAACATGAAGTTCAAATATTTCATCAGTCATATGAGTTTATCTGAAGCACTGTCGTATCGTTTGTGGACGACACTTGTAATGGTACCTGTGCTGATGATGAAGATAGCGGTGGTGATGATGATGATGATTTTGATGATTTTGATGATAATGATGGAATCTTTCTTAATGAACCAAAAACAAAGTGTGTAACTGAAATGGCCTCAGAGAAGTTCCCTTTACTGACTGAATAATGTTCCAATAATGAGGTGTTTACTCCTACTGTGGAAGCTGTGGTTGTTGAATGGATCCAATAGTGATGCACTCGCACAGACCAACTTCTGTTATTAGCAATGGGTAACAATTAAACCTAATCCTGGTATAACATGAACGCCCGTCAGTATTTGACCACAAATAATGAACCATCAGAATTAACCTTGTGGCCTCAAACAACTCCTGCATGAGAAAAGTGGACACATAACAGAAAATGCTCCTTGGCAATACATACTCATGTCAAAATGAATCTCTATGAGCCACGCAATTCAAATTTAAACACAATTGTACATATTCTCATCATATTTCACTTCTCACCTAAGAGCAGGAGAAAGACGTACGCGCACATCCACACAGTGACTGACTTCATGTTGGACTCCGCGGGAAGAGAGATGAGTCAGGGTCCAATACGACTAATATTTCCACCTTACAAAAGGTTGAATTTTCCTGTCCGGATCCTTAAACCCAGCCGTATGTTAACTGTCAAAAAAAGAAGCAATATCCTCATTAAAGACGCACCTCCGAAAAAATCCTCGACTCCCAATAATAATCCACGATTTTGCTTTAGGTCTTTTTGAATAATAGACTAACCCCGACGCCGAAAATCCTCTTGTGTTGAAAAAATTAAAAAAAATCAAATAGCAATCAATCAATCAGTCAATCCATGAAAGCAGTTTCTCAGGGTCCGTCTGCGCTGCGTTCATACCGACAAACTATTGAGACTTGATCTCTCCGCATTATAAGGACTCAGACTGCCTGCTCCAATTGCCCCTTGGAGACAATTTGTCTCTAAAACATTACTTAAACTGGCGTGAAATTATCTGTTAACTATGCCGAGGAAGAACTCATCTGAAAGTGCTACAAAACGCTGACTGGATTGTTTTCTTCCCACCACTGGCTCCTTCAAAAAGCTGTGCGCTCCTCTGGAGGGAGTGAACGGTCCTTTTGCACTGACTGCATGTGTGGAGGCTTCACGGCACTTTATACAGAGGAGTTTCAGTGAACCAACAGAGGGCGCTGTCGAGGGGTGCTCTCATTGGCAAACGTGAAACTCGGTCACATCGAGGCCCAATAATAAATGTTACCCCACAGAAAAATCAACACGGTATTCTATAATCTCCCTGCAGGGAGCTGAGGAAAGATGCACCTGTGCTTTTCAGCAGTAAAGATTACAGTCGCTTGGTCTGTGTGGCATATCCTGATCTCCTGGGATTTTGCCACAGGATTTTCTATACGTTTTGTGAAACATTTTTTTTGATTCATGTATAATATCCTTCTTACATGATTTATATTCCTTCCATAAAGGAGTCTCTCCATTCTTGCAAAGAGAGACAAAGCCACAACTGCAACACAGCAATGCAGAATTAGGAAGAAACAATGAGTGTGTTTCCTTCTATCACTCAGCGCAAGAATAGCTGGCCTTCTATTTGGCCACTGCACTTAATTTCTGGTAATATTAGAGCTTCATACCCACAACTTAGGAATCTGCAAATGATTTTTAGCGACAGGGTTCAAGGGTGGACTCAACAAAGATGATGAAAATGTCATAATTCCTTTCAGCAATACCCCAACACTTCTCGTGACATCTGTGTTTCCTCTGATTGAAAGAAAGAAGAAAAAAAAAACGGGCACAATGCCTTGTATTATATTTGTGCTTGCAGGAAAGAGCCCACAACCCACAGAATCTGCCATTTTTCAAAGTGGCTTTGCATTAAACAAAATGACTTTGTTGTGCATCACCGCTTAAATAGTGCCCGGAATGTCATAAATCTTTACACATCTTGAAAACAAAGTCTCTATTTAGAGGGACTGACAGTGACAAACTGCAAGGCCAGTGGCTCATAATGACGTTTGACTGTCAGCCCAGGCTCCCATCCAAGAGGGAAAAGAGCTTGCTGCTATAATGGCAAAATCAGCCTCATTCTGCCTATATTGGCCCGGGCTTATTCTCGTCTCCCCCCAGATTTTGAAGTCTCTGTCATTATGAGGACACTGAAAAGCATCATTCTCCACCATGAATGTGTCCTGCATCTGTGCTGCATTAGTTCTGAAAGTCTTTGCAGAAATGCATATTTTAACACAGAATGGCAAACTTGTATATATCTTTCCAGCTACTATTTCCAAAACCAGACCAATTTTCTTCTTTCATTTTAGCAGATAATAAAGAAGGCATTTTGTTATTCAAGTAGGTTTTCACTGAAGAGCAGATCCCTGAACTGCATAACGTTTACAGTTGCTTCAGCAGTAGAATCAGGAAGAATAAGCTATTTCTAATAATGTGAAAAGGCATGAAATCAAGAGAGAGAATTAGCTGCCAACAGTGAATAAAACAGCTACATTTACATTGTAGATTATTATTCAGCCATCACATTATTTCCATCCATGATTGTGCATTATGGATAAATCCTCTTCACATTTTTTCTGTCTTAAGCCAGGCTGTCAGGTCTATGGTGGGACATTATTCTTGTTGACATTGCACGATTCACCCCCTCCGTGGGTATTTAATTGCTCCATTCTGACTTCATAAAGCTTCTGCAGTTTTTTTTTTTTAACGTGTACAGAGCCCACAGAGAAGCACACACACATGCATATCTTTCATAAATAAGCATATCATCTGCGCTTGCAGATCCACACACACACCAATGCACATAATCTGTATGTCAGATAAACGTGCGCCCACATGAGGACTGTGAAGATAGGAATGACACATTCGGATATGGAGGACATTGTTCTTACCATTGAACATGCCTGGAAGGTGTGTCTAATACAGTGAATATAGATTATACCATTATGAATTCATGGGATATGAAATAATTATACAGATACTGTAAAAGTAAAGACTGTGTGCAATAACTTGTGCTTAGTGAGACAACGTGGAGAGGGGGGGGGCTCATACAAACTGTCTGATGCAAGTCTGAAGCTGTCATCTTGAAAACAAGATTGACAAACGTGCATACAAATGTTGTCTATGCAAGATTATTTGTGTTACAGTGTCTATAGTGCCTGCACAAGTGTATTCAGAACGACTGTATATTATTATTATAAACTCGGCCCAGGTGAGTCCAACATCACAAACTATCTAGAACAACCCTATTGATCCTTGTGCTTAATGTTGCACCCAATAATACTTTGACTTAAACGGGTGTTTGGCAACATTGATAAGGGTTTGCATTTGCCTCACAGATTTGCGGAAACTAAAATTAGCTTGAGATTTATCTGAGGACAAAGGTCGCTGTATCTCTCTCTGCTAGTCGTGCTCGTTGCAGAGACTAATAATGAACTGAGCGTAGAGTACAGGCGCACACACATGCACACACTCGCACGCAAGAACACAGAGGTTCAGCATGACTGATTAGATTAGGAATTATGGGCTAATTAATGTGTATCTTGGGAGACCTGTACAGCATGCTTATTAAGGGACACAATCTGAGTTGAGCAAAGAACATGACAAAACATAAATGGTGTTAATTCAAGTATTCATTTAATTACACTAAATTAAATAACCCACAGTATACTATAGCTCTATTCCCTCTTGTTTTATTCAGTTCAGTGTAGGAGAAGCTGAAGATGAAACCTCTGCCTCGGTGCACACATTCATGCATTATTAAAGGTTGGGACTTGCTGCTGCAAAATATTTTTTAAACTACTCCACTGTAACTCTTGACTGAAAGTCTAAATATATATATATATATATATATATATTTGGGTTGTAATATTTTTGAAATGTCTCAGCTTTCACACAGCCATTAGTGCCTATATCAGGTTTAGAGCCCGAAGTTAGTTAAATAATCTGTTCGAATCAATGTGAGAGGAAAAATAGCTGATGAAATCAGCATCAGGAAAGTCAATTGTGGAGACGGTGGAGTGACCAGAGCTGCTCTACATTCTGGGTCGGGCCGCATGTTTCACTGAAAATCGGTTCTGTTTGGCTCACAGATTAATACAAAGAAACAAACTACCATTTGTTCACACAGTGCTACATGTCAATGTTTATGTATATGTCCACTTTGTTTTGGGTTGTTTGGAGCGTTTAAACAGCACTACATTCCTGATGTGACCTCTGCTAGACTCTCTGGAGGCTATCGACCAGTTACATCCATTTGTTTTCCAGGCATTTCAGACATTGTCCATTTCTATCACATTACTTTGACAGAAATTGAATTTCCTCTGATGCATTTTTATGTTTCCTAAGTGCTGTTCTGTTCTCACAGGGAGTATAGCGTTTCCAGTGGTGTGATGATGCAAAAACACTTTCAGTTTAAACAGAAAAAAGGGAAAATTGATTTATTTCGATGTGTGTATTTACTGCCATGTTTAGTTTTTCCAAAAGGTTTTCCACGTAAAATATAATTTCTTCCAAGTAACCGCCATCCGCATGGAAGTCTGGCCATTCCCTAAAGGTTGTTTCAAACTCTTACAAGAGCACATTTAGAGGACAAACTTTATCAGCGTGCCGATGCCATGCTGGGCTTTCTGTCTTGTTAGTCTGCAAAAGATTGCCATCTTTCTGATGGTTAGGTACAAACAAATAGCATGGGTCTGCAGTTTTTTCCCCCAGCTCTCATTTCTTTTACAGTTCAGGAATTGTAAATGCAATAAAGAGGCTGGTTACTGGTTACATTTCAGTTGCAAACAATGGCACATCTAGCCCATCTTGTTAAACACGCCGTGGGTCCCGTATGGGATATTGACGGGGACCTCTGCTCTTCCCAGCTCAGCGAAGGTCTTCGCATCCAGAATAAGTAGGAAAGTACTTTTCTCCTGGAAATAGAAGAGATTAAAATAGGTTATGTAAACAAAAAGCTCACAAAATACTATTTTCACAATAGGGTTGGTGAAAGTACCAGAACATTTGTCTTTTCAATATATGTATGATCAGGTCACACAACAATATATGAAAGTATGATGTCCAACTGCACTGGTACAAATAGCATGAGAAATGATTCAAGTTAACAATGCCCTGCTGCTCTTGTAGATTGTTTTGTGTTGTTTTTGAAGTACTTGGTAACTTACTTCTCTGGGTGTGATGATGACTGACAAAACCACTCCATCATCTTCCTCAGTAGCGTTGGGCGATGCAACAAAGACAGGCTCAGACGGATACAAGCCGGGATAACGCCACACCTAGACAGGAAAGATTACATTAACATCCCCTCACTCAAAGCTGTTTCATGTTATAAAACCTACCCTCAACCTCCTGCCCTCAGTGAAAGAGAAGCAGCAGTATAAGCAACTTTGATGCCAACAGTTAACAATGAAGTCCCCCTAAGCAGTCTCTGATTGATAGACCTTAAGCTCCTTGGTGTGGACGTCCATTTTGAGCAGGGAGTCACTGAAGACATGTCCAAAGCCACAGGAGTAGAAGTAGCGGTAGGGTCTGCCATTGAACTGGTCATAGTTGATCTGAGGGAACTCAAGGCCACCGTACTGCAGCAGCTCGTCATCGTAAAGTTCCTCGTGAGTCATGTAAACCTGGAGGGTCAACGGAGAAAGTGAAGGTTTTACTTTCAGTGCAACATTTACATTTTAACAAAATAATGTGCCCAGTTATTGCACACCAACAGACCTGATTTACTGTACATCGTTGAGAGCTGGAATCAATACTGCATTATTTCCCACCACCCATTAATGGATCCACTAACTTGAGTTAAGAATATTATTTTTTTACTTTGGTTTTTATCTCTCTACAGTTGCAATTACAAGCTCGTATTTGTCTTCAATGCACTTTCACAGCGTTTTTTCCAACTGTTACATGTTTATTGCACCACTGAGAACCGAGGAGAGTGTCACTCAGGTAGTCATGACAACTAAAACATCCCATTTACTGTTAATGTTTCAGCTTTATTCTACCACAAGAAAATATTGGACTGTGTGTCTCTTTGTGTGTGTGCGCGTGTAAGCAGTTAAATGGCAATTGTTCGGCCGCATGATGGACTCTCATTTAGAAATCACTTTTATCCGCTGTAAATCATGAAATTACTATCTTGCAGGAAGTTCCTTCAGTGTCTCATCATGCCCAATAATTACACTGTGTGGGAGTGAATTGGCTGCATTCATCATGATTATAGGCCTACATTTTTACTTGATTCCAGGAAAACCAGATTGAATGTAATGCTCAGGTAAACCTATTACACTGTTGACCATACTGCACTTTGTTTAATCCTACCTCTCCTGGTTTGGTCTTCTTTGCTGTGGCTTTATAGTTGTGCAGCGAGACAAGGTTTTGGTCCAAAGGAGTTTCTTCGTCCACAGTCAGGGGCAGGACATATCTCCTTGGGAGGTTTCTGCACAACGAGTTGTAAAACTGCCAAACGAAATCAGACAGACATGAAACATTGTGAGTGCAGCTCCTTTGACTGAAAGGTGCAACGGTAACCTCAGGGACCATCAGACCCGAAAACATACACAATATTCACACAAAGTCCTGCATTTTATATGGATGTTAAACTGTTTAGAGGACATTCTATATAGTTTTGTGTTATTGTATGTTCAGATTAATGTAACCAAAAGAAAAGAAAAGAAAAAATAAGAGCAGAGAGTGATTGGTGAAAAAAAGATGTCCCTTACGGATAGAATCATTTCTGAATCATGTTTTAAATATTTTTGGGGGAGATATCTTTTATTAAATTAAGTAAACACTTAGTGGATGGATGACTTGATGTTGTTAAGTATGCAACCAATATATTAGCTACAAATGTGTAAACAGATGTTACATGAAATACAGTTGAAATAACTTAGTAAAAGCCAGAACCTCAATCTGAGCTGCTCACCAATAATAAACTGATAAAACATGTGAGTCATTTTTGATTATGTGTGTTTGTTTGAATATGATTCAGAATAAAACTGTATGAATTAACCTTGTCCATTTCCTCTCCCGCGCCTCTACGGAGGTTCTCCAGTGTAAAGTCTCCGATGACCTCACCATCGTCCCCACAGCACATGTCCATCACCAAGAACCCGTTGTCCTCAAAAGCATTGATCTGATGCAGCGTGAACATGGGCGCTGCACGGTACTTCACTTCACTCTCCTGTTGGCCCAGTCAAAGCAAGCATTCAAGAAATTGTTAATAACATGATAAAGGATTATAAAGGATTTTGAACAAACAAGAATAGCATCTGTGTTGGTTTTACCATTTGAGGACAACCATCCAACCAGGCATTGCTGTGAATGTGGTGTACCTTCACATTATGAAAGTTTTATATTGAATGTTTAATGGTTATGCTGTGTAATGAGATGAGGAAATTGAGAGTAACAATGTATGAGAAAAGGCTCTACCATCAGAGTAGACCATCAGAGTGTGACTTTATCAAAATAAACAAGGGAAAAATCTCCACCATGCAGAGATTAGCAGGCAGCTTTCCTCTTTTGTTCTGACTATTCAGCAAACGGATGTTTGTTTCCATACCTGGCCCTTTGTCTGTGCCTGCTGCTGTGCAGTGAACTAACCCACCTTGCCAGTGTGCCTGTTGACCAAGTGGAAGATGGTGTCACACTGAGGTTCCCAGGTCATGAGTTTATGAAAGCTCTTTCCCTGGATTCTGTACAGCATGAACTTCAGCAGGTCCAGCTTGATCGGCTGCTCAACGAACACAATGTAGTTCTCTGACATGACTGGAGAGAGAGGGCAAGCAGAGGAGGAAAGGCATGAATTAAGAAAAAACACATGATTGAAACATCTTATTCATCATAATTTAATCATATATCAGTGAAATGCTGATTCTGTAGAATACAGTTTCATGACACATAAAATGAGTCATGGTTAATTATTGCAAGGCCATGTGACCAGCATGATTTCAGCAGCGTCTTGTGGGGAAATGGTGGGACAATCACGTCTGTGTGTAAACTGAAAATAATTTTCCAATTGCCCCCATGTTGTTACATTGGCCCAGTGATAGAGGGTTTTCAGGAGGCCAGTCAGTTTGAAGGGTAAAGCTTTCTTGCCTCATCACCAACCGTTGAGCCAAAAATATTGTGCTAGCATATAAACAAATTAAATTGGGGCTAAACATAACCCCCTCATCTACTGTAACTCTACTGACAGAAGTAATTATGTGGTGCCTTGTATAAACGTACACTGTTCCCACACTTGCAAGATTTCTTGGTGCCAGACAGTCTGGCAGAGCAAGGGTGGTCTGCCGGAAATATGGACCGAGATATTATCAGGGAACTGTTGCAGTACAACAACTAAATGGAGCAACATTGTTGTAGATTGGGGAGAGCAACAACGTTGTGCTTGCATTAGCTGATTGGCATCGGACTAATGCTTCACTATCAGTGGATTCTTCATCAACTATCAGCTATCAGCTGAGGAGTAGCATCCAATCATATTCATGCAGGTGTACCACAGTATGTAGCCATTATAATCTGACTCTTCTCTTCCATCCTCCTAATCAGAGCCAAATCAAGCGGCGCCTATTCCACCAAATCCAACAGTAACTGACTGAAATATAAAACAGTAAAAGCTGATTTACAACAAGCACAATGACACAAATCGTGTGTATGTTGGTAACAGTGCTCTCAGTGTTAAGCCCTGGAAAGAACTACATTCATTAATTGATCTTTTTTTATTTTCTGAGACTCGTGTAAGTCAAAGGCAGACGTATAGACAGAGATAGATATTGAAAGCTAAACTGAAAGACAAAGGAGCTGTGGTAATCAAAAAGAAGCAGGGCGAGACAAGAATTCAAATGAGTGATTATAAAGAGCAAGGAAAACTGTGACGCTCTCTTTCAGTGAAGTAGACTCACCCTGTCAGCGCAGGCAAAAACAAAATCTCTCATAGAACTAATTCATTTTGTGTACAACCAGCATGCAGGCATTTTAAAAGGTGTTTGTTATATTGTGGCTTGAATCTCACCAAAGCTGTGATAATAGGAAGGTTTCCTGGGTTCAGAAGCACGGATGGAGCAGATTACCTTGGCTCCATACAGGTCTGCAGAGTCCTCCGCTGCTGCTTTCTCCTCAGCAGGAGGCACACGAAGGATATTGTAGAAGAAACCTGAGGAGGCCAAAAATGAAATGATGTACAGCATCTGTCAGGATGGATAACCTAGATGGATATATATATATATATATATATATATATTTTAGTGGGCAGACAGGTGGGAAGAAAAAAGTGACGTGACAAAAGATTACCGCTTTTTCCATAGGAGTTGCCCATGTTGTACGTGGCTCCCTCGCGGTCATAGTGTGGGTGTGCTGTGGCTGAGTTGACAGCAATGTATTGACTCCAGTCCACCTTAAAAAGACAGTCATCATCTTTGTTGTCCTCTTTTTCATTATCAACAGTCGCCCATCTTTCTTGTCTTTACGCGCCGACTATTTATCAGCATCGACATTCAAGTGATTATTATATTTGTTATACTGACTCACCTTCTCCTTTGTCTCCAGGCTCTGCGGATCAACTCGTCTCATGTAGTTGGTTTCTGTGCTGACGTAATAATCTCCCTTGTACGTGACAAAGTTCACGCTGGCGTTATCTGTGGCCTCTGTTCACACATACAGATGTCATGAACATATGAAGCACTTCAGCAAAACTCATCTTTCTGGCAGATAAGATTGGAAACAGCTTTGTCCATCAGTTTCTCCATCTTTAGTTTTTCCAAAGCTTTATGTCATGTTTCAGATTGATCTTTTTCTCACAGACACCCCCCCCCACCCCCCCACACACACACACACACCCACACCCACACACGCAAGCGTGTGCGCACACACACACACACACTGCCGAGCTCCAAATCCCTTTACCTCAATGAAAACACAATCTGATGTAACATTAGCTCTCACAGGCTGCAATACCAATAAGAAATACAAAAAGAAAGGAAAAGAGAAGAATTTGTTTTTCTCTATTTGCTTGACTTCTACTTTGTAGATGTAGCTGATGTAGCTCACAGCAGTTTTTTACCTTAAAAATCCAACTTTCAAAAATGGATTGAATACTTTTATAATGCATTTGGCACTGCTAGTGCTACATTACGGTGCATTAAAGTTTACTCTGGGGAATATATAAAGAAGACACACTTACTAGGAATCTGAAAGCGCGAAAAGAAGCGTGCAAAGATGTTCTTGCAAGGATCAGGCATGGCCATTGTCCCAAACTCTGACACCACGATGCGGTTCTTTTCTGAGTTGGTGACAAATGAGTCACTTCTTAGGAATCGGCTACAGTAAGTGACATTGCCCTCGCAGATGTGGAACCGGTGCATCATGGCCATGCCGTCAAACCAGTGGGTGTATCTGAGAGAGTAAAGACGAGTCATTTGTAAGCAGGGTATTTGTGTGAAATGCAAGGTTAGAGAGAGTGAACTCCGCAAGATAATGGATATAATGAGAAAACACCCCAAAAAGCATTTGGGGAATACAACCTTTGTTGAACATCGGCTTAATTTTGTCATCTGCATGACAACAAAGGGTTTAAGAATTTGTCACAAATCATGGACCGTCTTAAAACTACCCTATACTGTTGAGGTTTAGCAAAATGTTCTGTTAATGTCCGGGCAATGCATCAAGGGTAAATTTACCCGCTACTACTATTATTGTGGTAATTTCAAAGACCATCTGTATTGTTTGACCATATATTCGTTATATGTGTCTGACTGTTTCAGTAGTTGTGATAAAAGACCTGACAATCAATTTGGAGCAGGTTTCAATTCTGTTATTGGTATGTTATAAAGCATTGCAATGTGTTTTATTTCCTTTTGTTTCTACACTGTCATTCTAATAACACTCTCTTGGTTTAACTAATTTGTATAAGTTGTCAAACTCTATCGTATTTCTTGAAATACCTGTCTTTGCCAAATTCAAACTTCCCAGGACCATTTCTCAGGAAGCTGCCATTGATCCAAGTTGGAATAGTTCCCGTGATGGTGGTGGGGATGGGATCAGGGGTTTCCTCCACAGAACGCACCAGAGGCTCTATGTTCTCCAGCCCTTTGCCCTGCGGACATTGCTGCCTGCTGGAAACTGAGGAGAGGAGAGGAGAGGAGAGGAGAGGAGAGGAGAGGAGAGGAGAGGAGAGGAGAGGAGAGGAGAGGAGAGGAGAGGAGAGGAGAGGAGAGGAGAGGAGAGGAGAGGAGGAGATTGCCAATTTGGCTGATTTCAGATTAAAGTACACTGAACAGTAAAGTACACTAACAATCTATGGAGATAGAGCAGAGTGGAAATAGCATGCATAACTTGAACAGCAGCTGAACTATTGGCCTCACAACCCCACACCCACCTCTTTCTCTCTCGCTCTGTCTCTATCTCTCACACAGACACATACAAACATGCAGGTAAATCACCACTTATAATAATGGGTGTGGTGCTGTGAACCACTTGGGGCTTTGAACGAGTGTGAAAGAGGAAGTGTGTGTATGTGTGTGTGTGTGTATGTGTGTGTGTGTGTGTGTGTGTGTGTGTGTGTGTGTGTGTGTGTGTGTGTTACAGAAACATTTTATTCACCCTCACAGACTTGCATTGTCAGCGTGATCTACCAATATCAACACAATCGTATAACAAGAAGGTCTTTAGCAGCTTTAACTTTCTAATTTAGTTTAATGGATTCAGCATGTAATAGTTTCACAACGTTGCACCTCTGCTGTTGTATTTTAAGTTACCTGATACCTTTAATAAACTGATTAAAACTGTTTAGTGTGAAACACATGATCTCGTCTGTGGTAGGAGACATTAGTGTTGTAACCGCTCCTGCTCTCGTCCTTATGACTCTCTGGGGTCGTGCACTGTGAATGACACCTGCACTATCTACTCTTATCTGTTATCCAATAACCAATTCCTGTTCATCGCCTCATATCTCCACACATAACAAAGATTGTAAAATATGTATGAGAGTTACCTGATTAGCAAAAGCAAATCATTGTTCAATACGGAGCCCCATGCTGAGGTAACAATATTTGATGACATGAATTGTTATTGCAACCAATCAGCAGAACCAGAATTTGTTTCATTCCCATGCCACTACTACTGCAGACAATAAAAATGAGAATGTGCAATAGAGAGATAACCGTTGTAGGCTTTAACAATCTCTCAATGTAGAGTTAGCGAGTTTTGATTGTGATTACTGCAGCTTTGCAAATGATGCCTGGATGTGGGCTGTCATTTTCTAGGGGTTTATTTCATGTAACTTTCCTACTGCTGCATTTAAAATCGTGTCTCTTGAAAACCAATCAGCGACACTTATGAGCCCAGTGTATAAGAGATTCAGGTATAGCATTTTTTTAGCTCTCATTTTTGTTTCATCACATTTGCAACAGTGGTTTATTTAACAGCTATTACTTTAGTGGACTGTTTTCTTCACAGTGGAAAATGTCCTTGTTTCACATCTTTTTTTAAATGTCTGTTCTTTTAATTTTTACTCTGAAGGGACCCAGTTTCCTTCATTTAGTTAACAGCTGATAATGACTTAAAGCTGTTAATTAGACTATGTGCACATTCTCTCACCAGCTCTGATTCAACAGATGACCTTGGAGCAGAAACAATAGAACATGCCAACATGTCCTATTGTAAAACTGCAGCTCAGATTTTGAAAAAACAAAACATGAAGACTGAACCACATTGAGCATCTCTTTGTATCATGTGTGTTTCTGCAGGGATTTATATGGGTGTTTTTTTTTATATTAGACACTATATTCATTGTTCCTGCTTTAAATGGGATGAAATAAATGACTGCACTGTTGATTTTGTCAGTCAAGCACTGCTGCCATAATCAATGACAATTAAAAAAAACACCCTCTTGTAGAGGCTGATCAGAGTTTCGAGTCATGCACCAGTGAAGTCAACCAAATTCCTAAATACTTAACACAAAGCAATAATGTATTTGTGTTTTTATGTAACAATAAAATAGCATGACATGCACCATTATCAAAATATCCCAAATACAACAAGCCAAATATCTTTACTTCTACCTCACCTTCATATTTAGAAATTATCAATCAATTATGAATGAAATCAATCTGCTAGAATCTGGCTACAGAACTGAAAGTGGTGTCTACTCACTGCTGTTTGTCTGGGGCTCTGCGGTCTTGGACATGGCTGGTTGTTCTGCACATTTGATCAGACAAACACAGGATTTAAACAAGCCAGGAGGAAAACCTTTGAACCATTGGTTCCTTGCCAAGTTAAGTAAGTGATGTCAGGCCTGAAAACACAGCAAGGTGCAGTGTTGACTATCATTAAACCAGTAATAAAAGTGACGCAAGGAGCTGTTTCCATTGCTTCATGATGCAGGTCTCTGTTTGCATAATGTGACATAATACAGTAGTTTCTTAAGGCACTTGCATAGTGAATTATAGGGCGACTGTGGCTCAGTGGTTAGCAAGTCAGTCTTTCAATCAGAGGGTTGGTGGTTCAAACCCCGGCTCAGCCAGTCCATGTCGTTGTGTCCTTGAGCAAGACACTTAACCCTAATTGCTCACCATTGCTGTGTCTACTGTATATCATAAGTCATTTTGGATAAAAGCGTCAGCTAAATGTAATGTAATTATGTCAAGTAGTGTTAAAGTGCTTTGAGTGGCCTAAAGAAAAGTGTGATACAAGTACATTCCATTTATCATTTATAGTGATGCAGTTATTGCTAATGTTATATAAGCAATAATGCATGTAATGACCTTGGTCTACCTAGTCTGTGTTTGCTGCTTTTATCTAATGACTAGCTTTGTTCCGTTTAAGGATGCATGTGTCCCACTGCAATCAGGGCTCCAACACAAGTCAAAATATGTACAATGTCTATAATTACAATAAATATCATAACATGTAGCAGCAAAATTTTCATGCCAAACTGCTTGCGTGTCTTTGAGCCAGATACAGCATTATATTTAGCCCTCTGTAGTCCAAATATGTTGTTTTAGGTTGAGTGATCAAAAGAAATTTTGCAAAAGACTACACATTGTTAATTTGCTATGCACTATAAGTACAATAATACGTATAATCCTGATAAGTATTGTTTTGAGTTATATGACATTGCATGCTATAAAACCTTGCAAGCAGGCCTCTCATATCTGAAATAGTTATGGTGGATCCAAAACCACAGAAGATATGTGTGCATCAGTGTGAGACATGTGTTAAGAAGAACAATTATCAAAGGGAGCACTCAAAAAAACTAAATTGTAGATAAACACAGAACTTTTTTGGAAACAAAACCTATAAATAACAACTGTTGGCAAGTAAGTTTATAAAGTAGATGAAAATAAGATATGGGTCTTTATAATATATTATTATAAAATACTTTATGATGCATATATATTCAAGGCTAAAAACAGGAGAGTGAATGCCAAATTCAGGTAAAAACGGTTTATTGCTTTGTCACAGAAAAGGGCAAAAAGGATATTATCTAGTGAAAATAGAAGTCATATTTCATAAAAGAAATAGAGAACAAGAAGTCAACAATTAGTTTATGAGCCTAAGAGACATAAATGCTAAATCCCATAAATAATACATTCAAGCAGAAAGCAGTTCCTCAAACACTATAGCACTTTATGTGGTAAGACAGGCTGCACCCAGTCCCACTACTACACTGCTACTCTTTCCCACTCAACATGTAGGAAATGGAAACCTGGCAAGTACGTACAAGACCTGTAGGAATACCAGTCGGGTCATGATGTTATTTAATTAAATCAGTATTTCCCAACATGGGAGTCTATACAAGATGATCAGCCAGAAATGTTGGTAATCACTGCAGTGAAACCACAGTAAACAAAGACATCTAAATGAAAAAAAAACATACGTCCAACAATCCAACAATCGAAAGTGAAGGCAGAGACGACCGTCTGGTAACATCAGGAAGGATCATGAGAAAAGCAACTCAGCAGCAGACAGCCGATGTTTGGATTTACTTCAGCCCTACAGCTTAAAACACATGCCTGTGGCAAATAAGGCAGCCACGGGAAAATACAGCTGTCTATTTTTCAAAGGAAAGAAAGCTTAACAATATTGACGTGAACTATAAGACTATTGCCACAAATCCAAAGATCCCGCATACTGTGCATAGGCATGCTTAATACAGTGGTAGTACTGTTGGATACAAAGAGGAATGCGAAGGAAATTACTTAAAAACCACAAGACTGACTAAAGCCAAAAGCACGGTCCTGCCATAATAATATGTATACAATATGGTAACATCTTAGGGAATGGCAATGGCCAAGTACAACGTTTACTGCCCCAAAGTAATACAAAGCAACTATAAAGCTCACAGGTGTCATTCCAAGTTCAGCTGCTGTTCTGAGGGTAAACAGGCTGAAGTGTATCTTACAAACCCTGGAGGGGCTTTCAGTTGATGAGGTGTTCGGCTTTGCTTAACCATGAAACTAATAAGCCTCATCTCAGAACATGACAGGCTGCATTCAAATGCATATTTCAGTTTTCAGATTTTGGAGATTAGAGGTTTTGCACTCTATATGAAGGGTTGGTGATAATTCAGGTCAAGTTGATATTTTTTGCACAGCATTAACTTTTGATCTTTTTTTCTAGGAGTAATTTAGTTATAGTGATACATAAGACATCTCAGTTTAATATCTTTTGTCATCTGTCCGCTAACACATTAAAGAATACAGGGAGTGAGAGGGAGGCATCTCTTCTGGACACCGCCGGTAATACGGTGACTGTTTTTTACAGATTTGAAGAGTAATTTGAATTAGCTTGCAGTTAATTGCATACTGGCTGTGGAGAAGTTCACACGCACAACAGGAATGCTTTCACACACAAGCACATTTAGACACACAAATACACCCCCACAAACAAGCCAAGTATGTCGAAGCTTGATTTTGTTGCTGTAGTTGACTTTCAAGTGTTTCTTTCTTCCTATCAAGTATTTTCTTCAAATCTTCTAAATAATCTTCTAAATAAAACTTTGAAACAGAAAACAACACTGCATTCTGTGGTGTATGAGTCTCTTACTATCATTTGCAATGTCAAAGTTTTGTCTGTCCTCATTTATGGATGCTAAAACCCACTTTTCTAAATGACTGATTTGAAACAGACAGTTTTGCATTTAATTGTTCTCTTTTGTAAAATAATTAAACTCTGGTTCTAAAATGACAAATTGTCCCATCTAGTGGTGAATTGGGAAACCAAATGATTCACGATCAAAAGGTCCAGTCTGCCGTCTGAAGATTTTTTTTTTTTAATAAAATGCTTTGTATTACAGCACAACAGTTGTTTAAAGGGGTCAACGGCCAGTGATAACTCACCTGTAACTGTCTAAACAATGTTTGGTCTGATTTCTGGCCCTCTCATCATAAACCTGGTTAAAAACCATTATATGACAAACATTTTGTGTTAAACACTGACTATTCCTCGCCATCTTTTCTATTTTCTCTACCTGTTTACTGCACGTAACACCTAACCTGTATTGCGCCATGTCATATCACCCAAACGGCCTTTGACAGATTTATAAAGTCTGCATACTGAGTCACTTCAGGCCTGCACACTCTGACACTTTTGTACCTCAGAAACTGTGTCAGTGTCCACCAAGTCTCATAACTTATTCAAGTCATCATAACCTCAGGATATTCTCCACATTTGACTTTACAACAACAAATGTACTGCTTAGAAAATGCCAAGGATGTTTGAATATATTAAGTGATTTGTTCATACAATATGTTTCACATTCGTGGCACTGCAGAATTCACTTCAGACCTGTGTGTGTTGTAAGGTGTTAAAAGATTGTTGTGTAGCTGTCAATATTTTTTGAACTAGTCACACCATCTGCTCCTCATTGTCCTGGTTATTTATCATAGTAATGCCGCTGAGTTTGATTTCTGTTTTACTTTTCGCAGAAAACAGGTCAATACCAGTAATCCAGATGTTGGATTCCCATGCTGTTATGCAAGCATTTAATTCCAGGTTTCAGGAAAGAGCCTTTGTCATGGAAAAGAGTTACGGTATAGTCAAAAACTAAATAGAAATGTTGTCTGGTGTGTGTCGCCAACATTTACAGACATACACATAATATACATGTATATATGTGAACTCTCGTGAATACACATATGCTTCCAGAGGACACACGGTAGCTCTCCATGAAGGTCATGCGAAATGTTCCAAAACATGCACCTGTGTGTTTTGTCAGACACCTAGTTGGTCTGACCCTCACTGCCATTGGTCCAGCTTCATCCCTGGAGGCCATGACAAACCAATAGGAGTGTGAGTCGCCACATTCGGCCTGGGTGTTGCCTGTGGTAGAAAGTTTAAAAGAGAGTGTTGGTCCTGCTGTGCCTCACCAGAAGCATCAATCAACATGATCCCCATTGTGCTGGCCTCAGTGCTCATTGCTAGCGGTAAGAACATCTGGCATTCCCTAATTCTGTCTGTAATTGTTTCTGTGTGGTTGCAAGTTTGAGTGAGAGAGTGAGCGTGCAAGCCTATTACCACACAGGGAGCTAGCAGTGAGCAATTCTTTATTGAAAAGAAAGATGATGCTGTTTGAGATGAATGTAAGATTCAAAAGTAATTTCCTTGTTCTTGTTCTCCAACACTCTCCATCTCATCATACACCTCACTCATGTCTCCTCCTCGTCCAGTCCTTGGGTGTGGCACCCCACCCATCGAGCCCCTGACTTCCCGTGTGGTCAATGGAGTAGATGCCAAGCCCCACAGCTGGCCCTGGCAGGTATGCTAATATCTGCACATCTGTCAATGTTTTTAGATTCACCGGCAAACCATTTGGGTCGGCATCTGCTTATTAGACAGACCCAGGAAATTCTGTAATTAAATAATGCTTTTGAATCTAAGTCAGCAAACTATGCCCCCACCCCTCCCCATCTATACATCCACAACCTTACTGTATACTTTATGTTGTCCTGTTTTGTGTCAAGATCTCACTGCAATATGAGAGGGACGGTGTGTGGAGGCACACATGTGGGGCATCTCTGATTGCTGCCAACTGGGTCATGACTGCCGCTCACTGCATCAAGTACGAACACAGCAGAGGAACACAGAAACACACGAAAAAAACATCAATGCCGAGCACAAGTCACATACAGATCTTCTGTTAAATACTTATTCTGTTCTTATTAACCCAACTTAACCCTGAAATAAATGAGGATCAGACAATTCATGAGTTGTTCTCTCCCCACAGCAACAAGCTCTCCTACAGGGTGTTCGTGGGCAAACACAACCTGGTGGAGGAAGAGGCTGGCTCCAAGGCCATCCTGCCTGAGAAGATTATTGTCCATGAGAAATGGAACCAAATCTTTGTGGCCTTCGGGTAAGACAGGCACCACCGTAGAGTGCAAAGCACAGCCTGAGTCGTCTGCCGCCACGTGCAGTACATCGTTATCTCATCTATTCTGTTCAGGTGACAAAGTGTGCTGAGGCTCAAATTCCATTTATTCCAGTGCATACCTTTGACACAAGTTCTCCATCTTCATGCATCTCATATTTCTCCACAGATATAATAAAATGTGTAAGACAACATTAATAAGAATGGACCACTTTAACCAGAGTAGTGTACTCAAAGGCAGCTGGACTTTTTCCACCGTGGGAAATTAGAGAAATTAGATTAGCCATTGAGGTAATTTATTTGAATGTGCAATACAGAAATGATGACTTTCTCCCTCTCTCTGTCTTTCTTGCAGAAACGATATTGCCCTGATCAAGCTGTCAGAGTCTGTGACTTTGAGCGACCAGGTGCAGCTGGCATGCATCCCTGCTGCTGGCACCGTGCTGTCCAACCTCTCCCCCTGCTACATCACCGGATGGGGCAGGCTCTACAGTAAGTCACTGTTTATGGAAGACTGGGCTGTGTTTAGTGAGCGTGATCTTGGTTCCTCATGAAAAAGTTGAGATGAAAATGACATGCCTAAGATTTTAGATGAAACTTTTCTGGAGGTAGGATTACTCCTAAATTGAAAATTTTGATCGGACTGTGAATTTGGCGCTGGGGGAAACGCTGTATAGCAGATTTAAAAGATGGCTAGTGAATGTGGATGATGGTACAGTAATAGACTCTGCCTGTGTGTTTTAGCCGGAGGCCCCATAGCTGATAAGCTGCAGCAGGCTTTGATGCCTGTGGCTGACTATGCTACCTGCTCCAAGCCTGACTGGTGGGGTATCGCTGTCAGGACTACCATGGTGTGTGCCGGTGGGGATGGAATCGTGGCTGGATGTAATGTAAGTGTGTGTAGGTGTGTGTGTGTGTGAAGCAAATTGGAATTGGAATAAATAAAAATGTCAAAGGAATCATAAGGAAAGATTACACTCAATTCTAGCTGCCAAAGAATGTGACAAATGTTTATTGTGTTCCCATTATACTTGAAACAATAATTCAGATTCTCATAGTTGTGCCTTGCCAGTCCCCCAGCTACACCAAATGCATGAAACATAAGCCCTCCTCCTCTCTCTCTTTATGTGTTCAGGGCGACTCTGGTGGCCCTCTGAACTGTAAGAACACAGAGGGATCCTGGGAGGTTCACGGCATTGCCAGCTTTGTCTCTGGCCTTGGCTGCAACTATGAAAAGAAACCCACTGTCTTCACCAGAGTATCAGCTTTCAACGACTGGATCGACCAGGTGAGAGAGAGACATAACAATGGATGGCCATTATTTTGTGGAGAAGCACCTCCTCTTGGCATGCAGTAATGGCTGTTTCACTATTTAGATTTTTCTATAATGAATAAATATTTGTGTTTTCAGGTTATGATGAACAACTAAAAAAGATGAAGTGGCAATAAAAGATATCCAGCAAACTGTATTGTTCTTGTCTGTTTGGAAACCCACCAGCTCTAGCAGACTCTCATAAAACCCCATCCAAATGAATAGTGAATGAATCCTAAATGTTATTAAGCCACATTTGCCAATACTGTGCCATATGTGGTTGGCTAGAAAAAGAAACAATGTCAATAAATATCCAGCAGGTGTCCTCACACACTCATAATATGAAATTGGTTCTGACAGCTTTCCAAATTAGGATACTGTGCAAAATGACCAATCTTTCTGACCGCAAATACAGCGCCAACAAACGAGATACACTGAATAGCTTACATAGAACAAGCAGGTGATTCAAACGAAATTGTCACAATATGTCAAATAGCACCAAGTTGCATATTGGATTATTAGAGTAAACGGTATGCGCTGTTATGAAATAGACACTTCATATGAAATATGAATAACATATGCCAGCTGGAGACTGACCTGGTTTGTCCATGTGCCCTCTCAATGGGAGGGCTTGTTGAAAA
This sequence comes from Cottus gobio, assembly GCA_023566465.1. Classification (NCBI taxonomy): domain Eukaryota; kingdom Metazoa; phylum Chordata; class Actinopteri; order Perciformes; family Cottidae; genus Cottus; species Cottus gobio. The sequence continues at coordinate 14,318,865 of CM042218.1, read as the reverse complement.
TAAATCTACTAGGGAATTGCTTTCCTCATTATAATATTGCTCTGAAAATAAGGCTTGAATCGAAAATTCCACTCGCTGTGATAAGATTATGATGAGAGAGTAGAGAGGAACTTAGGAAATAAATTAAATTTCCTGTCTTCTTACTTTTATCTTTTTTATGTCTCACACAGAAACACACCCTGATCAGTTTTGAAAGGGAAATGAAGGTGTGCAAGCGTCCTCATTGAGGTAGTGTTCAGACACGCCCTGTGTGTGTGTGTGTGTGTGTGTGTGTGTGTGTGTGTGTGTGTGTGTGTGTGTGTGTGTGTGTGTGTGTGTGTGTGTGTGAATGTGTGTGTGGCGCAGAGAGCCGACAGAGGGAGACGCAGAGTTTTCATTGTGTGTCTGTGATTCTCTCAGGCTATAGATATATATGTGAGTATGCATTTCTCTGACATGATGAATCACTCTCCTGAAGCATCTGTCTCTGGAGTATCAGCAAGTGATGAGTGATAACTATCCCATCTAAACTCTCATGAAGGCTACAGCACAAGTGCAGCTCCCTGACTAATTCAGTCTTATTTGGATGGAAATGGCGGTATCCGCGGAAATTGCCCGTCTACGTTTGAAATGCATCCCAAAAAAAGAAACCCCTACCGTATTGACAAGCACTTTGCATTGTTACATCGCACAGTAATGATGGTGTAGCAATAAGTCATCCAAATAAAATAAAATTGCTGTGCTAAAAATTCTCTCTGGATGTGTTCCCCTGCTAAACTTTTTCTGAAGCCAGTGGTGAGGGGGGAAATGTGGCCTCAAAAGAATGCTTTGTCTCTTCCTGATCTTTGTAGGTCAGGGTGGCCCACTCCCATCTCTCTCACAGAAACACACACACACACACACACACACACACACACACACACAGAGAGACAAAGAATAGGAGAATCCCCCGGGGGCATTCTGCTGTTGTGCTGAATACCAATTAGCAACAAGTTCTAAGTTTATGCAGCTGCTATTCAAGTTCGTGCAACTTGTTTCAAGTGAACTAAGCAGTGAGGATGGTGCATGGCATTCACTGCAGCTCTGCCTGAGTTCAGGGCAAAATATGTTTAGTTCTCTGTCGTTTTAAACTGGTCCTTCTATTGTTAGTATCTAGAGTGCAACATGCATCTCTTTTTCTTCTTTGTTTTTCCAGGGTTTTGTTGCATTGTATTACATTTATTTTACCGTACTTGTAATGATGGGTTGTTGCAACGATCTTTGGTGCAAAGGTGGTGACTGTAATCTTCACAGAGGCGTGAGAGGAAAATCCCTTGATGGGATGTTCCCAGAGCGCCTTTGTCTAAATGGCTCAGTAGTAACAGACTCGGAGAGGGAGAGAGGGAGGGAGGGATGGATGGAGGAGGGGGAGGGACTTGGGGATGATGAGAAGCCACTCTGACAGCAGCGTCTCCGCTCTGTCGCCCCGCGCCTGTCAGCAGTCACTGGGAACCGGTCCGGACTGCGCCAGCTTGACTGCATTAACAGTCCGGTGCTGTGCAGCCATTTCACCAAACGGTCAGGAAGAGGTCGGTGACGTACTTCGAAGCAAAAGTTCCCGCCTCACAAAGCAACTCGTTGAAGATCCGTGTCCATTTTTAACCTTATGGACGTGTTTGGCAACTGAGGCGCGCGTGGAGGAGAGGACAAAAAAAAGTAGCAACAAACGCATGGACACCGGACACCAGAGGGAAGGACTAGGTAGGCTGGGGGAAAGTTTATGTGCTTAAAGCGATACTGCAAGCAGACTTCAAACAACAAGCAAATATAAACTAATTACATTTTGTCTTGAGTCCACATAAAAGTATTTTACTAAATATTTTTGATAGATGTTCTGTAATACTATAACAACATTTTAGTACATTAATTGCCTTCCTAAAGTTCTGGCTAAACGTTCTTTAAAATATTTCGAAATGATATGCTATCAAGCACAACCAATGAATAACTGTCTGATAATGCCCTCATCTACAAATAACCAACTATTTGGCTTTACTTGCTTATGTTATAAACAGTGATACTGTCAGCACTGAACATATTCATATCAAGTTGTAGGACATGCAGCTGGGGGAGGAAGGAAGGCAGCTCAGTAACATGAGACGGAGGCCATTCAGTCTGATAGTCCACTGTGAGGTGATGCATTATGCACAGGCATTGGTCTGTTTTCAATGTGGTCACTGCAAGCACACATTTGTGTGTGGTTGTATGCCTGTGCCTCTGTGGCAAGCAGCCTCTGGTGCATGTAGACTATACTTGCATGCATTTAAATTAGATTGTTTGCATTTGTACAAAAAGGCCTTTATGTCTATCAATGGCACCATTCACAGACACACACATGCATCCACTTGTGCTGTGTTTTGCTGCTGTATGACACCATTATCAAACTAAAGCTTAACTATTTACTTCTACCGATACAGAGCCATTACACAACAGATACACAACAGACTGTAGCTATCTGTGTATTGATTGTGACCTCAGGAAGTGTGTTTATGCATGTTTGTGTGTGGCCAGTCATGGCCTGTTCCGATCTTGGAACCTTTGAATCTACCAAAACACACATTCAATACATTTTCTGAAACTTATTTAAACTAAATTTAAACCTACTGAAATATTGTACTAATGCAGTGTTGTGCAACTGCACAAAGAAAAGCAATCCTCTTTTCAAGTAACATTTGCATCCTAACACATTAGCTCTGCTCCAGTGTGGCAGCTAAAACAGAGCTGTCTTTTATTCAGAGGAAATTTATTTAGCTTGCAAAGGAAAACAAATTATCCTTGTAGTCATTAAAACATGAACCACAATCTTGTACTTTGGGAAGTACATGTTATGAAATATAATTGGTGATAATGAATAACTGGTGTGACGGCTGTGTTCTCTTATTATATGCACCACTGATTGTCTGAAATCAATGAGCATTCAAACAGCCTTTATTGCTCACACTAATTTCTCTAACACACACACACACACACACACCTGTCATATATTAGTCTACACATTCCTTGCTTTTGCTCTAATTGAAATTGTAAGCGTGATACGCTACATTTAGTGTCACTAGACTTCTGCAAAAAAGTTCCTCGGGATGTTTTGGAAATATTCGGCAAAGCAGCGAGGGCAGTTTTTTTGACAGTAATCCCAGTTGGAGATTATGAGGGTTCGTTTCCTACAGTGATGCCACCAGTATCCTGAGAGGGACCCATCTGGTTCAAACAGAAACCGACTTCTTGCATTGGAGAGCAGATCAAATGCATCACTGCCACCTACTCTGACTTGTAGCTATCAATCTTTATTTGGCTTGGTCATAAAATGCCTATAAAAGGGAAGGCTAACTTTGAAATTAGTTCTCAACAGCAAGCTTGGACTGTTGCAGTATTGCCCTCAGTTGGCGAGAGGAGGAAATATGTGGTCTCATTAGAAATGCATTAGAGGGAAGGGAGGGAGATACAGAAGCAAGGAAATGAGCTTGCGTTTTTATCTGTTAAACTCTGAGAGGTAAAAATATTCACACTCTCCAACTCGTGCTTTAACCAACTTCTCTCCCTTTCTGTCAGTCAATACACACACAAACATGCACACACACACACACACACACACACACTTCTTTATCACTTTAATAACTTCATCACTCTCTGCCCGTGTAAAGGAAATGCATCTAAAAAAAAGGACGTTTCAACAAAGCACTGCAGCCAAACGGTACTTTCTTACTCTGTAATACGCTCATATCATCCACAGATTATTATACAAAACAAATGAATTATTTTCTGCAGTTTTTCTGCTGTAGATAATAAACTGCAATGCGTTTTGCAGCTTTATTAGACACCCTCATAATGTGCTTATTGCCTCTCAAGGAATCTGGAGACTAAATCCCTAATGCAAAGAAAAGAACAAGCATAGGCAGGTTATTCCATGTGTATAGCACATGCAGGGATAAAGCCACCTTGTGACTACCTCGTCGGGGAGAAAGTAATCTTTACTGAGCTGACCTCATAGACTCAGCTGGCCCACGTGACAGGTTAACTGTTGCCAAGAATACAACTGTGTGTGTGTGTGTGTGTGTGTGTGTGTGTGTGTGTGTGTGTGTGTGTGTGTGTGTGTGTACATGTGCTGGGGGAAAAAACACTTTTCTTTCTTTCCAGGGAGAATCTGCAGAGTTGTGGACTTGGCACCATGTTGTGTAGCCCTCAGACCCAACTCCAAAGTGTGATGTGTCCCAAATGAGTCTGGAGGCGGCAGTTCAGTCGACCATGGAGCATGATCTGAGGATGGGCCTGTCTGTGTGGGCCATTATAGCCATCGTTTGCAACTCTGTGGTGGGCGTCCTCATCCTCATCCTCTTTGTCATCCTCTACAAGGCCTGCAAGGTGCCTTCACACCAAGAGAAAGTGCCAGATTTCACAGTACTGCCGGAGAAGAAGAAGATGCCTGAACAGAAATACCTGCTGACCACAGCCTGAGCATGAAGGAAATAGACTTTTTTGAGTAACCATCAACATTTTTCCTTGGCTTTAAGTACTCATCATTTATATTCACTCATACTACTCGTTAGTTTTACATGAACATACATGTTCACATTTCTCCATCAGCCTCTCATCTACACCAATTCAGTGGAACTCAGAGTGAGCTAACTGCATTAAGAGTTGTGGCAAGTCCAACAACAACAAGCAGGCCCAATCCTCTTATCTCTGCTGTGCGTCGCAGGGACTGTCCATCTGTCAGTTTGCTTTGCTCTACGCAGACAGACCATGAGCGCCTCCTCTACGTCAGCCTTTTTCATACTTCCATATCACACAACTGAGAGGATGTGGAGGAGAGACTGCAAAGACACAATGGATTGTATGGGGATATTTAGGGTTGATGGGGTTGGTTGAGACAATAACATGTTAGAGATGAAGTAGATGTATCGCACAAGCGGTTTAGTGTTTGCCAGCTGCATCACTAATAACGGCAACGACAGAGCTGCCGAAACCAAAAGCCTAAAAGTCAGGATGGAGAGAGATGCTGCTGGAGAAAGTGTGTGAGTGTCACTACAGGGCAGAAAGGGAGACAGATGGAGATAAAAGGACCGCTTTTTTTGTGGGAATGATAAAGTTCAAGTGAAGAATCGAAGAGGGGATGCTTTGATGTGTTGTTTACAGAGAGGGAGCTCGAGGCCCCCGTTTGACAGTCTCCCTATTTGACACACAAGCTTTCACCGATCCAACTCCCATGGGATTAAAAACAGCAGCAAAAATGTTACTTGTGTCCCAGAGTGCCTCCCTTTCCTTTTATGATCTGCTATAGACTGAATAAGATATTTATATACAGTCTTAACCAGAAATGACAGACTTACTGAACACTCATGCATGTGAATATTCTATTGGTTGAAATGAATGTACTGGAGCTAACAACCTAATTGCGTGATATCAATATTCTCTAAAGGATGAAAGAGAGACAATGTGACAAGGTAGTCTTACATGTATCTCTGCATCATCAGAATAAAAAGAGCTGTGTTTGTCTTGAATACTAACCAATGTGTATTAATGAAAGGGCTCTTCAGAGAGATCAGGTTTTATTTTGTGTTTGAGAAACAAAAATATAATCTCAGGTATGCGTTAACTTGCTAAAATAATAATGTGCAGATTACATGTAGGCCTAATGATGAAAATTAATTTGTAAATAATTGTAATCACAACTTTTACCTTCATAAAAATTTAACTTGGATTTCAAAACTCTGACAATATAGAACTTTGATCTATCAAAGACTAATTAACAAGAATAACTACAATATTGTATTGCAGCCCTACACTTTCAGAATCGCTGTAGTTTCACTTTGGTAATTGTCATCGAGCTCTTTGCCTTGTGGTTCGGATGAGTTTCTTTTACTGACATAATAAACAATAATGTACTGTTGCTTATAGTTAATGTGTTCCACAATCAATGTTTATATGGCCCTATATGTGTATTAGCGATAATGCACTCCAAATTTGGGAAACAAAAACATTAGAGCTTGAATAAAAATAATAATTGACTTTAGTTTCCTGCAATGAAGTTATCAATGAGGAACATATTGACCTCAACAACGACGGACATCCTGTTGTTGGTCAACTACAACCGTCCTTATCTGGTAACCACGAGCCAGCATTATTATGACAGAGGGATCTTCTGTGTGTTAACCAATAACCAGCATCTTGTATCATTAAACAGAGTTTTCTTCTTTTACTGCAATACATTTCAGATTAATTAATTGGAAAGCTATATATATCCCGTAAAATACAATACACTGTGGTAGATTCAACTACAGCATATAACATTAATAGGGTACATTTAAAAAAAAGGCATCAATAAGAATTTATTGTAATAATAATACAAAAAGAAGGGACAATTCACCACGCATAATGTGTACTTTTACTTTTGATACTTTAAGTATAATTTGCCAATTGTAAATACTAATACTTGAATAATTTGAATGCAAAATGCTCACTTGCAATGGAATATTTTTAATTCAGGGTACTTAAGAAAGGAAGGAGATTGTTTTTTACTGATTCAATTTATTTTATGTTCCCATAAGGGAACTACTAAGATTTACAGACGACATGTGATGAAAAACAATGTAATGTTATTTATTTGTTTTGATATGTCCATGTGTAAAACACTGGTTTACAGCAACGATATGAGACAGATGGTTGGGGCCTTTGGTCGGCTTTTGATTTGAAGCTGATCATCATCAGAAAGGCAGCCGTACATCTTTCTACTGTTTATCTGCTTCCCTTCCATTGATCTGCCTGCCAGTTCCTTTCTCTCTCTCTTTGGCTCTCTTCCTCTTCCTTGTTTCTCTATTCCCATCTAACCAGACTGGTGCCAGACCCATGCAAGCTGCCCAGCGCAGATCCAGTGATCTACTCCACAGTGAGCTGACTGTTAAGGTCAGCATGTTCTGACACACACTATTTTTTTAACTACTGCACTCCTCCCCTCCCTTGTTTTTCAAATCAGATCTACTCAAGAGATGATATGATCATGTGTGATACTAGTGGGAGAAAACAATTGAATAAGCATCCATCTTGTCATCCATCTGTTCTCCTGTCCATCACACTTCCATTGATCCCTCCACCGCAAGTCTAATGCTGAGACATGGTGACTGAACTCTCCCTCATCCCTCAATTTCTGGGAATGCATTTCACAGCACCGACGCAATATCCCAGATCTTCCAATGGCAGTTGAGATGGAAGAGTGTCACTGAACTCAGCATGGTGTTATTTTTTTTTTTACCATTTCAATTTTATGTAATCTATAATTTATTTAGTGGGTTCAAATAAAACATGTTGCACGTGTGTGTGTGTGTGTGTGTGTGTGTGTGTGTGTGTGTGTGTGTGTGTGTGTGTGTGTGTGTGTAAGAGACAGAGAATATATAAATACACATAACTATTGCTTTGAGGCCCTCTATGGTTGAATATGATATTAAGTATTAAGTATTTGTTGAAGAGCATTGCAACGCAGGGATGGATACCCGTGTATGTGTGCTGGTATCGTACTGTTCTGATGTATGAATAATTAATGAGAACATTTTAATCATACTTAATAAGATCTTCGTAGCAGGACTCCTATAGAGTCATGAACACTAATCACAATTATATTCACAGAGACCCACAGTCATTTAATCGATTTTGACAACAACACAGCTCTGATATCAAAATCATTGTCACCCAGCAGTTTAGTTAATATATGTTTATTCTGTCAGCAGAGGTTAAATCATGACATGAAAGCTGAAATTATGGCAGTGATAGGAAAAGCATGAGCAGCATGCATGACGTGGTGGGGTGAAAAAAAAAGGAATATGCATGAGATTGAAGGAACAGGAGAATGAGATAAATGTATTATCTCTTTTTCACATACTTGCAGTGTCTCACAAAAGAACAGCGTCTGACCTTTCCCCAAGTGCAACAAACTGACCACCAGACAGTCGTACCTAATTAATATCCATGAGCAGAAGTGTGGACCTCAAACTGTTTGCACTTAGCAGACTAAAACACTACGACCTACCTGACCCTCCACACACCTCATTGTCATTCGTCCTCAGTCCATCTTGTGTACCTCGGCTCCTGTAGAATCAGACTGCCACCTGCTGGTGAAACATCTGTGTGCTGCCTCGAGCTGTAACCACCTGCTGTTGGCTGCAGCAGAGGCTGATTGCTGCCAATACCCTCTCCGTTATTGTGCAACAGAGCGTGCTATTGCTGCTCTCTGCTGGCATTTCCAGGTAAGGACAATGTGCAATCACATGTGTCAGTCATCTTCAATGCGAACGAATCTCCACTTTCCGGATGTTCTGCTTGCAGGCCGTCATTAGCCAGAGGTTCTGTTATGTTCCCCAGAATGTATAAAGAATGTGGTCGTTTGATTCAATATTTGTGATTGGAGCAAGCTGTTCATATCAATTGTTATCAACCCTAAAGGAACACAGAAGGAATAGACAGAATAATGCAATAGTCCTGGAATAAATCCTATTTTTGTGAAGTTTATGTTTATTTGTTGTTGTTTTTCAATGTACACCTCAATAGATGTGCCAAATCAACTCTGCTATTTTACAAGCAGTACTTGCTGCGCTTCAGTGATGGAACTAATACCACAGTGTATAAATACTCCGTCAGAAACATTTCAATAGATAAAATATACACTGTTGACTTTAGCAAATATTGTACACTCAAGTATATTTTTGATCATTGATTGTACAAAGTTTGAGTATATGTCTTCGGCCACTACTAACAGGTTGCTGAGAGATAACGCAGAAAGCTGACATGGCTGTGCTGCAGTTTCTAGAATGATGACAGAGTTTGATCAAAGTCGATTCAACCAAGTGATTCTAAATGTTCAATATCAAAGATATTCAACCTCAAAAAAACACTATAATTTGATTTGATTGAAGATTACACAACACTGATAATTTGACCTATAGTCACGGTCACAGACCACAGGTTATGAATCATTTTTCATTGGACATATTATGTTCTGTCTGGCATATAATTAATTGGTTCCAAGCTGTTCATTTAATGAGTAATTTATTCAGTTTCAATTAAAATTCCTGAATCAAGCCGGTTGTTTGACTTTCAAAATTATGGGTTGTTGAGCTGTCCGCCTCTGATTTTTCTAGTATTTTTGTAATAAATAAATGTCTTGAGTATTTACTGGTCCACAGGATTTACACTGGAGTATAAACATACTGAATTCCATGACTGACAGAACAGAGACTCCTTTCAAAGAACATTTATTTTGCTTTTGAGGATGTAAAAATGGAAATTGAAAATCTGATCCTTTGACTACTTTAGATTTAGGCCTTTCCGTTACTCCAGATGTGAAAAAGAATAAATTGCCTCACTTAGGCATACAATTTCATAGCAATCTCTCTCACATCATACCTTAAAATTACAAATCACACTGACAATAATCTATGGCCATGGTGGAAGGAGTATAGATAGACCTTTTGTGTAAAAGATGCAATGCCAAAAGGTATGAATACTCTGTAAATTGTCCAGTGCGATAATTGCAGATGGGTTTTTGGATCTCACTTAGGGATCGGTATTTGAAACTTGTTCTGCGTTCCCCACCTGGAGAGAGCAATCCACCGATAATATTACAATATAATATTGTATAGGAGTCAGCTGAGGTGGTTTGGACAGAGGGCCTACCGCAAGCAAAGGAGTTTAAGCATCTCTGGGATTTGTTCACGAGTGAGGGCAAGACGAGTTTCCTCCATAGGTTGGCCGGGCTCAGCCTTAGAGATAGGGTAAGGAGCTCGGACATCAGGAGGGAGCTTGAAGTCGTCCTTTGTGTCGAAAGGAGTCAACTGAGGTGGTTCGGGCATCTAATTAGGATGCCTCCAGGACGCCTCCCGCTGGAGGTTTTCCAGGCAGATCCAACTGGTAGGAGACACCAGGGAAGCCCCAGAAGGGATTATATATCTACCAGCAAAAATCTATTGTACAGTTATAGTAAGTAATGCTAATGTAAGAAATGTGTGAATGAATGCTGCAATACAGTAACTAGGTTGGAGGACAAATGTATGAAATGCAGTAAAGGAGGGAAGTTCTACTTTGACCCATTTGGCAGAATATTTGCCAGGATTTACAGATATAGGGAGTCCTTTTAATTCATATTAGGGATTTAATCGTCAGTGGGTACGAGTGGGATGAGGGTGCACGTGAAAAGTAGGTCATTGCAAAGTGAACTCCAGGTCAGTAGTCACATACCAGCCTGATCTCACAGTAGAAGGGCATTATAGCAGAGCTGATTAGTCTGCAAATGCTGTAAGAGAGATGCAAGTGAAATAAAACATATCTGTGATTCAATTAATTAAACTGACCTCTTGAGGAAATCTAAGACAGATGCATTTACTTTTTTTAAATGTCATGTCAGTCTAATTACAATGAATACAAAACAAAAAATACACTCAAAAACATGCAGAGCCCTTTCCAAACAGTCAAAGTGATGGAGCGCCCAGCAGGCGGACTGAGTATCGTGACAGTGAGCTATTTAGATGTGTGTTTGGATTATCACAGGGTGGGCTGTAGTAAAACCAGTAATATAATTCCCATCTCTTTCTCAGTTACATCCCGGTCAACGTGGGACAGAAACTGAACAGACAACCTGAAGAGCAGATCCACAAAACAGGTACAGTTGACAGTAAATATTAATCAAATATGTGGGGTGTGGGGCCATAACAACAAACAGATGGTCAATATAAATCAAAGAAAATCTATACAATGTTCAGAGTTTTATTAAGACTGTGTTGAAGGGAGACTTCTGGTTAGAGGATCTAGTGTGCAGACTCACGCAGAGAGCCTCCCTTATATTGTACCGTAAGACCTGCTTCGTCTTATACTTTCTTAATATACAGCAAGTTGTCAAATGTGCTAGAAAGACAGCTGGGAGTAGAAAGGACATCAAAACATAACCAGCAAGTGGTTTTCATAATCATCTACAATTGAAAGTGATTCAAAATGCAATAGGGATTAAATATGTTTAACTCTGAGCAGGTTACATAATAACAGTGAATTTACATTTAGTAGATTAACAATTTAGTGCAACTGACTTAAGTTGTATTGCATGTTTTATATTGACAACATTAAATACATTTAATGTATGCATTAAACAGGCTTTGATTTCCAATACCCTTAGATTCTGGATCTCAATTTGAGTCTCTCGCTGACAAGACTGGGGTATGGCGATCTACCCATGTGAGCACCTGCATTGAGGAGTCTTTTCAATTCTTCACACGCCCTGCTATCAGCATGATACAACGCAGGGAAAGCTCTCAAAGAACAAATTAACAACAATGTTTGGGAAAGGCGGCACAAGAGAATCAGAATAAGGGCTGACAGGAGCAGACAACTGCTGCACTACAATGAGATATTTTCTAAAAGGACTCTGGTGCTCAGAAACATGACTGCTTTCGTTCAAAGGGACCAACAACATCCACATAAAATGAAAGTTCCTTGCAGTAATTTAAAGATGCGCCTAGTTTAAAAGATGAACTACTAAATGTGTGTCTATACAATGATTTTGCTTTAAACTTGAGGTTTTAACTGTTTTGTTTACTCATTATGGGGTCCGATAAATGTTCATTACCCCTCTACAGTGTTCATGTACCTCTCAGGTGGGTGACACATGAATTGTCTTTGTGCACTTATATAGTTAGTCTATTGGATTAACACTAATTCCAAAGTTGCAGAAAAGAGAAAATTGATTTAGTCCAATAATGTCAGAGTTCAGCTTCCCTTCTGTTCTGCTCTTTTTCACACTCACTTAATCAGCTCATTACGTGCACCTGTTAGTCACACCCACCTCATCAGCTTATTCTGAACACCTGTTAGTCACACCCACCTCATCATCTTATTCTGAACACCTGTTAGTCACACCCACCTCATCATCTTATTCTGAACACTTGTTAGTCACACCCACCTCGTCGGCTCTATCACTCTCACCTGCCCACTCTGCTGCACCTACTCCCTTCAGTATTTAAGCCCCAGCTTCATAAACACTCAGGGTCAGATCATACTCCACATTATGCCAGACGGTCCGGCGCTGACCCTTGGACTGGTTTCCTATTGCCAACCCTACCCGCCTGTCTGTCTGGACTTCTCCGCCTTGCCTCTGCCCCGGTAAAGCACCATATCCTTCTGTCCCCGACCAGGAGAATAGCCTCAGCTCCCTCTGGTCTCTATCTGGCTTTATCCTTGATGGCTTGGCGTTTCCCCATGCGGGTCTCTCTATGTGATCAGATCTGACTGTTTTTCTGTTAAGCTCTGCCTCTAATAAAACCTTGCTCAACAATTCTGTGTCCGTCGTACTGCGTCTGGGTCCTAATCCTTCCTGTTACAAGTATACTATCAAAGTGTAAATGGGCAGTACAAGTTAGTGGCACAAACACACAGATGGACGTAGACTATACGTGCCACGTGTAGTGATCATAAGGAAGCAGTGTTTTTTTTGTCAAGTTCCCAGGGTTTCAGCAATTTGGTTCAGCTATGCATATTCTTGATCTACTGTAAGTTGGGAGTTGGCTTTTTCCCCTCTCTTTTAAAAACTAATGACTGTAAATTTGAGATCTTACGGACTCCCATGTCTTTGGAATGTGTGGCTGGATCTTACACATTGGACCTTTTAAAGAAGTAAAAGTAGTCATTATGCAGACTGGTCCAATTCAGAACAATTATAATAAAATAATCACCTATTATGAATTATAATAGGTGATTGTTGTACTCTAAATGTTGATGCACTAAGGTGTTAGCATTATTTTAATGCTTATAAAATTGGGGATCATTTTAATTATTTACTTATCTGGGTAGCTTGTGAATTTTCCACAGGGGTTCAATGCAATATAATCATATTACATCATGTATGTAACTTCATTAATTTAATAAATCAAATATATTTTCCTCTGAAATATATTGACGTAGAAATAGCCTCCAGTATTTGCGTAAATTTACTTTCCACCATGTCACTTAGCTGGGGACCGCGTTGGACCTCTTCAAATGGCCATTTCTGGATCAACGGACCCGAGCTTGTAACACCCTACCCGGAAGTGGGTGGTAGAGTCACCGTCACCCAACTGGTCACACCACCGACGACATAGCCCACTGTCTGCTGGGATGAAGCTCGCCACCGGAGAAATAAAGAGATTGTTACAAATCTGAAATCACTGAACTCACAATCTCGACGATAACTCGTCGAAACGACCAGTTCCCAATAATTAGTTTTCAGAAGAAGGGAGGAAAATGATGGAAGAAATAGATAGATTTCAAGTGCCGAGTGCCGTGCAGGAGGCGGAGATGCAGGCGGAGATGCAGCCGCTGGTAAGTTATATGTATAGGCTGTTGTTGGAGACAATCTATCAATGCTTGCGTCTTGTATTCTGATTTAATGTCACTGTTATTCTAGGATGTTTACGGCATGAGGCCTTCCATTCGTAATGTTATGCTTCGGGATCCCGACAGATCCATCACCTGCCATGCGTAATACTGTCTGTTGTACCGTTTGGCATTTTCTTCAAGTTTTTTCTACTACATTAAAATGTTAAAATGCCTGTGTAACGTGTCAGAGGATAATTGATTTGCTTATAGACAGAGGTTTTTGTTTCACTGTGTAATGCAAGCAGCGTCCGGTCTGCTGCGTAGTGAGCTGCATCCGTCATGTCTGGCGAAAACAAGCATCCCATCCCAGCGCTGCTGCTACATCATCAGCATCCATGCAGCAAGTTGTTTTGGCTAAACGCTGCTTGTGTCGCCTTGACGTTATTTCCGAGCGGTCTTTAATTGCAAGTATGTGCTTGCATGAAACGTGAAAAGCACTGTGTCTTCATTCAAAATCAGTGTAAATGATGTGGCGGTGCGCTCCGTGGGCCGTAGCGGGGCCCTGGGTTACTGCAGCCTGCAGGGCGGCCTCTTCAGCCCACGGCCGGGGCCACTAGAGAACCAGACCCAAAGTAGCCTAACCTGCAGTCTCCAGGCGTCTCCAGGCGTCTCCATACCTCCATTCATTCCCGTGCGTAATGTGGCCCCTCATTGATAGTATCTATTTGTCCATATCTTGGCCCTGTGGATATAAGATGTGACTGTTTAGGAATTTCCCCCAAACGTGGATCCAGGGACTTGTATGAGTCCTCCAAATTGTCCTAAAGCAACCTAAACAAATCAAGGATCACAGTATTTTTCATTAACTTAAAATAAGTTTAAATAAGAAAGTGTAATATATATTTTAAATCACCATTTCAATCTCAGTTGGAAGTAGTTTTCCAATAAAGGTTAATATATATTTCTTGAGAAGTATGTGTTGTAGGACTTAATAGGTTTGAAACAAGCGATATAAACGATATATATATCTTTAGATTTGAGAGACTCTTACTTACATTGTATCTATTCATGAACTGTTTTATTCCCATTGGCTAGGCATAGCCAAGTGTTATGCATTACAATCATACATTAATTATTCATCAATGCATCAGTAATGCAGATTTCTGCTCATCTTTCTGTCCATGCCATTGTCTCGTTTGTCTCCAGGACCCGGCCTCTTCCACAACCTCAGAGGCGGACTCAGACACCAGAGAGGGGGAACCTGTCACTATCAACTACAAGCCCTCACCCCTGCAGATGAAAATAGGTGAGGAAGAGCTACAGTATGTGTAGGCTTAGTATCTGCCAGTGGGAATAACCATATCCTGTAATCAACTGTAGGTCCTGGAAAGCGTAACCTATGTTATGTGCAGATGTAGCATCATCCATTGACAAAAAAGAGGCATTTTATTTCCTAGGGGGATGGCATCTGAACAATGTGATATGAAAGTTCTCTGAAAATTAATTCACAAAGTAAACCAAGAATGTGGTGATGTGTTATGTTTAATTTATCCTTATTATGCTGCTAAACTAGAGGTAGAAAGTACTATTCATCCATTCTAGGCTGTAAAAATGCCTGTTGCAAGTTCCCAGAGCCCAAAATGCTGTTTTTCGGAACAGAACCATATCCAAACACGTTTTAATCTACACCCATCTTAAAGGAAATATAAATCTTGGCATTTTATAACTAGAGCTAGCAATGGTTTGGCTTTTTTTTTTCTGCCTGAAAAGTAATTTAAATAATTTATAGATTACCACTGTTCTCTAATCAATTAATAATACAATGTTTCGCTCTCATCTATTTTATTGTTTGCCACATGAATAAATGAATAAAAAATATTTGCTAGTCTGGCCTGGTTTTACGTTTGGTCATTTGAGTATAGTGTTAATGAAAAGCCAAAGTCCTTGTTAAAAGCTCTTTTCAGCACCTTGGACAGAGTCGTGGTGAGCAGCAGTGCATCTTTTTTATTTCTACTGTAATACTTTCTTTGCCAAAGCCTTGAAGAACCAACAATATTCAGTAGGAGTAAACTATTCCGTGACACAAATGTACAAAAACAGATCATTTTTGAGAACCCACGTGTCAGCTGCTGAAAAAGTTCATTTTCATTCTACACCTATCCTACATGTTTAAAGTCAGTCCACAAGGATGACTACAGTCATATTTTTGTCTTTTTATGATATGTAAACACCGTCATAAAATATCCCATCTATAAAATATATTATCTATAAAATACAATCTGATCAACAAGTGACCTTGAGAAAGAAAATCCTCTAATCTACATTTCATGTACTTTTTAAACTTCTGGATTCAAAGTGTAATGCCATTGACTGGCGGCACAATTTGAATTAGATAGAACGTTTTCTAGTGTCGCTGATATATAATACTTTAGTTTATCGCTGTCTCAGAGTAGACTAATAGCATTAGTTTAGTTATTTGTTATCTGGTCTGTGACAAGGATCAAAAAAGGGGAGAAACAGAGAGAAAAGGAGCGGTGAGAGACAGTTGTTTCTGAATGTATTGTCTAATGCTTTGTGAATGTTGTATTGTATTACATTAAACAACCCACTCAGTCATAACAGCAGTGATCATTACTTCCTGGTCAGCAGATCACTGAAGAAACTGATCTGCCATGATGTCACGTTTTCTACTGTGCCGCGAAACCTATAGTTTGTCATCATGTTCAGGAAGAAGAGATTTTCCAGCCAAGAAGAATTCAAGCCGATTCCCTTTCCTGAAAAGCTGACTTCCTAAAGACTGTGTGTTTAAATTATACAGATTTCTTCATGTCAAATCTGGGCACCTTTTTTCAAGTAAATTTCCCACACAGATCAGATTTTCATAGTTATTCAATGCAAAGATTGCTATCAACAAATTACAATTTTAATAAGTAAATTACAACATTTCATTGGAGTTATCCCGGAAATTTACATTTAGGCGCCACTAAGATTAGCTCAAACTAAATCCATCGCCTATTTTGTTTATCATTTGGAGTTAAACTGGTGTTTGTGTGTTCTTGTGCAGAGAAACAGAGAGAGCTGGCTAGGAAGGGATCATTGAAGAACAGCAACACTGTAGGTAGTCCAGTCAACCAGCAGCCTAAGAAGAACAACAACGTCATGGCCAGAACACGGTAAGAAGTGAGCGCTGGGAAATTGGGGCAAAAATAAGATGGTACAGCTGGTGTCTTTCTTAGCTATTACAGTCATTCAAATGTATCGATTAACTCATCTTAAGTCCTTAATATAGTGCAGTATTGCACTGTTTTGTTTTTCTACCATCAGCTGACCATATGTATGTGCAAGATCAGAAACAAGTTATTATGGACAAGACCAGATGGATCTTATTCTCATGTCTGTCTGTATACATGAAAGAAAACTATACTCTTTATAAGCAAGAGTATAGTTTTATTGATTTAGGATTTGCAAGATGTCAGTTACAAATTAAACCTCTTTTATGCTTCTGTTATCAATGTAGTAACAGCTGTAACTGTATTTAAATTTTATTTCTTCCTCACCACTTCCTGTTTGTGAATCCATTGTACCTCCTCAAAATGTTCCTGTTCTGTTCAACCCTTATTATTATTTCTGCTATGATCATTTATCCTCTCCGTCTTTCTCTCGTTCCTCCCCCTCTGTCACTCTCTCTCACTCTCTGTCTCTCACTTTCTTTCTCTGTTCCCTCCCTGCAGGTTGGTAGTGCCCAATAAAGGCTATTCTTCTTTAGACCAGAGCCCAGATGAGAAGCCATTGGTGGCTCTAGACACAGACAGGTAAACACATGCACAAACACACACATTAATACACTTAGTGTCACATTAACACCGTAAACACAGACATTCTAAGCTAATTTATGTGTTTGTTTCAGTGATGACGATTTCGATATGTCGAGATACTCATCGTCGGGATACTCCTCTGCTGAGGTGAGACATGTGATGCAGCAAAGCTCTGTTTCAATTCACTCCCTCCCCCACTTTCTTTCTTCTATGTCCCATGTTGGTCACGAGGCCAAGAGCAAGGCATTTATAAGCCAGTCTCCAAGCAAACCCATTTATATCCATTCTTCTCATCCATGGTCATTTTGTTGGCATGTCGCTTGGTACAAGCACATCATTATATTGTAGCTGCACCTGCACATAAATGTGCATGAGACACAAAGCGGTAAAGAGATGAAATGTCATCTCTGGGTGTCTGCTCCCACAAATGCAGCACACCATATTTATTCCCCAGGAATCCTCGTTCCCACCCTCTACATACATTGTCTGGCTCTGACACTTTCAGGCTTGTGGGTGTATCGTATGTTAAAAAAGCCCAGACGTTTTCAGATCTTAAGTCTTAAGACCAATTTGTTTGAAATAACAATAATAATATACAATATATGTTGAAACCCAATTTAGCCTCCTCTTTCTTAGTACAAGCTAACACCACACAGTAAATTTGTTAAAGTCAATTTTACTCAAATTGAAAAAGAATATAAATTGGTCCCAGTCTAAATAGAGTGGGTCACGCTGTGATGCAAGCCTTTTTGCAAGGGTGGCTTTTTACTTTATCAAGGCAACTCATAAAAAATGTGAATGAGAAATCTTTTCTGTCTTTTTGTGGAAAAGTGGATCTTCAAAATGAATGTGAGAGGTGCCTATGGTTTGCATGTTATACATTTTATCATGTGTCATGCATCGTGTGTGACTCGCTCTGGTCTGGTTTGGTCTATTCTGGACTTAGTCTCACCCTTCTTTGGTCTTGACCCTTCTTTAGTCTTGACTTGGTCTCTAACACTCAAAGTCTTGTGTTGCCTTGGTCTCGATACACTGGTCTTGCTCATGACTTGGTGTGGTGGTTCTTGACTAAACCCCCGGTAGGCCTACAGTAAACATCTATCTACGGTAGACTAAACCGTTAATACATAAAAAGGTAAATGCTGGGATTTTTTATAAATACATTGCTTTGGTTTTGCATGCAAACAAAGGCATTATTTTACGAAATAGAAAAATCCCAGCAGGGCAGAAGTATTCATCACATTCATAACAAAACTCCAAGTGAAGATCCTTGCAGCCATCTGTGAAAGTGCCCCAATTCAGTTTGCCATGGTTACCACTGTACATTTTACCCAGCCTACAAGCTCAAAAGAAAGTTAAGATTTGTAAATTGCTTATTTTCAAGATCTGATAAAGCCAGAGGAAGATGTGTTTTTTTTTTGCCACAAAACCCTTTCAATTAGTGTCTTTTTGAAGTGTTCCTAGGCAGGTGGTGTTGCCTTTGGAAAAAGACATTTCCAGTCTTTGTACTAAGCTAACCATCTGCTGTAGCTTCTGAGACCCGAATTTGAACTGAAACCCAAAGTTTTATTATTGATGTATTTCACTCACCTTTGCTACACTCTCCTCCTTTGCTGTTACAGCCTGCCTAGTCGTGCACAGGTATAACACACATATAGGACAAATAGCCTTGGTAAAGGTGTAACAAGGAGGAAACTACAAGGTGTGTGAGAAATGTAAGCAGCAATAAATATAATTTATTGACGGATTATCATTTAACAAAAAGGCAAGTCAACTAAAACGGAAGCAAAAGGCATCAGGGTCTCAAAGGCCCCACACTAGCTAGAACACAAAGTAGTTCTGGCCTATCGTGTGAAAAGGAAAAACATACTGACCTCCCTGTCTAGCCACAAAACATAAACAACAAAAATGGCAGAGAACCCATAGACAGCTTCCCCCAAAATGATTTGAATGGTAATCTGCACTCAGACACCATACCACAGCAGGTCTGCTCGCTCCCAGCTCAGAGAGGAAGAGGCTGAGAGCACTGGATCTGGGAGCATATCTCAGACTGTCTGATGTCTCTCAGGTGGCGCCGCTCAAGGTCCACCAGATCTGAAACAATTAGACAGCCCTCTTCTCGGGAGGGGGCGGGGTTAATTCAGGGGGCATAACAGGCATTGTATATCTTCTTGACCCGCTAGTCCATGTCGATGCCTCGTTGGGCAAGACACTGCTGTGTACTTGTATATTGGGTATGTTTGGGTATGAATGTTTGGATAGTCCTGATGAATGCATGGGTGAATGATGACATGTAGTGTAAAAGCGCTTTGAGTGGTCAGAAGACAGGAAAAGTACAAGTCCATTTAACATTTATAATTTGTTTACCAATTACTTAACAGACATGGAAACAGACAATCAGCATTGAGAAATTTTATTTCAAGATTCTTTTTTTTAAATAATCAAATCTGAGCCCAAAGCTTCATGCAACAAAATGTCTGGACCAGTCAGGTTAGAATCTACACACCACATGCTAATGATGGACTGATTCATAACTGATATCCTACTTTAGTTTTAAATCAGTTGTTGTGGGAGATACAGGGATTGGGCCATGCCCTGGTACTGGTCCACACCCTGTACCCATGAACCTCCTCTGTCTATCTTCCCTTCTTCAGCAAATCAATCAGGATCTGAACATACAGTTGCTGAAAGACGGTTACCGCCTAGACGAGATCCCGGATGACGAGGACCTGGATCTGATCCCGCCCAAATCAGTCAACCCCACCTGCATGTGCTGCCAGGCAACCTCCTCCACCACTTGTCAAATACAGTAACCTCACCCCTCTGACCTTCTGCTCCTTCCCATTTCCACACAATATAACCCCCAATCTTCATCTGCTGTGAGTTTACTTCGCCGCCACAGTGTTGACAGAGAAGCATTGGTAGAGTATTGTAATGACAGTTAAGTGCTATGATAATAATGGCGATGAGAAATAATCAAATTAACATATAGAGTTTTTGGTTTTAAATCTAGGAGAACAAACACATTTAAAAATATTAAATATGTATTTAAAATATGAGTAAAAGTGGTGGTTTCCTCCTATGGTAGGACGTGCACTTGTAGCCCTTCTTCTGTTGATCAAGATGAAACACACTGATATTAGAGGACATGAAACAGAAGGTCAATTGATGCTATAAAGGTTAACTCCATTTCCCTGAAGAATAAGAACCATCATAACTGCTGACTCAAATGTTCTGCTTACCTTACTGAATTATGGGTTGCATTTGTCTAGGTTTTTTTATTTGTTCATTTTTTATTTAAATGCTTACTTTTTTAGGATTGAGGGATAAGTATGATTGTGTTGATGTGGGGATATTTTAGAAGTGTGGACTGCAGTCTTGGTATCCCTAAATAGAGAATATGTGGTCCCCTATTCTTTGTACTGAACAGGGTTGTTAAGTTGCACAGGCCAGGTTGTTGCACTCATTCACACCCCCCTGAATGAATGAATATATGAACATGAATGGCTGAGGACCACATTGCAAGAGGAGCACTGGAATGAATAATAGAAAAGAAAATAATAACAAATTGGCTCGTTGCACACTTGATTTTTGCCCCATTTATTTTGTGCAATCACATGCTACTGTTACCTTGACTTGTATTGTTTTGAATTTGCACATTTTTGTTTTTTTATTTGGGCCCATAACTGTTTCATATATAGCAATGACAGTGTCTTATCGGATATGAACTGTGTCAAAAAGGGAAGATTATATATTGTTGCAACAACCCTCTAACACATGATGCTCACATGATATATTATCAAGGCCAAAAGGACGGTGGGGCCCAGTTCGATTTTGCAGCACATTCTGCTGTGTTGCCCGCCCACTAAATCTTTTCTTGATCGCTGGACACTCCTTCTTTCTCATTTCTGTTTTCCCTTTTTCATTTTTCACACAAACACAAACATACGCATACATGCATATGCATGCATACAGACGTATAATGCCAACATAAAGAGTGAGATATCATCTTTTAACCTTATTTGACTAATGGGTTGGAAATAGTTTTGTAATTGTAACATCGAGAATCAATAACTTGGAGCACTAATGTCCTTCATTTATGACCTACCCCCCCCCCTTCTTAAACCAGCTGATAATTTGCAATTAGATTATGCCTTAAGTACAGAGAGATTTGAAATATGTGTGTATTTATTGCCATCTTCATCATTTAGTTTACTTGAAGAGCATTTGTTGTCTATGAAGTTATGCTTTTTTTTTTAACGTAGACACGGGTGATACTTGTTTTTCTTTGCTTTTCCTTTTTTAAATGAATTTATTGTAATGTAAACACTTCCATTACAGTATTTAACAATGTTATTAAGTGCGGTGTATGAAAACAATAAATAAACACAGCTAATGGAGCACTCCCGGTTCTTTATAGGTTGATACACCTTTTTTGCAATTCATCATCAGCATTAAGGAAGAGCACAGTGTGAAGTACAGTGTGTGTGATGAGAGACGGAATTAATGAGGAAATGTTTAGAAAGACAAATTATTTTAATGTTAAAACTTTTGAGCATTAATCATTACACAGCTATGTCTATTGCAATAACGTGGGGTCTGCATTGACAGTCCCTGATTACAGTGCAGCATCAGGAGGGAGGGCTCAACCTGAAAGGCACCAACATCTAATCACAGTTGTCAAACTGCCAGAAAATAAATGTAACTTTATAAATGTATGTAGTTTGTGTCCTATGGGCTTACTCTATCTGGACATTTTAATGCATTATATGGTAAGTATAAAAAGAAATCAACAATTTGTCTTGCTCCTGTAGTGGATGAATAAGACATCTCATAATATTCTAAAAGATGAACAGACAAATAAAAAAAGCATTGTACCAAACAAATACATACAAACATGGAATTAATCAAACTAATCGACAGTCTGTCTCAAACAGGACATCAATTCAAATGAAAAGTTTTTTTGACTATTTGATGTGAGAAACGTTGTGCTTCCATATCACCACTAGATGGTGTAATAGTGACTGAAACAACCATGCATCACATTATTCCCTGATTAAATGCAGTCCAGATACAGAGTAAACAAAAGTACGGTTATAGCAACTGGCACTGTTGGCATAAAAGACAGTCGTTGATATTCAAAGCATTATTGAATATCAACATAAAGAATCTGTCGATGTTCATTCAGGTAGTATTTCCAAAGGTTGAACATGTAAAAATTCCTCTCTGTTGCAAAACCCTTCAAAAGGCACAGACCTCCTTGTTAATAGTTTCCAAACTTTAACTAAACATGAGTCATTATGGTCTTCACATGGAAAGTCTTTCCACTGTAAGTAAAAGGTTATCTTTTAAAGGCGTTACCCTGTTTTCTTTACCCTGCACTGTTGACATAATTCAAATCTGAAAAAGCAACGATGGGGGGGGTTAAATGTATTAAACTGCAGTTTGCTTATGGCTTCTGGTGAATTATTCACAACTTTATCTTGAGGTGACACTGTTTCAACACAGGAAACAACTGTACAAACTATACCTACAAGTTCACAGTATACCTCATTTTCTAAGTCCATAGCCAAATATACAAAATAAAATACCCAAGCTCTGTAATTCTCTATAATATAGCTTTGTCTTATAATTCTAATAACATAGTATACAGAGTATATCATTCATCTGAAAAGTTAATCTGTTTACATGATGACACTGCCCGCGACCCTAAAGAGGATAAGCGGTTCGGATAATGGATGGATGGATGATGACACTGCTATGCTGTACATTTGCTTTGTCCTGGAGTGGCAAATAACTGTTTGTAGTATGTGTGAAATACTATTTACTAAAAGACTATTCCCAAAAATGTGTTTAACATCTAGGAATATCTAAGTAATGATTTGTTTTCTTGTTGTCTTTCCCTGCAAATGAAGTCTGCGAGGGAAAGTGAACTCATGTAGTGTTAATGAAAACGATATACTCTTTGTCCACAAATGCCTCTTCGAGGTCAGATTCTTCCAGGGGAAAAAAACACACACAATACAGTAAAATAATCACAAATTGCAAAGCAACTAGAACCTGTGTGAAAACCCCTAATAAATACCAACGACATCAGGGAATAAGAGAGGTCTAGTTCCAGGTTCTAGTTGATTACAGGCAGGTTCAAATGTACATTTCATTTTGCTGTTGCACATGTTACATGCATAGAAACACTTTTTAAATAGTGGTCTGGCTGGTTGAGTTAATAAAGGTGTAAACACCACACGTATCATGGGTGTGTCTATGTTTATGTTTAGCCTGTAAGTGTAGTAGTGTGCGTGTCTCACACCCCAACAGGGCTTTGGTCTCCAGAGTCAGATGAGGAAAGGGACACAGAGCAGCGGCATCTCTTGGCTGCACTGGAGCCCTGAAGCATGCTGGGATGGAAGCCTGCGTGTCGCCGGGCATGTTTAGTCAGATGGTCGCTCCTGATGAAGCACTTGTCACACATGGGACAATTGAAGCGCTTCTCACCGGTGTGTGTGCGGTAGTGACGCGTCAGCTCGTCTGATCTGGAGAACTTCTTTCCACAGTTTGACCAGGTACACTCGAAGGGGCGCTCACCTGGGGACACACACACACACACACACACACACACACACACACACACACACACACACACACACACACCTTTAAACCTTGAGGTTTGCTGACATTGGCTTTTTTTCCTCATTGTTTGGGGACCCACAAACTCCACTGCTGTGCGTGTACAAAAATAATTGCAAAATCAATTAGTTGTTTTCTTTAAATGTTAATCCATTGAATTTACATGTTTAAAGCAGATTCTCTGAGAACCAAAACTGACAATGTTTTTTCTCCCTGAAAATCTGAATGTGTTTGAATCACCTCATTTCAAAAGTATCAAGGTGATAAAACAAAATGTTGGGATTAAATTGTATTTGTGCACACATAATCTATAGCCTCTGAACTAATTCTATTGAAATTATTATTCAAAATCATGATTTTGATTTGAAACAATTGAAAGAGGGAGGCCACAGACTACAGAAAAAAGGCCACAGACTACATGAATTATGGATCAAGGGAGAACCGGAATTACAGCTTCACAAACATAATCCTCAAAATATTGGGAAGACCTGAAATAATATTTCTAGCAACAATATACTCAACAAATATTTTGATTTTGAAATGGTGAGTCATGATAAAAATGAAAAAAAAAACTGCAGCTCCCTCCTTCTCCAACACGTGCTCTGCTGAACCACATGGTTACCCTTGTTTACAACCCGACATGAGGGGAGTGGAGGAAGATGACGTATGAGGAAATGGTGGTGTATGGGAGGGTTATCTCCGGACAAGAACATGAGGAGGCAACAGTGTCGCAGTGACCTGTATGTGAATCATAGGCCAAGATGTAGACAGACATTATACTGCTGTGTGATGCCCGCAAACAGATATAAATAACATGCAACAATAAACATTTGAGTCATTATTCAGAAAGCATAATCAATGTGTACCAGGATGATTTATCACGCTTGTACAATCTACCTTGCATCACAGATATTGGCGGCGACACGTGGTGTTCCCAGATTGCATTCGTGACTCCCCCCTCTCCCTCCCTCCCCCAGCCTCCCTTAGTTAGGGGCCGGTCACACCCCCAGTAGTGGCAAATGCATGGGACCACCTTCTCTATAATGGGTTACTGAATTGCAGGAACATGTGGTCTCTCACTTACACTCCTCATGTCACATTACACACACACACACACACACACACACACACAGCATGGACTGAAGCCGTACGTCGTCTATAACAGACCCCATTCGTTGTTATATGGTACTATTGTGTTTTATCATGCATTCATTCTAAATGATTCACATACTGTTCTGTAACTCTTCTTTTCCTGCAAACTTAATGTGCTAGAAATAGCAAATGAAGACTTAACAATGATGTCAATATGCATCTGAAATATAAAAAAGAAAACTGATGGCAGAAGTGACGCAGAGCGGTTTCGCTGGCGTCAACAGAATCGAGCGCATTAGTTTCATTGCCAGCCTCCAGTCGAGCCTCCACTTACCGGTATGCACCCTTAGGTGGGCTTTGAGGTGGGACGACTTGCCGTACATCTTCCCACAGCCGGTAAAGGGACAGCAGTGCCTCTTCTCTGGAAGCTCCTGACTCACCACCGCCTTCTTGCTCCGGGACCGTTTGGGTGCCACCGATCCCCGGCTGTCTCCGGCGTTGGACCGGCAACTTCCCCGCTCCACCTTCTCCAGCGCACCCGCGTCGCTGCCCCCGAGACGCATGCTGTCCCCAGGGCCGATAGCGTTTGGGTTGCATTTATTCAAGTCCAATAAAATCATTGCCACCATCATTAAAGTCCTGTTCTCCTGGTTCTCTTTCAACGTGTCCTCTGTCCGCCCCAGTGGTCGGCTGAGGTCACGGTCTGCAGAGATATCAACCTCTGACATCACTACAGCAGGTCCGGATGGTGAAAAAGCACAACGTAGGCTCTATACAGTCGCTGTATAGACTATGCAGAAGAAAGAAATGATAATATGGATACTATTAAGTGTTCAGACCGCAGTCATCCAAGGGTACATGCGGTTAAGCATCCACACGTGTCGTCTTCAATGTGACTATTCCGCAAAGGCTGCGTTTTCTTGTGGAGGTTGCAGGGCGGATAAATAAACACCCCGACAGCAACGATATCAGTTTGATTTTATTCCTCTCTCCTTCTCCATCTAGATCCCTTTTTCCAAATGCCAGATCGATAAAACACGCCGTTAATCGTCTGAGCTACACTGAGCTACAGTGCCTGCGTTTACTCCGTCCTTCTCTGCGCTCCCACACATGCGTCAAGTTGTCCTATTTTACTGTGGGCTGCAATTCTCTCAACTCCAAGAAACAATTTCGCGGAATCCCACGGTGTCATCACAATACGGCGCTGTGATTGGCTGAGAGGAAACATGACTCGCTTTGTGGAGTTGTCCATTCACAGGAGTGAGTGATGAAAAACTGGATCAATCACAGGCTGGGATTGCTGAGAAGAGGGCAGGACCGGGCTGGAGTTGCATTCAGGTACTGCAGATTACTGGTGGATATGGTTAGTCTGCCATTCTCCAAAATTGAATTTGAAGTCTCAGCTAAAATGGCCATGGACGTAGAAATAGGAATACGTCCATCTAAAAGACAAATAATATATATTTACAGGTTTTTTTATTACAAAATCGTAACTATATTGACACTCATATATACTGTGTGAATAGTTGAAAATATACTGCATCAGCAGCTTACTATTTTTGTTTACTCGTTTCCTATTCATTACACCATAGCAACTCAACCATACAGTATACGTTTGAGGACTCATTAAAACTCCTGTCAGCAGGCAAATTTTGCCATTTCCAATACAACTCATATGTAAGCGTTGCAATGAAGAGGCACTCGAATGCAACATCACAAGTGGATACAAAACTGCCTCATGGCACGCCCCCAGAAAGCATGTTATTGCAAAACTCCTGTCCAAAAATGCTACTGTCATATTTGTAAAGCAATTAATATATTCACATTTATTGGCTTGCAACATAGGTCAGATTACGCAGATTTGCTCAAAATGGACACATATTGTATGCAATAAAATGATAAAAGAGTTTGTAAGAAATTGTATAAGTTGATCTGTGGCCCACACATTTATTGTGACTTAATTGTGATTTGACAAAAACAAAGTGGATTATGGAAAAAGGGAACAGTGTAAGGTTGAAGATTGATTATCCTTGGGTAACATCTACATATTAGCAGCTGCACTGGTATCCAACCAGAGCTCAGTATATAAATGTGTGTCATAAAGAGATATGTAACCCAACCCTAATAATGTTATAGCGGTGGACAGGTCTCACTTTGTGTCCCAGTTACACAACCACTGTCTGATTCTAAATGAGTGCAGTCCTCAACTGCCCTCAAAGCATTGCACTTCATTAACATGAACTCACTTGACTCATGATCGTCAGTGTGTAATACAGTTTTGTCTTTCTTGCAAGAGATAAGAGAAACAGATGTAATATGTACGATTTAATGTAAAATTAGATAAGCTGTGTAACCTGTAACACCTGTAACAGTCAGCTGATATTGTAATTAATGCATTCCCTTCATTTCCCTTATAGAGACAATTTCAATGTGTTGTTGTGTGAAGTCACCCACGTCAAACTATCAATTAAATATATATAATAAATGAAAACAAAAATTTACACTGTGTAGTGTAAATACCTGCATAACACATTATAACACTTCCTGATTGTATCAGGTATTTGTTAATGCATTATTATGTTTAATATCAACAGTCAGACAAGCATGAATGTAACAAAAGATAACTGTATAATGACATCCATCCACTGATTTTCATCTGCTTATCCGGGGTCAGGTCGCGGTGGCAGCAGGGCCAGCAGGCTGACCCGGACTTCCCTCTTACCCGCAACATTATCCAGCTCATTCAGCCGTGTTCTGGGTCTTCCCCGGGGTCTCCTCCCAGTTCATAATGACATATCATGATGACTAACAGTTGCTCTATTCGACAAAAAAGGTTATCAGGTTTTATAGTAGATTCGGTACTGGTGAGAACGTGGTCACGGCCTGCCATAACACCTGTTCTGTGTCACAGTCGGCACTTTATTCTGTTCCTCAACACTTCCAGTCTGTTTTGTTGTAAACATCCATCCATCCACAGACAGACAGACAGACAGACAGACAGACAGACAGACAGACAGACAGACAGACATGTATGTATGTATGTATACATACAAACTATAGTGTATCGAGAGAGTAATGTACACAGTCCGCTCAAAAGCGTAACAAGACTCTTCAAAAGAAAAAGAAAAAACAGTGCAGTGGGTGGTTCATTCATGAGTAAAGTTTCTAGAAAATCCCACTTAGCCTTGGGGTTGCTGGCATTGAGAAACACTTTCCCTGAATAGTTTTTCCCTGGCATGATCTGTGTGGACATTATTTGGGTACAGGCTATTCCCTGGTTCTGTTTAGATCAGAATGGAGTGACTCAGACTAAGTAGACAAGGCAAGAGTACCCCAACACTGAGGTGTTGTCCTGCTCCTCTGTCCTCATAAGGATGTGCTGTAACTC
This sequence comes from Cottus gobio, assembly GCA_023566465.1. Classification (NCBI taxonomy): domain Eukaryota; kingdom Metazoa; phylum Chordata; class Actinopteri; order Perciformes; family Cottidae; genus Cottus; species Cottus gobio. The sequence continues at coordinate 14,290,605 of CM042218.1, read as the reverse complement.
TGTTATGTTGTTCATTCTGTACACATACCATCTATTGTACTCATGTCCATCCTGATAGAGGGACCCTCCCCCGTTGCTCTTCCTTAGGTTTATTCCTTTTTCTCCCAATTTAAGTTTTTTTGGGGGGAGTCTTTCCTGTGCCGATGTGAGGTTCTGGGACAGGATGTTGTATGTCTACAGATTGTAAAGCCCTCTGAGGCAAATTTGTAATTTGTGAAAATAAATGATGATGTTTGTTGATGTGGCCACGATACAGTTGTCGGAACATTTCGAAACAGGCAGACAAGAGTGTCACACCTCTCTTAAAATAACTGTAAAATAGGTTCTTGTCTCCAGCTGAGGCTAAATCTAGTCTGTAATGCAGCAGTGACTCATTGATTAAAAACAAAATTATGGTGATATCTTAATCCATATTATGTCAAATGATCGCACGATGTGAGAAACAACATGTACAGAAGGAAAAGTTCAAGAAGACTGATGAAGTAATAACACAAAGTGCAACCGATGCTCTGAGCACAAACACTTGAGCAACGTGTTGCTCTTTTCCCAAATCGGCCCCTAACGGAACTCCGCCTCCACTTTGCTCGACTCGCTGGCGGAACATCCACATTTCCAGGAAAAAAAAAAAACCACTTGGCCGGACACGTATGGCCTGCAATCGTCCTCCAGCTCCTCCTCCAGCAGAGCAGTAAACAACTCCGTAGAGGAGGAGCTGCCTCTGCTCCGCACTTCCCCTCTCACAACAATGCAGGAGGGCTGGAGTTTTACGACGTTTCTGGGTCATGTGGCGATGTTGACATGCTATGCTGGTCGTGTCAAAGCTGAAGTTATGTGTGTGCGTGTGTGTGTGTGTGTGTGTCTGTGCTTGCGTGTGATGTAACAGAGAGAAGGAGGGGGCATGTTCCTTATCTGAGTACAGAATGTTCCCTTCACACGTGCGAAGTCTGAAATGAGTGTGACTCACCAGCGATGACGCGCTCCAATTATATCTTCCCCTCTCTGGCGGCGCTGCCCCCACGAGCTCACAGGCCGGACTGAAAGTCACAGTTTAGTTTCCTCTGTCGGGGGTCTGTTACAGTGTGCATATATATAGACCCCTGATCGTATATAGTGTTTTCAGCATTTTGAGGCTTTTACATTATTTGGTACCATAATAACCACAGACAGGAAATAACTTAAGTAATACAATAATATAATAAAACATATTAGAATGGAAAATAAATTAAATGTAATACAACGCGTTACAACTTTCTTAACTTAAAAAAAAGCAGTCCACAAACCAATGGGTGACGTCACGATGACTACGTCCACTTCTAATACACAGTCTATGCTTGTGCTACGAATTGGACAACATTGTGTAAACATGAAAAAGAGGATAGTCACGTGACCCAAAACAGACAGGAAGCGATCCACAGATGTGCAAAAGTAATTTCACAAGTATAAATGGATCCACAAATGTGTATCACTTTCCATGTAAACCGCCGACAAGTTAATATGTATTTACAGAGCACACTGAGTACAAATCACTCTATATTTTTATGGATATAACTAAAGAAAATACATGTTTGTGGATATTTCAATATTTGTTGATCATATTATATATTTGCGGATTGTCTTCTGTGTTACAAATAGTACAGTCCAATACAAATAAGAGGGCTTTACGACATCCTCTGTGCCGGGACCCTCACATCAGCAAAGGAAGAAAAAAAAGGAAGAACCCTTTGGGAGAGCAACAGAGGAGGATCCCTCTATCAGGATGGACAGAAGTACAACATATGTCATGTGTACAGAATGAACAACATAACAGTCACAACACATTCAATGCAAATTACATAATGATTCATATACTGAGAGAAAAAGTTACAACTACCAAAAATAACAGCAACAGTGGCAATGGAAAATAGCAATGATAATACAAGCAGTAATGGTATAGGCAATAGTAATGGAAATGCAACTAAAAATAATAATAATAATAATAATGATAATAGCAGGAGGTGTCGGGTCCAGATAAAACCACGATCCATGTAAACCTGTGAGGCGAGAAAGCACAACGACTCTGGAAAAGGCGCAAAGTTAGTAATGTTCATTAATATAATTTATATAGTCTTTTTTTTTTAAAGCCAATCAGACATCAACTTGACCTCTCTCTCTTTTTCTGTAACTCTCTGGACTTTGTGTGTATTTTAAACTTAAAAAATAAAATATTTTAAGATGTTTTGTAGTTATTTGTTTTGCATATATTTTTGTATTTGTTTAAGGCTGTTCTGACCAGACATGTTTGGTCTTGGACATTTAAGTCAAAACCTTCAATATTTTCTTTTTTGACATGTCTATAAACAATAATTTACAAAGGATATAGTATAATAAAGTGGCAATTGTTTGGATAAAATGTTTGTAGCGCACCTAAAAGGAGTCAAATAAATGCAGATGTTTCTGTTCCAATAAGCAGCATAATTATACTTTTTCTATCTCCCTCTTCCATGTAAGGTTGTGTGTATGATAAACAGCTCTCTGTTTGTCTCTTTGTCAATACTGTAACCTGCTCAAATTGACATGACTGCACTAGACATCTGACCTACACATGATAAGCGTCTTTTAGTCATCGGAGAGGTTAAAGGTGAAGTAAAAACAGGCGAGACACGGAGTACCAATCTATTTAATTTTTTATTTAACAATGCATGCCAGACATGATCCTATTCACATTGAAGAATACAGATTTGTATTTGCTTCCAAATACGTACTACTTTGATTTCATATTATAATCTCTCTCTATCGTTCTATCGGTCATCTTTACAGGTCGTCTCTGTACAATCTGAGTGGAAGAACTGCATGCATTTGAAGGACATTAAAGAAAGTGTGACTAGTAGGGGCATACGTCCCTATCAATTGTAGAAGCACATCAGCAATTATTGCAGAAAAAACGTGCGTGAAACTCTCTTTAGCTTTCGAGTCACAGGTCGTCATAGGAGGGAAGCAGATCTGTTGATTACCATCATATGCTCATGAGAAACAGCATAGGAAAATATTTAAAAAATACTGTACACTGAGATTGTGTTGTGTTGTGTTGTGATGGCATGCCTCCCTGGTATTGGTGCAATTTATATGTCCGGGTTCACACGCAGCTAATGTACACGCACGCACGCACGCACGCACACACACACACAGCTCCTATCAACCTCCCAGCCATGTCAACATACCACAAAACGATTAACAGTGTCATGTGCACACAAGTTTAGTAGTGCCATGGACATATATGTTATCTCGTATTCCTTACTGCAAGGATAAAGACATTAAAAAATGATATTGTGATTCCCTATCACAGTGGGTCAAATAGGAGGGCCTAAACCTTTCAGTCTGTTTTCATCGTTAGCCATGTATAACTGAGTTGAGCTGTACTATCTTTGCTTAATTAACCTGTCTGCCACAGATGTGGAGACAACAGGTCAGTAGAGCACGACGCGGCTCGTTTCCATTTGGTTTGGCAAAGTTTGGTTGTGTTCGGCTTGTGAGGGACCAAAGCCCTCTCTAAACATACGCAATTCTCATTGTTTAGATTTTTAGGAATTTATACTCCTGTGAATGAACAAAGTTAGTTAATCAAGTACGAAAGCATTCCTTCATGTTGTATTGCCATTTCTCAAGACATAAGACACCAACAAATATCGATGTCCAAAAGACATAAAGCACAGTGATTATATAAGAACCTTTCTGCTGCAGACAAATCCAAATCTCTCTATTTCTCTTTATGTTTCCATATTTCATTCCAGCATGATACTCTTGTGACCTTGCATCCCTGGGGTAATGTTGTCCCTGAGCATTGACTTGGGGTCAACCTTTCACTTCTTAAACATACTGCATACTACGTACTTGTTGAAGAAATTGCTAATCTTATCCTTTGTATATACCGATGGACTACAACATCCCATTTGCCATCTTACAAATATTTCAAGTGTTACTCCACGATCTGTTCAACCCACATGAATGCAATTTGTGTTGGTGTTGTAATTGCTATGTTAAAGGGGCACTCCACCAATTTTACAAATTACGGTCAGTTTACTGGCCATGGAGGTTTACCGTTCAGCCTATGAACACAGTGTGTATTTATTCTGTAGCTCTAGAGGGAGCTTTCTAAAGTCTAAGAAACTAACCCTGATGATGTCATCAGGGTTATGTTCAGTCAAACTTGACACGTACCAAATATTTCCCAGACAACTTGTGTCATTAACTGAGAGCTAGGGGTTGAAAGATGAGATGATTTAACACTGACGGAAGATCTTTCAAAATATGCTATTGAGTTGCACCATGGGAATTGTGAGATTGTGTTTTTAAAACTTGATCCAAACTTGATCTAGAAAGTCCCCCAACTGTAAGCAGGTGCAGTGCTAAATCACTGGAGTACCCCTTTTAAGGTTTATGGTTTGGTTCAGTTTTAGTCGAATGTGTATGTATTAGTGTGGATCATCAAACTGATTGGGTTATGATACAGAGATAAGTCAAATGTTTTTCTTCAGCAATGAAACAATTATTTTCAATTATATATTTCTATGTTTTTCAGTGGGTATAAGTGTCCACACAAGCAATTATACAGTCTACCAATATCAAGATTCCCCCCAATCTGTACATCAGATGTGTTTGAAGAGAGCAACAAAGGTCTACGAGTGGATTCAAAAGCCACATGTTGAAAATAATCACAGATATTAGGGGCTCCATGATTAAGGGGGGAAAAAAAAAAATAATGAGAAATTTCACAGATTTCTGATTCACTTCAGTCCCCACATAGTCCACCCCTGCCCAAAAGGCACCCTAAGTTTGGTATACTGGCAACTGTGTATTGCCATGTCAACTTTACATTAGAAAAGTCTCATAAGCTGCTTGATAAAACATACAATAAAACTACTTTAAATACTTTAAATATGATTGAAATGTACAGTATATCAGACAATTCTATATTTAATAAATAATATAATACATCAGCATTTAGTGCATGTCGATGGTCATCTTTTTATTAAATTTAAAAGTTTAATTAGAAAATACTTAAAATTTGACAAAAATATCACTGAGAAGATATAAATATTGATTTTGTAATTCAAACAGGCATTTACTTTAATCATCAATAAGGAGCAAGAAAATGTCAATAGATAGAATCAATCTGAAAATAAATTCAACATGATTGAACTGAATTGTAATAGTGAGGAAATATAAAACAAACATAAAAAAATCTGTAAGAATTCTATTAATTTCACTTATCTTATTTTAAAAAGCCAACAGAGAAGGACATCTTCCTCCTCAAGACCTTTTCCATTACAATAAAAAATGTAGAACTTTCTTAAACACTGTTCTGGCTTTCATCTTTTAATAATAATAACCCCATGTTTCCTCCTCCATGCCACTTAAAATGCACATTTCTTATATTTCAACTAGAATGCATATACTTAACAGCTTATTTCAAGCTTCCTCTTTTTTTTAAATAAATTCATAAATTAGCTCTTTCTTTAGGAACCTTACTTGACCTGTATATGATTTGTAATGGGCTTAATCATTGGGCAATTGCTTTCAGTTAAAGTCTCCTTTTGCAATGTCTGGCTTCAAATGCAATTAATACAATAAAGGAGAAAAGCAAATGAATGACAGTTATGGAGAACATGAAGGACGGATCCATAGGTGTAGGTGGATGTAAAACCATTGCAACACAATGTCGCTGTCAAAACCTGAAGGAGGAGGGCTGGGCTACAAGAGAGCAATGGTTTGTTGAGTGTAAGGATTTTTGGTGTCAGATGCAGGTAAAGAAGGTTCTCATCAGGTTCACCCAGCAATCATTGCTTCTGAAATAGGCTCATAGCGCCCTCTTGTCCCCATTGTGTTTTTGCAATTGCACTTGTTAAAGCTCTCAGGGATCAGGCCTTTATTTGCTAGTATCATGTACGATTTCACTGACGTGTATGTGTCAACATGTAAATATGCTCGTTGCTCCCCCGAACATCAGTTGTAAAACACTGGATCTCTTCATGTCACATTCTTTTTCACATTTTGCTGATACTTCTACTTTTTCACTCTTATCACATGGTTAATACAATCCAGTTTTTACAGCAGGCACAGACTGCTGACACTTGACAGCCATAGCTGAAGACTTGGGATAGGTTCATGACCTTTTGACCGGAGCATGTTCAAACACTGCTTTCTTTTTCTAGCTATACTGACAAAAGAAACAGTTTGGTGGATAGATTGTGCTACAAAACGCAAAACAACGAAAGGCAAATTTGATATACCTTTGAAAAAAGAGATAAATATATTGATTATTTGAAAGGTGTATTTGTGTATCTAGAGGTAAGTTGTTGCCATGTTACAGCAATCATTTCCAGTGCAACCAAGAGAAGAAATAGTTCCCGATGGTTCCAATTCACTTCATTGATTCGTTTATGAAGCAGTCAGAGATGTTAGCTAGTTTGCTAGTGATGGGGCCGTACAGAGTGGAGTTAGGATTATATGAAGAGAGAATAATGTATTTAAAGTGAAAGTTTTTGCGACTCCGTGCCAAGACAAAATGAGGTGGCTGTTTTTTCTTTCTTTCTCCTCTTTCTTTGTTTCATAGACTTGACAGTTTCTACCATATAATGCAGCTAGGAGTAACAGTATACTTTCTCTGACTTAAGTGATTGATATGTGATGTAACACAGTGATGTGATGTCTACTTGACGTAAAGGTGGTGGGTTGAAGACATACAGTACAAATACACCTTTCATTGCCATAACACCCCATTGAGAGTTCCGTAGCTACAAGAGGAGGTAAAAACTACTCTAGATTCATAGCTCTTTGTTTTTGACTGGTGTACAGTAGGACGCCTACGTCTCCCATCCTGTTCCACCTGACACCTAATCCAGGGTAAAGTTGCCCTCCAGCACTGACTATGATTAAACTTTTACCACCTTTTCTAAGCTAAAACGTAAGTGAAAAAAAAAACAGTAGATCTGGTCCAGATCAGCATCTATGGGCAACTTCACCCTGCATTCACTTTTGCCCTTTCAGCTTTCCTCCCTGGTCTTATCAGTGTGTTATTGTGCCGACCAGTGTTCTTGTCACGTGTAGTTTTGTCTATCAAAGCTGCGGAAAGCTGATGGAGTGGCCAGCTTCCTCATTGAGAGGCTGTCAGTCTTGGCTGTGTCAGGCCGTGCTCCAGACTTGCTCCTGAGGAAGGGGTTTCTGGTTCCTGCCAGACCCCGGCCCCCTGGCCCAGGCCCCCTGTCTGCCCCCAGACTCTGTCCCCTCTCCATCCTCTCACTCACCGACAGGCTCTTCCGGTGTGGAGGGGCCAGTGTGAGGGAAGGATGGGAGTCATCTGAGGAGCAGCTGTTTGCTCGCTCCAGCCTGGAAAAGGGTGAGCAGAAAGGGGCCCCACTGGGCCCACCTAGGCCCCCCAGACGAGGGGTATCAGGGGCTGGAATCAGGTCGTCAGGGTCATCTGGATCAGACTCTGTGTGGCTAAGCTCTGCCTCTCTCTCTGGATGAGAGGAAGCAATGTCTGACGGCTTATCAAAAGGGAATGAGGTGGATCCTCCGGGGGAGTGTGAGCGTTCTGCAGGAGTGTATGGAGCTGAGACACAGCGTGTATCGATGCAGTCAGTGATGCTGGTGTACTCTGCAGCTTTTACCTGGACTCCTGCCCCCAGCCCACTGTAGCAGCCTCTTGGCGTGAACATGAGGCTGTGTGACTTAACCAGGGGGGGCTCATCCAGGAATGCGGTGCCTGTCGTAGAGAGGTAGCGGCTGCTCTTGGAGCGCTCGAGCAGCCCTGCTGAGGGAGGTGGGGATGGATCCATGTCCCAAGGAGGTAAAGTGGTGTCTGGTAAAAGGTGGGCTGAGCACAATGACAAATCAGCTGCTGCACTGTCGTCAAACATGGCTCCAGCTGTTCCGCTGCTGCCTAATCCGCCCTCCGAGTGCCTATCGCCCATACCGCTGGTGGCAGCGCTGCCGAAGTCCCGGCCTCCCGGCAGCACCGTCTCCATGATATCTGACTGCAGCGAGCAGTCTCTGTGGAGCGGCGGGACCATTCGGAGAGGATTCAGAAAGACCTCCGCCGGCCCTACCTCTTCAGAAGTTGAGACATAGATATCAATGCATGATGATGGACGGTGTTGCTGGGAGACCGCAAGCGTCGCCAGGGGGAGGGGCTTAGACTCCTTGGGGGCGGCACCTGAGGACACTGATTGTGAGCTGTTGGCTCGATGGAGACTGAGCGAGCGTTCTTTGAAGAAGCTGTCCGCTCGTTCGGCTCCACTTGCACGTTCACCACCACGACCGACATAAAATGAGTGACTCCTTGTTCTTGCAGCTGTGCCTGTTGGAGAAGGAGGGGACATGGAGCCCTCAGCTGCTCCCTCCAGCGCCTCCTGCAGACGGTAGGCATTCCCTTCTGTGCTGTTAAAGCTGCTTTGACGGAGGATGTATGCTGCTTCTGGGCACTCACCCTGGCGAAGTATATATGCAGAGTCTGTGCAGTCAGATGAAGTCCGGGAACGTACTTTGTTGACCTCCCCACGCTCAACACCTGTCACCCGCTCCAGTGCTACAGCAATTCGTCCAATCAGCTCCTCCATTTGGGCCAGACGAATGTCAACGGTCTGCAGCGAGGCCTTCATGAAGTGTTCCCTTTCATTGACTTCCTCCAGGCGCATTGCCATATTCTCCACTCTGATGGAGTAGAACAGAAAGAAAACAAAAGACATTAAAAGCATCAGAGAAATTTGTAAACTAATTTGCCTTAGGCTGGAGATTTAAGGTAGAATGCAGGGAGAGGTTTTCTGTGCAGCCATGTCCAACCTTTCAGACGTGACTCTGATCCTCTCATCGTTCGAGGAGTGGAATCGGTCATCTTTCTCTCTGAAGTACTCTTCTATGCATTGCTCTTCAAAGTCGTGGACTTTCTTCAGCTCATCCTCTGTGATGAAAAGTTCTGCAGATGAAGGAGTTTGAGTAAGTGATTATGCTTCAGTATCATATATAATGTTTTGATTCATTGTATAATAATATCTCATGTTCAAACCAAAATATATATAGTTGCTAGTGTTGCAGCGCTAAAAAAGAAGATACGTTTTAAACTTGATTAGCCATGTTAATGTTTATTTGCCACTCACTCAGTCCATAGTCCCTCTCGTCGTCGTCATGCTTGCGCCAGCGACAACACAGATGCTTAAGGACCATAGTTATGTGACTGAAGATGATGAGGGGTGGAGGAAGGACTGGGCGCTCATGAAACGTCATAATGAGCTGGTAGCGTTGGAATTTCCAAACCTGGTTGGAGATGGACTTCACCTCGAAGAATGTATTGCTATGATGACGGACAACGACACACAGAAATCACACACCAATCAAGAAATATTACATCCACTGAAAGCTAAAATGAGCTAAATCAGGTCATCAGTGGCACAACAAAGATCACAAGCAGTCCAGATAGTATACAGATTGATTGGTCGACTCCTTCACTGAGCATGCTGCCGGACTGCAGAGCATAGAGACAACATAGAGAGTAAACGAAGACAAAAATAAATGCAGCCAACACAATAAATGGCTGCCTTTATGTGTCATGAGATTAAAACTTAAATTTAACAATTGTTTTTCCCCATTGTGGATCATTCTTTCAATATGGATTATTCAGAAGCACAATTAGAATAATAATGTCTCCCATTCTGTTAATACAATTTGCCACCAGCCTCAAATGGCTGTGGTTAAGCAGAAGCCCAAACACAAATTACTGTCAATTTTCAAATAAAGTCTAAAAGACCCTTGTGTCTATTTTGTTTAAAACAATATTAGTTAGATACTGCTATGAGTGAAATCCATATATCAGTGATACTGTTTTTTCACTAACGCTGGAGGAAAGAGATACATTATTTATATAATCAAGCAGCCAAAGTAAGTGTGGAAAAGCTTAAATGACTATTAACGTACTTGAACACAGCTATGAGCAGGTTGACGAGCAGTATGTTGGCCACCAGCAGGTAGCAGGCCATGATGGCTGGGACAATCCAGGCACCGGTCTTACAGGGAGGCAGGGCCACCACCCCCCCATCCTCTGTGGTGATGTTCTGCCCACAGGGGGCTGCACACCGCCACAAAACAAATACAAGTTAATACAAGGTAAACTATGAAGTAGAGACTTGAAGCCATCATGAACATTTCTGTAGTAATGTGTATATGCACAACAAACTAGAAAAACATGCAGACACGCAACATAAACTAAAGACAAAGTATATGGTAAAAAAAAAAAAACGTAATAGAAAATACAACTTAATAAAACCTAAGCAAATTGAAACAAAGAAAACATAATACATTCAAGCACACACTACACAATACTTTACAAGACAAGAATAAAAAACAAAGAGACAAGCAGACCCACAAAATAAACCACATATTTTGCAAACAAACTAACAAACAAGAAGCATAATTTGTCTTTATGCTTCTTATAGAGGGGACTGGAAAGAGTGGACAATTTAATGGTTGAGGCTCATGTTTGAAAATGTGCATCTGAAAACAAAATAAACACCAAAAAAAAAGCATTAATCATGTCTCATCACAATTTGTGTTCCCAATATATTCAAACATGCAAAAGATGTTTAAAATATATTGTCACATATGTGTGCCATAGCTTCATTCAATAATGATTGATTGCTTTGAATCGTTTGAAATGTATTTAAGGTAGACAGTATGTTTTTTCCATCTATGATGGTTCAGTTGCTGTGGCTTATCTGGGGAACGTTCAGCATTTGTTCTTGGTTTGTTTGCCTTTGAGATTCATTCTAGTCATGCTCATCATTAATTGATGTTCAATTGTTTCACACAATGCAGCCCAAAGACAGAGAACTGAAGTAATTTTTTTCTATAATTCAAATTTTCACCCTCAAAAATTTGGATAAAAAACTCTGACAACTGAACCACGTGAAAAAACAGATTACAGATGATGAAAGGTGGCTGATAGATATATGTGTGTGTGTGTGTGTATATTTGTGCGTGGTGTGGTATTTATATGTAAATGTGAATGCTCTTATTAAATGTTCCCTATATTGGTAGAAATATTTTTGCAATGTTGTAATTGCTCCAGGGAGAAGCTGAGTCAGGGTGATATGGTTTATGTGACAGACGGCGTTAACATGGCAGGGTCACTTCTTCAAATGAAACTAATTGAAAGTTAAGGAACACAATGAGTAGAAGAAAGATCAAGGGAATATCATACGTTTACACTTTGATAGTTCCTCTTGATGTAATAACTGACCAAAAACAAAAGGTATAAAATATTTGAACACATTTGAAAAGTGCTATTGCCACGTAACAGTGCCATTTGTCAGGCAGTGCCAAAATTAGGAAGGGTAAAGTTGCTTACAAAGCATAGCCTTAGGTCAAGCTACTAGTTGGTCAATCAAAAATGTAGATATGAAAGGCAGCCTCATTCAACCTATATTGTCTTAAACAAGCTTCTGGTATTCAAACAATATGGTGTTTAGATTTAGTAGATGACCCAAGATACCAAACATAAGAGGGCAACTTTAACCTCAGAGCGTGTGGAGCTGCATGCACACTTTTGTCTCGAGTGGCCTCTAGTGGTAGGAGTGGGCATGACATGGTGGTAACGTGAGGATGATGAAGGAGAGGTGGGTTAGGTAGATGTGATTAAATTGAGGTCTATATTTATTGATTTACTGGGGTTTTGACTGCACTGGGCATTGTGGGATGGACCACTACTACGCCAGGTTCCGTAAGTTCGTAAGTAATTGTCGGCCAGCCAGAGTTTTTCATTCAGCCTGTGCTTTAACTTCCTACTATGCATATCTGAAACAAAGAACGAAAACATTATTTCAGATCTCTTCTCTTTGGGCCACTCCTCACATTCTGTACACACCATCATATACACAACCATACAAAAAGACAACAGAATAGCACGCAAACACACTCTCACTCTCAAGACATTTTCTCACAGACACTTTATTGAGTAAAATATTACTTTGTCTACAGGATGTAAAATAATGTAGAGACAAAAAAGATCAGGAAAAACCGACAGTAAAAAATAATGTAAGAAGTTGAGAGCAACTTGACCAAAAATATTGCCGGTGAATATGTCAAGAATTTTCCAGTTATAAATTTAATTTGTCTTAGTCTTAGTACAGTGCTTTAATATGTATTTGTTATAAAGGAAAACTACTAGTACTATGTTAACGATTTAATGATGAGATAGGTGTGTATTCGGTCACATTGCTTACATCTCTCTTCAGAGTCAGGAACTATTTTCCCCTGAATTAACAAAAATGAAGTTTATTGAAAAGCTCTGACATTCTGGCCCTAAACTTACGGTCAATCTGGTCGGCAAACACCTCTCCGTAGATCATCCAGTAAGGCATGAAGAAGATGTTCCTAGCTAGCATCCAGGATGGGTCTTCATTAGGGTTGAGGATGGCCTGACGCGCCACCCCAAAACTCATCAGCACCACCAACATGATGATCACAAAATACATCATGTCGATCATCTGACAGAGGGAGGGTGGGGGTAAAGGAGGACCGTCAAAGAGAGAAGGGAAAGCGTGAGTGGTTTGAGAAGAGACACACATGGGGAGCAGTTAGTAAGAATGCTCATAGAAAGAAAGAATAAAAAAAGAAGGAATGGATAAAATGAAGACTAGCCTCTGTGACATTAGCCTGGGTATAGTTTTCGATTAAATGTGATATGCATTATCTTAAGAAATAGTTACACTTGCAGGCTAAATTATTACTTTATTCAAATCATGACGCGCACACAACATTTGGCAGAATAACAGCAATATGATATTTCAGACTTTGAAAAGTATGGTGGTATTTCATTTTTCTTTCACATTTACATTGTTCTCTGAACTGCTCTGACTTAAAATCTGTTTATGGTGCTGCAACATCACATATGCCAAATATCGTTTACGAAGTCATTCCACCCCCCTCCATTAATCACCCACCCCAGCCCACCCCCCTCATTTAGAGCTGATTTTCATATCAAAAAGGCATTATGTTCTGTGGTGCACAGCCCATGTCAAAGACAGTTGATCATCAGACACATTTGAGCCTTTGATCCCTTCTCTAGTTTTGTCCTCATGTATGCATCAGAGGCTCTGATCTTGTGCTCTTAGATATCAAACAATGAGCTTGAGACGCTCTATTAGGATCAAGCCTGTACACCACATAAATTAAACCCTTGCAATCCTGGGACTTAGTGAACTCTTATACTCTTATAATCAGTATGGACCAGAAAGTAGAAAAATCTGTCATAAATGAATAACACATAATGGGGAAAAGAAAAATGAGAAATGTTGTAGATAGAAAAGACACATACACACACAATACGCCACCCCTGCCTCCTCTCACCATCTTGCCAATCATCATCACATAGGGACCCAGGTACTTGTTGACCCCAAAGATGTCCAGCAGCCGGATGTACCAATAGATGATGTTGACGCAATAGATGACCCGCCCATAGCTCATAAGCGGTGGCTCCTGGAGACGCAGAACCATGCCGATAGAGAATATGAGAATGGCCATGAGGTCTGTGATGTTCCAGTACTCCTGAAGCCACACCTTCACTTTCTGTAACAACTTCCCTGGCTCTGACATCAGGATCTGGGAGAGGGTTGGAGGGAAATTATTTGAGATAGGAGATCAAGATGAGAATGCAGGAATGATGAAAAGATGTGTTCATAAAAGCAGAAATTGAAGAGAAAAATGCCCCCAAAAGTGATTGAAATAGAAGAATATAAATGCAATATGTCATGTCCACCATAGGAGGGCAGTATGAGTTCACCTATCGGGGCGTCTGAGGAGGCATTGTTGTGCAGCTGAGAATGATGTGCCATAATGATTAATGTATTTCATACACTTACAGTACAAACACAGCCACAGAGTGAGGCTGAACTCATCCCATATGGCCACATACCTGAATTTTCTATTAGCTTTTTTGTTTTCCCATTTGTGTGTCTAGCCTCCCCCCACCCAATATCTTCTCACTCCCTGTAAATCTTTATTTTGCTTTCATTTCAGTGGTTGCCACACAGTTTTCCCTATTAATCATGAGCTGTTTGATGTTATGGACATGATGCCATGCCTCGCCACGACAAAACTCACTGAATATAACCGTAGGCGTCATTATGGTGACGAGCTTTGTGTCACTATGTCCATGTATCATTAACTATGTAGTTAGTGGTGAAGAACTGATTATGTGCGTTTAAAATAGTGATGGATGCTGGTGCACAGGATCTCTTTTACCTCTCTCATTTTCTCAATGCCGTTGGTGAAGATGTAAGCGATGACGATCCACTCTTGAGGACAGGGCCACAGGTCCATCTTCACCAGGACAATGTAGTTGAACAACATCAGGTAGCCTACGTAGGCCAACTATGTAAAAACAACAAAGCAGAGGGAAATCAGCAGGGGCACATTCATGGTTATGCGCTGGTGTTTCTGGCTTTTCCCACAATAGCAAACTGTACATCAATAAAGTAGCTTGAAGGGCTTTTGTGTGCAACTGTTCATATGAAATGGTAATTTTGTTAGTGATTGACCCTCATTACAGGTTTCTTTAATGCGTTTTTTTCAGATATGATAGAGATTTGATGTCAAGACACTTGATTGCTATACCTCCAAACTTGGCCTGAAAATGTCCATTATGTGTCTCCTGCGACTTTATCTATTTAAATCCATGTCGGCGGTTCACTTTTAGTTTTTCCTGCACACATTTGCGCATTGAGGCTTAGATAAAAACAAATCTGATTACAATGCTAACCAACCCATCAGGCCATGACGACCTGACACAAATGTATTCAAAATCTATTGGATATGTTTTCCTCATTCAAAGGTCCTGACGTCACTAGATTTCAATCAGATATTTGACATTTTTGATTCCGCGATTGAGGATCTAGTATCCTCCGAGACCATTTAAACAGTATTACTGCATTAAATACATTCAGCAGAGATTTTATCAGCCATGCTACTGTTACTACTTTTACATTTGGTACCAAAACAAGAAGGTTTGACATATTTAAATTATGAAGTAACTAAAAACAAACTAGGGATGGTGTCTCCTTCAGGCCATGCCCAAATAAAGTATTCCAGTGAAGTTTGCACTTAAAGTGGTTTTAATAATTTGTGAGGGACTGTCAATCCGTCCCACATGCACAGTTGGCTTGCGTGATAAGTTTGAGTAATATAACTTTCAACGGGGCTGCCTTCTATTGCAGAGGACGAGTTTAAACACAAATCTGGTAATGAGATAAAGACCACATTTTGGCCCTGAGAAAACCTGTTCCCTGTTCTACGAGTGCAGCTGCAGTGAGGACATTCACAGTCCAATATTATTCTTTAACCTGAGGGGCAGGGTGGAGGAGTAAGGGGGAGCAGAGGAGTGGAGTAAATAGCCAGGGAAGAGAAAATGCGATGAAACAAAAGGCAGTCAAAATATTTTCTCAGCATAAATCAACAGTGAAATCCCTGCTGGTGATGTTAAGAGCTGTTTTCACTGGGTGAGCAAATTGAAGGAGCCCAAGATGGGGTATGAGAGACAAAAGATCAGCTTACATCAAACATTACACATGCGCTCACAGGCAGATACTGTATAAAACCCAAGCTATGCACAGACTTCAAAGACATCTTACAGAATTCAGATGAACAGAGTTGTACAGAAAGATGTTAAGACAACCATGCAAACCCTCTAAAACTTAACTTCAAATTAACTCATATTTAGTTATTGTTATTTAGTTATTATAAAACTGAATTTAGTGGCAATATGTCATGACTCAAGATATATCTGTGTGTAGTCACTGTTAGTACAACTTCTCCTTGTTTGATCTTCAATCCCTTCCACTGGCCTGTACTTTTCTCCCTGTGTTGCTTCCATGAGTCGCCCCATCTCTCTCACACTAAACTTCTCACCCCAGTAAAGCTGTGTAATAACAGGGTGGAAGAGGAGGATAATGAAAATAGGCACTATGGCAAGAGAAGCGAACAGCAGGGAACCAGTAATTGATGCCGTTGCAGAATTACAGTGAGCACTGACACTGCCAACAGGAAGCTGAGCACGTAGGTTTATGTTGTAGATGCCGACACTGACCGTATGGAACCAGAACTTGACAATTGGAGCGTTGTAGAACTCGTAGATCTTGCGTCCCAAGGGGATGAGCCGGTGGCGTTTCGGAACCTCCTCAACATCCTTCTTTCTGGATGTCTCTGTAGTTACCTTACCCAGCATTGCCTGGGGGAATGCAAACCCCACATGGAGCGAGGGAGGAAGGAGTGAAGTGTGAGGGATAAAGGGAATCAAAGAGTGGGTAGAGGGACACGTGATGGATTGTAAAGACAGAGTAGGATGAATGAGGGAGATGCAGAGAGAGGATGGAGATGAAGTATGTGAAAAGGGAGGAGGTGGGATGGGAAGAGTCGAATAACAAAGAAAAAAGGAGAAAGGGAAGAGGGTTACATTATGGCTACTGCATTGTTTTAATATCATAATCAAAGAAGCAAGCACAGGCAATGTCATCATTCCAAAATGTGAAATGTGTGTTTGAGGTGGAGTGTTAGGTGAAGGCTGGTAACACAATATGACGCAGACACTCATGGATTGTGTCTCAGACAACAATTAAGAGACAGAAGAGAGACACGGTCATGACAGAAAGAAGACAGAAAAAGAAAAGATAAGACATAGATATTTCATTTCAATCTGTGACACATTTCCTTATCCATGAGAGAGGGTTCGGAGCCCACTGTTTTTATGGTTCATGGTCTTAATGTCAAAGCAACACCAGACCTCTGAGGGAGTTCATTCAAGGAATTGTATTGTATGTCAAAAGGCGGTCTATATATATATATATATATACTGCTCTAAAAAGGCAGAATGCAGTAGCTACCTATTTGGTAAAAGTTGAGTGTGTAATTTCTGTGAAAACAGCATTTTGAGCAGTAACTTCAAAGCGGACCTAAAAACCAAACACACAATATCTGCACTTTGGCTGTGTAGTTACTGCCACTGCCTGTGGTTCTATACATTGTCCAGCTTGCAGTTACTGCAGTCTGGATTGGTAATCTGTGCGCTGGTAGGACTCGTCGCACTCTTTGCCATAGAAAGTGGGCAAACTAGACAGCTTAACTGAAGTACGAGGGCTGTATGAAGTGAAAGCTAGCTCGTGGGCGGCCGCAGCTAAAGCAAAACCTAAGTTTAGTTATGGATTTTCCGCCAAGTTGCTATCTGTAAATAAAAAAATATTCATTTTGATGAACTGATATTTTGGTATTTGGCTATGTTATTGCACATAATCAAAACTGCAGCATAAAAAACAGCTAAACTCCTGCTAAAGGTAGCTAGCTTAGCAGATCTCCATAGATGCCATGCAATATTTGACTGCAGTGAATATTATGTGATTTGGTGTAGTTAAGGTATCTTTAAATCCCATATTTATATCTAATGGATTAATGTATTATATTTATTTAAGTAGTAATAGTACTCAGGCAGATACAAACTTGGCCAAACACTGAAATATTTGATTATGTGATATATAATAGTGCTGCAGGGATGACATATGTTGGAAGCCAAACCCAGAAGTTAGAAACTCACAAAATAAATGTTCATTCCACCAGCACTCTAAACTATAAAACTAAAGGTACTTTTCTCAAACACAAGTTACAATGGACATGAAAGCTAAGTGAACATATTTTGTTTGTAAATACTTGTGCAGAAGGCTATCTGCATTTTCTAGGTATTGAATAGTTTCTATAGTTTTTTGGGGTAAAGTCATCAACCCAAAAAGCGTAAAATGAAAGCCGTACAAACCTTTTATTTGTTTTACAGTTTGCCGTCCAGTCTGAAAACTTTAAACTCTTTCTCAACTTCACTTTGTAGTTATTGCACTCTGCCTTTGTAGGGCAGTCGTAGACCTGGGCAAAGATAAAACGTTTGAAACTCTGTCAAAATATTTGAATTATTTGATGAGGAGTTGGTTGAAGTTCCCAGGCCACTGCATAGGTACACTAGTGATACAAATCACCATCAATAAGGAATCAATGGATTTCTATTTTTTTTCCAAATAAGTAAAACATATACAGCTTCACGTTTTGTCAAAGGCACACACAGACAGGGCCTTCAGGGTGAAAAGATTCGGATGCCAGTGTGTACCGATCATGCACATTATCTGATCAGCAAGTGGACAAAAGCTATCACACAAGCTATAGCATTCATCATAATGTGGTTTATCTAAATCATCTGAGGATAAAACAATACAATCTCCCTCTGTGGTGTAGCAGTCTGTGTATGTATGAATCTTTGTGTGATTCATAAGTATCTGAAGGTGCATTTGTACAGTTAGAAGCCAGGGCAACAGGAAGGGGCTCATTGCAAATGCATTCTCTGGCAGCAGGGTCCTTTGTTTAACACCACTGTGCCTCAAGGACTGCATGTGTAAAATGGCTCATTTGCCCTGGCTTGCTGGCTGTGCTCAATGCAGATGGAGAGTATGTACAGGGGTGCTGAGGGGCGTTCAACTTCAGTTCAATCATTTTATGGAACAACCTTAGATCCAGTTTATGTCTTAAAATTAACACACAAATTAGATCTTGGTATCCTCTCCAGAATGGATTGTATTGAAATGCAACGCGTCCTAATCCTGCTGTACATCCATGTCTATGCAGATGGACCAACTCTTCCACTGTGAGCCGGGAGAAGGTGCTCAGACTCTGCATGATTTAAGCTCTGCAGCAGCAGGCGGACATGGTTATATAATGCAAAAGCCTGGGCCTCCCATGC
Organism: Cottus gobio; assembly: GCA_023566465.1. Taxonomy (NCBI): domain Eukaryota; kingdom Metazoa; phylum Chordata; class Actinopteri; order Perciformes; family Cottidae; genus Cottus; species Cottus gobio. Next base: position 14,271,815 of record CM042218.1, on the reverse strand, counting down.
TCAGCAGCCGACATGCTGAGTGGTATGCTGCAGCAAGCCACCATCATGATGGGAGAGTGAGGGGCAGCAATCGGCTAACATACGGTACTATACCTCAATCAGAACTGAGCTTGGAGAGAGGGAGAAAGAGAGAAAGAGCTAGAGAGAGAGAGGGAGCTGAAAGCTAAAGATATAAAGGAGCAAAGAGAGAGCAGGGCAGCGAACAAGAGGGATCGTAGGAAAGGTAGAGAGAAATAGAGGCGATAGATGGAAGAAGGAACATACACGAGGGAACCCACAAGCGGCGACAGACTGAGACGCTACAACTCCACGACCATGTCTCTGAGACGACGAGAAACAGGAAAGGTCCAGTTGGCCCGGATAGAGAAACAAGTATGTGTGTGTAGAGAACTGCGTGCCTATTTGTGTGCGTTATCGACATGTCATTGTGGACAAAGAAACACATACAACTGGTCCACAAGGAAATATTTACAAAGGACACAGTATCTGGGCTATGTGTTCAACGATCAGTTTTATAGTCCTCAACAAAGCAAGTGTGTATCGTCTAAAGTTTTAATATGTGTATAAATTCTGAGATGCAGGGCTGAGGTGGGTTCTCTCACCACGGAGTTGTACTGCGCCTCACAGTAAGATCTTACTGTGAACTCCATGTCTTCCTCCTCCTTCTCCTTGACTGGTTTCTCAGGCTCCTCCTCCTCCTTCTCCTGCAGGTAGGTCTCCTGGTCCTGGGGCATGTAGGACATCTCATCTTTGTTCTTGAACTCCAGACTCAGGATGGAAGGCGGCAGAAGCAGCCCTAAGATTACCTTGGTGACGAGGTAGACAGGAAGTGAAGGAGGAAGGAAAGTTGAGATAAAGTTGTACAGTTTCATTAGTTGCGCTGTGGAAAATGATAGTTTTGGGGTGAAGGAAGAGGATTAGTGACAAGTGAGAAATACAATTAAAACCACAGCACAGAAATTGATGTCTCAGCATCTCCAAAGCAAAGATGTCAGTAATTTGTCATACTTATTGATGTGAGAAGTAATCAATGTACTCATCTTTGCAATTTACAGTCCATCTGTAGCCTTCAATTATGTTCTGATATGAGTTAGCGTGTTGGAAGCTAGAACATGGCTGCCCTCACAACTATAGCAACTCAGAAATGTGCACACATATTTACCTTGACAACATTTTGACAACGTTATTTGCTCTATATCATGAATTCCTGGAGCCACCGAATCTTGTTTGTTCCACTCGTGGTTTCCTCTCTGTCTTTCTGCTCCAATGAGCTTGCTTTAGCAGTGCACTCTCTCCCTCCCTGTTGCAAAGGCCAAACCACACTTAAAGCACTGTGTCTGCGCTGCTCCATGAAGCAAGCCGGCCAGACCATCACCCTGTTTCACTCTATGTATGAATGAGTGTGAACCCAGCCTTCCCTTCAGCAACTCCCAGGGCGACTCTTCATTATAAATAACTCTAACCTCTCTGATCTGAGCAGCTGCCTCCTATCACCCTCCCGCCAGACGTCTGGAAGACCCACAAGAGCAAAGATTGCTCAAAGGTCAACCACCAGTCTTCACTGAAACCTCTCCCCTCGTCTCAAAGGGAAGTTTACCACACAAGCATTCATATATAATATGTGGGACCCAATTTCAAGGTTTTTAAAAAAGTCATTAAGGTCAGTTCTTCTGTCCTCTTTGGCTCAAGAGAATACTATTTAGGATTATAAATGAAGTTTTGGTGGAAGTTCAACCAGGAAGACAACCGTGCCAGACACTCTTAATGTTCCTCTTTCCTCTGGATAATCCTCCTCCTCCTCTTCCCTGTCCTCCCAAGATATCTTGACAGTATCATAAGACACTTGAGGTTATCTTACCAATGTAAACACACATTCATTCGGTATCAACATTACTCTGTTGGTCTCTTTGACTGAACTGAACTGCGTACCATGTATATAAATATATATATAAACGACCATATGTCTGATCATCTCTTTACTATTTCACTATGATATTATTATTGATATGCATTGTGATGTTCTGTTCAAATGGTTTGTATTTGTAAAGCGCTTTTCTAGTGTTCCGACCACTCAAAGCGCGTTAACACTACATGGCATCATTCACCTCTTCACACCCTGATGACAGGAGCTAAGGTGCCACCTGCCCATCAGGAGTATCTAACATTCATACCACATGGGCACAGCAATTTGGGGTTAAGTGTCTCGTTCAAGGACACATTGACATGGGCTAGCGGAGTCGGGGATCGAACCGCCGATCCTCTGAATGACGGAGTGCTCACCACTGAACAACATTTTATTGATTTCACTTTTGCTTAATTAATTTGCTTTAATCGTTTCGTGACATCTGTTTTGAAAAGTGCATTATCATTACAAGTGGTGTGTCTTTTAGGCTTGAAACACCATGAACGACTTTAGTGACTGAGAAAACACAGCTTTAGGTACAGTATTGAACAACTTTCTGATATCAACCAAAATGCAGGTGTTAAAATCTATTTTGGTATAACATAATTTTAAACAGACTGACTGTGCTGACCTGTCCAGTTCAGTGAACACAAAATGTGAAGAACATTCTTGGGTATGAGTCATCATGGCCAGACCAGTTATAACCAGCCAGACTAGTGTCTACTGTCATTTTCCCACTGGTACGGTTTGGATCGTACACGGCATGATAGGTATTTCATACTGCAATTTCTCTATACTTATCTGCCGATATATGTACTTACACATTTATAGTAAGCTGATACTGGGTGACTTCTACTTTTAATATAAGCATATTATGTCCAAAGCAACGTACAATTTTTCATTCATTTTCAACAGAAAGCTAATCATCAATTCTCTAATCTAGCTTCCTATCTGTACATTTCCACACATCACACCTGGTAGTTGTCATGTACAACCACTCTCCACTTTTCTGTGAGCACTCAGCAGATCCACAGGACTGATTGAGGCCGCCTATAATTTCTCAGGGAAGTGAGGGGGCTTCTCATTACTCTCCCTGCCCAACTTCCCTCCGGCAGTCTGGGGGGATTCAAGCATCCTGATACAACTCTGCCTCTATAACACGGAAGCCTGAAGTTCCTGTGAAGTGCACATACCGTTTACAGTATACAATGTGAACATGTGTATCTTGGCGCATAGGTTATCCCAAACTTCTGGCCCACTTCTATTACCTTCAGTCCTGAGTTCTTGCGCATGCGCAGGCGTCCCATCCACATGTCAGTCAGAAGCATCTGACTGCAGGTGTGAGCGATGAAATCTCTGTGCTTGGCCGCTACCGCCAGCTGCAGGCAGGTGGCGTTGCTCCAGTTCTTCAGCTCGTACGTCAGCAGCTTCATAGCCATCTGCTCATCCTGTTTATAGGACTGGTCTAGGAGTTCCACTGCCAGCTGGGCAAACTCTCTGGGAAATGATATGCAGGACATATAAAGGCACGTTGAGACATGAACAGAGACAATTACACACTTTGTCTAAACATGTAAAAATTTAATGAATCTGGTCAAGGTCAAGGTTACCATCTGGCCAAATTCTGAAGGCAATTAGATTATTTGCATATACATACTTGGACACAGAAGCCAATACAACACTTTGCATATCAACACAGCACATGGGCATGGTCAAGGCCTTACATGACAAGCATATCTAATTTCTTTAGTATATGCAGACACATGTATACAGGAAAGAGGGCCAACATTCTCCCTGGTAATTATGTCTGTATCTTTTCCAAGGTGAATGGGGTTGTTTTATAATGTACTATGTATTGTGCATGCTGAACAAGGGAAGCTGTGTGCAGATTTCAAAGTTACAATTACAGAACTATAAAGCTAATATGGCATATTTATTTGGGAAATCTGAATATGGGGCCATCACACACATTTACATATACACAAACTCGTCAAAACTGCAAAGCACCACCCCACCAGCATTTTAATATGTCCCCTCCCAGACAATAAAAATCTAAATCAGTGCTCTGAGATCAAGTTTCACCCAAATTGCAGCCTCTAAAAAAGCATAATATTGCACCCTACACTGTGAAGCAATCTGCCCTGTGTAGTTTAATGTGTATAAAAAGGCACTAACATAGCTGGGTTTTGGAAGATTTACAAAACAAGGGCTCACAATGTCTTGATGCACAGCACATGACACCGACTGAATATGTTTCTGCGAGGGCCTTTTCAAATGACTTATAAGATATATTAAGAAATATAAAAGGTGAATATTCCAAATGTTTTCATAGCTTGTTTGCAAGTGCCTTGTAAAGCAAGACCAACTCCCTACAGCATGTAGGACATACTGTATGTACTTCAACACTTTTTTACATGTTCAAATATCCCTTGAGTTTATAGGTACACACATAAATGCATTTACAAACACTGCATATGTAAAGATTACATACATATATAACAATGTAGGTAGCTAAATGAGCTCTGCTAAGGAAGCCAGTCAAATTCTCTGTGGAAAGTTAACTTAAAATATGCCGCAGTTCTTTGAAAATGTGTGTAAGTATGCATGTGCGTGGGGAGTTTTGGTTGGTGTGGCTGTGCTTCATTTGCATTATCTAAAATATTTCCCCCTAATTTCCATAGACAGTATTTTCTTCTCTATGTGATTACCTTCATCTGGAATGCATATCCTAAACTAATGAGGATGCATGTTACCAGATTTCTGTATGTATGCTACTTACATCTAGGAGCCTGGAGTAGTATGAAACAGGTCAGTTTGCAGGGAAGAAGGCATGTTAATGTGTTTGTGTCTGCACATAAGTGATGGAGTGTGAAGGTAGACGTTCCTATCTAGACTCACCACTCGACTTCGCATTAATCATTTAGTACAGACATGTTTTTGTGAGAGAAGTCGTGCTCAGAACGACAAAATCACACTTAATAGAAATATTGTGACAGAAGGCTGTATGTGCACACATTTGTTTCACCCACCTGGAGTTGTGGTTTAGTTCCTGGGAGATGTCATCCACCATGTCGTTCTCGGAGGCTTCATGTGCCATGGCTTTACACAGCTTACATGCTACCAAGGCCTTGGCCATGGCCTCTTCGCCATGCTGCCAAAAGAACAGCGCCATCTTCTGACGTTTCATAAGCACGGCCCACACCATGAGCTCATGGAAGGGGAAAGGGAAGTGGTTGATTTCTGGGTCGTCCAAATCGATGTCTACTTCCTCCTCTCGTTTGCGTGTTGTCTTCTGGCGGCCTCTGCGGACGGGCATGTCATCCTGGTGCAGATCCAGAGCAAGTTAATTGGGGGGAAAGAGAAGGAGACAGCTATGTAGATATACATATTTTAGAGTGACTTGTTAGGGATGCTGTTTATTCCCTCCAAGATTAGGAGTGTTTTAAATTGATGCTGAACTATTTATGTATGTATTTGTGTAGCCTTGGGTTCTGAATTAGAAACGAAACCCAAGAATCTGGATCGAACCCATGACTTTATCTCTGAAAGCCTGGCCCTGTGTCATATCACCCGGTGAACACTTTTATCGTGTATTTTTGAAAAAGACTCGCCCTCCACATGATGAAAGTTAGTTGAATGCAGAAGCAAAATCAGACTTTGGTGGACACAGGTGGAAGGACAAAGTGCTACACACAAAATATACATAACAGGCATGGTCTTACACACTTTTTAATAACATCTTCTCATGATTTTACTTTTTATGTCTCCAGGTTGATTCCCTGTCTCTGGAGAGATTTACGCTGCCATTTAGTGTCTTAATGACATGTCAGCAGGACAACATTGATCTCCAATAATTTCACATTTTAACAGTTGAGGACAACTGACAGTTGATCAATTACAGGGATCTGAGAGCTGCTTGCTTTCATACAGATTACCTGGATATGATAACAGTGTAGTAAATTACAAAGTAATACTACAAAGTGACACTCCGTTTATAGTAGTTTGTGATTTTATGGATATTTAGAAATGATTGCAGAGCCATATATGTATGGCTAAAATGCCCAGGATGCCATACTGATTAAATGATAAACTGGATTACAAAAAGAGAGCAAAGCATTGAGGTAAGGACACGAAGAAAGAGAGAAAACACATTAACAGGGAGACGAATATCAAAAAGGCAGACATACAAAGGAATTAACAGCCATGCACATTAGCTACAAATACCTCTGAGAAAACTGTAGACACATACTGTGATAAAAGCTTTATGATTTGGATACTTCATGGTTTGTACACCATGGATACACGGTAGTACACAAACAATGTATTATGTAGTCCTCCTCGGTCAGCCATTACCACTTCAGTGAAATGTAACTGGGCTGCTCTGACAAGTATTATAAGAGTAATATATTTGTATTCTATCTGGAGCCATGAAGCAGTTATGTAGTCATGCATTTTTGTTTATCCTTTTCATAACATAATTCTGAGAAAAAAGGAAATTGAAAACAAATGTTTAAAGGATAGTGTGAAATATATTATTTATGTTAACTGTTGATGAGCCTTCAGCTGGCTCAAACGTGTACATACAGATTGGCAAGAAAATAAATGAAATATGCCTCACGGTCTTCCTTTCAAAGACTGTAATGTACACAGAACACTGAACGACTACTTTTGCTAAAAAGATCCTGCAGACTGACTATACAATACACACGTTATGAGGGAGAAGAGTGTGTTTTAAACGAGGGAGAGGAATAGTGAAGGAATGACTGAATAACAATCTCCATGAGATCAACACTCACCTCCATCCCCAGCAGTTTCAGGGCTTTGGGCTAGAAAAGCAACAAAAACATAAACAAGCAGAACAACACCTTGTCTAATGTTTTTTATAGAGTAATTCACTCTATAAGCACAACAAAACACAGACTGACAGACAGACTCACTCACATGAGACCTCTTTTATACGGTAAGTCACTCCGTTTAGGTTTAATGTTTTTCTTTAAAACAGTTTGGTGCTGCTGTGAGTCACAGTATGCTATACATACAGCAACAATCTCTTACAGTTGCATGTTTGCATGTATGAAAAGCAGAGTGTATTTGTGCATTTGGTACAGTACTGTGTAGCGGTATTAAAGCAGGGCATGTATGAATTATGCATTCATGAGCCATCATCTGAGTTGGTAAAAATAGCTCAGGTCTCCGGTGGGGATTTCTGATATCTGCATCTATTTCAAGGCTTTGTTCTTAGTTAACACGTTTGTAAGTGTGTGTGTGTGTGTGTGTGTGTGCGCGTGACTATGTGACTATGTGATCACATGTTTATTTCATCTACAAAATCACAGTAAATTGGAACTGTCTCTCTCTCTTACTCACTCTCTCTCTCTCTCTCTCTCTCTCTCTCTCTCTCTCTCTCTCTCTCTCTCTCTCTCTCTCTCTCTCTCTCTCTCTCTCTCTCTCTCTCTCTCTCTCTCTCTCTCTCTCTCTCTCTCTCTCTCTCTCTCTCTCTCTCTCTCTCTCTCTGTCTTTCCATCTGCTTTGTTGCTGCCATGGCAGACATACAATGTGATAAACAGGTACATGAAGACTCACATACACACACTCACAAACACACATACTCAAACATACAACCACAAAGAGCAGAAATATGGTGTTTTAGACACAGCTGTGTATACTTCTATTTTCATCACACCTGTGGCGGTGTGTGAGGTATTGAGGCAGAATGACAGAATTATACAGCAGAACATGAACATAGAGCATATAATGTGCAGTGTGTGTGGTGTAAAACACACAACCACCAAATACTAGAGTACATTTCAGTGATCCGTTCCTTCACTTTGGTTGAGGACGTGCCAATCAGTGAGATGAATACTAAAGTAATTGATATAAGGTGTGTATATTATTGGGGTTATGATGGTACATGATGAAGAGCCATTGCTACAGAAGAATGATTTGTTGCATCGTATGTCTACTTGATGAGGAAATGGAGAATAACAGGAGGACGTCTTTAATGTTCGACCTTTGCTGAGGAACAGCACCTTGATTGGAGGTGATTATAGTTTGTGTGGCTTTAGTGACAATGAATTCCCTAACAGAACGTTTTCATATGATCTTTTTTAATGGTGTAATTTTGAGCTGTCAGGCTGAGATATGTAGATTAATATTCCATCCTAGTGCTGCATTAGCTAGCAGTTGCACCTTGAAAATAAGACAACCAAAATAGTAGTTGTCAGTTGATGTACATTTTTTTCCTAGAGAAAATATTTATTGCCATTTCAATCAAAACGTTTTCTGATATTTATATAAAAAACTAATCTTTTAAACAAAACACAGCCCTGAATCCACTTGCACTATAAAAAGAAAATTACATTAGAGTATGTAATTAACTAATTTCTCCCTCCTCCAAAACATCAAGAATCACACATGCTAATTTACTACTTGCATCAGCAAGGTCTGTCCTTGAGTACACAGTCCCTGATTAGTATTTCATTACAAAACATAATTTGGCCATATTATTCATCTTGCTCATATCAGGGCTAATTTGATAATGAGGTTCATTTTACTAATACTGGTCCTTTGAATAATTATATCTAAAAAATCCCAGACATCAGTGTTGAAATGCATTAAATGATGAGATGAGAATCATTCACTCACCCTCTTGGGTCCAAAGAGGTTGTGGTACAGAGTTCTGAATCTCTTCCTGGTGTAGTTACACCGATATGCCCCGCCCATGAGGTATTCTATGACCAGTCCAATGTCGATGAGGCTGATGCGGTAGTCCGGCGGCAGATTACCCTAGAAAACCATAAAATGTTAACAGGCAACAACCCAAGCCACCTGATTAATAAAGGAGGGTAAACAAGAGGGATAAAGTGTACAAAACATACACACTCACTTCACAAATCCATATCAAAGTGTTTTTGGCTATGAAAGAAAAAACGTGATTATCTGATTCACCTTGAAGTAGATCCAACTGAACCCTGGATATTCTCGCTTGGAAAGAACACACATTGTCAGTGAGCAAGAGCAAGGGAAATGAGACACACAGAAACTCTCAGGCAAGATCTCTCTTCCAGCCTCTTTAATAAATTGTCATTTCAACCAGACTGTGGTTCCGTTTATGTTTTGCATTTTGTATTCATTAAAACCATTTGTATCTTGGTTTGAATCTAGATATATGGAGCTGTTTCTCCGGTCGAGTGATTGGTTGAACCCAAAAACTGGTTCCAGTCTCAGGTGTGGTATTATTCCTGAAAGCTCTCTTGAACATGAATCAGTAAAGCACTAAGCTGTAACTTGTTCTCTTACAGGAGAGTAGAAAGTGAGAAGAGAATAAAAAGGCAAGTGCAATTTGATTCATAGAGAAAATATAGACAATTAACATGGGCGTAAAAAAACAATTTGATATATATATATTGCATTTAGGGAAATGAGATCTTCTCAGTGAGGTTCAATGCAGTCTTGAAGAAAGGAAAAGAGAGAGTGGTTATGTCTCATTAGCCTGGAAGAGAGGGGCAATAGCATGGAAAGACAGACAGGCAGACAGACAACTATTAACGCTGGAGGCTAGAATCATTATTGAAATAGTAGAGGTCTTTCGCGAGGACGATAACTATGTCAACTCTCTCGGCTCATCCTCGTGCCCTCAGCATCAACCCCAGATGTTGCAGTCATTATTCTGACCCCCACTGTTCCTTTGATACATCAATTACCTTACATATCTCCACACCTCTCTCATTACCTCCACTACTCCCCAATCAGATGTGAGATCCTGTCGTCACATCCAAAGATTCAATTTTTCATTGGTGGTAAAGCCTGGCAAAGCCCTGCAGGGTCACTTCCTTCTAACGAGAGCCACAGATAGTGTTTATCTTCTCTTACATCGGTGGTTCAAAGTGAAGCAGAGCTTCACCTCCTCATGCTCATATATATAGTTCAAAAGCAGTCTGCGGTCAGCCGAGCCCTCTTTAATTCCCGGTGGTGGTGAAGCTCAAGCTAATAACTGTTTGTTTACACCTTGTGTGAGTACACACGGGGCTTGGAGTGCTGCTGTTTTTAACTCTGCAGTGCAGTTAAGTTTAAGTTGCTGAAGTTGCTCTGCTGAAAAGATCACTACAACATAGCCACTGCATTAACGGCCACCAAAGCTGCTCAATACGGAATTCAGCCTCCACATCTCTCAGCATGGAGACAGCTGAGCTAGCAGCTAGCTGCTAACCGTGCAAACAACTGCAACAGTGCTGACAGAGCTAAAAGTGTTTACCTGAGGGGGACCCGGAGGCCGGACGCTACGCTTCGGTGACAACGTTGTGGGTTGTGATTGTGTTATCAGCGGTAACTGCCTTATGAACGCAGGGCAGAGCGACAGCCATTAGCTAACCAGTGAGTCTCACAAGCACTAAAAGCACACACAAGCATGGCCTGTCTATGTCAACAAAGCACAGAGAAACTTAGATTACAACACACAGGGGGAGAGTGACTTCATTACTCAGCTAGACGACACTCCACTATATTTTTTACATTGCAAATAGCTGTTTGCTGTCGTATCTGAATATCAAATGTAGCACCTTTAAAGATAACCGATCGCTTTTGTTTATGTGTACTCTTTGCCAAATGTACAGAAGCTCACCAGATTATCACAAGCATGTTCTATTAAAATGTATAATACAAAATAAATGAAGTCTGTGTTTCCATGCATTAATCATTCTGGCCCATTTCTACCTTCAATTAGCAAAGAAAGAGGAAAAAAACTCCGTTACATTCAGAGTTTCACCTAATCCGATAACTGAGGCACAAAGTGTAGAGCGAGCAACCTTTGTCCACAACAACTGCATTTTTTTTTTTACTCTGTAGGAAAACCAATTTCTGCTTTGGCAGCTTTAGCCAATCTCTGTGATTTTCTATTTTCTGACTTTCACACAATCTAATGAATGATCTACATTAAACCTGAGAGCAGCCTTCACTGGACCTTACAGCTGTTATTAGCAATACATCTGCATTTGAATCAAAATACAACCTGTGAAAAGTATGACAAAACAATTCACAGAGAAGAATGAGAAACAGCGATGCCATGGTGACTCAATCCAAGAGACGGCAGTTCAATCTAAATAGCATCTATGAAACAACGAGACACAAACACTACACTATGGCAATTATGCACAGCTCTGCAAAAAGATGAGGATGTTATGCCATGCACGATGCGCTGTATGTGTATGTGAGTGTTTTGCCTGTGTGCAAAGTGGCATTGTGGGGGAATATTAACTGCATATATTCTCTCTTCACCAACTTGAGATCAGAATTGTGTTTAAAGACAGAGAGGTAAAGGAGTGATTACAACATCAAGCCTCTGCAGCGTCTCCCAGAGGAGCATGCAGTGTCACTATAATCAGTAACATTTTAATTAATGAACATCTCTCAATGCTAATGGTGGTGTTGCTGACCTCTCAATCATTTCTCAACAGTGGGATCAATCCTAATTGTCATGCAAACATGGGCTGAATTTAAAGTTCTTGGGTGCTGTATTTTATTGCAGTAATCATAAAGGTGTTATCGAATATGTGCAGTAAAAACACATTCTATAGCGTGAAAGTGTTTGGGCTTAAGTGCAGCCAAAATATACTATATACTGAGAGAGAGGATTCCACCATTTCATCATCTTAAACATGTAAATAACACAGTCCTGATTAAAAATAAAATACATGTTATGTAAGGGAATGTGCGATATCACTATTAAAAATATCAGATAATACTGCATGCTAAAGGAACACACTTAATACTGTTTTTTTATTAATACAAATAAAACAGATAAATGGTGTCTACTGAGTTCTTCCTTCTCAGATTCACAGCTGTTCCACTGCAGCCTCAGTTTGCTCAAACTCAGGTTCTGTGGATAAAGCAGTGTTTAATACATGGAGTGTTTGTTTACCATGATTTAAGAGCACAGAGTAAATTGCTGAAAAGTCATGAGAGGGATGAGAGTCGTGCATAGCTCTACACAGCCACTGCAGCCTGCAACTCCAGCTGAAAGAGAAATGCCGGCCTCTATTTGAAGTAACAGCAACTAGGGCTACCAAAATGTAGACACACTAATTGATGCAAATAGAGCAACAACACACAACGCAAAAAAAGCAACTAAAACTATGTAGTCAATGTGTCCTCTTTAATATACACATTCAAGCCAACATTCCCAGACAGTGTGCCTGAACAGCCACATAGCTAAAGGGACGGCGGTGATGGTCTTACCTTTTTGACATCTCTGACGAGGTGGTACAGCGTGTTGGATGGTCCATGTCTCTGTGGAAAACCAAAGAAACACAACACATGAGTACATTATTACCATCACTGACAGAAACTACAGTATCTGAGCCCAACACTGCTCCTGCCAGCTATATTGTTCAAAACCAATACAAACAAAAGAAACCTTTCAGTCAATATTGTTGTTAATCTGTTCCCTAGTATTTACAAACCATTTCATGTGCATTTGTTATTACCGTGTTGTAGAGCTCCTCCAGTCTGGAAAGAGTGAGGAAACGGTGCATACTGACTCCATTTTCAATCAGCAGCTTGACAAAGTCCACTCTGTCCAGAACTAAGGCATCCAGCATGGCCTGCTCCAGGGAACCGACCTAGAGCACATGGGATGGAGAGTAAATATGCTGACAACACCATACACAGCACACACACACACACACACACACACACACACACACACACACACACACACACACACACACACACACACACACACACACACACACACACACACACACACACACACACACACACACACACACACAGCATACCACTGATACAGGAGTACTGCATGGAAATAAATAAAGATTGATCACCATCACTTACTTAAACTAAAGCATTATTATTATAAGACAATTTCCCATAACATGTGAGTGGAGCCACACTTAATTATTTTAAAACTTAAATTTATTTCTGTATAACTCTCTTCCATAGACCAAACATCCAAAATAAAGTTGAAAAAAAACCTAGAAGGAATGCATATTTCTTAATAATGATCATAGATGATCAGGGAAAAGGATTAAATACAGAAATATGTTATGGATCATGAAAAGGACAGGTTTGAGCCAGAGTATATATATTTTGTTTTTACAGTTTTCTGCATAAATACAGAAATATGTTATGGATCATGAAAAGGACAGGTTTGAGCCAGAGTATATATATTTTGTTTTTACAGTTTTCTGCATAAATCCTTAATTATTATTTGCAACCATTCGCCCAATGCTGGACCTTTAACCCAGGATTTATCCTGAGCTGCCTTCTGCATCAAAATTGCCCGTTAAAGCCGACAGTATCCTTATATTTGACTTTTTAGTCATCTTTCAAAAGTTATTTTGTGTGAATGCTAAGCATTCTGAAGCGTACTTCTTCAATGCATGTAATATCAGTTTTTATGAATATTATCAGCTGATGAGGACAGTTTCTGGAAACAAATCTCAGGTAGGATACATTTAAAAACTGAGGTATATTGGCAAAGACCTTTTTAGGCTGCAGTACGTTTATTCTCATTTATATTGTTTATGGTTCTGTCTTACAGGCCATTGCTGTCCATAGATGAAGATTTGACTGCGGGCGATGTCCACTCTGTTCCAAGCCAGAGCCAAACTCAGCTGATCAGGAGCTGAAGCGTTGGCACCTAAGAGAGGATACAAGTGTGTTGAGAGACAATGTCATGCTGCTGGACAACAAGGTTCAAGTTTCAAGATTCAAGTTTAGAACAATGTACAGTGCTAGTGTTCATTAGCTGTTGTACTTTGCTGGTTTAATGTTGATAAAGACCTCGCGTCTTTTACTCATGTTCCCTTGCTGGATGCTATTTCATGTTGTTCACCGTTCATCTGGTAGACAGAATCAATACAGATTCAAGATGGAATACTTTATTGCAAATTCAACATATAGCTGATAGGAATTTGGCTTGGTGAGCTCACACAAACCAAAAATCCTCACATCACACACAATAACTGCCAGGGTGAACAAATTCTTGGAGAATCTTGAGTCCCTTTTTCCATAGTTGAATGTTGTAGGTTTCAGCAAGGAAGGAAAGAAAGCCAAAGTAGATCCTTGTCTGTGATTTTTAATGCTGTGAACTAGCTCGCACTCAGTAAGTAGCATAGCTAGCTTCTAACGCACACTATGTAGAGTGCTGCAGGAATATGTCAGTAAATATTCCTGAAACCTTCACCATTCAACTGCTTTTTAGCTGTTTTTTATGTTTTAATGAATGTTATTAATTGTTTTTAAATCTTGTTTTATTTTGTTTTATTTTTTAATGTGAAGCACTTTGAATCGCCTTGTTGTTGAAATGTGCTACACAAATAAACTTGCCTTGCCTTGCCTTGAATTTTAAGCTTTTGTGTCTTATAAAAAACAAGTGGATAAATAAGACTACACAACAGCATCACACCGACTAGTCTGCCTGGTAAAGCCTTGTTGGGGATACTCAGGTGATGTAGTGTAGATTGTTGATAGCCCAGCGTTAGCTTTTTACTTCTGCGATTGCATTTACGTTAAAAAAAATGCTAGATGTTGATTTGTCAACAAAACGCATAAATATCATGAACTTGTCTTTGCCGCAAAGCTTATTTTCTACAATAATCCGAAAACCAATAGAAAAATCCAATTGGCTTTTTGTCGAGAGAACCAGTACATTGTTAACTTTTGGGATTGGCCTACAAAAACACGTCATCCCTGCAGCACTCGACTCACAGGAGATTCACAGAAGATTTATCACACTTTTCCCAAGCAGCTAAAAACATCAACAAAACATCTTCTGTTTTGAAACTGGAACAAATCTTCAGCTGGTAATCAAATGATAATTCAGCATGGTAAGAAACATACTCCAGTGGTGCTCTGAAAGTCTCTATTTCTCTCTCTCAGAAGTAAAACTCCCTATGTGCATCCCTTGGCTCGGCGTCCATGTTTGCCAAAGTAGCGATAACCCTGATTTGTTCAGGTCCCGTGCCCTGATAGATAAGGGATCCTGGCCCTAACTGCTCAAGGTCATTGCTTTACCTTAAGTAATCGTCTCTGCCTCAACCAGCAGGGTGGGTCTTGTGAACAAATGCAGTGGGATTCATAATTACACATCTCTCACCTGTTCTTCTTCTGCAGTAGTGCCAGGGCTACAATTATTAGAATGCCCTCTACTGACCATGACACACAACCTAATTAGATGTTAATATAATGTGGGTTACATTTGCATTTATCCATTTTCATTCATTAACGTGCAGGCTGGATAGCAAGGCCTTATGCCTTATTTTTTATTCTGCGGAAAAGCTTGGGTAGAGCTTCTGCAGAGCTGCAGATATGGTTTGTGGAGGAACGCAACTCTCCACGTGGACCTCCTAAAAGATTGTGACTAACGCGCCAGGAACACGCAGAGCGCATAGGCACACAGCCGCAGGAGTATGAACCAGACCATGATGCAGACTCATTGCGTGATCTAAATGTGTCGAGGAGAGGATGGGAATACCAGAAATGCTCACAGTGACGTGACTAAGAACATTTTTTTTAAGGCCTTTTATTAGTGGGTGTGTATTCAAGCCATTTAGGCCATTTGAAGGACCCACTTACCACCCTGATAAACACACACAAAGAAAACGAAAAACTGATTTGCTTCATGTAATACTGAATGAAAGAAAAGGCAAGCAAAAAAGATCAAGATTCAAGTGGACGCTGACAAATAAGGAGAATACAAAAATGTTGGAGTGCTTATCTTCACCTTTCTCATCAATAAAATAGCTTTGCTGCATGTCATTGCTGTTTGGTAAAGGACATATTGCAAATCTGCCAACATTCTCATAATACAAGAGTGTTTTTCTTTAAAATTGCACTTGTTAACCTGTAATAATTTTGCACACATCTTTAGTTCTATTTAGACACCCTGCAAAATGTAAGCACATTATTAGGGTGGGGCTTAGGATCATCTTAGCCTAAAAACTGTTGTGAAATACGGTGTGTACAATAATATATCCTTTAGGGATGTCTTAAAGGAGCGTATACAACAGTGATACAGTATTTATTGTATTTATTGTCTCAAACACTTCATCCAATAGACAAACAACATAGAGGCAGTATAAAATGAGACAGAGGACAGTCAATATAATACCAAACCTCTCCTCCCAGATCTGATTAGGGCTGTGTGCTCTAATGTAAAATAGCTTGACTGTAAAATGCTATTGAATATGCTGCAATAAAGTACTTTTTTCTCTCTTAGTGGCACTTGACCAGTGAGATTGAACCAAAGCGCAGTCTGCTGTTCACATTAATAATTTACCTGCACACTGGGAGGAGTTAACCAAAATGAGAAAGATGAGGCAACAATTCATCTCGGCCTTTAGAGAAATCCCCTGTTATATAAAGTATGATAATAATCCCTTGTGTTTAGACAAGACTGTGTAATTTTTAATAAGCACAGAAGTATCATCACGTTACACCATGCTCTCTCCGTCTTAAAGGCCTGTACAGCATTACTGGAGCTTAGTGGTGTGAGTTCAGACAGAGCACTACTAAAAAGATCCACTAATAAGAGCTTTAGTGGAGATATGTGTATGTGTAAAGGCAGGGTGGCCTTGCTTTATTGAAGGCCTGTGGTTTTACTCTGTCTGCCTGCAGGGAGGTTGAACTGCAGCCACTGACTTTATGGACCTAATCGTCCAGATATTGACTACTTCAGACAGCGGACCATCAAATACTCTAAACTCCCCTCTGCCACGCCAAGTGTCTTTTGCTACAGAATCCTTCCTGTTGCCACTTCTCTAAATCGCTCTCTTTCACACAGGCTCACACACTTACTTCTTTTATTCTTTTTTTCCATGCTCCTGCTCTGTTCTCCCCTCACCGTGTATTCCTGACTGTGCTGTTCCTTGTTGAGCTGCAGGCAGTAGCTTAGTTCTTCAGCACAGGAGTCTAATCCAGTGTTTTAAAAAGCTCTTGGGCAGGATGTGACTGATTTCATTTTACACTAAAAGCCTTTACGCGTCTTATTCACTCATTCAAATGGAGAATGAGACTTGCATGTAAAATGACCATAATGTTTTTCTCCCCATAAAGGACCCCCCCCCCCACCCCTCAGTGTTTCTCTCTCATCCTTTCACTTCTATGATCCCCTCATTTTCTTTTCCTTTTTCCTATTTTGTCTTTTCCTTCTTTGATTTCAATTCCTCCCTTCACTCATCAATCTACATGCCATTCCTATAACAATGTAAAATGAAATGAATAGAAAGGGGGTAAAAAAAAAAAGTGAACAGAAATGAAAGATGGAGACAGATGGAGTTGATAAAATACATGAGCGAGACATGTGTACATAGAGAAAGAAATAGGGCTGGAGAGCAAGTGTCTGAGAGAAAGATCAGGGAGTGATGCATGGGCCACAGAAATAATAAATCTTCCTAAATTCTGCTACACATAAATTATGTAAAACATGTTTCTTTATCACTGTCTCCCTCTCCAAACTTGTTAAATCTCTGTGGAATGAAATGTTCCTCTGATAGTCAATCATATACATGTGCATGAGTACCTCATGTGTTCACATGTATAGGTGTATGTTTGAGAGAGGGCATGCCTGCAAACTCCAGTGGGCGGCCTCAGGGGCAAGAGCAACTGTGATCAATATAAGCTACTGCAAAACCAATCGAAAATATTTAACTATGAATCCTGTGTGTGTGTGTGTGTGTGTGTGTGTAGAGGGGTTGGGGCCTGGGAAACATTGAAGTGGGAAATAAGGTAGAGGATGAGGTGGTTGGGTTTAATCGCTATGTTTGCACTTGAGGAATTTTCAATTTTGTAACTCAATTTGGTCCAATTCCTTGCCTTTATATATAACAATTAGTTGCACTGTAAGAACTGTAGCCGCTGCTAGCTGTCTAGCTCTCTCTATATCTGACTGTGTCATACTTTAGTTCTACTGTTGTCACTTGCTGATTCATTATTCTATGTGTTGCAGTGTGATATGTGGAGGGGGAAACCAAGTTAGATATACACCTATAAATCACTATTTGCTTGTCTGCAACTATTGTAATGCCCCTTGACGGCTGTGTATAACATTACTTGTCTACTGCATGTATTGACAATAAACTTGAACTTTGGGACGCCGGTCACACTGGAAGCATTAATGTACTTCTGAAAAATGAGAAACGGATGTAGTATAATAGAATATAGATAAGCCATGAGTCTCATTTAAAAGTGATTGTTGACCTCAAGGGGAATTCATTTGATAAATGCAAATTTAATTAAAAGTTATACTACAAACAAGATTAAAAGACACAATACATTTAATGAATGAATTGCAACGATAAGTGGTTTTCTGTAATTAATTGTCTCTGGCCACACAGTTAATGAGCAGCTCTGTTCATACTCATTGATTATTCTGCAGGGGTTGTTGTGATATTGGGCATATATTAGCATACAACGTAGGAGATCTGAACTCCCTGCAACCCTTGATTGCAATAGATTTAATAGCTGGTAGACCCGAGAGCCACAACCTCCTCACATTTAAAGGAGATGGCTGTACATTAAATATGAAGTTAAAACCATCCAAATAGCTCTTTTTATGGGTTGTTTTGCACTAGACGTGCTGAAGAAATATTGAATATTTGGCCAATAAAAAGAGCCAGGAGTGAGTGGACCAAGCCAGTGAATACTGGACGTACAGTATAATTGGGCAGGCATTGATAAGACGACTCTATACTGTGTTTCTATTTCTGAAACGCTATCGTAATGGAAGCCTTCTACAGTACTGTACATTCTTGCTCCAGCACACGCACATGAATGCACACACCCACCTTTTAGTAATGCTGTGAGGATGGCAAGGTCAATGTCCTGATGACCCTCCGACCCCATCCGGAAAACTGTTATCTGAGAGACAACGAGAGAAAGAGACAGACGCAGAGAGAACGAGTGAGAAAAAGGTGCATTAATATTACACCAAGCCAAATAGTTTGACAGCTAACTGTTTTTCTTCTTTTGATTTGTTTAATTGAATGTATCAAGGCTATAGCATAAGTCACTTCTTGAGAGAGAGCCCTCTTATTTGCTGGATTAAACGGCTACACTAAAAATGCTGAGGTGCAGGAGAAGAGAGGTATTGTATAGCTCTGATGTAATGTACTAAATCTCCGCTCCAGCCTCTCTTCTCGCCTAGTCAGGAGGAAATGAAGGAATTCACTGAGAAGGCAACTGAGGTGTGTGCATACATGCGGCTATGTGCATACATGCGGCTATGTGTGCATGCGTGAAGGGCACCTTGTGGATATCGTCTACGAGAAAATGCGTGTTCTGAATGCCTGATGAGCTATTCCTCTAATCCCGCCCTCCCTCCACCCATCCATTCCCTTCCACCTCCCTCTCTTCCCTGCAGCCCATCTCCCTTCCCATCTCCCCCCTCTAAATGGCTTCATTTCGTGGAGCTCTGGGAATCTGCGGGCTTTGCTGCTGCAGCTGGTTTCCCTTGGGCAATGCTGCAAAGTGGTGGGCTAGCCCTCTTCTTTCTATCTCCCTCTCTATTGCGCTAAAGTAATTCAATTTACATTGATGATTTACAGTATCTTTTACATTTGCTCATTCATCATTTGAACACCGTATGCTGATGACGTTTTGGCTCCTCCCTGAGAGAGAATGAGTGTGGCATCATAAACATGCAGAGGTAGATAACCTTGGGCACAAGCTAGCTTGACCAATGGCACACAACAAAAAAGTGTGCAAGAGTTTTTTTTTTTAAAGGGCTGAAGTGCCCTCTCATCTGCAAGCCAAATTACTTCCTACACAGCCGTCTGATATTTACAGACAGTTTGGTTGATTTTTCCACCCCACCTACATTCAGCAAAAGACCGCCCCACTCTGCCTTTGATTGGCTCGTACTTGTGGCCTTCTTCGCAGGATTTGTTAAGCTCATTACTGATGAACAAGATTGGAGGAAGTTTCAATCAGTAATAAGGGGAGTATCTAAGTGTGTGTATGCTTATGTGTGTGTGTGTGTGTCACGGTCACTATCAGCCTGTGTGATCAAAAGGTCTTTCTTCAGGTGAAATAAGAATGCAATGCGATTTGAAGGTATCGATTGAGGACTTCATGAGCGGGGACACCAATGAGACGCTGGTGCAGTGTGTAATGTGTTCATGTGCTTCGTTGAGTTAAGTTATAGTGTGTGTGTGTGTGTGTGTTTGTGTGTTTGAACTGTGCAGCCAGTGGCTGGATTATTATTTGCTAGAATGCATCTTCGCCTTGACTCTAATGGATGTTAACAACACAGTTAGGGAGCCATCTGCCGAACACACATGCAATACTGTGATCTAACCAAGTGTGTGTGTGTGTCTTTAAACCAGTGTGTTTAAGACTGTGATTTTTGTGCTCTTACGTAGTGACTGTAAAATGATTTCTAAGCTGTGATTTGAAACACTATCAGTGTAAGAAACAACCATCTATCATTTTTGACGGTGTGCTCATTAGTGAGCCTAATTCCACCTAATTAGTACAGAATCCTGTCCTGGCCACTTCTTCATTACACCCTGTATAGTTATCGTTATAGCATAATGGAGAGTTCCCTCTCTCACACACACACACACACACACACACACACACACGGCCCGTGGCTGCCTTCAGGACAAAAGATGGATGACAGTGTGATAGAAGAAAGATGATGATTATTGAAGACGTTCACCCTTGTTTCTCTTCTCCCCTCTCTCCAGGCTTTATCTCCACTCCCTTTCATCCACCCATCATCTTTCTGCCCCCCACCTGTAACAGCTAATCTAACAGCATCCTCCCCCCGACTCCCTCCCCGACTTTGCCTGTTTCCTCCTTCCTCCCTTTTCCCTTCCTCCAATCACACCTCCAAGGTGACCCTGTGGCTATGTGCTACTTGTTATCACAAAGGCTCTACAAAGCTGTGGCTAAGCAACACAACCGCTATGACGCAAGGTTGCGAATTTAATCTCAACAATCACCCAGGGTCATCAATAAGTGTGTGCACAAGGTAAACAGACCTTGTGCACACACTCTGTTTTCATCCACTTGTACAAGCTAAGGTGCTCTCAAGTACTTACTGTGAGCAAACAAGTATATTGAAAGGGTAGACACAGGTTTGTTGTATTTTGGACTAACGGCACAAACTCACCAATTCATTGTACATTACATTTTTGCTATGTTTCAATACTGTATCCTAACGTATCTTAACATTCTGAATGTAATTTGGCCTCGACACCGACAATCATCACCTCAAGGTTCAACATGCAAGGGACTGGGCACTGACTCGTGTCTGTCACACTCCATCTCTCTGTTAGGGGAGAGAGGAAAAGACCGGGAAGGATAAGGAGAGGGAGAAAAGTGGAGGCAGGGATCAGGAAGAAAGACGTAAGACAGCATGAAAGAGGAAGCATGTGTAACGCAAGGGAAGACAGAAGGAGGGAGATTTAATGTTGACAAATTCAAGACGGATAATAGAAATGAAAAAAGGCAGCGCAATCTTTCTCAGTGTGACTAGAATCTGTTGGAGGATTCCTACATCTTCAGAGACGCTAAGCTACGAGCTTAGAAGAGGATCAGAAAACTGCTCTTCACGCTGCAGTGAGCCAAGCTGATTGGAAAACATTCATCTTCATTTACCAGTCAAAGACCCTGCTCATGCTGCTACATGTACATACTGTACAAGACCACACACACACACACACACACACACTCGTATAATCCACAGAGGTTTCCAAAGTATCATCTGTAGTCCATGTATTTACAATTGTTAGCTGTTCAGATCTGTCAAAGCTCTGCTAATAGTTTCAACTGTGTGACTTTGAGCATAACATATTTAGATTAATATTTATTACCTTCTGGAATAAATCATAAACCAACAGGGTTAAGCAGG
The DNA here is from genome assembly GCA_023566465.1 of Cottus gobio. NCBI lineage: Eukaryota > Metazoa > Chordata > Actinopteri > Perciformes > Cottidae > Cottus > Cottus gobio. The sequence goes on along the minus strand of CM042218.1, from coordinate 14,250,039 downwards.
ACAGTAGAAGCAGAAGAAAGAGTGACATATGTGTCTCTATTCATGACATGTTGAACTGATAAACTGCCCTGCTGATAATCATCCAAGGAATTGTTTCTCTGCTAGAATATTTATTTGTTTGTAGCTCGGACACATTAATGTACCTCGTTTTCACATGTGCTCTCCACCCAAACAATTTGATTTCCTTCTCTTCTTGTCTCATTTCCTGCCCACTTCCCCCCCTCTCCCTAAATCTGTCCCTCCATCTCTCTCATGGTCCAATGAAGTCACTCTTTCCCTCTCCTCATCTTCCACCCACTCGTTCTTAGTTTCTCTTGTCAGGAAAGAGGAGGAACATTTCGGGTGGGTGGTTGCTCCTCAATATTTAATCCAAATTAAACATATAAGGACTATTCTACACTCAATTATTCATAGCAAGCAGTCATCTTGGCCCCCAACCCCCATCCCAGATGAAGAGCGAGGGGCTGAGAGTGAGAGACGGGGAGGTAGAATGAGGCACTTCTCTCTTAATTAGACCTAGAATTGGATTCACACATTTCTAGAAAAAAAAGAAAAAGAACAACATGACAACAGGCCTTGCTGATATTTAACCCTTTATAGGACACTCATTGAAATACTTTGTGAGGAAAATGACCATATATGGTTATTTCCACAATAAAAGGCTACATGCTCGGGTTCATACGCAGCCTGTAGTCTTTTCAGTGTGCTGGTTCGACATTTATGTTGAAGGGATGAAAGAAACAAGAAAAGTGATGTGAATACACAAGATAATTACCTTTATCATCCAGGCAAATTGATACAAATGTGGCCTATGCTTTCTTTTAGTATTCTCTTTCAATGCAATTGTATAAGACATCATCTATAACTCTTACATTTATTACCCCCATGTAAAACTCAAGAGCTTGCATGTTATTCATTGATTAGCCTCACAACTATTTCCCACATCCTTTCCCCCTGCGACTTGGAACCTAAAAGTCTGTCATCTATCAGAACAGATGTTTTTCTTTGGTAGATGATCCAACGCTCTTCTAGATTACATATAGCAGGTACTATTGTTTTTAGCTGCAAAGAGCCCTTTTCAGTTTTATAATTTACTGCCAAATTACTTCACAGCAACCTATTAATGGTACAAATTCATCATCTGGCATTTTAAAATGACAATATCAAGGCTAAGAAATGACAATGAGGCTTGAATACAACTGCCTGTTCCACTTAAACATGTAAAACAAGCATAAAACACAGAGGTACACACAGATCGCAAGTGTATTGCCTCTTGATATAACACATAAACGGTCCTCAATATGATAAACAAAGCCGAGGCAACAGGGAAAGAACTGAATCCCAAAATGTGTACATGAATAAACCAACATGCTGAAAGATCCTTTCTTTAGTCATCCTACGTCTCCTTGCTGTTCCTGTCTGGTGCTGGAGAAAGTGCACCTATTGGCTAGTGACTATGTTCATGCTATTGAACTTGAAATAAACAAAACAAGCAAACACACTCTCCCTCTCACAGACATTATCGCAGCCAGTCACCTTTAGTCTTTCTCTTTTCCTCCTATTCTTTGTCTTTCCTGCTCCAGAGCCAGAAAAATGAAACCGCAGGTGAGCTGGCACACAGACAAACACACACTCTCATTGTCTCTCTCCCTCTCACACACTTGGCCCTTTCAGCCTGCAGCACTGACCCAGGATGAACCCACATTTGCTGCCAGTGTAAATGAGTCAACGCAATGTTTTTGTGATCCTGCTCCTGATCTGAGTGTTAACATGGGTTTGACACTACTTGGCTTTGGTATACGAGGTAAACACAGGCGTCTATAATGATGCTGGGGAGTATGGATTGTAGTACTATAGAACTATTATGATTTCACTGCATCCCTACAGTAGGAATTGACTGCAAAGTCTAGACATCTCAAGTCTTACATTACACCCTTACACACATACTCATACACACATTCTCTGCTGAGCAGGTGATTGAGAGATGGGCTGCAATCTGCCGTCCCTCCACGACTTGTTCGCCTCCAGGACCCTGAGGCGGGCAAGAAAGATTATAGCGGACCCCTCTCACCCTGGACACAAACTCTTTGAGTCCATCAGGACCAACACCTCACACCTGTCTGTCTGTTATTTTAGTCTCCAGATAAAATATTGCAAACTCATCAATCCTGCAGGACAATAACTGTTTGTAATAGTTTGAAGGTTTATGCTTCATTCAGGATGTTTACATTTATACATAAACATTTGAATGCTGCCGCATCTTTTTATTTTTTACATGTCTATCCATTCTGTTTAAACACAGTATTTCTGCACAGTTGCAGAAAGGCAAGACTAATATTATGAGTAGTATACTGGAATGAGATTCTAATGGTGGATGCATTGAATGGTTTCCGACTATTGCGATCCAAACATTACCAATATCTCCAGAACATTGTAAAGTCAAAAACTTAGTGCAATAACAAATGTCCGTAAGTCTTTTGGTGCAGTTGAAAAGTAGCTTTATGTATTCAGCTATCCGACCTCTCTGTCCCTGCACTTTCTCTGTTTCTCTGTGATGGAGAGGGGGATGGCAGCTTAACAAGGGGGATGACTCAGCGCCCCCTACCCCCTCCACGCAGCGCCCCCTACCCCCTCCACAGTGACGACCCTCATTATCCAAGAGAGAGACGTTAACAGGCTTTTTAAAAAGCAGAACCCCCGCAAAGCAGCCGGCCCGGACTCTGTCTCCCCCTCCACCCTGAAGCATTGTGCTGATCAGCTGTCCCCGGTGTTTACAGACATCTTCAACACCTCCCTGGAGACATGCCATGTACCAGCCTGTTTCAAGGCCTCCACCATCATCCCCGTCCCCAAAAAACCTAGGATCACAGGACTCAATGACTACAGGCCCGTCGCCCTGACCTCTGTGGTCATGAAGTGAGCGCCTGGTCCTGTCCCACCTCAAAACCCTCACCGACCCACTCCTGGATCCCCTGCAGTTCGCCTACAGAGCCAACAGGTCTGTGGACGATGCAGTCAACATGGCCCTCCACTCCATCCTCCAGCATCTGGACTCCCCAGGAACCTACGCCAGGATCCTGTTTGTGGACTTCAGCTCTGCCTTCAACACCATCATCCCGTCTCTGCTGCAGGACAAGCTCTCCCAGCTGCACGTGCCCGACTCCACCTGCAAGTGGATCACAGACTTCCTGTCTGACAGGAAGCAGCACGTGAGGCTGGGGAAACACATCTCAGCCTCTCGGTCCATCAGCACTGGTTCCCCCCAAGGCTGCGTTCTTTCCCCACTGCTCTTCTCCCTGTACACCAACAGCTGCAGCTCCAGTCACCGGTCCGTCAAGCTCCTGAAGTTTGCGGATGACACCACCCTCATTGGACTCATCTCTGGGGGGGACGAGTCCGCCTACAGGTGGGAGACTGACCACCTGGTGACCTGGTGCAGCCAAAACAACCTGGAGCTCAACGCTCTGAAGACAGTGGAGATGGTTGTGGACTTCAGAAAGATCTCAGCCCCACCAGCCCCTCTCACCCTGTGTGACTCCCCCGTCAAAGCTGTGGAGTCCTTCCGCTTCCTGGGCTCCATCATTACCCAGGACCTCAAGTGGGAACTAAACACCAGCTCCATCACCAAGAAGGCGCAGCAGAGGATGTTCTTCCTGAGGCAGCTGAGGAAATTCAACCTGCCAAAGACAATGATGGTGCACTTCTACACTGCCATCATCGAGTCCATCCTCTGCGCCTCCATCACCGTCTGGTACGCTGCAGCCACTGCCAAGGACAAGGCCAGGCTGCAACGCATCATTCGCTCTGCCGAGAGGGTGATTGGCCGCAATCTGCCGTCCCTCCAGGACTTGTTTGCTTCAAGGACCCTGAAGCGGGCGAGGAAGATTGTTGCTGATCCCTCTCACCCTGGACACAAACTGTTCGTGTCCCTCCCCTCTGGCAGGAGGCTGCGGTCCATCAGAACCAAGACTTCACGCCACAAAAACAGTTTTTTCCCGTCTGCAGTCGGGCTCATCAACAGAGCCCGGGTCCCCCACCGACTCTAATGACTCTGTCACCCCCAGACAATTCCCACCGGACACTCACCTGCACATAGCCTTATGCTTAAATATGCTTAAATACACTTGACACTTAAGACTACTCTTGCCACTTTCACACAACACTTACACTCATGCACATTCCATGCACTTTATCTTATTTTTGGTATTTTGATATGCTACTGTTTCAATGTAAATATTCATTCATCCTCATTTATTGCACTGCGTTAACTGTTAAATGTGTATTGTTAAATGTTAAATGTTAAATGTATGCACCTTCCCGCCAGGACAAATTCCTTGTATGTGTAAACATACATGGCAATAAATGGTTCTGATTCTGCTTATTTTGGTTACATAGCTCACAAGAGGGATGGCATTCCCCCTCAAAACATCTACTGGTGATAGTCATGAACTGACATTCAAACCTTCATTCAAAAATCTCTAAGGAAGATTGCAGTGCCGCCTCACTACTTTTATTAAGTTGTCCTGTATTTTTTTACGTTTGAGATTTAGTCTGTTTAGGGGTGAAGTGGGTGACTTTAACACAGGTTGTATGAGGATGGTGAACCAGCAGCTTGGAAGCTCCACAGAGCTAAATTAAACGCCGTGAAATATGATATAGGCCAAGCCATAGATCATTTTGTTTGGGTCTTGAGCCGAGCCTTGACAAGAGTGTTTCCGGTTTTGTATGAGACAATGGGAACCCTCTATTTTGCTCATTCTCTTTTATTCCTTCCTCTCATAAAGTTACTCCCCTCCAATCACACATGCATACACTTCAATCAGTGGCTTTCGGAGTGTGATCAGGAGGGAACCCAGATCAGCCTAATAAATAGCAGGCTGGTGAAATTACTTCAGCGAGACAGACAGAGACAGAGAGAGAGAGAGAGAGAGAGAGAGAGAGAGAGAGAGAGAGAGAGAGAGAGAGAGAGAGAGAGAGAGAGAGAGAGAGAGAGAGAGAGAGAGAGAGAGAGAGAGAGAGAGTTCCATCTATCTCTCTCTCTTTCTCCCACTATTACCAAAGTTGGCTTTTTGAGACGTGCATGGTGTATGGACACTAATGATTGAAGTATATGTTCACTGAGAAAAGCCTGAGTTAATATAGAAGAATTACAAGGAAGATGATTGCTTTCCCTGAATATATTACCATAGAGTATGCTATCACATTTGTATGTCATTGGTAAATGTTTTATGGCATTGTAAAGATTATAAGCCACAAATTACTATTCATTTTCACATTCATACATGCTACATGAAGTACAGCATCCTGGTTATACATATCCCTTCCCACTGTTGGATGGTCCTGCTCTTGCACTCTTCTGTCACAGCACAGGTGAAGTAGTATCACCCACTTAGTCCTTAGGCACTTGCATGTTTACTTTTTATTTGATCTTAGTTCAGCTTTTAATACGCTTTAGCCTTATTATTATTATTATTGACAAAATAAAATAGATATATGTAAATAATTGTATTATCAAATGGTATTTTTCTTCCTAAACTAACAGAGTCTAACATATAAAATAAAATAAAGCCTAAATCTATAGTCGTAAATCGTAGTCTAGTAAGCATTCACAAGTTACTTATAACTTGTATACGTATAAATATCTTGGTGTCCACATTGACAGTTCGCTCACATGGCATGAGCATGTTGAAAACCTTTCTTCGAGGCTACAACAGATGATGTATTTATTGAGAAGGCTTAGACTCTATGGTGTTAATTAATAGTAAACTCATTCTGCTTTATCAAATGATTCTAGAGAGTGTAATTCGATATGGCATAGAAGTGGTAACCTGTCAGTACAGTTGAAGTCTAAACTAGCACAGCTTACTCAGATGTCCATGAAGATCATGGGGGGAAAAGAACATCACTATCTTCAGCCCTTATTTTAAAAATCTGAGCTCAGGGAGGCACAGAACATTCTGAACAACTCAACACACATCGCAGCAGCTGAGTTCCAGCTGCTGCCTTCAGGCAGACAGTTCAAAATGCCAAATTTGGAAGCTAAAAGTAGTACATGATATGATTTTACTGGAAAATAGTATATTGTGACTTGATTATTTATCATCTGTGTTGATCACACCTGGTTTTAATATGTTTTATTCGCAACTATAGTCGACATGTGTACCTAAGCAGGTTTATTCATGAGTGTTTTGTTGAGTGATCGAGGAAAATATGAAAGTAAAAAAGTCTAACTATTATAACATATACCCTTTTTCTTTTTCAGTATAACTATTGAACATATATACTGTTTTCTAGTGAATTATGGTTTGTTATTAGAACACAGAATGCATAGGATGTTATAAGTTGCTATGCTTTATAATCTTTTCTATAGAATGGGTATTGTAAAAAGCTCTCCTGTGTAATAGGATACAGCAGCCAGTGTTACCATACTAGGCAACAAACCCCAGGGGTTGACCTTAGAGACATGATCTAGGATTGACCTTTAAAGAAAAGGAGGAGGGCTAAAGCGTGTCTGTGAGGTACAAGAGCTGGTGCACAGAGCAGAGGTAGTCTGGATAGAACTTAACCAATCTTTTTAGTTGCATGTGACACGGAAACTGGTTCATTGAATTGAAATTATTGTATGTGAGATAAACTTTAAATAAAACTCAGCCTTATTATTCGTAAGTGACTGAAACCAAACAAAGTATTCTGCTTCATTAAAACAATTCCACCGTGAAGACTTTTGAAGTGTTTGTCATAAATGATGAGATGGAACAAATAGGTAGAGAGAAGGTATAGATGAAATAAGTACTTGCTTGATAAGGGTTGAGAGGATTTACAGCCTACCGTAGGCGACCTAGAGCGCAAGCTGTAAAACACCCTTGGAAAAAACCTATAACTCGTCTAAAAAAATCCTAACGATTTAGCACGGGGCGAGATAAAAGATCGAAGACGTTATACAGATATCGGTGAGGATTGTCATTTCCTCCGGGATCACTCGGATAATAGCCGACGGAGTGCCACCGGGTTAGGTGCGCGGCCCTGCCCCTCTTATTCTTCCCCTCCTCTCCCCCGCGCAGGATCACCATTCACGCTACAGTTTGTATGATCTATGTTATGCGTGCATGTGGATTGTGATGCTGGCAAGTGTATTGTGTGATGCAGCGGCTTGTAGTTAAAGATAAATTTCTCTGCGGGACAAGCAAGTATATATTATCTTATCTGTGATCATACAGATCTAATATTTAGACACGTTTACACACTGGCTTTATAGCCTTTCTTTTTCCACATGAAAAGTAGTGCAGCCCCAAATGTCTACATTTTAACTGTGGTTAGCAGTTCTTCCTGGTAGCAAATTAATTATCAGACAAATGCCTAATTGTCCTGTAAAACACAGGAATATAAATACAAGGATGAAACAGTTGGTGGAATTATAATATTGCCAAAATACACCTCCAGTGTTCCGTTTCAGTATGGCAGCTGTTACAGTTTTTTAAGTTCAGAGAGAAGCAGCATCAGATTATCTGGCCTGTACAGCTGCTGAATGATTCACACATTGTTCTGCTCTGGTGTATTGTATTCAGAAGAAGCATCAGTGTGAGCATCAGTCAGCCACTGGAACCCCACTGGCACCACAATCAATCCACTTACACGCTGCACAGCCATGACCAATGCTGGGCTGCCTGCAAAATACAAAATAATATGTTTTTGTGAGTGTACTTTGTTTATGCAGATGCTTTGGATTTTTTTTGTGTCTGACTCATTTTCCTACATTTGCTATATTAACTAAAACAAAGAATAAAATGATTAAACTCCTGTATTTTTTAGAGCTGCAGAATATTGAAAAAAATATTGTTATCTGCGATATAGTGTGATATGAAAAAATACATGTTGTACAACTTAAAGTTTAAATTCATCAATCTGTTGCACTTTGAGAACAAAATGAATAGGCTAGATAAACAATGTTGTGCGCTTGTAAAAATGTTTGTGCTCTAGTAAACAACTTTATCATAAACACATTTGTTGTATGGACATGAATGGTGATGAAACAGCAAAAAAGTTCTTCCCCAAAATCTGTTCAACAAAATGGGCTTTGTTTTTCCAGACGGGTCAGGTGGGTTGTCAACGTCCCCGCAGTGTGCACAATGAGGATAGTCTGCCTATTGACAGTCGCACGGCAGGGAGAGGGCACAACACTAAAAGTCCATGCCGAGGGGCGAGGTCCGGACGAGGGGTTGAGGCAGACTGTACGGACCCAACTCATTGAGAAGTTTAAAAAGATATACGGTGCATTTTGAAACCGTGATGGGTCTAACTAGACTTTAGGTAATTGATTGGAACACTAGATAAATACAAACTGGGAAGATTATCGCATGGTAAATATCTGCTTGAGTCATTTTAAACATCTCAGCCATTGTATTTCAAGATGCTAAACTAAATTCTAGCTCAGCACCATTACTTCAAAAAAGGTAATAAAATAAGGTTTAGGTGCGTGTATGATAGTAATTACACATGTACTAGCAAAATGCTAACCGGCAGCCAGCAGTACCACCAGTCACTGATCTGGCAAATATTTCCTTCCCCTACAAAAGACGTATGTATTACACCATCATATTGTGAATGACTGTAAGGTTGTGTGTGGGTGGTGCACACTTTGAGTCACAATGTGTGAGCCATATAGAGCAATGTGGCAAGAGAGCCACATGCCCACTGCTAGTGTGATCAAATATACCATGGTGAAAACGTATGCACACACACAGACATAATTATCACCCCTACACTTACAGCACTATCAAGAGGTCGGTTTCATGTGACTGACAGTGCTCTTAAGGGACTGGGTATTAAACACTGCCAAAGGGGAAAGACTCTCAAGGTGGAGGCCATTTGGTCCCAAACGTCATCAGAATATATTTACATCCACTTAACATTACATGTCATGCATACAATATGGGTATATACTTGATGCAATCCATTTTTCATGATGAGCAAGCTTCAATTGACAAATCAATTTGTTCCCATTCACATATTTTCTCAATTTTGGGTTTCTTTATTCTGCAGAGACATTTGGGGACATAATTATGTTATACATTGTGGGGACATGCCTACCTTATGAGGACAAAATGCACGTCTCAATAACGTAAATCGTAACATTTTAGAGTAAAGACTTGGTTAGGTTTAGGTTAGGATTAGGATTAGGCTGGAAGAGGTTATGGTTCGGGTCAGTCTCGAGGAATTTAATGTAAGTCAAGGTAATGTGAGTGTGTGTGTGTGTGTGTGTGTGTGTGCGCGCCTCTGTCAGCTCTTTAGTTTTCATGTACTGCTTATATATTTGTTTTATATATACTGGAAATATGTGTATGTGTACACACTGGCATGTGTATGTGGACATATATGAAAGAGACTCACCAGCTCCTTCTTCTTCATGCATTCCATGAGAATGATGAACAGATGTTGGGCCTGTGTGCGGCTGTAGGTGAAAGTCTTCTGGATGGTCACCAGCAACTGGTCTCTTAGAGACTCATTAATTATGCTGCAGAGGTACAGAGAAAAAAAAGAGTGCTTAAGTAAAAGGGTCGGATAGAGGAAGGAGAATGAAATAGTGAGGGGGAGGCAGGCAAATTCGATTTTCTTGTAAGTGAAACCAAGGTTGACAGGAGATCTCAGCACTCCTGTCTCATAGTCCTTGATCATATGTGATTCTGCAGGTTTACCTTAATCTGTAACTTTATATATGAAGCTGTAAAATCTCATTTCCATAAAAATTGATTCTAAATTCATGTCGTGTCTTATGATGAATATAACCAAACATGTCCACTGGGTGTTTTTTAAAGAAACGCATCAGCACATTTCATAAAATGTATACATTTTTGCAAGAAGAAGAAGGAGCATTTTTGCAAGTTCATATCTTTTTCCAAAAAAAGCATATCTGAAAAACACTACATATGTACAGTATACATGGAATTGTATGCATGTTAAGTTTAATCGAAGGCACAACATTTTGGATTACCAACAACCTTTTCCACATAAACATTGTATTAGTGAGTGTTTCTCCTTGGATGACAGCATAATGTGAGTGCATACCCTCCATCCTCGGAGTATTTGTGTCCGAAGGCCAAGATGTCTGAGGCCCTGCCGCTGCCATCACACACCACCACCGGGACGGGAGGTGTGTCCCTGAGGTACTCCAGCACAATGGAGATCACATTAGGGCCTCCCTCTACGATCAGAGCCACCACCGGGACACCCTGACCAATACCTGCACATGAAAACAAGCGGGTGGTGGTGGGAGGTGGAGAAGAGTTATTGTAGAAAGGAAAACAGGGATGAACAACACAGAAAAGAGGACAGAAATGTGAGGAAAGAGGAAAGTTAAGAATAGAAAAAACCCAGAACAAACAACTTGCATGACATCAGCGAGACTTGATCTCTAAATAGATAAAGAAGAAGTCCAAATGTGTTGACAAGGTGCAAATTTGACACCTGTGATGTCTCATGACTGTATTGTCAAGACACTCTATGCTTTCTAATTATGGTAGAGAGGTTTCTAAAAAAGCACCGGTACCAAAAATAACCAGCCCACTTTTTTTGTGGTTCTGTGGACTTGTGTGTGTGTGAGAGAGAGATTCAGTGATAAACCCCGCTGTTCTACATAAAAAAGGCTCCTTTCCTGCTAATCATAGTCTATTTAGGGTAACTATGTATAATTAGCATGGTTGGTTTTTCTGCACATGGTGAGACGACGTACAGAAGGTACTGGAGATATGAAATTTATTGCCAAACTCTCAATGGAATTTCCTGCTTGTGTTGCTCCCTTTCCTGCTTCGTGTTTCGTTTCCGTGCTGTGTTTCTCATCATACCACTGAACATTGCCTTTAAGCCACAATAAACCCCAGAGTCCCATTCTCTCTTACCCCTCTATGTTTTTTCCCTTTTTAGTGGTCTCAGTCTAATCCCTTTCCTAAACCCTCCTTCCCTCATCCTGCCCTTTCCTGCTCTGTCTCACTTCCTGTCTCTCCAGTTGAGCTCTCTATAGACACCCCGCTCTTCTCCTCTCCCTCCCATTCTGCATCACGAGGTTGTGTTTTCAGACGGGTGTTTTGACTCTTCTAATTCAAAAGCTGTGTAGCTGCTGGATCTTCTCCGCCCTGCACCCTCATCCTGGTCTGCATAATTCACACAGGAGAAAGCATGGTGTGTGTCTCAAACACGCAGGCAGACACGCGCATACAGATGTGCGCTCTCATACTGTATGCGCACACGCACACACAAACACACGCACACAAACATTCAGAAGCATGCCCACCACCATTACGCTTTGCCTCACACAGCCTTGTGCGTCCTTGCAACAGGGACAGTTACATAAGGAGAATATTTTAAGGGCCTTGCCTACTTCAAAGAGGGGAAACGTCAGTGTGCCACAACACATCACACGACCATACATCAACAGAGCTGAATGTGAGAGAAGCAGACTAATAACTTGGATCTATTGGTCTATTTTTGGTGTTACCTGCATGTGTGTGAGCTTGGAGTTGTGTCGGATCAAGCATTGATATTGATGACTAGTGAGCTTTGGAGGCAGCGCGGCAGTATCCAAAGCAGATTATTGTTCAACTAAGGAGCAGATGAAGAGGGGAAAGCACAGCTGTGTCATGGCTAGCCCGAAAACACACACACACTCACATAAATACAGATAGAGGCACACACAAGTAAACAAACCACAAATTAAATAAAATTCTCTTCTGCCTGACTAACCCCCTTCCCCCCAAAAAACAAGCACATTTCATGATGGCTTTTGACTTCCCATTCACAGTTCTTTTTTTTTAAACTGTATTTGTTCCTGAGGGAATTCCGATATATCAGCAATGCAGCCCGTTAATTCACATAAAAGCTGTCCACCCAGCGTAAACGCTGACACATTTTCTCCTGTTTATTCCAGTGAGTGGCCTTTAATGCACATAAATGGCACCAAAAATGTCAATGGTTATAATTGTGATAATTCAATGAGACATTGATCTGTGAGAGAAACGCTCATTTTAGTTTTCCACTTCTTTTACATGTGTAGTGTAATGTATTTCTTCATAGTTCGTTCTGATTCATGAACATGACGTGACCTGAATTTCAATCGGAGCCGCCACCACGACCAAGACTTCCACAGGCCAGTAATGTTCATGGAGCCCTAAACATCGAAATGTTAACACTCTGCAAACTGCTGCTTCTACTGAACTTTACCTTTGATACTTTTCTAAGTTAAATCCTGTTGTAAGAAAGCTGAGAGTCCTTTTTATTTTTTTGAGAAATTTTATCTGTGGAGACTGATTTTGTGGTCTGGATCTTTCCTTTATATCAAGAAAAGACTAAGTAGACAAACACATACAGGGTGGTTGCATGAGTCGGCACTTTCAGAAGAATATCTATTGTTCTAGATCGAAATGTAAACCAATAGATAATCTGTTATTTGGTGAAATAAATCCTTCCTAGTTTCCTAGGAAGTCTAACTCCTAACAGTGAACTGGCAAAAGTTGTATTTTTGTATTCTCCTCATTACTTCCAATACTACAATGTTTCTTTGTTTGCTATTCCAGCAGTGAGGTGGGACTCCATAAATGGAGGGCAATATAGTCTAGGGATGAATTGAACTTTGATAAATGAATTAAAGTGGAAACAATCTTCTCCAAACAGTTGCAGAGGTCTACTCCAGGGTGTGGCAGTACACCGATACATCACTTTGGGTGTGGTACAGCTGCGACATAGTTCACTTCTGACCACATCCAACTACACTGAGTTGTGATGCTGACGGAAAGTTGTAAACAGATATAGATACAATATATATATACCTAACAGAAGAGCATGATACAAATATAATATATAACCTATTATTGATCACTTTAATCACTTTGGCCACTGTAATTACATTATCTGGTGCAATATAAATACATTTAAATACCTTGTATATATTTTTATTTCGTCTGTATATTTAATATTGCTATTGTATTCTTCTCTACTGTTTTTTAATTACTATTTTACTGTTTATTTATACTACTTGATTTTGTTTTTACTACTATGTGTCTCTTGCGTACACTGCTGCTGTAATCCTGCAATTTCCCCACTGAGGGACTAATAAAGGATTATCTTATCTTATCTATACAAAAACAATATATTTTAAGTCTCTCTTTCAGGGGTGGAAGTCGGGGTGCGGCTGGGTGGAAGACACTGATATTTGTTCACTATCCAAAATGTAAATATATACTATGTACAATTGGTTGCTTGTACACAACCTACCTGGTAGGTATTGAATAATTCAAACAAAATATTTCAAACTAAATCACTGCTGCAACCTTGCAACACCGTGCAAGCCACGCTCCAACGGTTTCCTGACCTTGAAATTCTCCTCGCCCGTCTTTGTTATTTTGGTTCCTCAGTGCAAAGCCCCCGGTGAGCGCAGACAGGTGGCAGGTTCATTCAAATGAGGCCGTGCAAAATTAGTTGTAGATATTTTAGTGGAAATTAATATTAGTCCTGCCGCTGAGAATACAAATTTGTTAATCTGTTCTTACTTGGGTGATTTTAACAATATTATATATACGTATATATTCTATTTTTAGATCTTTAACTTTTTTTGTTAATAAAAAACAATGACAAATACACCCATTTATACCGTGACATATTATATATGCGGGATATATTCTGAGAATACTTGATTTAAAAAATATCACACATCAAATATACTCTACACAACTATATACTGTACTGTCTCCCTCAACACATTCAGCCTTTCCAACCCTATTCTTGTAATGGCTGCCCATGCACCATTCACACACTCCGACGCATCAGATAACACAATTGGCAAACCCCTCCTCTCTCCCTTGTCTCTGTATCGCATACATAGTTTTAACCCAGTGCCGCAGCCCACACCTTATCTCTCAGTTAGGAAATTACTGCGAAACCGTGTGAAAAAGCAGAGGCAGAAAAAAAGGAGAGGTGGTCGATGAGACTTCGGGGCCACAACTTTCAATATTATCCCGCCTGGGAGACGAGGAAGTCACGAGGAAAAGAAGGAACGAGGGAGGGAAAGGGGAGCTTGTAAGCAAGACACACATAACATGCTTAAATGGTCCTAATTAAGGATCCAGCAATGACTCATGCTCAGCGTGTGTGTGTGTCTCTGTGTGTGTGGGTGTGTGCGAGTGTCTGCGAGTTTGTCCTTGTATGTGTCAAATTTGTATCAGCATGACTGAAGGAGGTGTGCTACAGTATGTGGGTCGTTATCTTCGCACCTCCCCCCACCCTTGCCAACACAAACAAACACCAAAAATAAAAAAAGTAAAACACTCTCTCTCTCACACTCTCACACTCTCACACACACACACACACACACACACACATCATTATCCTAGCGAGGACCAAAGCAGACAGGATGCATCAGATCTGTGAAAGGGACATGACTCGACAGGCAACAGAACAAAAGGTCAGGCGGTACGTTAAAAGGGCAAAGTTTCTCTCAAACTTTTTATGTTTTTCAGTTGCGTTGTGACATCAACATATGTTGTCTTTTTTTTTTTACATACTCAGAGGAATTAGGATTAAATCAGAAGGTCTGTGCTACCTTATTACCAGCCAGAGAGAATTAATCATGAATGGTGTTATTGATCAGAAAAGTATATTTACAACTGGGGGATGGGGTTTAAATGATTGCTTTGTGTTTTGGCATATGTATGTGCTTTTGTGAGAGATATGTCCATGAAAAAAAAAAAATCCTTGATTTGTTAGTTAGCTACTCTACATATGTTTGGGGGTTTACACAATTGAACTTAAGGCAATGTATCATTCCACAAAATCAAATAAAGTGTAAATAAAGTGAAAGTGTATTTAATGTCATCTGGATTTTATTCTGATGCAAGACACCTGAAATGACAAGTATTAATGGGGTCTTACTTTACTTGACTTGTCCTTGCCAAAACACTTTTTGATTCAGCTCATACAACTTACCAGCTACAAGATACAGTTTATATCTCTCCTCTGCACTGACTTCAAATGACCCATAAAAGGTACGATAAACGTGCCTGAGTCGAGGTAAATATGTTACCCTGTTTGGACTGTTTTGGACCACTTAAATGCAGAAAGTCAGGTTTATTGTATAGCCCATAATCACAGTTAAAATGGTGTTTGTCACAAATATGAAGAAACAAAAGAAGAAAAAAAAGAACGGTTCATGACACGAAGAAAAAGAAAAATAGAAGAAAAAAATTTCGAGAAAGGGACATCTCTGACCTTTTCACCCCTAATGGTTCTATTTAGAGCCTGTTTCATATAAAGTACCAATTTTGAAAGAAGAGTTCTTCAAGGATTGTTGAAAGCATGCGTTTCAAAAAGGAACGCCCACTGTGATTGTGAACAATGATTGTTGTGAGTTACGCTGAAACACATCGGTCCGGCCCTTTAGGGTTCTATAGCACCTTCATATCTCAGAGTGTACCTGGCTCTGTTATCTCTCCAGCACAGGTTTGAACACTCTGGCAGTTCATGTTTGTCCATTTTTTTGTGTCCATTTGTGCACGAACACACCTTATCCCCGATGACTTTTTCTGTCCCCATGATGGCTCTCACATGCCCGCTAATGTTTCATCTACTGAGCCACTCCCAAAAAATCTACTGAGTCAGTTCAGCATCACTGATTTAAGTCATCAGTGCAGCACCGACCAGGGGACTCATGCAAAATGTATATCAGTTTTTATGACTCATAGTCAAAAAGATCTTAATCAACTTGTAAACATCTAAATGGCTTTCTAATCGTTTTTTTTTTTGCAGCACAATTTACAAGCTTTACTAAGCTTTTCCTGCTATTTTTGCTTTTTGGATAGATTTATGAGTCAGATTCAAAGATCAAGAGCCACCAAGTAACCCAGTTGGTCACACAGTTGGACAGCATGTGAAAGGGGACATATTAGCTATATCTGAAAATCATGAGTTTGTCCAGGCATTTATAGGTTGAAAGAAAGATAATTATACCCTATTGACTCCCCATGTACCAATAATAATAATATAATCTCTTCTGTATGGGCGGCTCCACAATGGAGGTCACAATGTTATGGCTCATCTGCAACACAAGGCCTTATGGCTTCTGGATTCAATCACTAGAGCTACTTCATCTTGTACCTCTGCTGTGATTAATGAAAACACTGCTATAGGAGGGTCAGTGAAGGTGACACAGTACACACAGAGTTAAAATGCACACACGCCTAGACCTACACACACATTCAATACACAAAGCACTTATGCACCCATTTTAATATTCCATGTAATTTAAGGGAACTGGATGAGGGAACAGTCAAGATGCATCATTCTTTCTTGCAGACTTTATCTAAACTTGCACACATTCATAATTTGTTTTCCTCTCTGGGCCTGGCATGTAAATCCAATTTATGATTTTCACATGTGCAAAAAATACAGCAATACTGTGTGTGTGTGAATAAGATGCAGGGGATTCTATTTATTTCTTGTTAAATTTTAAGAGAGAAAATAAATAGATGCCCTTATTCTTGCAGCCTTTTCAATGTTTCATCCTGAGGTTTCAGTGAAGACACCTCAAGGTAAAATGTCGTCTCACTGCCTGCATCCTCCACAGCTGCATCACACTTTCTTTGCGCTTTGTATTATTCTCTTCTCCCTCGGCTCACACTCAATCCCTTTTCTGTCTTCCTTTTCTCACTCTCCTTTCTTCCTCTTTTACTTGTCATGTGTGTGAGGCAGGTGTGTGATTAAAAAGCGTATAGCCACATGGAGACATGTCAAAAGAGCTGTGCAGTGGCTGAGTGAGCTGTGTTGAATGGTGCCAATCATTTTATTGATTTTTTGACTTTGATAATATCTGCTAGCTTCAGGAGATGGTAAGGTAGGGTTAAATAGGGCATATGTCTCTGTGTGTATGTGCCCTCACACACTATAAAACAGTGTCTTGGGATGAGCAACCATATTTTAAATTGACAATTTGTATATGATTATGCAATATTAATGATCACTGGTCATAAGCTCTGTCCCACCGTTTACATGTGTTTCGTGCTGTGCTGGATCCTTGTCACGGTTATCCAGGCTCATTTGCATCTGCATCTCTGACCACGTCTGGCTGAACAAGTCACGAGAGAGCCATGCATGTACAAAAGGGCACAGCGCAGAGCATTTACTCTAGCGTGTGAACGTGCTGGCTTCAGTCCATCCACCACATTTATAGCCTCCCAACCACAGTTTCCTGTCTGAAGCCATTTGATTTGTTTACCACCAACCAGGGCTGTCTTTTTAGTCCTGTCCACTTTCCACTGAAGAGGGCACAACACTCATGAGGTAACACCTTATACAACATCAAATATACAGTACAGACCGGAGGTATGCAGAGGGAATACACAGGGCCTGTCACCAAATGTGGTGTTAAGAGGTTTGGGAACTGCCCAACTGTGCTCCAATGATGAGATTTGACAGGTGTCATAACCTGACATGGAAATGTGCAATGTGAAAGATAACCCAAAATATCTTTTGGCAAAAGGAAATCATTAAGTGGTAAGGGATCAGGAAAATTATCATGACCTAGAATATTTAAAAATACATAGTTTGCAATATCAAACCTATATCTAGAGCATAGTCAGACCAATATACAACTGACTCCCGCATTTAAAAACTGTGTTATATTGTGGAGCCAATTTGATTGCTACAGCATTTCCAGCACTCACATGGTGATAGCCGTTGCATGGAAAATTGCACACAGGCACAGTAGGATTAGCTACAGGATTGCCCAGACATCACAAAAATACCACAGGGGGAGATTACACATATCTATCCACCACACTTCTTTCATCTTGTGTTTGTGTGCATTGTGTGTGACCGTGTGTTAAAATTAAATAAAATTAAAAAAAAGAGAAGAAGAAAAAAGCTTGTGGTTACGTGTGGTCCGCAACCCACATGTTAGGCCAATCAAACTAAACTGCCCTTTTTTGAATGAGAAGTGTAAGATACATGTGTGTAATGTACTGTACCTTATGAGAGTACACAGACACATACATTAGTCCCACGATGGGGCTGCACAATTATATGAAAATCAGTGTATTAAAATTGTTGCAACATTGATACCACAGGGAAATGGCTATGTAGCTGGTTCGTCAATAGTGTGTTTAACTTCTTTAACCTCTTTTGGGAGTAAAATGACCCTTTGTTGACATGAACTTCAGAGTTGCAGCTGTGCTAGTGGAATTTCTTCCCAGGTTAAGATGCTTAAAATTAGCCTAAAATGTCACCGTCATGCAAAAATGAATAATTATTAAATGTATTAGTGAGTGTGTATATGTGCAGCTGCCACACATAGACTATTTTATTGGTCTATGCAACAGACAATGCATAGACATTTTACACACTTCTCAAACAATTTGCTTTATCATACTCAACAAGTAGTTATAAACAGTATGATGATCTTTAATTAACTTTAAATTAGGGTTTAGATAAATATACCAACAACAAAATACCTACATGAAATTCCTAGATTCATCAAATGCTCAATATCATTTTAAAACACTTCCAAGAGAAAATAAGTTAGTAAACTTGCTTTGATTAAGGTCACAGATATAAAATTACATCATACTGTATAAGAAAAGTTAATAGAACAATTCTGATTAGTACTATGGATCCTTTTGCCTGATACAGGACTTCACCTCAACTGTTGTCAACCTGCCTGGCAGGTTATGAAGTTGAGGCTGGTTATCAGTGTAGGCTTAGACACATCTGAGGTTAAGGCCAGTGTCAGAGTGATAGCGCTGTGCTCTGATGGTCAACAGTATATAAACAACACAAACCGTAACCTATCAGCTTGTTTAAATATAGGCCCCAGGCAGTATCAGTGCTGGATCTAGTGATGGATACAGCAGGGATGGCTCGATACATCCCCGTCACCTGGATGGTCAGCTGCTTGTATGACGACTGGGCGTCCCTTTGCCTTCCCAGCCCCTTTTGTATGAGTCCAGGCATAGGATGACAAAGGGAAGTCCATAGGTCACATGACTGGATGATGAAGAAGGAGGAAATACCTTAAATACCTAGAGCCAATGGTTCAGGAGGAATACGATAGTGGTTGGTGGATAAAAAAAAAAAAGTTTTATCCTGAGTGACATACTCTTACAAAGTATGTGATCAGTGAACATCAGTTATAGGTCTGACAGTGAAAGAAAATGGTGATGACAAAATAGGATTTGAGTCATGATATTGCTCTCGACACTTGTAACCATGTATCCATTCCATGCCTCTATCTCCCGACACCCTCAGTTTTCAAATAAGCATTGACGTTAAAATGTCTACATTCATGTCACCCAAACCCTGAGGAAATTATTATAAAATGCCTTTATGTTGACAACAAAAGACGGTAATAACAAATCAGGGCCCCAAACAAAATTTCTCTGACTCAGGTTTGTTCCCGACACGTTCTACACAATGAGAGGCTATTGAGAAATGTATTTCAGGGAGGTTTGTGTGTGCTTGTGTTGTTGTTTGTGACTGTGTGTGTGAGAGACGGAGAGAGAGAGAGAGAAAGAGAGAGAGAGAGAGAGAGAGAATGAGAGAGAAAAAGACAGATAAATGCATTTGTATTCATTCATATCCATTTGGTTTCCAGCTAAGGGATAATGTGGAAATTGAAAACTGAGAAATACAACGTGACAGGGACTCAACAGTGCATGAACCCTCCACACAAAGACAAATATGTGCATGTGCAGACACAAATGCACATACATATACAGTACACGCAATACATAAACACCTGCGCCTTGCACAAACAATAATTCAAAACACTTTTGCTGTCCTTTCATGAGCATAAGATGCCTTTAGTGCAATACTAAATTTAAGTCTTAGAGAGTTGCCCAAAAACACGTCGTAGAGTGAGATTATTTCAAGTGTGTAATAATGTCTGTCAATATATACAAAAATTAGGCCGTCCTGATAAATGTGGTGTCCACCCAGTGGTTTTTAAATCCTCCAGTGTACCATGTTCTGATTTGTACTATCAAGTATCAAAGATCTGATGCACCTTTCATACTTGTTGGGTCTGCAGTGCAGTATGTGTGTAAATATACATGCGCAGCTGTCGACCGTGTGCTGATCAGTACCTCTGTGCTTGTTACATTTGTTAGCTTTGTGCATCACCCCAGAACAAGAGACAAGAAATATCGAGCAGGTTCATTTGAGTGAAGAGTTCATCTGAGCTGTCAGGAAGCTTTGAAAGAAAGAAATAAACCCCTCCTGAAGGGAGGGACAGTTTCAAAGAGTTATATCACAGCTGGCTAAAAATACGCTGTCTGACAGCATGCGTTCAGTATAAAGCAGGTAATGATAATTATAGTCCGGTTGCAGATATAAAATATAGTTTGAACCCAATTAACCCATAGTGGTGCCATCAATAAAAACAAGGATTACAGTTTCATTATGCTATTATCACACACCGTGACGAAAAACCCTTCCTTTAATTTAGGGTTAGTAGGTCTGTGGCCAATTACAGATTGGAACCGAAACCTGATATTAAACGGGCACCGGTGCTAAATTTTAAAGACTGAGGTATTGATAAGCTCCAACGTTATCATTTATTATATTACTACTTTTTAACATTTTGGTGTATTTTATTAGCACGCTGCAGAATCTCTTCTGCTCTCAGTGTCGGGTTTCTTCAACTACATGCAAACACACAGAGTGAAGTCAGCAAACAGCAGAAAGTAAACCGGTTGACAGGAAGACAACTCAAAGTGTACTCGAGTGTTGAACCTTTGCAAGTAAAGAGGATATTATTTATTTTCTTGAGGTTAAGTGTTAAGTTGTGTGTGTGCGGCTAATCTCACATTCTACTGAGGTAAACTACATAATTTTTTGGGTGCCCAGTTGTGGCTTCATGCTTAAGGACTGTGACTTTCTCAAAACACCTTCTTTTGACTCTTTATACAACCACTTGACTGCCTGCTTACTCCTCACTCACTACTCTTCACCGGCACCCCGGCCAGCAGTGGCCGGGCCGCTAGTGATAACACAGCTGAAGGCTTCGGGACCCTAAAGTGGTACACTGGGGCCAGAGGCCCAGTGGGGTGGAAACTGTTTGCACATTGTTGATGTTTCAGATGGGGTGTTTCGCTAACAGCAAATGGAACTGCCAGTACACACACTGATGCACTTAGTGGCTACTCAATGACTACGAAGTAAGCAGACAGCTTAGTGAATTTGTGTCTTGGCACTATTGTATGAAGGTTATTATACATCGACTTCAAGCCCATTGCTTGTATAACATTCAATTTCTCTCACGTGTGTTGATCTTTTGCAGGGAGATGTGTTTCTCCAGCTGACGTCGTAGCTTGACCTCAGCGCCGTACTTCCCCGTGGTGCCATTGTCTGCCAGGATGAAGTGGGAGTGGAGACTGTTGAGGACCGTCAACTTGCTCATGGGGTTGGACATGGTCTGGTATGGACGAACCACCTGTCCGGGAAATGAGGAACCATTACACAAACATCTATGAAGGGGTGTGTGACAACTTGACAAAGGAAAAGAGAAGGGATGCTACTGGTTGAACAATGACCCATTCTTAGGACGAAAAGTCAGGATATTTCAGCCTTTGTGTTTAAAATCATACATCAGACAGACCAATGTATTATTATATTATTTATTACACTAGAAACTGAACATTTATACAACATTATTCATATTCTCTAAAGCTTGGATTTGGTCAAGTGAAAACACTGACAATCTGAGGTAAACTCATCTGATCGTTATGCGTACAGTTGAGATCAATCAAGCATGGAAAAAGAGCATCAGTACTTAATTATCTCATTTCAGCTACCAACATTAATCGGCTCTGCTTGGCTTGTTCAGTAGGACATTCTGATAACATTTTAACTATAACATAATATTGATTCCAGAGATTTCAAAGAGTCAGCATGTCTTCCGTCCGCTGTCCAACTCACTTTAAAGGAGTGTTTATCACAGATTGGATTGGTTTACTCAGCATCTCAGTTAATAAACCGTTAACTGCAATTGACAGGATGTGGCAACTGTGGGGGCGGCACATTATGTTTTTGCACATATAGATTCATGCAAACCAGCATACAAGCACCCGCTCTGAAACATATCATATTGTTCTGTTTATTTATTCTCAGAGACTTACATCTTTGCCAACAAGATCCTCTTGATTTTCTACGATGCCCCACGGAGCAATGCCAATGGTGCAGATCTTCCCCCTTGACTTGGAGGCGTGGTCTTTCAATGCATCACCAACATGGCGAATCACTCCTGTGTGTGTGTGCATAAATATTTAAGAGTGTTAGTGAGAAGGATGGAGACGGAGATAACAAAATATTTTTTTGTCAAAATCAATACACAGTGTAAACTTAGATAATGTTACAATCTGCTGTGAAAGATAAACAAGATCTATGAGGTTCAGGGTGAGGGCAGCAGAGGTTAGCGTGGAAAGCAATTCTAATACACCCACACCCACACCCACACACACACACACACACACACACACACACACATATACACACACCCACACACACACACACATACACAGCCGGGTTGTAGCTTCAGGCCTATAGTTGCTGTCCTCAGGGAAGCAGCAGTCAGACCTGGAGGATATCTTGTACCATCTTTCCTGCTGACATTCATTCTTTCTCTACCTCCATTATTCAGGTATCCTTTCTTTCCTCATTGTGTCAATAAATTATTTTTTTAATTTATTTCTGTACTCAAGTGTGAGCTCTCTACTTTGACTACTGAACAACGGTAAAACTAAGAAACAAATATGTGGTCCATTCCATTTCCAGTAAAATAAAATATATGCATTTTGCAACATGGCCATTCATTTTAATATTCATGCATTGATATCATTGATACCTTCCAAGATACTACTATACTTGCTGTAATATCTGCAACAGGAGCAGCAAATAATTTACCAATTTTGTGACTTCCCGCAACTATCCAGTTTACCAAGCTCTGAAACATAGTATCACTCACATAGAATACTTTCCATATGCATGATCAATCCATATCTATGCATAAGCCATGTGCTTTCAATCTGTCAGCTGACTTGTCACTATATTAATTTATACCAGTCGTATTTGTTGTCTCAAACACTGTTACACGATCATCTTGTTTCTGTTTCTGTTTCTTTCTGGACTTTACAATTTCAGCCCTCCACCTATTACGCTCACGATCCAGTCCCCTGAGCTTCTCATACTGTAAGTCCTGCTCCAGGCCAAATTCATCCTACTCAGTATTTTTGAAAAGAGCTCCTCAGACCAAAGAGCCTTAAGCTGATCTTCTCCACAACCTTGGTTCTTCAACACTCTTAACACGGAAATTCCTGTTGCTTTAAATGGAAAACCACTTCTTGAAAAGTATACTGTCCAGTCATGATAGGCTCTCTTCTGTCACACAACAAATTCAATTATAACTTGTCTAACTTGTTGTTTAAATATTCTTTCCTGATTTAAATACTGTTTGTGTTATAAGATGTACCTTTTAGTTTAAATGTTACCTTTTTCATTGGCTTCAAGTCACAAAATAAGCAGAGACTCCCTGAGAGTCCTCTTTGCCTGTCTGGTCCAACTATTAGTGGCTGTAAGTATAATTGAGTGCACTTAATGTACTTAAAATAACCCCTTGGCAGTGATCCGGTGGTTCAGAATATTTACAGGCCTGAGGGGCTTTAAAAATGGTTATTTAATAGTTGATAACTTATGCAGAATATTTTAATATACTCCATATACTCCTAGTACAATTACATAGACACTTGTTTTGTATAAAAAGTGAGGCTGCACATTGCTGATAGAATACCATAATTCCATATTTTGTACACTGCACAAACATATTTACACAAACATGCAAACAGATGTAGTACACATTTTCATTATAGTACAGATTGCTGTCCATTAGTTCTCAAAACAAGCTGCGTGTGAGTCCGGTACTTCACCTGTGTTGACTCCGCCGGTGAAGATCCAGGCTCCTGTTGTCATGGCAGCCTTAATGAGCCCTTTGCCAAAGACCTGTTTGAGTTTGGGCTGTAATTCAAAGTTCTGCAGGCCCCCGTGGACTGAGATGAGCAGCTTGGGCAGATCCAGCTGCCACTCCTTGGTCATCAGGTGTAGCAGCAGGTCGGGCTTTGTGTCGTAAGACACTCGCACGTACTGAAAACAGTGGGGCATGTGTCAGTGAGTAAGAGTAGCCACCCTCGGGCATCACCCTCGGGCACATGGTGACTTGAAGTCTGCATGTGCCTGAGAGATAAACACAAACAGGGAAACACGCGTACAAATACACCACATGTTGAAACGAATCTGTGAAGGCAAAATTATTAAATGGGAAAATATCACATGAATCGGCAGACCTTTCATTTTTGAGGCAGTATTGACAACAGTATTGAACAGATGTTTGCTGGGATTGGAGAATGATATGCATTATAGAGCATCTGTTTATCTATCTAATCCACCCCCAGACACCCAACCTTTCATGTGTCTGGATGAATTATTTAACACTGGGAATATATCAGACATAATTCAGCAGCCTCAATCATCTGAAGCCCCTGAATGCTATATAGCATGTGTGATGTGATTATGCCACCATGGTTATTATAGATGGTATAAGTGTGAATTACATGTACAATCAGACTAAAGTATTTTTGGAATGGATCGATTAATCAGGCACAATTTTATCTGCCACAGTCTTTAGTCCCGGCTTTAATATCAATGATTATATATAATTACGTAATAATTACACTCGTTAGATAGATTTTGTTCAATCATGATATGATGCATTTTATTGCACCTGTGTGATGCCTTTAAATGTAAGTATTACAGTGAAACTGGAGCAGAAGCTGGATCAGAACGCTACACAAAGACTCGAGTGGAGTCTTCATTACAGGTAATTTTATTTTGCATTTGGACTATGTATGAAATGTTTTAATTACCGGAAAACCTTGCCAATCAAAAACATATTCAACCATTTTCACAATGCTGGTATAACTGTGACCAAGAGCTGATTTCATCTCAGTCAGTCTCACACTTATCTTCCCTGGGGAAAAAAAAAATAAAAAATAATAATTAATCCCACAGTGGGGAAATGTATTCTCTGCATTTAAACCCATCCTTATGGGATGCCCTTAGTATTAAGGAGCAGTGGGCAGCCTCGTGAAGCAACTGGGGGTTCAGTGTCTTGCTCAAGGACACTTTGACATACAAACTATGGGGAAATCAGTGGTTGAACCTGCAACCTTGTGGTTTCAGGACAACCACTCATACCCATGAGCTACAGCCACCCCCATTGCCATGAGTGGGATTCGAACACTCCACCTTGGGCGCACTACCACTGCACCACCACTCATGAACCTGTGTGCTGTCAAACTGCATCAGTTTACTGCAGCTAAGGACAGTTTTTACAAATCCCATTCTCACTGAATACTCAGCGAGGCCCACTCTGCCTACTCTATCTTTGATAACTGATACATCTCACTAATACGCTGCACTCTTTTCAAAACCACACCTTCCATCTGAGTTCAAAGCCTCAGACATTTACAGACTGGTTGTGTATTTGTGTGTAACACTGTCAGGTTGTTCTGTTCTTTTTTGCCATGGGAGTATCTCAAGAAGCAAGGTTTGAACAGGGACTCTGACAAAATGCAACACAGAGGATGTGTTGAGAGAGTCACCATGGCTTTGTTGGAGTGTCCTCCTCCCTGGAACTCAATGGTGCCGAAAGCATCGGTGGGGCTGAGCTGTGTGTGTTTGCAGATCGACCACTTCTCCGACAGGCTGTCATTCTTAGCCAACCGGTCTGCCTTATCATTCTGACTAGTTGATATGCCTGGAGGCAAGCCCACATGCTGACCTATCAGACGACCACAACAGCACCTGAGAGGAGAAAGTAAAAGTGCATGTCAGGATACGTTCAAATTACAAGCAAATGTGGCAAAATCCGATGTATTTGCTCTCATGTGGCGCATATTACATTTTACACAAAGTAGAGTGGACACAAAAGACATACACACAAATAGGAACACACGCATACACTGCATGTTGTAAAGTAAGTAAGTAAGTAAGTAAAGTTGATTTGTATTGCTCTTTTCACAGACAAAGGGTCACAAAGGGCCTCTACAGGAGTCAATTAAACCAAATTGACAATAACAAGAGCAAAGCATTCAATGTGAGTTATCCTAAATCAGATACATGTCGGATCACTGGCCATGCAACCACTGTGAGGACGGTCATATTGTGATTCATGTGTGTTTTTCCACGCTATACTTTACACAACTATATTGCAGAGCATAATTGGTAATCATAAACTGATTGTGTTTTTTACACGACAATTTAAAATTATTATTTTTTATCAGTTTTGTTGATGAATTGGCCTGTGATTAAAACGTGTCCTTAATTGCAGATGAGCATTATCTTTACATTTATTTACTTTACATGGAGCTCAAATTAATACAAAATTATGTAAAATGATGTTCGCCAAATGAGTTAGTGTCAATTTATGAGTAGTATGAAATCCTAAATATCTTTTTAGATGATTTGTAAATGTTTTAACAATATGTGTTCCTCCGCAGTAGGAAACAGTTGACTCGTCTCCAGTCATTTTAAATTGAAATGTAACTTATCAAACAGACTTTTCACAGTTCACTCACTTCATCTGATTAATTAAATTTTTCCAAAACGTAGTTCAAAGAAGAGCTGCTAAAGTTAAATACCAGGCAAAATGAAAAGTCTGCTTTTGGAGTCAAACAAAGTCATACATCCAGATCTGTTAAATTGAGAAATATGTTAACAGAGTCACGGGACTCCAATAACTCCGATGTGTATTGTTGGACCAACGGGCGGTCCCCCATGTGTGTGATATTAATTGGGTGCATGTGAGGCATTTCAGGGCAGAGATCCGTTCACATTGATATCAGATATGGGTCACTTCAACCATTCGAGGCAGAAAGATCAGATCTGAGGGGAAAAATGTAATTGAGCATTAAGACCTGTCATGTCAGATTGGTAAATAAAAACAATCCTTCACAGAAAATAGTTGAAATCTAGAAAAGCCAGAGCCCCAAGAGAAGCTACTGTAGTATCAAGAAAGAAAAAGGGGGAGAGAGAGGTTGTGTATGACTGAGAGATGGTGAGAAAAAGCTTGAGAGCTGCCATAGTCGCGTGCTTAAAGAGCTATAAGGACGCAATGACAGCTTGTCATCTGACTTTCATCTCCTGATTGGGAGGAGAGGAGGAGAAGGATCTGTAAGCCCTTGCAATCTTTTATTGGTTCTGTCTCTTTTTGTTTTCTGCTCCCTGGTGTTCTCCTCTCCCTCTTCCTTTCAGCAACTAAAGGAGTTAGCAGAATGACAGTTATATGAATTGTAGTATACCCGAGAACATGCTTATTCAGATGTGCTGAATGCAGCTTTCATATTTTGTGTTTTAACCTTAGAGGATGGAGTGGGAGCCCTGGGAGGAAAGGAAGTCAGGAGGCTTTGATCGTCACTTCATGTTAGCGTCATCTCTTACCAAAGATCCTTTGCCTCCCTCTGCCTTATACGTCAACACAAGTGTTTATGACTAAAAAGAGAAAAAGTTGATTTGATCTTGAGGAACATCTCTTTCCCCTCCTTCTGGCTTCCACCCGCTTTCCTCAAGTTATGTTAATTATGTTTACCTAACAAACAGTGCCATTTCCTGTGTGCGTGTGTGTGTGCGTGTGTGTGTGCGTGTGTGTGTGCGTGTGTGTGTGCGTGTGCGTGTGTGTGTGTGTGTGTGTGTGTGAGGGCCGGTGCTGCAGGAATAGGATTTGTCTCTGTGAGTTTGTCACCCAAAGCAACGACATCAGCTGTGGTAAAGATTTCGATAACGTCAGTTTGACAGTGACTTTGCGGAACCGAATGAGAGATGTTTGAGATAATGAGTGCAGAAGTGTCCCTCTCAAAACTACATCACATTTTGTGGAAGTGCTCTTATCATTACAATCGTGTTTAAGTGTTATTATATACCCCAACTACTGTCACAGTTACACACTGCTGTACTGCTAAGCACAATACACCTGTGGGCTCCATCCTGAGTGTTGCTTGAAATATTAACCTTTTAAAATGATGAAAGAATGAACTGGCCTGGCCCTGAGTTTCCCATTTGTGGTTATAAAATTCCTAATGTCAGTATTTGAGCTCATTAGTGTAGAGCATCTAACTGTGATGCAAATAGAGGCCAGCATGATTTTACTCTGAGGCATGTTTAAAAGGTCAGTAGTGAAATAGGGCTCTTAATATGCGATATGTGAGGTCACAGTGGCTAACTCACTCATTAACGTCTTGGAGCTTTTATAGTAAATAATGAAGCAGCTTAATCCTAAAAATACAACTTATTTTAGCTAAAGATTACTCTATTTAGATTCAAAACAATAATTAATATCTGGAACTAAGTATACGTAAAAAATGCATTCCCATTTTTCATTATTACTTACCTATGGGGGTCTTTGGCGCTCACTATGATATGAACACATTCTCTCTTGCTGAATACTCTTTCTATCCACGATTTCTGTGCCTGCAGAAAGGAAGACAGAAGAAATCAGTGAGTCTTTGACAGATAATGGCGCTGTGACCTGATCCTGCAGGTGTGGCAGCAGATAGGCAGAAAGAAACAGGAATTATGAGCAGGCTTGTGTTTGACTCAAGAGTACACCTGAAAAAGAAAGTGCTTTTTTTAGTTTGTCCTTATTGTCTGAGGTTTGTAATACAAAGACGTTTCTCCCATGGTCTATTTCTCTGCATGCAGCAGTGCAGGTTTGAGGGATGGCAAACCGGGCAGGCGCTATGAAATGTTGGACGTTTTTAAGCAATTTTACATTCAAGCCCGGTTTAAGAACAGAAAACTCAGCACTGCAATGGCATACATACACAAACACACACACACTCTCTCTCTCTCACACACACACAGCAGACGCACAGTCCCTCACGTATAATTCAAACGCTGAAGACACTGACAGAAAGGGTTTACGTTATTCGGTGACTGCAGCCCAAACTAGATGAGATGAAGAGCTGGCAAGGAGAAAGCGGATGTTAAATGCAGTCAGGCAGTAAATTATGTCAGAGCTCCAGTCCTTAGATACTCTTATGTGCAGTGTATGTGTTTCTATATGAGCAAATGTGTGCATGTATTTCTATACTGTAAGCGTTCCTGTTGGTTCTTATATTCTGTACAGTACAGAGACTTTCAAGGAGTAATGCAGCTAGGCAATTGGTGTATTTGTGAAACCGTGATGCTCTGCAGTCGCAGCTGCTGCCGGTCTGAGTGACAGAGAGCCTAACTGGAGGAAATTATTCCTGCATCAGACACGACAACAACGACACAGAGTGAGCCTAAGCACAAGGTTCAATACTAATACACATCTGCATAGGTGTCTCCACAGATGCATGCATGAACACTTGTTACATATCAACAAGGCTCAATGTTTGCCAAGAGGCAATATGTTGCATGGATTCTAGGAAACCCTTCTTCGAGCTAATAAGAAAGGAAACTGTCCAGAGCTTTCTGATAAAACGCTGCGTTGAAAAAAGAAGTACAGTAAAGGGCAGGAATGGGCATGGGTTTAAGTACTGTGCAGCAAAGTCAGTTATAAAAAGTCCCCTATTGCACCGTTAAGAGACAGGTTTTTCTGGGGTTTGACAAGAGGAAATACGCCAACTACTACAGGTATTCCAACATACCATTTGAAGATCACAAATAGTAACAGTACTGCTACAATAAAGCCAACGGCCAGAAAAGACCACGTACTAAACGACTAAGTGAATGAAAAGACAACACATTGAGGATTGGTAGACTATGATTAGATTTGCTTTGATATGAAACCCCTGAAATCCTTGGCACACAAATTCTAACGTGTAAATATCCCAAAATAGAAACGGATTAATTAAAAAGATTATTTACTTTGTTTATTTTTAAGTTTATTTGTGTCATTGATACTGAGATCATTGCTTTTAAGCATAAAAAACACATATTCTAAATTCATAATGGATGGTGGCTGGAGCTGACATTTTATCATGCCAATAGACCAGGACTGTAACAGACTTGGTCCAACTTGACACATCAGCCATCACGCCGAGATCAAAAGGTTATGTGTCCCTGCATAACAGAACAATATCTTTCAGTTTTTTCCCACTCTGTATTGCATGGATTTTCCTGTTGTTGTATGTTTTTTAACAGCTGAGTATTACATAAAATATCATTTTCTGTTTCTGTGATTAGGAGAATGTTACTCTCTGCCATTTACAATGTTCTGGTCAGCGCTTTGTGGTTCAAAGGTTACACTTCCTGGGATGACACCAGGAAGTGGACTATGTCTGTGGCAGATTTTGTCGCACAAGGGTCCAGAATAGGACCGAATGTTTCGGGACAGTCACAGACAACAAGGAGGACACACAGACCGGACTCCCAAACCCACAGCCGAGGGAACACAACAGACATGAAAACAAAATGACAGAGCTTTTTTCTTTTTTGCTTTTGATTCTGGGAGAGCTGCCCCGGCTTTTCTCCCAGCCAGCAGAGCTGAGAGCTGCTTGTACTAGGCTTTCCCCACCGCCACGGCTACAACAACACACACCGCATCCGCCTGACTGGCCCTGTCACACCGCGGCACGCCAAAACCCACCGTAACTGGCCACAAACAGGCTCGGCCTACACACAGGCACACTTACCCTAACACCAGACTTCCCACGATTAACCATTACTCTGGGGGGCTGGGGGGCTGCTTTTAGAGCTCACCCTGGCCACTATGACAAGAGGGCCACAGAAACGCCCCCAGCCCCATTCTTTCCCCGACATGCTAGAACTGTGTATTCATCCGCCAGTTCATCCTGGGACAAAACTAGATCCACTCAATGGTGGCAGGTGCAGTTTTTGGGGGCGATTTGATTAGTATTGACAGGGCTGAAAAAAACACGTAACACAAAAGGCTTTTTGTGTTACGTGTTTTTTTCAGCCCTGTCAAACCCTTAACCCTTAACTAAGGGATCACGGGAGCTTCACTCAAGGAAAAAGACGTACTTCCCTTTACAATCAATCTTTTGTGCTGCCCCAATTCTGCTTTTCCATATTTTCTGTATAGATTTTTCACTCAGTCTTCCTCTCACACTCTCGAGTGCTGCTCATGAGATTTGTCATGGTATGATGAGATGGCACATGGCCTGCACTCCATTGTGTAATTAAGATTTATCACTGGGGCACACTCACTCACACACACCAGGCGTGTGTTTGTGTGCGTGTAAGGAGTGACTGTGCAGCAAGTGAGCAGCATCTGACAGCCGGTTTGGGGTCTTGACTCCATAACAATCCTCCTCCTTGTCGTCCCTTCCCCCTTCTTTACTGCTGTATCTCCTCCTTCTTATTGGCACTGGCAGGGAGCTGAATTGGGAACCATATCCAATCAACAGCCTAATCCCTTTGCACTCTCCTTTTTCCCTCTCCCTTTTTTTCACTTTTCCCTTTTACAAATATTTAACACAAGCATGTTTTCCATTTAAATATCCGTTCTCTGACAATAATTTATTCAAAACTGAAATTTATGATCTACTGTTCTTACTGTCTAGATACCCGGACAATCTCCATCTCATGCAAAAAGTGATTCAATCCAAATCATCACCTTTTCTATTGTGCTTTAAATTCCCTCTGTGTACAACTCTGCAAATGCATTACATTTCATGGTGTTTTACTGCCGTCTCAGTAACAAAAGAGGCACAACTGCTTCCCTTTCTGAAGTGCATCTTCACTTTGATTGTACACGTCACAAATCAAGAATGACAGTTATCAACAGTTGTAACAATCAATGTCAGTAGACAGTGAACACATTCAAGATGAATTATGATGCTCCAGAATAAGGACACTTTTTTGGTGTATTTAAAAAAAGTAAAAAAGCTTTCATATGACAAATTTGAAAATGAAAAACAAACAACCTTTCATTTGTGGTGCAATTAGACATTATTGCATGTTTGCTGTACATGCAATCATTAACCTTAAAATAAACATAAAGACCAGAGATAGTTACTTTAGAAAATGGGCATCTTCTCAGATGCAGCACTCGCATACATACATGAGTTGGAATGTACTACCACTAACACAAGAAAAAAGAAACAAAGAAAATCCTTTGTCTCAAACACTGCATGACATAAAAACAATATAAATAGCAGTAGCAAATGAAAAGTGGAAAAACAGAGATTGATTTCCACAAATGGAGTAAAATTTAAATACAAATTGAACAACTACCAAAAATCTGTTGTGGTGAAAAATCTTGAAATCGTGACAAAAGTCAGTTTTTTATGACTCACCTGTATTATGTGATGACCTGCATTGTTGTGATCGTCCCTTAAAAATGGTTGAATGTAGAATTAGCGTCTTAAAATTAAGATCATTTAACGAAACTGATCAGAGCTACCTTGATCAATCCACCTCTCAGTCAACTGGCAACTGGCCTTCTCTGGGACTATTAGCACTGCTGGAATGTGTGTGCTAGAGTGTGTGCGTGTGTGTGTGTGTTCATGGTGCTGAACATACACAGCAAGAGAGCCCTGAAACACCAACAAATAGTCTTAACCTATGTTTGTGCGTACGCTCTAAGAAAATGTATTAAAAACACTGCTGGTTAACTATCTTTAAGTATTGCAGTAATAACATCTGTGCCTTAAAAAACATTGAAAGGTCAGTCGCTTCTTCTAGAAACAGTGTGCCTAGAGAATTACCTGATGTCACTTTTCACAAGCACCTCACCTGATTTAGATTCAAATTAAAGGTGGACTGTCAGGCTTTGGGGTGGAATGTGTGTGTGTGTGTGTGTGTGTAGGAGAGAGAGAGAGAGAGACATAAAAAAAAGCAATGTCGCTAGGGAGGCAGAGAGAGTGCTTCTTCTCCTTCAGCCACATTTATGTCAGAGATCAAGAGCGAAGAGGGAGTCTGAATGGCAAGAGAGCCTATTAGGTGGAGCAACATGGCATCCACATAGCCTGCTCACCGTCCTTGGGTGACACACACACACACACACACACACACACACACACACACACACACATTTGTGTACGTGAGTTTCCCTGCTGTTTTTTTTATAGCACAAGGGCAGTTTCCAATCTGTGTTCATCAAAGGGATTAACGGACCTGTTCATAATACTGACCAGGTTTAATTAGCAGGAGCAGTGGGGGAAACTGGCACATAAGACTGTAATCTGAACTAAATGAAGTCTAACAATACACTAGCTGGAAAACCACAGTAAGGAAAGAGATTGTACTTTCCAAAAACTGTAATCCTTCTTCATTTAAAACTCACATACACCAACAAAATGTAAATGAAAGTGAATGCAAGCTAATTTATTTAGGGTAATGAAAGACTCAGAGTGCACCTGAGTCCAGACAGTCCAGATGCTACAAGGCACCAGAGCCAGGTGTGTGTGTGTGTGTGTGTGTGTGTGTGTGTGTGTGTGTGTGTGTGTGTGTGTGTGTGTGTGTGTGTGTGTGTGCATATTATAAACTACCCAAAGACACACATGGACAAACACAAATAAACTCATACATTTGAGCAAACAGTGAGGACAGTAAGGTCATACGTTCTACTTATTCACTTAAATGCACACTAACAGACTTTGTTGCATTTAGAGGAAACATACAAGCATCCTTATTTGGAGACAGTTTGTTTTGTTGATTTCACACTCTATAAAATACCCTTTTCTATGTCTGCCAAAACTGCACCATGTTGATAGTTGCGGCAATTTCAGTTCAGGGAAGCACAAGGGCAAGTCAATTTATTTTTGTGTATGGTAACAAGATAACATTGGCAGATACAATGTATTTTTTAGCAATTCAGAAAGCAGTACTTCTACAAGCCTATATTTGTCTTGTTATAGCCAAGCATTTCTAACATATATTATGTTAATGATCGAAGCAAATCAGATCAGTCCCCTGTGACCAACTGAATCTACTGTTTAATCAGAACTACTTAGCAACATGAATGTTATGTCTACAAAAGTGCAATCAGACACAGCAGAGTGGATCGATATTGTATAAATGTATAAACATGGGTAGGGAAGAAATGCTGCTGCCATATGCAAGCAATCAACATGCACTGAAATGCAGCTTCTTTTTGATATTGATATGTTGTAAAGTATGTTGTTTTTTTGCCAGTGAAGTTAAAACTAAGAGTAGAGCAGGCTTTACTGTAACAACGGAGCCCCACTGTATGCAACCAATTCACATAAACATCTGGAACTGGTAATAGACAAGTTAATGATGCACATACAAGCCACTTATTGTAATAGTGTTTGGATAAGCGACAGAAAAATGCAATATACTGAGGTACAGTTTTCAGTGTGAACGCGTCTCTTTCTGGGGAACGCTGGTGTCAGTATGACAATTTTACACACAAAGATGCCGTCTGTCTTGATGTGTGTGTTCCCTCCTTTACAACAGGATTATTAGACATCAGCGGGTTAATTGCTGTGAACTGTTGCAATTTGTAAAATGAGTATGAACTCTGACGCATATTACATTTTGTGTAAATGATGTTCCTTGACACAAATAAACCCATGTACCCTCTAATGGATGAGATGAGCATCTCAGCAGAGGTCATTTGGTCTGTCCTCTGCCATCGCAGAGGACGTGATCGTGATGGTTTTATGCAATGAAGATGTAATAGTTTGGGGTGTGTAAGCTGTTAAATATGAAAGGGGAAACGAGGACATAAATGTGAAACCTTACAAATGACATTACTGACTTATCAGTCTACAGATTAGTATACACAAAACAGTTTTGTAGTTTTGTTTTGGCCTGGCTCTTGGCCAGAGCAGACTTGACCTGAATTGCACTAAAGCTAAAATATATTCAGCACAGCCATTTCCCCTTCTATCTCTATTACACTCTTCTTCTCTTAATGTCACTCTGAGTGCCTCGGCCCGTCTCTGTTGATTCCTTCTCTCTTATGTGTCTTTCTCCTCCATCAAGTCCATTTGTAACCCCATACAACAGCAGCCAGAAGCAAACCAGGCACACCAGGTAACGCAAGAGATAGATAATATTACATACGCTGACCTTCAGAAGGTAGCCATCATGGGTGAGTCAATGCATTGGAAAACAACACAAGATTGTGACTCAATGCTTATTCCAGACTTGCAAAGGCCAATGCCAGCACCATGCAGTTACAGCTTGCATTAAGGATGAGGTCATTGCCTTTAAATGCAATCTTGTCAAGGAGAAGAACCACTTATGCAAGTGAAATAGCACTCACTGACTTGAACACACGCAAACACTGAGTTTATCTTCCTGGAGGGTAGCTGGCAGAAATCTCTCTCTCTCTCTCTCTATGATACACATACAATTAGACTTTCACTGGTTTCAGATGACCCTGGGTCACAAGTGCCCCTGCTCGTGGGGTCACAGGGCAGAGGTCAGATTCGGAGGGCACGGTTGATAGCAGTGCTAACGTTAGCAGAGTGACAACACGCGATCGTTATTATGCTCACAAGGCCAACTCTCAAAGTTATATGTATTGTGTTAGATGCCAGTAAACTGCAAAGCTGATGCTAAAAGGGTCACTTTCGTCATCTGTCGCTATGACGGCAAGTGGACTTGTAAATTGAGGAAGATTAGCAATGCTGTTTCAATCAGCAAGAGAGAAATAACAGAAAACCTGGGTGTATTTGCCAACTTTTTGGCAAGGAGGATGGATTATATGCGTCACAGCCAAGCACATGGGAGAAGGACATTTTTTATACATTACATTACATTACATTTCATTTAGCTGACGCTTTTATCCAAAGCGACTTACATGCTATACAGTAGACCGTAGACACAGCAACGGTGAGCAATTAGGGTTAAGTGCCTTGCTCAAGGACACAACGACACAGACTGCCGGAGCCGGGGATCGAACCACCGACCTTCTGATTGAAAGACCGACTTGCTAACCACTGAGCCACAGTCGCCCCTATATCACTATAGCTGTGAAATTGTTCCAGATCAAGTCTGTGTATACCGTCCAGGTTCGGTCCGGGTCCTAGCTTTCAGATAACAGATGGGTCTGGTTTGGTCACAGGTAGTACCATTCCCAATCTTTTTGGGTAGAATCTTTGGATCTCATGAAGACCTCTAGCCCAAACCAACACCTCTACTCAGCAGCTCTTCTGTTGTCTGACAGACTGTAAGGAAATTGCAAAAAAAGTGCAAATGCACAACAAGGACAAGTACTAACTATTAAACTGATCTTTTCCACTACTCCATTGAATAAAATTGCAAAATGGCCAATACACAAGATAACCCGGTGCAGAATGGGGGTTCCTGTTTGGTGTCTTACTCTGGAGAAAATCCAAAACAACCTTTTCCTCTTCTATTCAGCAGCTCACTCAGTCTGCTAGACTGGAGGACAGCAGCATACTGGTTAAGACAACGCAGGGGCAGCCCAAACCAATCTGTCTCACCTCTCTATTCTCCATGAAGTGTCACATAAATAAATTCCAGGTAAGCATCACTTTTGAAACAACTACTTAGAATGTTCATACTTTTAATAATACCAGTGACAGAAAGACTAAATAAGAGTGAAGCCTCTTGAGGCAATTGCCCACAATTTCATCACGCTCCTTATGTCGTCCGATTAGAACCATGTAACAACCATATTTTAAATACAGCTCAGTTAAATTCCCAACATTAATAAGCTCTAAATATACTCAAGGAGAATTTATTCAAATCCTTTAATTTGTTCAGTGCCACTGGGATTCTATGTGTTTTAAACATAATACAAAATGCACCCCGTGCAAACGTAAGCTGCTGAATAACAAGCCTGTCAATGTGTTGCTTTAGCGCTTAGCAGCAGGTATTGTGTCATCCAACTGCCAAATTTTTTTTAACAAAGCACCTCAGCAGATTGGCTCTTCTCTTTTTCTGAATGGTTCATTTCAAAGAAATCTATGAAGCAGATTTAAAGGACAATTTACAGAATTGTTTAATAAAAATATAGAACCATGTAGGTTTAACAGATGAAGACTTGATAACATAAGATGCTATAAATGCGTTACCCAATTGTAAATAGGCTTTTCAGGTTGGTGAATACACTCACTTAGATTTGGGTTTACACAATCTAACTCAATGATTACTAATCATTCTCAACATCAATGACCAGATCGGTGACTATTCATCTGTGTCTGACCCTTCAGCTCAATGGTCTGAAAGAGACCTTCACTGAAATGATCTGGAATGAGATTTCTGTTAATCTGCTTTGGTCTTTACGGCAGAATGCACTCAGTGTTATGAAGTGACTTATATATCATTTATGGACTCGACCATATCATGTCCTATTAAATAGAGAGTGTGGAGTAAAATCCTTGAGGTAGTACTTTATATTGTATGCTTGATTTATATGAAATGTAATTGAAATAGTATATAGCCCTGAAAAAAAAAGAATCTGCCTCTTCAACATTTCATATATTGATTGATTTCTATGAAAAAGACCTAAGTGCACTTCGTCTCTGTGAGTAACGTCCTCGGCAAGTAATTGTAAATCAGAGCCCAATATAAAGGGTAAATAGAGATGACATAAATCCTGTAGAGACGTTATGTGAGAATGGTGAATACAAATAAAATAAAGAAGAGTGGGAGAAAAGGAACAGCATAGCATGGCTGTGTGTGGGAGTCGGACGCTCAAAGAAACCTTTTTTTTAAAACAGCGTCATAAAGGCATTTATTAAGCAGATTTACCAATTAACAAAAAATACACTTTGTCAATGTCATTATAACATTTCAACTCAGTTTGTTAGTGCTAGTGCGATGTCTGGCCTCAATTGACCTTATGCAAATCATCCCAATGAGTTCAATGCAGTGGGCTATACAAATGTTACATTTGAGAAAATGAGAGCACTGGTATCAGGAACTGTTTTGCTCAGTTCTCGGGACATTGAGGTTAATTGCGTCACAGTGAACTTATTATATTCATCCATGTGCTGTTTTGCTAAATCAATCCTCTTCAAACGTGGGTGAGTATCCTACCACCTTATAATTCAGCAGACAACATCAAAATGCATGAGAAGAGAAGACTTGTTTTAGTATGTCTTTTTATAGTGTGCTTGGGCCTTTTCTTCATATGCAATTACTAGTGTGCTAGTGTGCATGTGCGGGTGTGTTCAATGTTTGAGTGTAATGAGTGAATGCTTGCTTGTTTTAGTTCCCGTCGTTTTCAATCCATCTTCTGAGGCTAGAATAAGCAGCTCTCTTTCCCACAGGCCTCCGCTAAGCCTAGCTGAGCATCTGGCCATGCGGGCTCTAATCAACACTGGCATGGCCATTCTGTCTGTGACAGAGGGGGGAAAGGGGGAGATAGGTTCACACTTTGGGGGGTTGGAGGTGGGGGGCTGGTGTCAGCATGAAAGGAGATGGGAAGGGGTTAGGTAGAGAGTGGAGAAGATAGAGGCAGGGGTAGATGGTTGGAGAGATAGCATGTGAGGGAGAGGTGAAGATGGGTGAGGTGGTGGTGAGAAGAAAGACAAAACGGGCACAGAGAGAGAGAGAGAGAGAGAGAGAGAGAAGGGGAGAAAGTGGGAAGATGTATGTTGTGTCATAGCATTTGTGTGAGAGGCATGAGGGTCTGCCTGGTGAGACAGAGAAAGCGTGGAGGTGAGTAATACAAAGAAAGACAGGAGAGAGGACAAGCAACAGTAATTCTGAAGTCAAGATGAAGTGGACACGACTGACGATAGAAGAAAAAGAAGGAAAGGGAGAAGAACCTATCTGTGGTAAATCAGGGACCAATCAAGGACTAGTAATAGAAAAGCATGTGGATGTATAGAGAGAGAGAGAGAGGAAAAGAGAAAGGGACAAAATAGACTGACAGTGAGGAGAGATAAGCTGCAGCCATTATGTCTGTGTCAAGATGAGGGCAGAGCAGTGGGAAAACCTTACATCAGAAGAAACGAGAAGCCAGCAGAGAAAGGGAAGTGATGAAAGAGAGAGTGAGAGGCAACTAGCCAGAATGAATGACAAGGGGAGCAACCAGCCAGTGAACCGCAGTCACACTGTGTTTTAGTTCACTGCGGTTTGATTGACACCTGTCGAGTAGCCTGTAGGAGGTGAAGTCGGTGTTCAGAGGAAGGAAGGGAAGAGGAAGAAGAACTAGGGAGGTTGTGTGTCTAGTGGTGGTGTTGTTAGTGTGTTAGCATTAAGATGTGCTGTGCAGTGTCGGTGTTTATTTCCATTGTGTTTGGTGATGTTCATATTTTGTTGGTTTGTTTTGTTGAGTAATATTTCATTATCTGAATAATTTGTAGCCTGCAGCTTTACAATCAAAACTATAGTTTCCTTTTCATTTGGCTTTTGTTTTATTTTTCCCTTCCTAACATCAATCAACATTATTTCCAGTCAACACAGAAATGGTGGTAGCAGTTGCTTGGAGCAGTTAACAAAAACATGTTCATAAAGACCTAAAAGATATGTAAATTCAAGAGTCATTTCCATTATTTACAGTTATGTTTCATTTTTCTGTCACATTGTTCATAGAAGTAGCTTGCTATCTATGACGGAAGATGACGTCACCATTCTTAATCCCGTCTGCAAAGCTGTGGTTTGCCGATTGTTTCTTCATCCGACGTCAGTGGGCACAACAGATATTTTTAAAATCGCTTAACAAAAAGGAGATTTGGGCAACAATTCTGAAAGCTGGAACAAGGCTTTGGAACCCATTGTACTGTTACATGGTTGCTGGTTACATCTTGTTTAGTTTTTTTCTTTGTGTGCTTTTTAGCTTCAAACTGTATCTCCACCTGTACAGCCCTGTGGCCCCGCTCATTATGCTGATGCTCTGGCTGCTCCATAAAATGAGTTGCTGTTTACCAAACCACACAATGTGTGTGTGTGTGTGTGTGTGTGTGTGTGTGTGTGTGTGTGTGTGTGTGTGTGTGTGTGTGTGTGTGTGTGTGCGTGTGTGCAGCAGACCAGTGCCAGTGTACTGTAATGAAGTTGCAGGTGCTGAGGTAGTTCGGGCTGTGAAATTGCCTCATGTGCTTCCACCATACTCTAGCGCACCAATGTGTGTGTGTATTGTGACAGAAAGAGAAACAGCAGATTCTGTAAAAAGCTGCAAAAAGCAGATCTGATCTGTGCCATGAAGGCTCATATTGACTGACTTTGACCCCGCCTGTTCTCGCCAAACCACCTCTTGGTCTGTCATTCCAAATTCTCACTCTTTCTTGTCTCTTTCATCAATTTATGATGGATGTATTTCTGAGGTCAAGAGTACATGGCCAATGATTAATTTTTAATATCACACCCGGCACAGCGGTCACACAGTGATCCAGATCTGGATTCATCAGCTCAACTCACACTCCCGCTGTGAGGAAGTCCAGTGCTCTTCAGGGAGCAGTTAGACATGTCACATGGTTTTCTGACATCTCGGATACACATTGTGAAGCACAGAGGCCTTTTTATACACTTGATATAGATAGCTGTTGAAAACTAATGGTGCATAGTCTCATGATCAATAGCTATGATGAAAAAGTGTAGATGTAATTGTAATAAATGAAGGCACTGAAGAGAAAGATGCCCAGTTCTGAAATAAATGGAGGATAATTTACTTAAAAGTAACAAAAAAAGTAGAGTATCTCTGTCCAACTATCCCCAGAAATGTAACATTATTTCCTCCATTCAACATCTCATTTTGGCAACACAAGTTGAATATGGATCTCACCTTAACAGGACTATTATTTATGGTTACTGAGCTGAAGCAGAACTGATCATCTAAATCCATTTAACACAATCACAGTGTGGTCACACAAATATATACACAATATCTGTCTCTATTTCTCTCGCTGTCTGTCTCCCTGTTGTTCTCATCACAGCGGGAACAGCTGGCAAGTTTCCTCAACTGGCACACCCTCACTATCATTCCACACACACACACACACAATCTAAACACATATAGAAAAACAACCATAGTATTGAAACTATAGTATACTCAGAGCTTCCAATTACACCAACACAAATACAAGTCTCTGCTGCATTAGAATCAAATCATTAGGGCTGTATTGAGTGGTAGATCTCCTCCTTCACCTGCCTCTCTCTGGAACCTTTATTCAATCGATGAGCTGCTTGGTGGCTTGGTAAACTCAATCTGACTCCCACGATTGAGAGAGAAAGAGAGACTGGATCCACAGAGAGGTAGACAGGAAGAGAGGTGGGGAGAGGAAGGAAGTCACAGCTCAAGCCAAAATGCATAGTGCCAGTGTTGGCCCTGCTGAAAGGATGTGTGTGTGTGTGTGTGTGTGGGTGGCAGACGCAGGGATGTAA
The DNA here is from genome assembly GCA_023566465.1 of Cottus gobio. NCBI lineage: Eukaryota > Metazoa > Chordata > Actinopteri > Perciformes > Cottidae > Cottus > Cottus gobio. The sequence goes on along the minus strand of CM042218.1, from coordinate 14,208,744 downwards.
GAGGCATTACATTATTGTGCAATGAACTAGCAGGTACAACTCAAGTCACTGGACATTGTCCATTTTTCTTCTTCAATATCCCCCCCTCGCTCCCACCTCTCTATATATTTGTCCATTTATCCACTGACAACATTCACCTGAACTCCATAATCTAGCCCATGTCACTTTGTTTCCCTTCTTTTTACGCATCCTTTCACACACCACCACCCGGCCCCCTTCACCTTCCACCATTTTTTTTTATTTTCCACCCTTTCTTTTCTCTCTGTCCCTCCATTTCTTTTCTCTCTGTCCCTCCATCTCCCCTTCTACCTCTCTGCAGCCCATTTCAGCACCACTGACACACATCCTGGTAGGGCAGGATGGTGTTACCATGGTTACTAGGAGGGAACCCCCTCCCCCTCTTTGCTTCCTGTGCCCCCTCCCGTACGTAGCCCCTCAGGCATAGCTGAGAACTGGAGTGGTGATCTCTGGAGCATGCCCATGTGCGTCAGCGCACACTGAGAGCAAGAGCACACACAGGATACAAAGGTAACAAAGAATGATTATATATTTGCCTAACATCATTTCCCTGACAGGCTTATGGAAACATCATATAGAGAAAATCGTGAATATTAATGAAAGGCAATGAGACAATGGATCAGGCCTTTCCTGTGTATCTGTTATTCTGTCAATCACTCATGATTCTGTATGTCAGGTGATATCTGAGGAGCCTGGGAGGGACAGCGACCCATTACACAGTGGCCCAGCATTTAGACACTGATTGGTATCAAGGGAGCTGGCACTAAAGGTAAAGGTTGAAACATGTAACGTGCATGTGATATCTTCCATGGACTCAGATGATAGACGGACAGTTAATCTTGTTACTGACTATAGAGGTCGTATCTGAAAAAAAAAGAAATGGATGTGTCACATAAAACTGTGTCACACAATTAGTTACATTATTTTTTACAAGTGTCTTTTAAAGCTCATGTTTCCAGTTTATTTTCTTGTTTTTCTATTTATTTCAAAGATTTTCCTTGAGGCTAGCCTTTGTGTAAGGATTTGCAAACCTGAGAAGTTGAGCGTCTCCAATGATCTCATTTTTAGTTTTTGCTATACTACCACCTCGAAAGTAAAGAGTAACGCATGTATTACGATTATGAAGATAACCTATAAATGCTGCACAGATATATACATTATTGTGACATTTCTGAGATAAGCTCTTTTGTACAGAAGTGGCACAGGATAGTGATTTGCTAACAGCCTGCTGGTTGAGCTGTCTGACTGTTAATGGGGCTGTCTGTCATAAGTGAACATTTCCAGAGTAAAATATGGCTGTATCACTGCTTTATCAATTGCTTGTCACAAATGTGCATATTTGTTTGTATCACGCAAATGTTTTTAATGACAAATATATCATGGGAGATAATATTTACAATCCCAGATCAAATGAATAACGAAAGTTGTGTCTCCATTTATTTGATCCACTTACTGTGAATTGATTGAAATGTCAGCCTTTGAAGGTCCCCAAACACACACAGAAAGCAGAAAGCCCTTTCCCAAAGATTATTTATAGATACTCTATTCACTTCTATATGTTTTTCAGATACATGTTTGGGAGATTGAGAATATGTCAGTAAAATATATAAATTGCAGAGGTCTGTGGCCAGAAACTCATCCATGATTCAGATCTACTACGTCTGTGTTTACAGAGATTGCCTATCGAGTATGTATTCATGGTCAAAGCTACTCTGACACAAACCTCTTTACTGAGACATGAGCCTTAATCCTATTGTCGCTCTCCCAATCTCGCTCTGTCTTTCCCAGGGTGCATTACCCCTTATCTAACCCTGAATTTAGTTTTGTGCATGGAAGTGTTGCGTTAGGAGCATAGACTGTATATAGGAGGACATATATACTAGGGCTGCAGTACAACAGGCCTGGTGGGAACATTGAAAAATAAATATAATCTCACAGATGTCCAAATCACATAAACTCTTAACATAGAGTTATATTTGATAACGTACAGCCAACAGTAACATGTGAACATGTTGATTTAACCCCCTTTGAACATCACAAAACACATCTTTAAAATATATTTAAAAAATGATCTAGTCAGTAACAATATTGTGGCAAATCACACAAACTGAAGTGCAGACATGTACGTGTTCTTCATCTCATAGAGCTGGGAGTGTACCAGACCAGGTGTTTCCAAACCCCTTTTTTTCTCCAGCAGCTTTGGCAATTTGCCATTTCTATGTCGGTTTGAATTCAATGAATCAATCAGCTCTAATATATACAATACATTCATTTTCCAATATGTATGGAGTCAACATGTGTCATTGGAGTGGTAGAAGGGCAGATAGACAAAGAGAAACTGAAAGTGAGGCATTGAAAAAAAATCTGAAAGACTTACGCTGAGGCAGTTTAACAGCATTGAACAGAATCCGTCTCTTCCAACAGCCTGGCTCTATTAAACTGCCACAAAACCAGGCACATAAAACAAGGATGAACTAAAGGTGTTTTTGCTGGCGCTATTCCTGCATTCAAACCTCTGAAAACGGTTGCTCACGGTACCACATACTGTAGGTGTCCCGACTACATGGGAATCCTACAGTCTCCAGGGTCCACTTACAAAACCTGTCAAGACTCATTATCCACAGAGGTGCACAGAGTATAGACGTACAAAGGTTGAGGGATATGTTCAAATGATCCTATTTCCTGAAAGTTGTAAGACAGAAAGCCCCTAAAAGAGTCATATTGTACTTTTTTAGGTGAGATCTACCAAAAGGAAAGCTGATAACAACCACTATGTCATTCCCTCTCTGACTTTCTACATCTTCATCAGCGGATCTATTTTTTCAGGGTCTGACATGCCAGGTCAGAATGACCTCTTAGGAGAAGTTGTCACTTTACTATGAGCTGTTGCGTGCCTGGCAGCTGTGCTACATTGGAGGATGTTTTTGATGCTTTTTCCAGCAGGCAGGCTGTGAAACCTTGGCTAGACTTCCAGGGTGATTAAAAGCTGTGATGTCTCTAGTCTTGCCCACAAAGTCACCTCTAGTGCTACTTTGGTGAAGAGGCCCTGATCTCACAGTTAGCTGCTAGTGACCAGTGTCACATATGCTTCACCCCATTTAAATAAGGTTCTACCTAAACTGTTGCTCTCCAGTGTGTCACAACGCCAGTTATCTACAATAGTTTGCCAAACTGTAGAAGGGTATTTATAGACATGCATGGCAGGGGATGGTAAAATCTTGCCATCACAGTTTTGAGAGAGGAAATCCTGGACATTAGAGGTTTTCCATCTAATGTCACAAGCACAGAAAAGGACATGAGAGGACACTGGTGAGGTTGGAAAGGATGCAGCAAGAGGACTAACTGAGGGATAATGAAGAGAAGGATGGAGGAGCAAGTGATTAAGTAGCTTGTAAAGGTAAGACCACTTCAAAGCCCAGAGATAGACATGGAAGTGTAAGGAGCTGATGGGGGAATGGAATGAATCTCTGGCTTGGGATTAGGAGAAGTTTGTGAAAACAAGGAAGAATGGACTTGTCAGATGGAGTGGGAGTAGAGAGACTGAAAGTAAAAGCCTGAGGAATACAACGGAGGCTGTAAGATGGGTGCAGTGGGGAATGCAGTGCGATTCATTTGGACGTGAATATATTTTTGGGAATCGTTGTTTTTGTCATGATTACTTTCACATCGCACGTGAATATTGTGTGCCGTAAAAGCACATTTTCCTCCGGAACAAATTTGATATTTCAGAGCTTTCACATGGCAAATAAAGGCATCAGCCAATTACGTTGTGTGGAACGGATATATGCAAAATGTAAACTACCGTGTACAGTAAAATAGAGGCTCAGTAGTCCAGACTCCATTACTCCTTTTAATCTTGACAAAGACAGCGCATACCAGATGCACTCTTTCAGTTCATACCTTTCACAATAAAAGGCTGAGAAATATACAATGCGTAACCGTTAACCACAGGGATCAAAAATTCACTCAGCATTTTGCTAACAGGACACTCAATGAAATAGCTTACAGTAGATTAGGCTCTACAACAATTTGCCTCAGACAGACTGCCAGACGCTGCTCTGGGTCAATCGGATCTCAATGCTGTGTCCTCTGCCTGTGCAATCTATTTGAACCTTTTATTGAAAAAGTGCTCACTGCCGGGATGAATAGTTTTGATTCAAATTATTTGCAGGCGAATATTTTGCATTTGTGTGTTGTTTATTTGTATTGCCGCGAATGTAAAAAGCCTGTAGATGGATTTTTACTTGATGCAAGGTGTTAACAGGAATGTTGTCATGGCTACAGATTGTAGGTTTTGAAAGGTTAGCATTAGATGTTATTTCAGCACAACTTATGTTTTATTCACTGTGTGATTGGATCAGCGAGCAAAGTTTCAGCAGCACAGTTCTTTTTCCCCCAGACGTGAGGGTCAAGCACCTTGGTTCTCTTAAGCCAGAGTTGTTTGTGATTTGTTTTGGAGACTAATGTCCTTCCAGCTAAAGTATAAATAGTTGAATAGTATGTATGCCATAAAAAAGAAAATCTAGTATGTTTAAAATATACTCCATATATAATTCCAACTCTCTGCCATCTGATTAATAGTGCTAATAGCTCAAGAAATGCCTGAAACCTTTGTGCAGTTTCGACATTTATGTAATTTGTTATGTAATTTGACATCTGCATGGGAGGGATAGTTGCAGAGAACAGGCAGTTATAGAGCTGTCCAATTCCAACCATACACCTGTGTCACCGCTGCTGTCACTAATAAGGAGGAAGTTTGAATGGGATAAGTGCAACTGAGCTGAGAATTGGATCAATGTGGTTATACTTGAGTTCAGAGAGATGGGTCTCTGGGATGTGGAGAGTTTATATTAGGCAACAGAGGCCTGATTGTCTGGGTAGAAGTGTCTCTTCCCTCAGCTATCATACAAAGGAGGAGTGCTGATAATGAATGACTCAGTAGATTCGTGCCTCTTTCATCTCTCGGTGATACCAAACCCTCTGGCGGATTTCTGGTACTAATCCAGAAGCAGGTGGACCGATGGCTGCACACACACCGCGCTCAGATTGTGTCCGTACTATTTACCGAGGCAGAGAAGGTGGCAGATGTCTGACTCTATGCAAAACTAAAACATTTGAATCCAATATGAGACAATTAGACCATCTATATGATAATTATTTCTAGTAGAGGTGATATAATCAAATTTATAAATATTTGGTGTGATGCAATGTGTGTGCTGTTAGGTGCCGCTCAGAAAGGCGAGACCATTATTCTGTAAAAGTCACTGTGTTAGAGGCTTACAGTGTAAATTATTGCTCCAGGTGTTTATTGGCAAAAGAAAATCTGAACTTTTAAAAAACTGTCAACCAGACATACAGTATGTGCACAGGACAATTGTGTGCATTTTGACAAGCGGTGTCACACACCATTAAAGTCACAGTATCTGCATAAGCGGTAATCCTTCAGGGGGAATTTAAAAAGTCCCTGCCAGAAAAAAAGGTGGTGTGTGAGGTGAAATGAGGTGAAAGTTGCCAAACTTCTAGAGTCTGCCAAACTGGTTGAGGAGTTCTCTCAGACATGCATTTCCCCCCTGGTACTGTTTGTCCTGAACAGCTTGTCGAAGCCTTACCCAAAATAAAACTGTATCTCCCAAAGACCGTGACGCATCTCCGGGAACACAAGTGTTCCTTCATTGACCTGGTCACCTTAATGATGCTTGTGGTGGATTGACATCCTGTTGCGTCACAGCCATTAGCAAATAGGAAAAGCCATACAACCATATGCAACTTTATTTTTTTTTTCCCATTCTTGCAACATATCTATATCTAAGTAATGCAAAGCATGTCCTGTATTATCATTACTCATTTATCTATTAGCCGTATCTGTATTAGTTTCATGACTAGAATTTGAACTACGATACAATACCTTGAAAAATAATGATATTCAATATCATTTTTGATACCATTGGGAAAATTTAAACAACATTGAGGGCATCAAATTTAAGATTTTTAAAAAAAATACATATTACAAGGCCATGTTAAACACATACATCTGGTCCACCTTTAGATCAAAATAAGAGGCTGTATCTATGAAGAAAAATGTGCTCTTTTAAACAATTTAATCATAAACACATTGCTTGTAAAGATATGAAAGGTGATGAAAAAAGAAACACCCCCCAAAGCATGGTGCTGTAAAGCTCCCGGTCAGAGCCATGAGCAACCTTCACGCCGGGACTTCTTTACCAAATGGTCCCACGAGAGGATCCTTCCACACCGAGCGGTCGTCACTGATCCTCCCAAACTGAGCTGTAAAATATGAATAATTATAAATCTGCTGACCTAACTAGACTGCCTTGGAAATTAATGGGAAGCACTGAGGGCCAAAACATGACAACCCGTAAATTATTATAATGGTGGCGAATGAGACGAGAAGACCAAATTGTGAGTGAGAGGAGGCGGAGCTATGTGGGCACTGCAGCAGTGTGTGCATGTGTGTGTATCAGCTGACCGAGATTAAGAAAGTGCAGCTGGTACCAGTGTATCGATAAGGTTGAAAACTGTGTACTGATATATATATATATATATATATATATATACATATATATATATATATATATATATATATATATATATACAAGGATTGTTCACAAGTCCCAAATCAGAGTCAGAGTCAGATCTTTTGAGGACAAGTCGGCAGTTAAGTCTCCGTGTCGCTCCGTGTTAAGTCACCGTGTGTTCGACTTAAGTGTGACTGGAGTCCAAGTGGCAGACTCAAGACCTCATCTCTGCATTATGGCACTTTGCCTTGAACCAAGCATGGACACCAATATGACCTCACTATCAGGTGCATCCTGGGCCTGCCAAATAAATAAACAGGTTTGAAAGACTTATGATTTATCATTTAGTTACCAGTTAATCTGCACCAAGTTTATGCAATATAATACAATATATTGCCCTACCTCTGTGAAGCGAGATGTTCATTCTTTGATGACACTGTCAGAAAAGCGTTGATTCAACTAAAGGTAAATGTTTTAGGCTTATAGAAGGATAGACTGTTTATTTTATCATTTATCAACCCAATGTGTGTGTGTGCGTGTGTGCGTGTGTGTGTGTGTGTGTGTGTGTGTGTGTGTGTGTGTGTGGTAGTTGAAGAGTTTCCTGGTCATCTATTTTCTTTCTTCCCTGCTTTGCTAAGAAATATGTTTCATTAAAGAACACCAGCAGTCAGTCTCTATTTGCAGGTTCCCAAGCTCAAATCAGTGTACACTGTATAATGTGTGGCACATTTCCTCATCCTGAGTGAATCAGTGAACCAATCGCTCTGCGCACAGCCTTTTCCACACACACACTCACAACAAACGCCTGTCAGCTAAATCAAGATGAACCTTGGCCTTAAAGACAGGCATACACGTGGGAGGAGGAAGAACAGTAAGGCTCATTAAAATGATTTGTTCCTCCTACACGTTCAGCACAAAGCAGTTTAAGGACAATATTATACAAGCAATATTTTCTGAAATTAAATAAAGGGATAAGTTAACTAAAACCAAAGACCGTTCTGCGATGGGATCACAACAGCAGCCGCGCAAGTTATCCTTCTACCCAGTTAAGCTCAAAGCTCATGTCTGCGTATATCTCATTATAATGTTCTCCCCTCAGCCATGTCAAGTTGTGACATTAGACGTCACATACATGTCTGAAGTCCACTACTGTATCCCTAAAGCAAAGAACCACTTTCCTATGTTAACTAAATGTAATTTAATTAGAAGCTCAACGCACTAAGAAAAACCTTATAAAAATATAACACACACAAACAAACACACACACACACGACTGACTTGTCCAACAAACTGCACTCATTTTTCTGCAAGAAAAAACTAAAATCAAACATATTAGATCCATAATCACCCAACCACACTAAAAGGACATCTAATATAAAGCATTTGCCGTGTGTTTATCCATGAATGCCAGTGTGCATGAAAGCACCATGTTAATTGGACTCATTGTAACAGGTTTAAAGTTAAATTGACAACAACATTAGGAGTGAGTTTTTTACACCTGGACTTGTCACAACATCACTTCAGTAATTGTAATTGCACTGAAAATAGAATCCTCTCCATCATGAATCATTATTGGTTATTTCTGTGTGAAAGCAAAGAGAAGGGCCATGAAATCGAGTGCATGTTTTTGTGCTTATATTCTGGCTTGGCCGCTCCTGTAGGCTAAGTATTATAAGCAAACACGAAAACCAATCAAGTGAGACTAGAAACAATATGTAAAACGCTGGACCGGCCACTGGCCAAAGCCTTCACATCTCCGCTCACGGAGGGTTTCCTACTTGGTCAACTTTGGGCCTGCTAATGATGCCTTGGAAGGCAGCTTTTGGGAAAAAGCTAGAGGAAGGAAAAATGTCTATCCCTTCTTTTGTCATTGCTCCCTCTCTCGACTCAATTATTGTTAATGGAGTGTTGGTTCATGTGTCATTGGTGGTGTGCTGTGGGTCTAACTGGATGGGCAGGGGCAATGGTTTGTTTAGCCACAGACATGACAGGATAATGAGGACAAAAATCCTGGCACAAAATCACTGCGTAGCGGCTGTGACTGTGTAGAGAGGCATGCATACATGTCGGTGATTAGTCAAGTCAAGTCATGAAGCCAGGTCAGGATTTCTGAGTTTGTATCTGACAGTAACAGCCAACACTGCACTCTAGTAAATTTACCACAGAGACGGATGTCTCACACACCCACATTGTGATTGTCCACACACACTCATTTGTCTAGATCAATTTGTGGATCGAGCAGAAAAGCTCAGACCACATTGATTTGTGTACACACGTCAAATCCTTGTATAGCTCGCTGTTTATCTCCGTCTGTTTATCTCGCTTCGACTCGCATGACTTCTCGCATGACTTCACTCAATAAAGATCTGTGAGTGTGTGTTTTTGCAAAGTTAATGTATAACACTATTCACAACATTCGTATATTTCATGTTTGTGTAGAAAGGAGAGAAAGTGTGTGTGTGTGTGTGTGGGGTCGTCCATGTGTTCTTTGTGTTTTTTCTCTTGTCCAGGCTTATCTCAGGCTTCTTCAAACCTCACGATTCCTCAGCCAGCAGCATCTTGCCTTCTTTCGCAGATAATTACCAGTTTGTGAGCTATTTGTCCTTGCTCAGCAGGGATTTGTGTCATTTCCTCTAATTGCATAAAGAGGAAGTGGATGGAACAGTAAATGGCCTGTATTTACACATCATTACTTCAGCAAAAAAAAATCTCCTGCAGTGAAAACATACAAACGTCTTTTAATTAGTGAGCCAAGGCGAAAGAGAGGGAGCAAGAGAAAGAGAGAGAGAGCGATAACGCAGAGCTATAGGTTGAGACAGCTACACAACTGAAAAACAAGTATTGAATATAATTTGTACTTTGATTCACACTATAAAACAAATCTATAAGATTTAATCTGGAGTTGCCACATAATGATCACAGGGAGCTTAAATGAGAATTAGCGCTGGCCAGTGAAACACGTGTTGATCAACGAGTTAGCAGGGTAATGAAGATAATTTTAAGGTTGCATGTAATCAGTTATATAATACGGTTCAGGCTGTATAGAGGTTGTATGGAGGTTTGTCAATTAAAAAAAAACAACAATCATAGCTTTAGTAACTACAAGACCTTTCTAAATATAGCAGGGTAATTACACAGAATTGATTAAACACCCCAGAGGGACCCGTTCTTATCGTGTAATGAATGGATCTGCAGGTCAGCACAGAATAAAAATGTGTTTATTTTCATCTCTTAAAGTGACGTGTGTAGGATTTAGTGGCATCTAGCGATCTGGTTGAAGATTGCAACCAACTAAACATTCCTCCGCTCACTCCCCTTCCAGATCGCGGTAATGTGAGCCACCGCTAAAGCCAGTGTTTGGTTTGTCCCTTCTGGGCTACTGAAGGAAATGGCAGTGCAACATGACGGACATGATGGACTTTTTAGTTTCAGGTGATTATACAACAATGAAAACATAGTTATGAACATTAGATTTCATTTCTGCTAATAAATCACCCAAAATTCTACACAATGTACCTTTTAGTGAGAAGCGACACAACTACCAGAATGCATAAAATAAAATCAGTCAGATGAACAGTGGGCATCGCAGACAACTTATATTTCATATTTGTTGTATGTATCATTTTTAGAAAGGTAATGTGGGCTAAAAAAAAGAGGCATTCGTTTGTGTAGAACGCAAGTGCTGATTTGCTGAGATTAATGGTGTCAAGTTAACACTCTGTCCGGTGAAATGAACTGTCAGACCAGCTGGGGCTTGGAGGACAGCACCATTACCAACATAATCAGACAATCAGCACTGCCCCCAATCACACATACACACACTCTCTGCATAGCAATCACAGCACTCACACGCTCACTCTCTTTCTGTCTTTCGCTTCCCAGTGAACCTCACCAAGTCTGTCAAAGAGCAGATGCATGTCACAGTATGATTTCACATTAAATAACTTGGCTTTACATTTTAGGTCAGCAAAGCCATAATTATCAAGGTGTTCACACCCGCAGTGGGAACTAGATGTCAGCAGAGTTTACCTGCTTATCTGTTAGCTGAGCTCCGTAGCACCACTCAGCCTGAACAGCGTAGACACACATAAACGCACATGCATCCAATCTCACATGTCTATCTAAATGTTTCACTTTTTTTTAGATCAAGCATCTAATTTTCTAGCAAGACACGCAATGATGCTTTTGCACTCAGATACCTACATTAATACTGAGAGTGACCTTCATGGTCTACACCGAGATACTCAACTTGCTTTGCCAGCGAGACACTTTTGCATGAGTAGGGGCCAGTTAATATATAATATTCATATTGTATGAACAAGCTCTATTAGTCTATTTTGATACTATGTATGCACCCTGGCACCTTATTTTATATTAAAAGTATGAAAGTCCCATTGTGAATTTTAATTGTGAATTACAAACTGGTAACCCAGCGCAATCAATAGTTTCAATTTCTTACTCTATTACGCTAAAATGACAGTAAGAAATAAAAGCAATGTTACGGATTGAATGCCTCTGAAGTTAAAAAATATGTATTTATTTATTTTAGGAATTCATGCTTGAACCATGCATAATCATGTTCTAATCAAATCATCAAAGTCTAGTGGTTTGGTCCCTTCTCCAATGCGATTGGCATTTTGCCACGTTGTCTTGTCAGATTAGTCGAAGCTTTATGCATTTCATCTTAATCAGTCAAATGTTCAGCAAGTCAGAAACAAAACTATTGCTCCTGTAACTTCATAGAAGACAACATTAGGTCTCCACATATTCAAGCACAAGTTAACTCTCTTATTAAAACCATAATAAAGCCATACACAAGTCTCTTCTAAATAAATGAAAAGAGGTAACAGATACCTGCTGCTCTTCCTTTGAGTTTCCTACCAAATCACCAACCAATCAACAAAAAATAGCCAATTAATATTATTGTAATTCTCTGTTTCTCCATGATTGAAACTTTGCTAATTTAGTTTGATGAACTCTATTTGTCATGTAGTGGGTATCAAACAGGTGTGCCTGGTCAGATCCTTGGGTACACACAACAACATGTGATTGGTAGGAATGCCAAAGCAGGTTAATCTACAACAGATGGCCAGAAGCAACAGGACATGGAGAACCCACTTGCCACAAATAGATGTCATCCTGAATGTCAGCCTGAACCAACACTTGGGTCAGATTTGTTTCTGCTGCAGTCACCTGTATGACAAGTAAATATTTCCAATGATATGAAAGGATGTCAAAACAGAAGTCTTGTGGCTCCTCCTGTTATCTGCATTATTTGCATTTCTCGCTCCTCCCTTACTCTCAGCCTTTTCGTCGCTCTCACACCGTGCACAATATATAATTTCAAATGGAAGAAAAATGATTCGAAAGGCTTTTATGTTGATTTTTCACACTTGTGTCAAGTTGAAATTACATCACATAGCCCAATGGCTTCTACCCTTCGGCTAAGGAAACGGCTTTGCAAGCTCATCAACCACCTCATCACTGAGTGGCTCTCAGAAGTGACCTTAAACGGCAACTACACATCTGACTAGTCTCTAAATGCAAATTAGGTAAGTGTGGACGTTTCATTGTAAATCACATGTCACTAAACAAGCCCTGTGATAAATGTAGCCGCACTAAGTAATGTGTGCATTTAGACAGCATACTAAGCAGCTTCCCTCAATATTGCCAGAGGTTGTAGCTCAGTGCAGTTGAGTTCTGTTGTTGATTGACTGGTGCATGTGTGTACTCACATCTATAAGTGTCCATGCAAGCAAAAAGAGCAACATTTCAAAAGCCAGTACTTGCTTTTTGCTTGAGATTCCTTTATGTGAAAATGATTACCATTAAACAAAGAGGAATCTTGTTTAGCACCACCATTACACATGCATTTCATGCTGATTGTGGACACCGAACAGCCCGGCAGTCACAGTGGGGCTGATGTGATCATTTCGGAAAGAATGGCCTCAAAAAGACCACGGGAGTCGATGGTAGAGAAAAGAAAAAATAGGGAACTGTGTATGATCTTGTGCATTGCTTGCAGGTATGTCAATTCTTTCAGTAATGAACTGGCCATCAGGAAAACAGAGTAAAATCCTGGTTACCGTTGGGACACTGTGTCCACTTCACTTCACAATCTGTTTGTAGCTTCAGCAAATGCACAATATGCTGCTTTAGAATCCTTAGCTTCTCCACTATTAGAGCTATGTATGGTAAATGGTAAATTAATTGTACTTGTATCGCGCTTTTCTAGTCTTCCAACCACTCAACGCGCTTTAACACTACATCATCTACTGCATCATTCACCTTCACACCCTGATGGCCGGAGCTACCATGCAAGGTGCCACCTGCCCATCAGAACTATATAAACATTAATACACTGTCGACACAGCTACGGGAGCAATTTGTATCCATGTGCACAGTTTTCTTAATGGTAGTCGTATTTAATTACCAATCATATCAGGTGTGAGTAATATGAGGCATACAGAGTTGTTTGACTAATGTATTAATTCATTTTTGTTTTTACCTTAAAACCATCTTTCTCTCTTTAAAGTTTGAAAACATGCTAACTAATTTCCCATGTATTTCTAAATCAATGCTGGGCCAATAAGCAATTATCCCAGGGCAGCCAAATGGCCAACAGCCCTGCTTGTTTACAAATGATTCACAGTAGGGGTGACCTTGAATACCCGACTATTTCACAATTAAATATAAGGAGCCTGATTCTGGTAATCTCATAGTTGAATCATCACAGCAAGGGGAAACAACAAATAGCAACATGGCTATTACAAATTCAAAGTATAGGCCTACATGTATTAATCAGAAGACACACACAAGAGCGTAGCACTACATATAGTTTTGAATTTATGAACAATTCCCTGAACTCAGCTGGGGCACGCATGATAAACTGTGTCTCTGACGTGTGTCTGACGATCTCCATTCCATGTCAGTGCTATGAGCAATTACACCAACAGACATTACTGCTATTATTCTGAAACAACGGCTAAGTAATAGTAACGTGTATCTTGGCAAGTAATGTTGTTTTGGTAACACTTTATAATAACGACACGGTATTTAAACACTTAATTAATCATTTATAAAGCATAGTTACAACATTAACGTTGTTTTTACTATTTCTATACAGATACATACAGCTTAAACAAAGGGGGTTCAAAGTGAATGAAAAAAGATCCAATGATCAGTCGACTAAAGACAAGACTTGACTAAATGTTTGATCTGCAAGTTTGTATTTCATTTTTTTGCAAGTGTGTCTGTATGTGCTTGTGTTTGTGTTTGATCATGCTTTGCAACTGAGACAACTCCGATGTAACCTGGACTCCCCTTTTGATTGCCGATGGCTGAATCTGAAATAACGTGTGTTTGTGTATGTGTGTGCCTTCCTGCCGAGCTCTGCATGTAAATCTTTCCCTAAATACAGCGATGAGCCACTGGCACTGGCAGGCGACCTATGAGCTGATAGGACCGGGTTAGGAGTTCATTCCAGGCGGATGGGCAAGAGCCACAGTGCATTGTGGGTACATGTTTTTCTCCCAAGTCTGGACTAGCCTGATAAGGCAAAAAGAGCGAGTGTGTGAAACCTATGTTTTTCCCTCTCTCTTTTTCACAGCCCATCTCTTTCACACCTTCATTTATTACCACGTTTTCACTCTCCATTTCTGACATGTCTACCCCTCTTATTTGTTGTTTTTTCCAGCATCCTCTCCTGCTCTCAGGCTGCCGTAACAATCAAATTGTTTTCTTGTTCTATTCCCTTCTTTCTCTGCTTTACATTGGACCTCTTGAATACTTCCCCTTCCCTGAGTTATTGTCTCATTCCCACAGTAATGAATTACTGCCTTCAGTCTTCAATCGTTCTCCATTCTTGTCCCTCTCTTTCTACTGTTGAAACACCTCATCACCTCCCATCTCTCAACTCTTCCCTTTCCCTCTGTTTGACTTACGTGTTCCTCTTGCTGTCAGCCTGTCAGCCCACAGACACATTCCTGCAACACAAAGACTAAGAAGCTGGGACATGTGAGGAATCTGGAGGACGTGGTGGAACGAGATGGAGGGTATGAACTAAGGCTGGAAATCTCTGGGAAACTCACAATTTGATTTAATTTAGATTCAAGGTGCTATAATTCAATAATTTCTGAGATGCATTATAATCATTTTTCTTACTATGTGATTTATGAAATAATTCTTTGTTGCATCATCATTTATTATCATTATATAATGACTATGCCAGCTATGCTGAGGGTGCCTCTTGTGTCAATGACAAATTGCTCAACACAGAATGCCTATGTATCTGAAGGTCAAAAACCTTCTCTACCTAGTATGAACAAGCAATGAGATCAAAGAAGGTGACTTGAATCGATATGAAACAAAGGATTTAAATTGAGCATTTACCTGAATACAATCAATTCAGAATAGCTTTAAAAAAAGAAGTCATGGAATTATCTGAAATAATCAGATGCTAAAATGATATTGCATTATCTTTGAGTCAGCTGACCCTCAAAATGCCAGTCAGCTTTTTTTGTGTGAGTTTATAAGTCTCCTCTCATTCAACCACTCAGCAATCACACCAAATGTTCACAATTGTAGTTTTCCTTCTTCCTTTCGATATCAGCTGGGCGAAGGTGGAGTCGGATCACACATTAACATGAAGCCTGACCACATGTTCCCAGCTCGCCTGGTGTGTCATGATGACACAACACGTGGTGGGGGCCAAGCGTAATTAAGCTAGGGACCACCTCCGATGCTCTGCTGCACCACTACCATTTGAATGCCACTTTAATTGCTTTTCTTCCCCCTATTCCCACCTCACTAACCTGGCCCTTTCTATCAATCTATTCAACTCCAGGGGGGGAAATGCCTCCATACAAACATGCAAAAATGGGAGCGCAAGACAGATTGTGCATGAGAATGTGTGTGACGATGCATGTTTAAGCGAGTGCATGATTGCAAACAATTCCGACTTTACATACACTATCACACATTTACATGCATTAATGTTTGCTGCACATGTCCCGGTGGACGTGTACTTTGCATCCTCATGCGTACTCATGAGCTGGTGTCTGCCCATGAAATGACTCATATGTGTTTCTCTTTGCACCATGGAGAGTGAGGTTTCCCCAAATAGCTACTCTCATTTACAGCCTCTCTGTGGTCTCTGCTTTCTTTGTCTGCCTCCCTTGGCAGCAGATACTGTGAGGCTCCTGACCCTCTTTACCAGACGCACATTCGCACACATACAAACACTTGATGATACACACACACTGCAGGATATGAAAGCTGGTTCTGCAGAGCTCATAAACTTGAGTATTGCAAGAATAATTCAAACGAGAAATGCCATATGGGATGTTAGGAAATGGCCCACCATAGTGCATTACAGACTTTCCACATGCCTCGCTATGTGTTACATTACATTACATTACATGTCATTTAGCTGACGCTTTTATCCAAAGCGACTTACAATAAGTGCATTCTACGGTTACAAACAAGAATCAGAACAACAAGAATCAAGAGGTACAATTTCGTCAAAGGTTCGACTACAAAGTGCTATCAGTAAGAGCCATTTCAGTGCTACTATAGTGCTACATCCTTTATTCAAGGTATAGTCGGATAGTGTTACACACTGCTGAATCATATGTGACCAAAAAACAAGGGTTGTTTTTTCTGTTTCAACCCAGCTCCACTCAACCATGCAATGTTTGCCTGTCCTCCTGACCCTGTGACTTTGACCTGCAACAGGACTGTCAGAATGTGTGTAAGTATGGTGGTAATCCTTCAAAAGAAACATGGAGGACAAAGCAACAAATGCAGAAACAGAGAAGAGAAAATAGAAAATCAGAAATCCTAAAATAATGTCCTTTCGGCATTGCTGTTATCTGGGTGTGTGAAACAAGTGTTTCAAGAGATGGAGCATCTCACTCTTTCTAGAACAGCTAGATGCATTAAGCACAGAGTTAGTGTGTCTTTAACCTTATAGTTATTCAGTATAGCTAACAATAGTCTTCTTTAGTTAGCTCAGATCATTGATTATTCTAAAACTAAATTAGCAATAGTTAAAATACTTGAAAGACATAAAACAAATCAATTTAATAGCATGTGTCAATACTAAATACTTGGCTGTACAAAAAATGATTAGAGAATTCCTTATTTGTAATTTCACAGTATAGGGGCCTCCTGGTGGCTGTACGCCCTAAGCAGCAACAACTGGCACTGTACTGAAAGTAAGATTCAAGGACATCCAATTACTTAATCATTTATATGAAACGTCTAATTTGCCAAATCCAATCTGTTCCAATGGTCAGTACTATGCACTGATTAGCATATTAATGATTCAACAACCGACCCGTTTGAAACTGAAGCGATCTTTAAAGTCAAATGCACAAGGCCAATGTGACATTTTTTAAAGGGAGACCATTTTAACACAATTGATTGACTCCCAGCGCAAGATGTAATCTATAAAGAGCACCAAAAAAAAAGCTGAGCTGAGCAAGCAAGTCCCATTCATGTTCTCCATCATTGATCTCCAGCTTGATATTCCTTTACGGCAATGTGCCGCTGTACCTCTCACCCTCGTGGAGCGTCAGGGATAAAGCTTCATTACATAAGGCTGCTGGCAGGACAGGAGCTGATGCTCAGTGCCACAGAACCTGCCAAATATCCCACAGAGCACCGCACACACGTTCATCATTACAAGCAGACTTACAGCATCCTAGTTTATGTCCCTATTTCTTTCGGCTCATCCATTCATTTCTCCTCATTTGGCTAATTTTATTCTTTCCTTGTATTATTCTCTCTTTTCATTTTTCTCCCTGACTTTCTTTTCTGCCAGCCCCTTCACTCTTCCCCCCTCTTTCTTGTTCTCTCTGGGAAAGTGATGCATCCTACTTTCCTCCTGCCTTTTGGGATCAAGCTGAAAGCCAGGCAGAGAGAGCAGTGCTGTCTAAGTCTCGGGTTGTCCTCATAGACTGTATAATCCTCTTGATGTTCTGCCACTGTTGTTGCAAACTGTAGAGGGGGGCACACTGTTAGAACATCCATTCTGTATGTATGTGCTGGGCAAAGTATCTAAGCAGGAAGAAGCAGCGTGCATGACCAAAGTAATGCAGAGGTATACAAAAGTTTATGTCTTATATTTCGCGAATGGCAGTAACCATTCACAAAAAGTCACGCTGAAATACAACAAGCTATTCTGTGAAACATTTCTTTAACCTTTAGTAAAGAGACTTCATACAGTAACTGTTTCTGAAAATGACCTTCTGACTATATGTGATCACATTCAGTATGATTCTTGTCCAATAAACCCCAGCCTGCAAACTCTATAGTCATACAGAGTGACCCTCATTTCTACTCTTATGAAAACCTTGTCTTACTGTAGCTGAGGCAGAAATTGAATTTGTATAGATACAGACTAATGTACCATAGCTGAGCTGTCTACTGTAGCAGTGGGTGAGAAAAGGATACAAAGGTGCGTAGGTAAATCCTGCATAACTATTGTAGAGAGAATTCTTCCCAAGGGCTGAAGTCAGTGCAGTGTTTTAAGCAAACATAAAATAAAATGAAAAACCACATAACTAAATAGTATGCAATAAATATGGCAATGACTGAAAATCTGACTGTTAAATGTCGAATTTTAAAGGAAGTGTGTGGAAATGATTAATGAGATGATCGCAGAGAGAGTTTTAGACTGTTGTAAAAATTGCACTTTGGAAGCCAAAGTGGAGCACAGCTGTAATAACCTCTTAAATAAAATTACAGTCATCTCTTCAGGGTATTGGGGCTGCACCCACAGTCTGAAATGGAAGTGTGACTGGTCTATAAGAGAGGGGATATTGACACGGTGGACTGGTTTGACTGGGCTGGTAAGGTCATATTTATATCAGAGATAATTTACAGCAGGAGAAGGGGTGAGATGACGGGAGAGAAAAAAGGGAGGAAAGTTGGGGAGTAGGAGACGAGAGAGAGGAATTCAGAACTGAGAGAGCGTGAGAAGGACTGAGAGATGGATAGGAGGACAAAAATAGCCCTGTGTGGCCATGCTATTCACTTCCATTTTCCTTGTCCCAATACACACACACACACACACACTACAGATGAAAATGAGCACATTTACATTGTGATGGATTGATTAACATGCACCTCCCTGGTAAATAAAGACAGAAAGAAAGAAACATAGGCAGACCTTTGCACACACACAGAGAGTACAAGAGGAATACGCGTAGAGATACATGCTGAGGTGCAGGGAAGGAAAGATGGAGAGGGAAACAGAAATGGAGAGGACAATTTGCATACACGTGGTCTTAATTCCTATGAATAGCAACACAAGGGAATCCAGCCTATTTTTCATGTGAAGTTTGAGGCTTAATTTTATGACTGATCTTCAAAGACCCTTCATGCTATTCATGAAGCACATGCATGTGCGAGTGTGTCTGTGTGTGCCCACGAGTGCACGAGTGTTTCCTTTCAGCAGAGGGAAACACCCTCATGCCTCCAGTGGGTACAGATTCCTTATCCATTTTGTAACCAAGGGTATTTACTTCTATTAGTATCATGACAACTGTAAGCCAGAGAAGAAGCAGGCTAATCACACTCACACAATACAACAGCATTGTCTCCATGGTTTACCTGTTGAAGGTGCTTGCATGTGTGTGCTTGTGTGTGGGGATGTTCTATTGTCTGTGTGGGCTTGATATTTGGCTGAATGTGTGTTTTTATTTTGGAGTTCTCGTGTGTCTGTGTGTTGATGCACGAGTGCAAGCACAGGGAAAAATTTTAGAGGAGGTAAGCGGGGGAGCTAAAACGGCCCCCTGCATGATTTAAGATGCCAGCACTTACAGCTAATGACCTGAGTGAGATCACTGACACTGAAACAACACACTGTGCGAGCTGCAGCAAACAGTATTGGTAGGGGCATGGATATAGACTAAACGACAGATGTTGACAAAGCACAAACAAAAGAGGGGACAACGGATCGATTAGTGCACAGAGAAAGAGCAACGTGGCGGAGAAAAACTTGTTGACCAGAAGGAAACATAGACGGTCAACTGACAATATCGCCTGCAGCACATCGCAGGAGATAAACATCTGAACTGTGAATCAGTTTAAAATCTTTTCACCAGAACAATGTTAAACTAATAGTGGAACATTTTAAGAAATAAGAAATAAACAGCTAGCCCACGTTATTTGACAAACAGAATTGTAAAAACGACCAGGATGAGGTTTTACGGAGCTTTACGCGCTTGAACTATTTGTTGACGGCCCACTGCCGAGCACAGAGGATTCCTGGAGCCGTGTCATCACCATGAAGTTGCAAGACAACCACCTGAGACTGTATGCTAAATGAGCTGAGCTAATCAAGCCCATGCTCCTGCTTGACATTGCTATTGTCAAGGGTGCATTCACAAAATGTTAAACTATTCCTATATGGCAACTGCTCTCAAGCAGGAATTGAAGGTACTTCACTAACATCTTTAATCAGAACAGATATAATAAGTGTAATGTGATTGAGTAAGATGATAACAGTTTTTTGTATGAATAGTATAGTTGTTCTTGATCAATAGAGAGAATATGAGACAGAGTGAGTACTTATCAAAGGGAAATTGATATTCCCGGATGCTGAAGCAGAGAGGGAAACATTGAAAGGAACAGATACAAAGGTACAGATGGAGAGAGATGATGAAATGAGACATTACATAGAGGACGACAGGCGACGAAAGTGTGCTCTCTTTTAACACTCTCGTAGATCAAAGCATTTTGCTGAAAGAATCTTCCTGTCATAAAGAATATAATTTTTCTCCAATGCACACATATATATATATATATATATATATTCTATTCATTTGGCCGTCACAGTGCAACAGACAAGGTGCAATATATGCTATAAAGAGAATACATCATTAGCAAGTGACCAACCACAAAGTTCACTATGCATCTTTTTGCAAAGAACACGTTTTATTTTCAATTCAATAAAACTCTTAACAATGATAAATGCATACTCCACAAATCTGAAGTAGAAACCAGGATATGTAAGGGCAAGCCAATGCAAACTAATAAAAACACTTTGTTTTTATTTGATGTCTTAAAATGATAAAAGACCAGACTACAGTAACTGTTTATACAACAGATCCCGTTATGTGCAGCTCCAAAAGTTTGATCTTCTCCAGTGCTGAGGAAAAATATAAAATCAGCAATATGCAAAGAGTGAAAGAAATATTCAATCTTCTCAGTCTGTCTTCTTCGCCTGATGGCACCTCAATGTGAGATAGGGTGTGAGAAATATTTATTCTCTTCCAGGTTTTTAGGGCCTTGAATTTGGTCCTCAAACAGCCTGATATACTGCAACCAGAAGCTTGCACGCCGTTTATAATAGGTTACAATCTGGAAAAGCTGTATCATGACTCAGCCTGTCATACACACACAAAGACACACACCACAATTACCAAGGCCATATCAATTATTTATGCTACCACATGCTCAGACATCCACAGACGGGCATGCCTACGTGTCCTTTGAGTTCGATGAGTTTGTCTGAGCTTTAAACAGGCAACTGCCTATCAGTACAGATTCCAGTCTGTAATTTTATGTCACACACACTGAAACACAAACACATTCTCTGCTATTGACAGTCCATCTCACTTCTGGGCAAGGCGTGCTACTCTATTTCATTCTACAGTCACTGCTATCATCTAGATTCTCAGAGTGAAAATCTACACATTTACTGTTAGTAAAACATAATGGGAAGTGCCGTAGAAAATAATCACTGCTATAAGTTGTTACACCATATGATGACTTGTCGCTGAAGCTATTTCAATCTCAAAGCTACAGTACAATTATGAATACTTTAAATGTGCTAAATACAAGATTGGGAGGGTATCTATGGTGCAGCGAGCTAAGAAAAAGTAAAAGCATTTGCAGAATATTATAATCTTTTCTTGACAATACATTTGATAAATGCAGTTCATTTCAGTTGTCTTTTCAATGCCATTTTTGTGATTGGATGCGCCATATTGGACCTCAGCTGTGTCCGCTGATTTCTGTCCACCCATGACAACCTGCCTTATTGGATATTTTTTGTTGTCAAAAAAGCACCTGCAAACATTTAATTTAATTGCATATACATTCTTTACAATAGAGGTCCGCCATTATTTTTGCCACTGACTCCATCTCCCTGCAGTATTAATAGACATGTTTCATCGAGGAATAGCTGCCAGAAAATGCTCCGCTAATTTTGTGATTAACATTTTAATCACAAACATTTTGCTATGAATTCTTCACAATAAAAGTCGCCTGTTGTTAAGTTATTTAAATACTTTTATTTTAAAGCAGGAAAATAATGTAACATGTTTAACATTGATTGCAGTGAATACACAATTTAAAATATCAGTTTGGGATTTGGATTATCACTGTGTTTTCAGTATTGTAGCTTTAATTCTGAGAGGCTGTGCTGTTGCTGTCCATGGTGCTAATTTTGAAGCCCCAACTAATCTGGCTGCCGTTCACCACACTGTCAAGTAGCACTGATTGGCTTCAGTTCAACATGGACTCAAGCTTGATTGATTGCACACGCCTCAGTAACAATACGGCTTCAGATCTCAGATTATTAGAGAGCCTCTAATTTTAGTCTCTTAGCTTGGGATGCAATTTCAACCCTTTTCCCATCCTCAGCGTGCCATGTCATTATCTTAACAGCCTTGCCAATTTGATACGAGTGTGATTAAATTGAAATGTATTGATTAGTTGATTAATGAATTTATTCTTGACCCATTAATCAGATGTACATTTCCTTCCAAGGATCCGTGCATATAAATATGCCATAATGCACAAAAGACAACCACAACCAGCGTATCCTGATGCAAAGACAGACGCACACAATCCAACATTCTTTGTGAAATAGTCTCATACCCTATCCTAGGAAAGCCCACTGCAACAGAACAGTAACACTGAAATATAATTAAAGTCATTAATTAAGCTAGTCCAGCATCTATAGCTGTGTAAATAATTGCACGTTAGACTTTTACATTTTATGGAGTATTAAAGGAGTAACTTTAAGCTTTACCAAAATTTGAAAACAACACATTGCTGTGTATGCACTGTACGCCATAGCCAGATAAACAGTTTCCCCCTGTTTAAAGTCTTTATGCTAAGCTTAGGTAACCTGCGCCCAGCTCCAGCTCAATATTGGTCTGCCAAAAATGAGAGTGGTATTGCTCTTCACATCTAACTCTTGGCAAGAAAGTAAATAAACCTATTTTCAATTACGCTTATATTACACTTATTCTTGCTTTAATGTTTTTCCTCATGATGTGCTATTTCCAACAAGTTTGACCTATATTCTTATAAACCCTGTCTACAACCAAATGTAACATGGGTTTAAAGAAACATGCTAATGCATAAAGCTGATACAACAGGTACAAACCCATGTACAAACCTATTTTTATATACATAGAACCCAAGCAACAAATACACAAATGCACAATATAAATACTCCAAATACCAATGACACACTTTCTACATCAGTATATTGTGCTCATAAGGCATATCAGGGGGATTTAGGTCTGTCCTTGTCCATAATTAAATGGCTCTCCGTCACCAGCATACAATTCCCCCTGACGGTTTACAGGTCAAAGGTCGGCATTCAGAGTTCATAACTCTACTGCTGATGTCATGTATGCTGCTACAAGGTGGGAGCAGTGGGTGGATGGATATGACATTTGCATTTGTGTGAGAGTGTGTGTGTCCCGGATGTTTGTTCCCTATATGGGATAAATTCCCACAGTGAAAGCTAGAAGTGGTTCACCAAATTATACATTTCTTCTGCAACTGCAGGTCCTTTCAGCATCGATTCTCATAAATGATTCAGCAGCTGAATGGTACGTAGAGTCATTCTGTACAAACTGTTGCAATAATGCACGACAAACAGCATTACGACACATTGTTTCCTCCAGCTGGTTTGTTATTAAAAGCTAAAAGATGGATATGGACACAGCTCATTTCACTTCCCATATTGTTGAGCAGAGGCATGCCAAATAGGAAATATAACGTCTTTGTGTGCCTGAATAAAGGAATGAGGTGTTAATTGGCAGCTTATGTTCTCGTTTTGGCTCATTAGTGAGATACTGTGTTAATTGAAATCTCATAAATGCGGTATTTGCTGGTTGAGACATAAACAAGCAAGCTTTGAGACATCCTGTGACTTTGAGGTCTGGTCACACACAAAAGAAGAGAAGAAAGAGGGAGAGAACCAGGAAAGGACCTTCCCTCAGGCGTGTGTGTGACAACATGCTGTTTCTTCCATTTTCATTCAACACTCAAGTAGCATTTGTTCTCAACACTTTGGGATCTGTCAGAAAGTCTGTAACCAAAAGGAAAAAAAGAGTGTGGGTATTTTGGGAAATACAAGTCTGACCTCCAATTCACTGTAAAATGTAAGCAAACAGTATACTTATTTATTGAATGGTCAGCGGGTTGTCATGTGCTTGTACTGTACACATTGCCTTCTCATAATGTTTTGTGTTTGTACATGTAAATTGTGTTTTGTTTGTGGCTACTTTGTTTGTTGTAATGTGAGTAACATGTTATGCGTTTAAGTGTCCATGTACAGACTACAAACAGTAGGATACCACCTATCGGAACATTATTGAGCGCAACACATCATTTTTGGGATATATGTGCACTTCTCCTGCATAAACTAAATAACAATAAGATGGAAACAAAGTAATGTAACGTGCGTATCATGCGTGTCATCATTGTGCAACATGGCACATTTAATCAGATAATAAGCGGTTTCTGAGAGCATGGAAATTGGAACAATCCCGGTTGTCCCAATCTTAATTATTTATCAGAATGTTTAAATGACGCATAACATACAGAGGGAGTCTAATACAAAGACTATTTAGCTGCACCAACAATCACATTACGTCTGATTAAACAGACACTTGTTATCAACATAGTGATTACAACATAGTAGTGTATTACACTCTTTGGTCAGTTGGCTGATGTACTGGTGCAACATCTACATGATGTAAAGGACCCCGAAGCCACTCCCTAACATAGATCAGATACATAAAAAATACCATATTAATAACACCATTTTTGTGTTAAGAAAGTTCTGTTCTCATGTAATATAAATATGCTGGATGATAAAAATATATTATATAAATACTAAAAGAGTACTTTTTTACATTTTTTTTTTTTGTATGGGAACAAGGAGCCCATCTATGTCAAACTCTAAGCTGTCAAAAGGTTTTTTAGTTCCATGTGCTAAAATCTACTGTATCCATCTACCTTACTGTATCTACCATCGATACAAAAATGTGTGGTGCCACCTACGGGTGACAGATTATACTTTACTCCTTGGTTATACTGTATATTGTGGGTGTCAGAATTCACATTAGGACCTTTACAAATAGCATTATGTTAGATTGGTGTGTAGGACGAACTCCCATGCATATTCACTCCTCGCAGCTAAACTAGATGATATAAAGCACTGCAACAGTGTATCTTTTTATGTAACACAAATGTATTTTTAGCATTAGAGAGATTTTTCTTTTTTTTTTTGCAGCAACATCCCGTCCCCCATATATTTTGCATAAGATGGAGTGTTAACTATGCTTCATGATTATGGGATGCAATGGAATAAAAATGAAAGAGAGAGAGACAAAAAGAAGAGAGGACATTGTATCAACAAGAGGAAGAGGCAGAAGATGGAAGAGAGAAAGACAGCAGACAGACAGACAGACAGACAGACAGACAGACAGACAGACAGACAGACAGACAGACAGACAGACAGACAGACAGACAGACAGACAGACAGGCAGACAGACAGACAGACAGACAGACAGACAGACAGACAGACAGACAGACAGACAGACAGACAGACAGACAGACAGACAGACAGACAGACAGACAGACAGACAGACAGACAGACAGACAGGCAGACAGACAGACAGACAGGCAGACAGACAGGACACAACAGTGAAAAAATGCAGAGACGAGAGGGAGGGCAGAAAATGAACGAGTTCATGAAGAAAACCAAATAAAGGATTATTACTGTATTCACTGTATGCAGCATTTTCTTTACACAATCACTGCACAACACTGCAGAGGTATTAACACCATCTGATTTCCTAAAAGGGTTAGATGTGTCATAGAAATCCATTAAAGGTGATAGAGAAGAGGCAGTAAAGACAACTTATTGTCATATGATGATCAAAAGTTAGACTTTAAAAAAAAGCACACAATCAAAATGTTGAATATTTGAGAGGCGGTCACCTTTATAATCAAAAGAAAAGACAGAGGCTTTGGTAAATATATTCAAGTATATTATTTATATAATACTATATTAAAGTTGCCAAGAGAGGATGAAAGAAGATAGATTTTCAATTCCCGATTCTCTGTCCAAAACTGTTTCCCACTTTAGCTGAGTCCACACAAAACCCCAGGCTTAAATGTGTAAAGAAATCTCAGCTGTTGACGTGGCAAATATATAAACATTCCCGGAGCAAGACACTAGCTCCAACAGAAATTCATTCTGATTAAATCTCCAATTGTTCTTAAGTTCTGAGAAAAGAGCACGAGGGTACAAAGGTACAGTGATCTATCAGCCGTGTGACTTAATGACGTTTCTAGGTGGCCTTTTGGTTAGACACGCAGGATGAGAGCACATGGATCGGAGTGAAACTCCTGTGTGCTTTATCATCTTCTTTTAGGAGTCCTGGCTCAGGGAACCCCCCTGTCTAATAGGGACATTAGTCTTCTGTGAAGTGGCATTTGACCAAATGCTTGCCATTTAAAGGTCAATAGGAAGCTGTTGTAATGAATTCAATTACTTGTTGAGCAGTAATATCAGGACAAACCTGATTCATTGTTTGGGATCATTAATAAAACTGATTTAGTGTAGCGCAACCACCCGTGCAGACAAAAACAAGGATTTAGGAAATGAAACAAATCTGCATTCTGTCAACTGTACAGCAAATCATCCTCGTTAAAGATATATTGTAAATCCACTAAGACTAAAGTCCACTTACACTGACACAGAACTCGACAATATTTATCTTGAGCTGAACGAAAGGACATGCAGGCACATATAACACGAGCAACATCTCGACACCACGTTTGCGCTAAAAGGCACACACAAAGTCATGTCTTCAGGACTTTTGGGGACATTACTTTGACTTACAATAATTGAAAGAGATTTACCCTCATGGTTCCAGCCAAATCCTAAACCTTAGGATAACCTTAACCTTAGTGGGGATGGGAATTCTGTCACCAAAAGAAAGGCAAGTCCACACACACACACACACACACACACACACACACACACACACACACACTACGTCCCTTGATGGTGAAAGTGGTAATAGTTGTATTGATAAAAGAACCACTGGCTGGGGACAGCAGAATGTGTGTTTGTTTCTGTAAGATTAGATTGCTTTATGCTTCAGGAGACACTTGACAAGGTGTTAGAGCTTAAATGATGTAGACAGTAACACTTCTTGGTGTTATCCATACTTTTTGCAACTGTTTCTCCCACTCGGAGCAAACCACAGGGTTCAAATCAGATGCTCACACATCAGTGCTGGCAGGGTACATAGCTGCTGCAACGACAACTGTGCCTGTAGCTCTGCTTTATAGATGCATAAACTCAAACATAGAAAGGCATGTGCACAGACACAAGGACACACACACGCACAAACGCAATATGTCCAAGGAAGACACAAAACATCACTGACAGCCGATAAATAGTAGTCACACTCAGATGCACACACAAGCATAAGTATGCAGCGAGCAGCAGCAGGCAGGTAATAAATTAGAGGGACATGGGAGGAAAGTGCTCGTCTTGCAGAAATGTTCAACTATAATAATTATTACATTCATTTTACAGTGACGCCTGTTTCCCTTGAAGGATTCACAAACTGAAGACACAGTTTAAGGGCCCATAATCCCCTGAAGCTCCATCCTTGGTGCAAATAGAAGCACTGACATTGCAACTGGAAGACTTTGACCTCAAAATGAAAAGTCTACTATTCAACCTTCAAAAGCAGTGACAATGAAAATAGTTATTCTGAAGACACCCTGAACAACAATTATATTTGGCACTATCAATATTTAAAAAGCATTTTTGGATTAATTTCAACAGGTATCTCCTGAGGTGAACAGAGGAGACAACCCTGTGGTAATGATTAGTTCTGGAGCTGCTGAGTAACCTGTCCTTGGACACAGAGGCATTATGGGATGGGGACATTTTCTATTTCACAGCTGGGAGCCCTAAAGTTAATAAAATATATCTTAGTATAGTCCCACAGAGGGAATCATTTATTCAGTGGTAATGCACTAAATCCAAAAGGTCCTTAATAAATTTAAGTCTTGGGAAGCATATAAATTCTGTTTAACTTTTGAGGATGATTGGAGTAGATTGACAAAATGTTTCTGGGAATAAAATAACCTATGATTTAGAAATGTTATCTAATTATTTGTGCATTACTTTTACAGCACTGAGGGGTGATCTGAAATGCTAAACACCCACATGCACAACGCTAACAAATCTGTATCATCATGTATACTTCCACAGAATCACATGTTAACAACCACACAATGTACGTCCTCAGACACACACAAAAACAGACCCTATGCCCATTCAATTAAGGATTACAGTGATACTCATTTAACCAGGCTATACAAATGCAAATGGCTGACATGTGAGCCCGGGTGCTCTAGTTGATGCTTCAGCATCACAGCGACACTGTTCTGTAAGACACTTTGATAAAGCCAGATCAAAGGAGTGGGGAGAAGAGGCATTCAAGACCTCCAACAATAGCTCTTCTTAAACAGTGCCAGTAATTGGAAAAGCACATCATGAATAAATATGAGATTTTGGGCTAAAATATCTGTAAACAAGCCCTTTAAATGCATTTAACTGAGTCTTTAAAACACACATTATATTACACACCTCTGCTCAGGAGGTGAGAAGAAAGTGTGTGTTGTCAACTTAACCTGGCTACTTCTAACAAAATACACAAGTCCAACACAAGGTTTCACACTGAGCTGCATTGTTGAATTCACTTTAATTCCCATCCACTGGGATTTGATGTTGCACATCCACCTCTTTCCTAAAACTCCTCAGTCTCTGTCTGCCATGTCCAATTCAACATTTCTGCTCACCCATCCCTACAAAGCCTCTCTTCCCTAATATTCTGCCTCTTTCATTCACCATCTACCTTTCCTTTCGCCTTCTTGCATTCCTGTCGCTTGGTTTCTTCACCTTCACCCTTCTCCTCCTGCTATCTCTAACACTCTAATCCACACTTGCCCTCTGATTTCTTTCCCTATCTTGTCATCAATGGCTTGTCCTCTCCCTTCCTTCATTTTCACCTTGCTCTCAATCATTTAGAAATCTTTGCCTTTTCTCTTTCAGCACACTTTTTGACACTGCTTCTTCAATTTCTCTGTCTCACTCTCAGAGTGCATCTCTTTAACATCATGCTCTTGCTTTTCCCGCCTCCATTTTTTTCCTCCCCTCTTTGCGCATCCCCATACTTCCAAAGCTGTGTGTTATGCTGGCAGTTTTGCCACTCTTCATTTTGTACTACCTGCCTTACATCCACTGGGTCATGCACTAAGTATACTTAAAGGAAGCCAGGAATGTGGCATAGCAGCCTTTCCAGCATTAATTTTGCATCCTATCACCTCTTTCTACTTATCTTCCTTTAGAAAGTGGCAGGATAGCAGAAGGACTGGCTGACATACATCACTATCCTTTTTTTTCAGTTCATTCCCACTCTCCCTTCCCCTGTGATCTTTTACCTTTAGCAGGCGTACAGATGGCAGGAAGGCAGCATGGCACAGTTTTCTGATGGTCCAGTTGAGTGGCCGTGGTGCATCCAGCTGGTTCATGGTGCCCACTCTTCACGGTGCGGCCACTGGTGCCCGGCGGCTTTTCCCGGGACCAGGATCAATGCTGCCCCACTAGGGGGGCAAAAATGGGAGAGGATCTCCAACTCCAACAGCCGAAAAGCACGCAAGTCCCAGGGCATGACCCTCGACGGATTACCATCAACCACTACTGTCACCACCTTGAAGCCTTTACTCCCCCAAGCAGCTGAAGCTCTCACCTGTTCAGCTCTTTGCCCCCCTCCCCTCCCTCCCTCCCTGCCCTGTCCTCCTCACCGGCCCACACAGATCCAAAGAGTCCGAGGCAAGCCAAACCTGGAGCACCAGGAACATCCGATTCCTCTTCCACCAGTAGCCAGAGTGTACTCAGCTCTGGCAGCGAAAAAAAAAAACAGTGTACAGTATTTTCCCAAACAATGGAGCAGAGCGCAGTAATGCTCAACAGAGATGGTGTGAGAGGGATGCAGGTAGAGGAAGAGAAAGAGGAGTGAAAGAGATGGAGATGAGAGGAGAGGAGAGACGAGCAGTGCAGTGCAGTGCAGTATAGCGCAGAGGGGAGAGGAGAGAAAAGGAGAGTAGCGCAGAGCGCATAAACGGAGCAGCCTGACAGGCAGCGGCTTAGATTTGAGGCTGCAGGCACACTACTGTCTCTAAGATGAGAGGAGAGAGAGAGAGAAAGAGGGAGAATGAAAGAGAAAGAGACAGAGAGATGGAAGGGGAGACTGAATGGGGAGACACAAAATAAGATCCAACACAACTGATGAACAAGCTGAAATTGAAACTATGGGAATATGATGGAAGAGAAAAATTGGCTCTGCGCATGGTAAAAAAAAAGATGAACGATGGTGAGGAACAGAGAGGGGGGATGGAGAGAATTGACGCGAAGAGATGGGATGAGGCACTGTTTGGTGGTCAAAAGGGAAATGAGTGAAGTGGAGTCAAAGCTCTGTCTTACAGAATGAATTCAGATGGAGCTTGAGGATTGAAGCGCATGAAACAACTTGGTGATGTAGCAGCGGCGAGGATTACGACCCACTTACTGATTTGCATGTGTCATTTTATTTATGCATAAAAGCTCTAAAGTGGTTAAACAAGAGCATTAAAAAACAGAGCTTTTCATGCGAGTGTATTCTTGCACCTCCCCCTCTCCCATTTGATGCAATTCAGTTTGCTGTATTGGCATGAATATTAAGCTGCATTCATGAAGAAAAAAAATTACATTGTGTATTGTACATTATACTACTTACAAATTAACAATATCCAATCAGGCTTTTCACGCCAAATGCCCTTTTTAACAACTGTAAGGCCCACATATTTTTAGTCACCTCACTTTTATGTTAACTTTAAGCAGTATATATATAATACTTGTTATCTATTTCTACATAAGTCTGTTGGTTATCAGGTTTTATTAAAGGCTCAATGAATATTCTCACTGATTTTGTTGCATTAGAAAAGATAATTTTCTCTATATACGCTCCAACCATCCATAGACCTGTAGGGCCATGAATCATATCAACAAGCTGTCAAAGACTAAAAAGCTCGACTATGAAGCACAAAAACAAAAAAGGTAAAATTCGTCAGCTATTGTTGCTTCTTCTTTGTTGGTGTTTGGTGGGCCTTTATTTATATTTCTAGTCACTCATCTACAGTGAGTTATTGTCAAAACCTAAGATATATAAAGAAGAAATTAACAAGAGGCCGCAATGCCAAATTGGGCCAGGGGCATAAAGAGTGTGTGTGTGTGTGTGTGTGTGTGTGTGTGTGTGTGTGTGTGTGTGTGTGTGAGACCACAACCGGACCACAACCATCTTCAAACTTTATTTTGATCTCAACGACACTGATCTACACTGCATTTTGCATGGTTGTGGTGCAAAATGTGACAACATCTGTCCACAATCAGACAGAGACACGGAAATATAAACATCTGGCAAAGTACACAAAACCACGTTTTGCCATGATGACACACAAGATGAGGAGGGGTTCACTGATTCTCCGGTGTCGGAAAAAAAGCACTGAGTTGTTGATGACAACACATCATGCCTCCTGTTAGATGTACTACAAATTGTCACGATAAAAAATGTTGTTTCCATTTAATGTCAATATGAATGTTGCTGCATTAAGCATCAAATATACCTGAACAACAATTTCTCAAGTTTAGCTGCATGGGTCATTCAATATATGCAAATAATACCAGGTATGGACAAAGGAGCAGTTTGTCTATATTTGATCTTTCATAAGAGGGAACCTTAAATGATATGCTGCCATATCCATTCATAATAGCATAGAGTATCTTACTGTAGTAATTGCTATCTTCAGTCACCACCTCACAGTAAGTAAGTAAGTGTTTTGCCCTGGCAGTCAGGGACTGACATTAAGAATAGCCACCTCACTGACCACCGGTTCCCCTGGGGACCACCGAGACCTCTGGGAGATCTGCCTGTCAACCGCACAGCTCGTCACTGTGGAGATGGTGTGTGTGTGTGTGTGTGTGTGTGTGTGTGTGTGTGTGTGTGTGTGTGTGTGTGTGTGTGTGTGTGTGTGTGTGTGTGTGTGTGCCTTTCCCCCCCAAACCCTCTCACCCCATGAAATGGTTCAGCAACCACATCCAGCTCGGACACTCATTCTGCACTGCCTGCATCCCGACTCTAGATGGCAACCTTCCAATGCACAATTTCCTTTCCAGCCTCGGTCCTATCATTCAAACCTGACCCCTATATGCGGCTACAATGACAGTTATGAATCTACCAGTTGCTTTACAACAATGGAACCAGAGAGACAGCCTTTGTATTACTAATTGCATCAGAATACCCGGCAGATGAAGTCAAGTCTGCATTATTGTAATGCCAAACAAGCAGCATACACACTGCAACCACCAGGGGGCACCAGTTCAACACACCTGCTGCAGACAGAGCGTGTCTTGTTGGTTTTATTCTCTCACTCTTCTTGGCTACACTACTTATCACAACATTAAAAGGTATTAAAGCACTGGCAAAGAACAAGAACAGACAAGATGCGCTTTAACTCTCTCACAGTGATTCATGTCTCCCCATGGGAGCTTAACTTGGCAGAGGAGGGGAGCAATTTACTGTGAATTACTTGAGTGCTTCAGCATTGTATCGGATGGTGAAGGCAAAACAAATACACATTAAAAAAATGATTTGTCCATCACAGTTTCAGATGAAGTGGAGGAATTACATTTCATAGTTATTTATTTTAAAGTGAATTACATTTTTATACAAGAATCAGAACAGAAAATACTATCAACTTTAATAGACCCTGCCATGTAAGCATAGCATGAATACTGTGCCGACCGAAGTCACATTACTCTACTGCCTATAGATGTGGATTTA
Source organism: Cottus gobio (assembly GCA_023566465.1). Lineage (NCBI taxonomy): Eukaryota > Metazoa > Chordata > Actinopteri > Perciformes > Cottidae > Cottus > Cottus gobio. Next base: position 14,175,959 of record CM042218.1, on the reverse strand, counting down.
TGTTGTATTATCTAAATGTAGAAATATGTAAATTTGCCTGTGTGAATGTCTGAATCATTTACACACAACCAACAAGTAGTCGTGAAGAAACTGTACTTCATCATCTGCTGTATATGATGTGTAATAACAGTGAGTGGGTGGTCTGTGTAGCTCACTTCTATTTCTATAATAGATGGACCTTGTGACATTGCCTATCTGCACTGTGACAGTTGTGTGAAAGAAGTCCATTTCCACCTGTCATTCAAACAAAGCCAGGAGCTTCCCAGTAAACTGCTCGCTCATTGCAAATGTGTCTTTCTGTTGGTATTTGTGTGGAAAATGTCTGTAAAATAGTAGATATTAGAGTGTCTGTCTGAGTGAAAGAGATAGATTTATGCAATATTATTGGTGCATTTTATCCACAACCTTTTAATTGTAGACCTGTGAAAAAAGTACTGAATTGAACTGACCAAGCAAGGGGAAGAGGAAAAAGGTGTCAAATGTGTTTTCTCTGCTACAGCATTCATATCTCTAAATCACCTGTGTTCTCCACACAAAAATTCAAATCCATATTTAGAGTCACTCACTGGTTCATAGTTAAAGAGAGATTTTCTCAAATGATTCTATTATCTGTGTTTATCTGAGGCGAACCAAAATTGCTGTCAAGATGTAAACAACCCGTTATTTCCTGAAATGTCATTGTGTTTTGTAATACGTTGAGTACACAAAACTCCATGAGTGCTTGAAGGTACTCCCAACAAATCACCCTCTCCAAATGTACCGTACCTCTTTTGCTCCCACTAACTCTCTTGATACAACCATGTGCTTATTTCTGTCCTTTGCATGAGCACATTTCTTACATTTCTTCAAATGCTAAAATATTGACATATATAAGTCCAAACGTACCCATCTGTGTTACAGGAAGCATGTTTTGAAAGAGAGCCGTGGTTAGTGGATCAATACTAGCAAGGTCAACAATGGTGAAAAAGTACCGTGAAGAGTTGTAGATGACTGCGTAAACCAAACAAACACACAATTACAGAGAATGACACTGTCAGTTCTTCAGTAAAACAAGTGGCTGAAGGCACCGTGATAACAAAGTTGTCTGTTGAAGATTGATATTGCCAGAAGCCTCTTATATTTGGCCTCCTCGCCCTCTTCTCTGAGCGACGATCATCCCCTGGAGGATCACAATTCAATACCTCCCTCCATATGAGTCAAACACAATGCACGCACACACACTCACACACACTCACACACTCACACACTACTACCCCCTACTTCCCTGGCCCTGAGGAAGCAGGAAGACCTCTGCTGAGTCGGGTACACTTTTCCATCTGGAGAGGCAATGATTATTAGCCTGCGGGATGGAACCACACACATCACACACACTCACATACACACTATAGCTCTCAAAATGTGTTGTTTTCTCCACTTTTGTCTCTCACTATCAGGCACTTGAGCGTGCTCTTATGCCAATGCCCGTTTGCAGTTTAATGCTTCCTAAAACATCTGAAACAACTCTTTACCCTTATAAACTCAAATGTTGTTTCTCATGCCCCACATGTTGTCACATAGAGTATCTATCTTCACATCCCCAAAATCTGGTCCACATTTTTCAGCTCCGACATTTAGGCCTCGAGCAGTACAGCTAAATGATATTGGCAGGTGCAAACAACAACTGACAAACAGCAGAGCTATAGGTTAAGGCAGAGGTAGCAGACTAATTATAAATAATAGCCTGCAGCGGCTGTCCATGTCTCCATCCTTTATCACAGTTTAACATAATGTTATTTTAGATGAGTAAAGTTCCGATTCATCAGCCCAGATTTACCTGCCAAATGAAATTTATCTGAGCATACAGCCTCATCTGACGGGATCAAATGGTCTTATATCTAGACCGAGTGAATTTACAAAAATAATTTACACACGAAATCCCAATCAAATCCCTGTCTTTCAAATGTTTTATGACTCATCCTGCACTCAGTCATATAACACAGCACTTCACTGTTTGTGGCACGTAGTAGCTAACAGAGCAATATGCAGAGAATCAGGAAGAGACGTATGTTTGGATACAGTGGGCCAAAACTTTACTTTCACTTCATTTTACGCTAAACGACCGGTGGAGTTTTGAAGTTGGGTGAGTGGGGAACTTGGACCCTGGTGCCATTGAGGGAGGCTGGGCGCTGTGACACAGAGTTGGTTGAACGTTTTCCTTTCTTCTCTTTATGCTGATGCTTTATTTCTGATTCAACAGCAGGTGAGGGAGAGCCAACAGTCTCTTTAGCTCCATATTACGCTAAACTCCCTCTTTAAACTGTCCACCACTCAAATATCTTGAATTGGTATACGTCACAGTACAGAAGCTAAAGCGCTCTTAATTCCACTTCACTGGGAACAACATGAAACATGTCTTGTAGACCGTCACATGGGCAAGTAGTGAAATTCAATCAATTCCAATAATGAAGCGTTAAACTTGCCATAATGTGTTCTGCACCCAATGTTGCATTATAATAATGTACAGCATTATCAGGAAGTTGTGTGACAGACTCTGTGAAAAGATTCCTTTGTGCCATTTCACCACTCTCCTGCTAACCGTGCTTATAGATGATACCGTTACACCTGCACGTTCTTCCTGCCTCTCTTTGTAATAATGTCAATGTCTATCAATCATGCTGAAGCGCCGGGGCCAAGAGTTAACCTTTTGGTGAGAGAGACACAAGTGACACTAATAGGACAGGGGGGGAAGGGAGGGAGGGAGGACAGCAGGAGAGGTAGATACAGAGGACATGACAGGGACATGAAGGGCTGAGTTGTTGAACAGTTGACCCTACGTTAAGGAGAGAGAGACATGTCTAGCTACGAGGTAGATGGGAGCAGAAGGAGTTGACAATTTAACACTGAAAGTTTGGTATGATGGAAGGAAGCAGAACTTCAACAAGCTCTCTTCCAGATAAATTCAACCTTTAAGTTTAGCACATATTTCATGCTGTGAGGTTGTCTGACAAAGGAACAGCAAGAGTCAATCTTCTTTTCTCTGCAGTAGAAATTATTTATGTGGCATTTGGCATTCCCCAAAATAGGAAATAGTAAAGTATCTCACAACTACATAATTGCAGTAGAACAAGGACAAGCACCATTAGATTCACAGATGAGATACTGGATTCCCATAAACACATGAAATGCATCCCATAAATTAGATCTCTCTGACTTAAAGATATGTGTTCTTCCAGACAAAATTGAACATAGTGACTTTGTAACTACAGCCGTGTGTGTTATCGTGTTGTCGTGTCATAGAAATCAGACAAACTAACAGTTGAACACATTCACTAAAAGCTCAGTATGTGACATGTAAACTATGAAGAAAAAGGTGACACCATCCACAAGAAGTGCTGCCCTGTGTTTAAAAGCATCTCATACACCAAATGACAGCACACCAATCTCTTTAACACCACAACCCTTTCAAATGTGTGACGTCAGAATAGAGCAATAAGGCAATTACAGTAAGTGCACAGTATGAATACATGCATCAGGAGTTGTGTGTGTGTGGGGGTTGTTTGCAGCCGTTGTTGAAAAGCAGCTTTAAACATCTCCAGAAGGGAGAAAGACATAAACAGCACTCAGCGTGGTGCAATCACGGAAACTCTCCATGTAATTGGCAATGAATAACAATGAATTATATTTGAGCACGACTGGTAATCCATGGAGAGAGAATCATTTTGTAGTACCATGCCACCTAACCTGTGAACTGTATGCCTAGATTCAAATACTACTACATCTACGAACAGTTCACTTTGAATGATGCTGTCCGTATTTCATTGTAAGCACTGAAGGTACCAATATTGGTTAAAATATTTCCATTATCCCTAAGTCAATGATTTGAGGTTTATAGTGACCAACAATTCTTAATAAGATTAGCTTTGTCAAATGACGTCATTAAACACAATTAGTTGCTTTATACTCTTGATGCGTGTGTTATTTATTGCCAAATGAGCATAACATTGGGACTCTGATGTATTTCCCGTAAACCCTCAGTATAAGAGCAGTATTGCTACATTCACCCTTTCTGCCATGAAGGGTTTACCCAAAAAAACATCAACACAGCAATATGTCGTTTGTCAAATAGAGAGCACTATAACCCTGACCATGACTGCCAAGACTCCAGAATCATTCAATAATATAATATAATATATATAAAACATATCCAGGTCAATAATGGTGTTAAGCTACAAGTTTCTTCAGAAGTAGAGTTTTTCGTGATTCCATCTTCTGTCCGACGAAGCAGAGAAGTGTATCTATGTATTTATCCATAGTAAGAGAACATCCCATCAGCCCTCTGAGGCACCAGTCTGATACTGACTGAAAGCAGAATTAGAGAGAAGAGAATGAAGACAAAGAGTTAAGAAGTTGGGGGAATGGACTGGGGAAAAATACAAACAGGAGGCAAACGGCACTAAAGAGCAGTGAAATAAATGTAGAGCCACAACCATTTGAGATAAACACTGTATACTCATTTCATGCATATCCTTGTTGGACGTCAACACTGAATTGCTTTTGCATAATGTGGCTGCATTAAAGCAGCTGAAGCGATTTAAGCCCTCACATAACATTTCACATCTGAATCTCTGCAGAAATGAGAAAAGTAATTGCTTGTATTTTATTCGTGTTAAACAGTAACATTAACTGTCCACCAGGCACGTGCACAGACATTTTGGGGGGCAGGTGCTCAAACCAAAAAAAAGGGCACCCATCGCCAAAATTATTTATGAAATTAAAAATAATAATAATAAATAAATAAATTCTCCCTCATTTGTTTTACTAGTTGATGGCCTGATCCAAGATAAAGGAGAGCTGCTACCCTGAGCTGCTTGCTGCAGTTCCCTGTCCTTCTGCTTTTGGAGTCTGTCTTTTCTTGGCATTATGCTGCAAATTTTGTAAATGAGATAAATCAATGTTGTGCATAATAATCAAGAGTGACTTACATAATCTCTATAAAGCTGACAACACAGTACACACACATGTTTTACTGTTTTCTGACTAGACAGCTAGCTAGATTAGACAGCTAGCTTACATTTTCCTTATGAATAAAGATGATTGGCTACATAGTACATACTGATCAACATACTTTCGAAATTGTCTAAAATTTATACAACAACACAAAGAAGATGCCTGCCTGTATATCTCTCCCTCTCTCTCTTCATTAAACATGACTAACATCAGTAAACAGCTGGACAAGGCTTGTGAGCGCCGCGGAGCATGTCGGGGCGAAATTCTCACAAGAACTCAAATAAGTGCCCCGTCAGATATCAAAACACATTTGGGGGGAATTGATGACAGAGAGAGTAATTTTTAAACTTAAATACTGATGAATGAAGAAAAAATTGGGCTCCAGTAGAAGGGGCACTTTTCTCATTCAGGGCAAAAGGGCAGGCGCTTGAGCACCACTAGGGGTCTATCTGTGCACGTGCCTGCTGTCCACCATGGTAATTCAGATCATACCAAATCTATGATTAATTTCTATCTATGATGAAAGCACAACTAATAAGTCCCAACAAGTTTTTCCCAACCAATTTAATACCGCTAGCAAAAAAAACAATGCTACATGACTCAACAAATAATATGATTTTCTTTTTCTCTGAAAACCTTTCAGTCTTTCCTATCTACAGTACGAGACATTTAAACTAAAGATGACAGATGAGTGAGCTTGTTGGACTTCGAAGGAAGAGTTGACATCTTTGTAATGGAAGATAATGAAATGTCTCCATATGATTTGCCTCATGGGAAAACAAGATTGAAACCTGCTGCACTCCAGATATTATATGGCCCTCTGTGGGGCCATTGTTGCTAGTGAAGATGTAGTTCTGCTAGGGAGAAATAAAACCATTGGAAATCTGTGTCAGATACGTCGACCAACTGCCGCGCTTTGCTTATCAGAATAACACACTTGATTGTGTCAAGAGCTGCTCTTTAAGATTACAGGACACAATCCTTGCAACTACGGTAGATGATGCAGGAGACAAACGGCAGCACAATTACATAGAATGCTGATTTAAATTGAGTAGTATTTCAAAGAATCTTCACAGCGTATGATGCACCCGTGTGATTGCATGTCCTGCAGGGTTGGGAGAGGTTCCATCCACAGTCTCAATTTGCAACCTGGTAGGCAGATTACATTTCTTATAAAAATACAGAAGTTGAGTCGAACCTTTGTTGAAGTCAGAGAGGAGGATGATCCATCTGCACAGTTGTTTCATACAAAAGCTAATGTGGTGGTGCATCTCTCTCTCTCTCTCTCTCTCTCTCTCTCTCTCTCTCTCTCCCTCTCTCTCTCTCTCTCTCTCTCTCTCTCTCTCTCTCTCTCTCTCTCTCTCTCTCTCTCTCTCTCTCTCTCTCTCTCTCTCTCTCTCTCTCTCTCTCTCTCTCTCTCTCTCTCCCTCCCTGCCTTCCTCCAAGGAAATATGTGCAGTACCCATCTGGTATTACCTGAAGCCCCAAAGTCTAGTGCTCAATGGAGAAATAGAGCAAACGCCACTATCACTCACTCACTCACACACTCACTCACTCACACACTCACACACTCACACACTCACACACTCTCACACACACGCACGCGCACGCGCACGCGCACACACACACACACACACACACACACACACAAAGAAATCTATAAATGCCAGATTAGTTTTAGTGCTTGCTAATCTTCTGAGTCAACAGAGCAATGCAGACAAGGCTCAGTGTCAGAGGCCACTTTAATGAGCAGTCACTCATTTCAACCCAATACTGCAGTGAGACTGCTGTACTCAAACAAAAAGCCTTGTTTTTCACCACTCAGTGTGGTTTTACTAGACTCTTGAATTATTAATTAAATCCAGGATCAAGTTGGGAAACATTTAGTGAAACTCTAAAAGCATGACATATTTTCAAAGGCTTGGGTGAAGAATATTATATTTTTATTCATCACATTTCCACCTTTAGAAACAAGACCCACTCCCTAAACTAATTATACACATGGCAATATTAGCTTGTATAAGACAAGCATAAGCCATAAGGCTCCTGCAATGTTGATGAGACGATTTCCCTCTGGCCAAGAAGGCAGAGTTTGGATCAGTTGTATCTAAAAGCTCCTGGCTACTGAGTGTTTGACGTAGCTTGTGTTTAGGAGTGTTTCCAGGTTGTCCTAAAATCCAGGACTCAGACCTCAGCTGAGTGGATGGAACCAGTGAGGTGAAATAGTGGATGGCACAACTAATGGGTCCACCTCCTCCCTTTACTCCAGGCCTCTTTGAAATGAGCCCCCACTGAGAAGACGTCACTCTAACACACAAACATACAACTGCCAAAACTGGCATATGCGCACACACACACTAACACATGCACACGCACACGCACACACACACACACGCACACGCACACGCACACGCACACACACACACACAGAATGCCTGCCTGTGTGTATGAAAACAAAATGCCAAACTCCCTTGACATAAATTCTGCATTAGCCGTTGAGAACCTCCATGTTGCTGTAGCAACATAGACATAGTGTAATTACCGTCTTTCGGGTGAGTGTAATAAAGCTAGACCCACAGCCCACTGGCCCCGGGGCCCCTGGTAATGGTTTTTATGGCTATCATTATTACCACACCGCTACACCAGGAAATACATATGAGGATAGGGTTCGCGTCAGAAAAGAGCTTCAAAGCCACAGTTCAAAGACAGGCTGCGACACAGGTTTCAGATCATCGGATCTCTATTCAACATTTGCATAAATGAGAATATCTAGATTTACATAAAAAAAGGCAGGACATCCTTCTATAGGGTTTTTGGCAACAGGTTTGAGGAGAACCGGGAGTAAACAGACTGGGTGACACCTGACTGCATGCTACTCATGAAATATTGATATTTTCGACATAATAAAAATACCGGGGCTTCTCACAGCACACTACGGGGGAGGCAAGCTGCCTTATCTGAATTAAAGAAATAAAGAATAGTCGAGAGCTCAGGTTTAAAAGAAACTAAGTGTGGCTGTGTTGCCGGTAGAGATCTCATAGTACAGCTTTGTTCGTGACATCAACACACTGCACCCAAATCTACTGAAAGGAGTGGAATGAAAAACTAAAACGTAGCATTTCTTTCTGCATACAAAACAGCTGTAATCTAATGTGAACTGTTTAATGGAAGCTGTTTTGGTTGAGGCATGACTGAGCATTTCTGAAACGTCTCTGTCTGTGTCTCTCTCTCCACTTCTGTTCCTCTCCTCCTCCTCTGTCTGAGTGAGGATAAATTAGCGGAAGGAATTCAGAGCAAGGCTGCTTAGACGAGGGTTTAAAAAAGCTTTGATCAGGACCCATGCCAGTAATCTGACAAATCCATAAGGGGAGCACCTCAAATCAAGTTTTTTTTTAGTAAGAGTCTATGTATTGCTTGAGCAAGTCACCATGCCCTGTGTTTATACATATGTGTTTACGCCATGCTACCTGGTGATAATGAACACAAGTGAACGTTACACACCTTCTGCTCATATAACAGTTTGATCATTTGGTTTCTTCAAAATGTTCATTACTCTCTATGAGTGTACAGTACATGTACGTGTGTCATCCAGCTGGGGAATAGATAAGAAACCCACACTAGTTTGAAATCCTGCACTCCAGGTAGAAAGAGATTTCACTGTGTCTTTTTACTTTGGCACGATAAAGTGCCGCCCAGTCGGCGCCCTGGCCTGGAAGGCAAGTAGCAGTGTGGACAAAGCTAACTCAAGGACGATAGCACACTGCAATCAGAGGGTTATAATGAGAAATAGCTTCTCAATTTAATTTATTAGCCGCTCACCGTGGTCTTTCACAGTTCACAAATGATCCAAAAGCCTTGCAGAGAGAAAGGATTATAGAGCTGTCATAATACCCCCTCCTCCATAAAAGAGAGGGGGGTTGAGCGGATCTGCAGATTAGTCAAATGAAAAGGGAGAAAAGATGAAACAGAGAGAAAGAAGAGGCAACAAATAAGAGCCAAATTAAATCTAGAATGTCAATGGTCACATATTTTCTGACACCCATGCATATATATGTCTGCATGGCACTTTCAAGGCCACAAGAAACACTTTGAGCTCTGGGTGGAGTAGGATGTTGTATTTCATCTACAAAAACGTGTCAGCTCCTTCTATCTATTTTTAGATATTTAGGCAGGCAGTGCAGGAAAACTCACAAATAGTTCAGGGGAACTTGGTTCTAGCATCAGAGTCAACTTGAGTCAAATCGCAGCGCTGGTGAAGAGCAGTTTTAAGGTCAGGATGCACCTTCCATGAGGCAGTCCATGTTTACACACACGCACACACACACGCACACACTCACGCACAATGTCTATCAAGCCAACGGCCAATACCGCAGCAAGGTGAGGGGGGAATTATGGCCACAGCAACAAAGGTTTGCCATGCGACCTTATCAAACCCTGTTCTATTGCTTTCCTTTCCCTCCCCTTTCCTTTTCATTGCCAGTGTTCATTTTGCCCTTTCTATCCGCCCTGAAAAGTTCACTATCCACATCATCTCTCTGAATTGTATCTAGAGAGGAGATCTCCTTAGGTAGAATTCAACAAAAAAGGTGTTTGTGTGTGGACACACACACACACACAGATACAAATGAGTTCTTTCATCCTCCCAAAAGATGCTTTGTCTCCTCAGCACGTTCTCCCACTATCTCACACCTCCCACCGCGTTCACAGCTTTAGCAAACTCTACATGATACTTGGTGCTGTTTCCAAGCTACTGTTGCTACGGATGTCAGTCAACACCCTCCACACACCATCAATGTCATTAAATAACCAGCTTATTTGTACTAACGGTCTGCCACTGAAACGTGTGTTAAGCAGATTAAGATGTTGAGGACTTGGCTGTGTTGGCATGCCAGCAGCGCAGCTTCAGGTTTGTTATGACTCAACCCCACCGAGAGTGAAATGAAAGTCTCAGCAGTGGCGTGACAGTTACGGAGAGACCATTTACGACTACTAATACCTTTAAATGAAAGGAAAATGACTTTGTTTTGTCCTTCTGGCTTTTTTTCTCCTGCTTGTAGTCCCTGGTTTATATGGTGCTGTGGTTACAGGGCACTTGATGCGTCACATTTCCACACATCTGTCTGTGTCCGTCAACCGCCGTCTACTCTAAATTGACTTACTACTTAATTTATCTTGAATTAGTATGAGGTGTAATTACGATGGGCTAATGATTTACAAAAGGCTGCGAGTCCTTTCTACCCACACTGTTGACTGTGTCCTACAATCCAATACAGTCTTTTGACTTTGACACACCTTATTCTACAAGAGCTACTTCCTGTTAAGCTGATCATCTTAAATCATTCACACGATATGATTGTCATTTTAACTGAGGGGTTTGACACCTGAGAGAGACAAGACAAGACGTATCAGTCTGTTGAATCTTCAAAAACGCTCATTATTAAACAGCTGTGTTACAAAGTAGAAGTTCCTCCCACACAAATAATCTTTGGCTGAATACAGACACAGAAACCAGACAACAGCCAAGTTGTTGTCTGTATTCAGCCAAAGACAATCACTTGACTTGATGTTTAGAACGTTGTCTGTCACCGTTTAAAATACCAAAGGTAAAAACCCAAAGGTTTGGCTCAGGACATGGCATCTACAGTCATCATGAGGAGAGATCAAGACAAGTCATTTTAGTGTGTTACAGCTGTCTGTGGGTCATTTTTATTTAGATGGCTAAAACAAATGGTAGAAATTAATATTATTTAACTTTGATGCTACTTCATTATTTATGTAAGAATTTAAATATCTTCACTGTCAAAGTAACAAAGTCGGACTGCAGGATGGAGAAAGACGTACCATTATTCTCTAAATAAGAAGGTATTAATTCACAATTAATTTTGCATAAGTTATAATAGTTTAGGGCACAGAAAGAGAGCGATCAATACTTGCTAAGTACTAGAGATGTCAGAAGCTTTCCTTTGTCAAGGTTTGCCACTAAATGTTCCCAAATTTAAAAAAATGTAATGCACATAGTGAATTTGAAGAGCATTAAATTGATACGTACAAAAAATAAATAATAATAAAAATGTACATCAACCATCAATGTGATTTTCAGCTTCATTTCCCCAGATGAAAGTAAGAGCTAGCAGGCACAGTGAAGATTTAAGCAAGTTTAGCCAGAAAGAAAAGAAAATAGAAAAAAACATGTTTGTTCGGAAACCAGAATACTTGAAAGAACAACACAACACATTTTTTCTGAGACATAATAGTGAACGTAGAATTTAAGCAAATACCATTAGAAGACCATCTGTACAGTCCATCTTTCTTCACACTTGGTTTTACACTAGCTTTGAGAAGTTAGGCACATCACCCACGTATATCGGTAAATTAGCTATTGTTAGTCTCCCTATCTCACACAATTTATTGTTCATGTTAGAAAGTGTGTTATCAATGGTCTATAATTCTGAGCCGTTCACATTAGGAGCCACAAGGGGGAACCAGAAACTCTGCCTCAACATAGCAGCAAGAATTTATTTTTAATTAAGCCGTAAAATATTGATTTCAGATCATATCTGCACTATGAGTCGAGGCCACTGTGTGCCCCAGAATAGAGCATTTGACATTGTATGATGATGAGACATATGTCTCTATAAATGTATCTCAAGTGTCGCTTGAATCATTATAAAAATACTATTTTATTAGTAATGTTTTTACAGTAACAGTCTGGCTTTAATATTATGTAAGTATACCACTGCAAAATGAATCAAGTGTATCTTCATGGCATTAGGGTGTGAATTGGGGTGAGAACACAACACCGGAGCTACAGCCTTGCTTGTTGCACACGCATGGATCAACCGGCTGGTCGGCACATTTCTTTGAAGATACTCGACTGATTACAGCAAAAAGAAACCACAAAAATGAATGGATGCAAATGGCCTGTTCTGAAAGCGGGAACCAAAAAAAGTGAAATAATACAAACTATGCTAAACTTGAATTCTACAAACTATTATATTCTTCGCTGCACCACCAGGAATAATGCAATGCAGACACTAACTATACTAACAATTAACACAATAATAGTCTTGAGCCCTGACAGCCACAGATGTTTCATCTCTGAACTCTCCTTTATATCAACTGAGTTTGCAGGTCAACCCGTCTTGGTAAGTTACTTTTACAAATGAACACAGACGGAGACTGTATGTTTATGGTTGTTTTGTATCTTCATAACCAAAAACAAAGGACAAGGCCTCCACAATCACACCGAACACCTCAACCGACCAATGACTGCACGACACTGCCCGACTTCACCTGTCAATGAATCCCTAACGTCTTGACAGACAGGAAGCTCCTCCCACTATTCTCCTGCTCCACCAGCGACTGCGTTTCAAAATCTTCCAGTGACACAATGATGCTTCGCTGCATCTGAGGTTGTACAGTTGTGTATTAGATGTGTTTGTTTCTAATTTTGTATGTTTTTGGCACTGCATGCAAGTGCAGAACAACTGGAGTTGTTTTGAGCCAACTAATGAACTTGATGTCACATTGATGATCAAAAAGGATGAATTCAAGCTTCGCAGAGGGAGAGACACTCTGCAGGCAACCCAACCGGCTCTGAACCTTTTCCGTTTTTCAGAACTAAAATGTGTTAAAAAGTTGTAATTTGGCTGATTGTGCTAACGAGCAGCGAAAGAACAAAAGCCAGATGTCCTACTATAACCCACAGAAAACACATTTCAGTGTGGGAGATAATGATCATTCTTTCAAAAAGCATGCCTTTTAAAAACAACACTAATTGCTGAACCATGCACCGTTTCCATAGTAACCACTAAAACTTTGCTTCTTTCAGACCTCTACCTCATGAAGTAATATCACACTTGGGGTCATTGTAACGACAAGCCAATAAGCATTCACACAGTTTCAGTTTTGCTTCTCTCGGTACAGGAAATACAAAAATAACAAATTTAATTGTCAATATAAAATAAAATAATCCACGGTACTTAGTGCCCTTATTACATAAGAATGCATATTTGCAAAGTGCATTAAGAGAGATCAGAAGTCAGATGGAAAGCTTGTTACGCTTGTACTTTAATTATCATGAATATTGTTATGGTAATATAGTATGTTAGGCTCATTGAACCTGTAATAACTGATGTTTTTGGATCGGTCCATCGCCTTTCACATAGTCACATATAGTCTCATTTTATGCATTGTCATTAAAATACGTATTTTAGCCACGCCAGCAAATGTGTAACACACTTGTTGTGGGACATTATAACTGATGCAAAGAATAAATATTAAGTGGGCAGATTTAAGTAGTTCGATAGATGCAGAAGAGGTATTGTTTAGTCACTCAGAACCACATCAATAGATATAGCAAAGTATTCCAGATGAAAGCATAGTAAATAAACACTATTTAGATGACTTATCTATACTGACAACAAAATTGTGACATGTCAGCATTTTGCCATTGTATGGCTGTTTTGCATTTGATTGATGGTATGTTTACATGTTTGTGTAACACTATGTAGTATGGTTTACATTTTTTAGTATGGTTATTACTTTTTCTTAACATGAGAGAAAAAAACATGACAAACATAGTGAGCATCAATGAGCCTAATCACAGCAACTGAAGATCACTGAGGAATGAAGAATAACTGGCTTTCTTAAGTTATGCGCTGAAGCCAGGGGTGATCCCAATGGGAAAAAGTCTTTGTTGTTGTTTGACTATTGTGGTTCCAAAATGAATCTCATTACAGCCGAAAGCTTTGGGGTGATGGTGTGAGCTGCAACGCTTTGACACCAGCATCCTATCTTGAATATTCTCCACACATTCACACATTAAAATACACGCACAGCCAAGTAGAGGCGTGGAAATTTCTCGAATTAAAGATGCATTGCAATGACAGAACATAACGAGGAGCTCTGGTTATCTGGTTATTGTTGTTGCTCTCTCTCCTATCTTGTCAGTATTTCATCGAGGGTGAAGCTTACAGAAAATGAGTTCAGCAGTCTGGCAACTTGTTGCTCTTGCTACCAATATTAGCTGCTCGGATTCAACAATGTTGGGTTGAAAAAACGTGCATGCAGGCTGAAATTCAACCGTGGTGTTGTTCACCCTGTCGGGAGGGGCAGTGACTTCAACCAAGAGGAAGAGCTATCAGGACAGAAAGGTCTGCGAGGCTAATTAATGCAGTGTAACAATGTTATAGGCATTCAGTGGCCAGTCTTAGAGCTGCTATGTGCCATTTTAAAAGATTACAGTCTTTTGCACTGCAGAAGGATTTATGTTTTGTTTTTGTAATGTTTATTGAGGTGGCTCCCACAGATACTGGTATTGAAACGATGCAGCTTCTATATTAGGTGAGATACATCGAGATGCATCGAGAATCACTGACAGGTGAATTGTGATCGAATCAAATCAACCTCTACAGTCGAACACACAAAGCCCACGCAAACAGACGTGCTGTCGCAGTCAGATCAATGGCTTCATAGATCCAAACTACATTGAATTGTAAAATTTGTCAAAAGCTGTCAAAAATATAGAGCAACTTTGTCTATAAAATATAGAGCAACTTTGTCTGCCACATCTCCACACCGCCTCCACTTGCTTTCAGTACTTACTTTGAGTCATTCACAACAAATCCACCACCGGGAAATACATTAGACTGCGGAACATTGTATTACACAAAGCCAGTCACAGAAATCACAACAAAATAGTTGCAGTGTGCATACATATATTGGTGGCACCACCTAACTTGATATTGATTTTAGAAAGTGGCAGTAACAGTGTTCATCCGTCTAGGCTGCTTTATGTGTTACTGCATAGACACTTGTCACAGCAGACATTTCAGCATGTCATAGCAGGCAGATCACAGGGTTAATCAATAATATGAATTAGCAGCAACAGCACTATGTTTAAGTGTTCCAGATTCTGAGTTCTGTTATTGTGCATTGGAATGGCCGACTGAGCCTTAATACTAGTTTTTAGTTCCACGTGTTCTTTGCCTGCTCAGACCACATTATACCCAGAGTGCAGTCACACAGGTGTATAGACCGTAACTGACTGACAGTTCTCCGACTCTTCGATTGTTCAACTGTACCACGGAATAAATTGATGCACCCAAAATGAACCTGATTGACCTGATCAGCCAAGAATGAAAACACCTGTGTGTGTAGAGCCTTTTACAGTATTTACAACTTGTAACATTTTATTATGTGTTTGTTTTGCAGGTAACAAAATGCAATTGCATTTATCACAGAGGTATAGATCCACACCCTGAAAGTAACATACAGACTTGCAGTGTGGATTTAAAGAGACAAATTTAAATTCACAGTGTTGAATTTTCTTAATGCTCTGTCTTGGCCTCTAATTTTCCTCGGCTTTCACTCATTCAGCTCTATCACTGAGAATTAGATTCTCAAAATGCATGTAGAGTAATTATCTCACTCACTGTCTCTTCCCATTGTTATCCTTCACACACCCACACACGCACACACACACACACACACACACACACACACACACACACGCACACACACACACACGCACACACACACACGCACACACACACGGCTATTACAACAGACTAGTTATTCAAAGTGTCCAATGATTTGAGAATAGCATAGGTGTGGGAGTATCACTCTGCTGTTCACATCCAAGCAACACAAAATCCCAAGGCTCTAGCTTAGCTTCTCTTTATGCACACACACACACACACCAACATCAATGCAGCTAGAGAAGCAGACAAGGGCACAGACACTCGTTCTACTATTATAAAATCATTGTTTACGTTTATAAAAATCCACAGCTGCATATTTATATAGGCCCTATTAACATCTGTGACAAAACAGTCTGACAGCCCACTATTTCAAAGTAAGTATTGCCTCAAAAAACACTTCCTCTGATATTTTCAAAGCAGTATATGTGTGCAATACAAAACAGCACTGGTTACTGGGGCATAACTGAAAAACCAGAAGTGGATCTCGTATCCCCAACCGTGCATATCTCCCACACATCTCCCGGCTCAGATATCACTGCCAAATATCACCCCAGATTGGCTAAGCATGATAGTCCATGAGCACCAGCTCGCAATGAGCTTTAGTTATTCTGACCTCGATCCATAAACAACATCAAAGTTCCACATTTCAAAAATAGAGTGAATGGGAACCTGGATCCATCAGATCCACATGGAGAATTGTATTCCCACCAGCCTGACAGATGCTGCCAAAAGACATAAAGTTTACATTGATTTTGAAGCACTGCAAGCACCCCATCACCTTGACACAGGTGCAGGAGACAAGAATGATGGGAGTGGAGTCAAATAACAAAAGAGAATAGTAGCGGGAATCAAGGCAGAGTCTGGGTGTGCAACCAGTTTCCAAAATAGTAAGTCATTCCTCTCTCACAATTCTCTCAAGATAGCCCACTGGTTCTTAACAGCAAATCTTGAAACGTAATTTAACAAATAATAACAGCTGAACGTTTATCATTTACAAGTTTGATAAGTGGAATGTTTTCCTTCCAGTCTTTCAAGTGGTCATCAAACTACTTCTGCACAACAATATTACTACAAATTAGATTTTGTACGAAACCGATTCAATGGAGAATTTAGCTAAAGTAAGTTATAGCTCCCAGCTGTCTGTTGTTCTGTTGATACTCAATTAATTGTAGTTATTTAATGTTTCTGTGACTATAATAATCCTCAAGAGTTGATTGATTAGCAATGGAGGCTCAACTGTGTTGATCATCATGCCCTACTTCAACAAGTTTTATAAATACTGTGGCAGAATTGTAGATAACCCCTGAGCATCAATAAAGATGGCAATATCTAAACTAATCAAACACTGTTTTATTATTTCATAATTCAATGCATAATGAACAGACAGCTTTACAAAAGATTACAGACTTCAAATGAAACTTGTTTATCCTTTCTTGTCTAGTCTTTGGTTCATACAACAGTTATTTCATAAGAATCATTATTAAACGCTACAGTTATGACTTGAAGATATGCAACAGCTAAAATTGTTAAGAATAAAATTGTTTTATGTTGTAAAGTTTATGACATATAATATTACATCAAAATACAATATTGTGTACTGACTGCAGTACCTGGTTTCCAAGGTAACAGGAGGTGGAAGACTGTTGAAAGCTGAAAACAACTCCACAGCATCTTGCGATGAGGTATCACAACACAGATTGACTGATCTACTGAGTATGTTTAATTATTGATAACTAAACTGGCAAATTAACCAACATGTTAGTCTTCCTAATTTCTCTCCCCCATTCACCCCCTAATCCCTCACTGCTGCTTAACTCCCTCCCAGGCAGAGTGCTATCTTGACAGCAGCCTTTCCCGGCCATTGATTTATCTTTGGGGAACGAGTACAGGGGGGCCAGTGTATCCTCAAAACATCTTACCGGTGGCAGCTGAGAGTTGAGCGCCCCCCTCTTGGTGGAGCCTCCTCTGGAGCTGAGCCTCTTCCACGACTCAGAGAAGCGCCCCCTGGTGGAGGGACGCCCTGGCCCGGATGTCCCGGACGCAACAGATGAATCATCCCGAGTGGAAAACGGACGATCCCTCCGCAACTCCCTCCGCTCACTCCACTTCTTCTTGGAAGCCATGGGTGTTGAAAATGTGGTCAAAAAGATGTGGGTAGTGAGGCACCCACGCTAAGACGAGGAGGCTGTTCTTTAATCAAACTCGTGCCACAGGTGGCATCTTCAAGTCACTTCAACTCTGCTGCCTACTGAAGCTTAGTTCACTCAGTCTCTTGGTCTCTCTTCTTTCTTTAAGTCTTCTCCTTCACTTTAAAAGATAATGCAAGAGAAATGTCCAAGTCCTTTCTCCCTGTTTCCTTTACTTTTTTCCCCTCTTCTGATCTTTTGATCAAAGGAATGGGACAACAGATCTTCACCTGCTCAGCTGCACTCCTGCGCTCTTCTTTTCTTCCCTGAAGCCTTCCTCTGTAAAGGGATGGGAGTCAGAGAGGAGAGGTGGAAAAGCAGAAGGTGTCTGCACCCTGTTGCATGTGCTGTTACTGTGGCTTGGCCGTTAATGCTGTTTTCCCTCCTCACAGGGGGGGAGAGAGGGAGGGAGAGAGAGAGAGAGAGCGAGAGAGAGAGAGAGAGAGAGAGAGAGAGAGAAAGGCAAGGGAAAGAGCAAGACAGGGACAGAGGGAGGTGGTTGGAGGGTACGATATTGAAATACGGGGTGAAAGAGACGAAATATTAAGTAAGAGCTCACAGAGTGGGCAGAGAAAGAAAAGGGAAGAAGAGCAAATGACAGCAAGACAGGTGGAGAGCGGAAAAATGGAAAAGCTACCAGATGAGGATAACAAAGAGACAAGAAAGAGTCTCTGGAGTGCAGGGTTCCTGTTGACAATAGTGCAGAGCTGCTTTGAGCTGACTGAGAGGCAGAGAGACAGACACCCTCTCTCACAATAAACACTGCGCTTTGAATACCCACAGCTACTAAACCTTCATCTCCTCCTTCTCCTCTTGTTCCCTGAGCTTACGTTCACGATCTCACTCCTCTTTTTGGAGCAGGGCACATGTCTCACACGTCTATTCTGCTTCTTTCTCTTCTTCCTCTTTGATGTACATGGTTCACAGTTCATGAGTTAAGCCACCTGAGCCTCAGTTTCTCTGTAGCAATTCCAGAGTAAAGGACGATACCAAGTGAAACTGCCAGTTGTGATGTTCTCTACTTTTTCAATTTGCTGCTGTATCACTCGTTTCGCTCCACTGCTTCTCAGTCAAAGTCTTCGGCTGTGCTACAAGGGATGCCATGCTGTAGAGTTGTGGAGTTGACAAAAGGTGAGAACTTTAGATATTTCTTCAAGCGTCGTTGTGAAGAAATAGTGTGTGTTACTCTGAGAATCTAAAACGCTTCTTGTTCTATTTTAGCCGTAAAAGAAAGAAAAATAATCTGGAACAAGAAAAAGGAGACACAATGAGATACACGAGAGAGAGCAAGAGATGTAGCGGGATAAAGACGGGAAGACAAAGTGAGGAGAAGTGACAGTGTCTGAACACCAGGGACATTGCCTTTGTAGCTCCCAGCAACCACTTACCAGCTGGGAGTAAGCTCCGCTGTGTGTGTGTGCGTGTGTGCGTGCGTGCGTGCGTGCGTGCGTGCGTGCGTGCGTGCGTGCGTGTATAAGAGAAAGAAAGAGAGATTGAGATTGTATTACTGAGCAAGAGAGATATGGGTTAAGTGAAAAACAAGACAGATATTCCCTGGAGGAGTAGAGAGAGTGAACAAGTGTGAAAACACATAATCACTACTTTTGATCAAGCATGGACGACACCATGGGGACTTCAAAGTCAGCCCTCACTACTGTACTGAATTATTGACGCAATAAACTTTGGCCAATAATAATGTATTTCATCGGAAAATCTGAATGGAAATGGAGAAATACAATATTGTGTTCTGACTGGCATGATTGATCAGCCAGTGGGCTCATTGTTTAGTCTCTCACCCCTAAACACAACACAAATCCGACTGTTGACAGTAGAGCTGCAACAATTGGTTGATCAGAATCAGAACCATTTATTGCCATGTTTGTTTTCACATTCAAGGAATTTGTCCTGGCGCAAGGTGCATACATTTAACATTTAACAATACACATTTAATAGTAAACGTAGTGCAATAAATGAGAATGAATGAATGAATGGATTAATTAATGAATATTTACAATTTGAGACAATTTGATTAGATTCATACAAAATGATTGATCATTCATTGCATACTAAATATTATTGGGTTTTAAACTGTTGGTTGGACAAAGGATAACATTTGATGACGCCCTCCTGGGCTCTGGGAAATGTTGATCAGTTTTCTATATTTTTTAACATTTTATAGACAAAGATTGAGAAAATACTCCGCAGGTATATCAAGGTAATAAATACAATTATTATTTGCCCAGTGGTCACCGTTATCTGTAATCATGTGCTACAATATTCCAGACAGTGGTCTATCCTATGCACACATTTGCGTTATAGTAATTTGGTGCATTAAAATAAAAATGCACACCTGATATATCTCAAAATATCTCAGCTTTTCTGACAATAAAATGCAAACGTTTAATAAGAAATTTCTCTGTTCAAGTTTCTTTTCATACAACGCGACAAACAAATAATAAATCATGAATCCAATGTAATATAATGATTGATGTGTTCTAGTTATTTGTGGGTGAATGGTTGGCTACTTTGCAGGACATTTTGGAAGATTACTGGTTCAAGTAAATCTTTTGTTGTTCTGCTCTCAGTCACTTCAACATCATTCATGCAAACTAGTTAGCTAACGCTACGTTTTTAGCCTAGCTAGCTGGCATGCTACTGTTTACCAAAACCTCACCAGCTCAACGATAAAACCCTCACTAACTATGAGGAACACCTTGCTTGACATAACTACAACATGTGTAAGTAAGTTACGTTATTGTTGACGTTGTCTTACCTGCCAGTAAATGAACAAACAACTTCAAGTAGACATTTGTTCTCAGCTTTCTGGCGCGGTGTCATTTTAGATATGACCACTAGGAGGCGCTGACGTCCAACATGTTCAATGTAACCTGGCCTGAGTTAAAATATGATAACCTATGATAAAAAAGCTTGAAATCCATTTATGGCCACATTGGGTGAAGATTAATCGGATAGTCAAAGGGTTTTTTCAGTCCTAAAAACAGTTGTTCTCTTCTTCACATCCGGGGTAGATCACCGTGACGTGTAACACGCACCTGACCTGCTGCGGACGTGCAGGTTATGTGTGAGATTGAAAAGCTCCGTCGATCCCCAAATAATAGTTTAACTGCTAAGTGCAGGCAAAATAAAATCATAATGCCATCGAGCGTGTGATCGATATCTGACTGATATTACATGTGTGTATTACATGTGTGTATTACATGTGTGTATTACACGGGTGTATTACATGTGTGAATGTGCTGTAGAAGTATTCTAATGGCATCTCGGATCATACTTTAGCCATATTCCTTAAGCTACATATCCAACGGTGTGCAGATAAAACATTAAATTGTAAATCAAAAATAAATATATAACAAAATAATGATACATATTTAAGAAAATATTCTACTTTAATCCATATTGGTGTTTAGTCTTTCTGAGCTAGAAGAAACCACTGCTGCATGCAACACCCACTTGTAACGGGGTGGTCCAGCAACAGCACAATCCAACAGAACTATGGCATGTATTTCAAATAACACACAATCGGTACATATTATCATATATTAACTTATGTGTGTCAGGTTTTACAGCTGTGTGTTGCAGTGTAACTTGTGAGTCGTGCAGACTGTATGCATTGCCTGCTTTGCTTTAGACACTTTTATGTTTGCTGTGGATGATTATAAGATATGAAAGGTAGCCAGATTAACACCTTGAATTATGTCTTTATTTTCATTTCTTATTTTCCCACAACTCTGTTTCACATTGTTGGGGTATCAGCTGAAAGGTTAAAATATAGTCATACATTACATACCAAAGGGAATAAATAAAGCTTTTTGGATGATTTATAAATGTTGTGTAAAGTGTCTTTGAGTACAATGAAAAGAGCTATATAAATTAAAAGCATTATTCAAAGAGCAGTTATAAGTCGATTAATTTACATATAAAAACAGTCAGTGATTTTTTTCCACAATTGCACTGTGGTTTTTCCAGCTTTTAAAATGTTTATGCAAAAGGTGTTTGTCAAATTTGATAATGAGACTAAAGCAATTATAGAAATTACACAGTGGATATCAAAACGGAAAGAAGAAGGTGGGTCATCATACTGATATGTTGATTTTTTTTATAGATTCTAAGGTGATCCCAAATCCTAATTTCTATAAATCCTCCTGTCACCCAGCAGCACCACCTTTTTAACATCAAAGGTCTACCCAGGTTGTGCAGTTGCCATGGTTACTAAACCGAAAACTTTGGGTTGCATCATCAGCGCTTCATTATAATCCTCCCATGTAGCATCATGTGCACTCAAGTACAATTTCTCACCATTACATCCATGAAAACACACCAGCAACAGACAAACAATCCATCACTCGCAAAATATTAATGTTTTTTTTACTCTTAGACGCCCACACACACACACAAACACACTCACACACACACAGACGCGCGTATAAACGTGCACACAAATGTGCAAAAATATGCAAACAAATATAAATCAGTACACTCTAGCAAACATCACCAGAGTATTTCTGGTTCTTGAAACTGACATTTAAATGGCCCAAAACTAAAAAAAATAAACATTATCAAAATCACCTACAGAGTTGCTCGCCTGAACAAAACACACCCTTTAATCTCAGATCATTTCATTAAATTTAAGTCTGTAAGTAAATTTACTTAGAGAGGCTTTTAAATTGGCTGTCTGATTAGGAATCCTTTTTTCTGGGGTTGTGTCGTGTCAAGCTCCAACAAGTTAGAGAAAAAAAGAAAGAAACGAGAAAAAAATTCTCCTGCAAAAGGTATTAGCTGAAGGATTATCAAAATGCTTGAGAAAATGTCTCTCTTAGTTTGTTATCTCCGACAACACTCAATGGCAGACTTTCTGTTTGCAGTTTGTTTTTCAGCAAAGTGCATCTCTTCTCTAGAGCAAAACAGGATTAAGAAATGCTTTGATTTTGAAAGTGTTGTATTGCATCACCACCTCAAAGAAACCCAGAAGTCTGGGATCTTATTGTTTCAATCCTTTTTAAATGAACACATTTATCTGGTGGCACACATTATTCATTTCAAGCTGAACGCCAATTTATCTAACTTTCATATTGCTTAGGTCAAGTCTGAGCTTTTAAATCAGTGCACATAAAATATTCTCCACAGTATGTGTCATCGACAAAAAGCCCTTTTCTGACAGTCTGCTTTGACTGAATATCAGAGTGAGAAATCTTTGTACTCGAGAATGTAGGCAAAACTGTGAGCCACAAGTAAAACATTCAGAACTATTCAATGTTTTCAGACTAAAAGCCTGATTGCAACCACTTTAATTTCACAAGTGTTTGATTTTAGTGTGTGTATATGTCCTGTACATAATTTGAAGAAGGCCTTTAACCCTTTGGACCCTGAGGTCATTTTACCTTAATACACTTGTACTTAAAATTCAAGAGTGAACATATTCTGTCAGGTTGTACACTTTTTTTTCCCTTGAAATGTTGGTAATTAATTATATGACAAAGCATCATTCTGAAAATAGCAGCAGTGAAATCAGCTGTTAAGACAATTTTGCAGATGAGATTATTTAAATCGTTTCAGATCCTAATCAGCTTATATTGTGTATACAAATATATTCAGTCAATACATGTAATTATGAACTCATTCTAAAATGGACACACTTTCTTCTGATCCATTGTCTGTGTATTATGTTGAAGATCCTGGAGAAAACAGGAAGTGTGTTTCCTACCTTCAGCTCGATGCACAGGGGGGCCAGAACTCTTCTAGTGTGAGAATTCCTCGGCATTTTCCTCTGGATGACAAAATCAGGGAGAGAAAAGAAAGTAATAAAGTATACATTGTACTTCATAATCTGAATGACTTCCAATTAAACTCTCAGCAGAAAGCGACTCAGTTAATTACATTTTAATTGCATTTCAAATCTTTGAAATTATACTTTAAATGAAAATGTTTTAATTTCTATAGTTGTGGTTTTATGTCTGCAGTTTTCATGTCTCGTTCCAAGGAGCAGTTGGTTTGATAGCCTTCACACTTAGCGTGATGCAATGTGTTGAAAACCTGCACCTCGTGTGACACACTCAGTCTGTTCCTTTCAAAGAGAAAAGCCAGGTGATATGAAGTTAAAAGTATTGCATACAATGATTTTAAGGCTAAATGGAAGGTCAGCTTTGCTGATCTGTTTCTATTAAGCAGGATTTTAATGATTTGACAAATTCTTCTCCTGAACTTTGCCTCAGATTTTGGTCCAGGGGTTATGAAAGTGCTCCAACCTCAGTTTATTACAAGTATTACAGACACGTAATTAGTGTTTCCAAATCACTTAGAAAGGAGGCAAACCGCAGAACTGTCAAACGGAGAACAATAAACATATTGAAAACACGCAATCAGACCAGATTTCCTGGGAATTTTTATTAATTTCCATGGTACTGATTATCCTACTCCTGCTGCTAATAATGTCTTTTCTCATCTGTGTCCTGGCCATATATTAACTGACAGCACAATGGGGAACATCCTGTTTTACGACAGCACATATTGATTCTGCAGGAGGCAAACAAAAGCAAAACATTATTCATGAAGTTAATGCATAAATGCAGTTCTGGTTTATGTTTTTAAAACCAACCATTTCCTGAAGAAAAATACCAGTCAGTGTTCAGAGAGTGAGAGAGAAATCGGGTCCATCCAGGAGTTACTCAGTTACCAGTAATCATTGGTACATGGTAGGCAAGCGTGATCGAATCCAGCATGTTTCAGCTCTCATCGGTCATTCCCTTCACAATATCTGACCATCAACTTCTCTTTGGATAAAAGCGTCAGCTAAATGTAATGTACTTTTTTGATATCACTTTTTCCACTTACTCATCATTTTCTACATTCTACAGTGGTTTACACTCCCCATCCATCCCCTCCTTCATACTTTTTAATTTATTCCGCTGTGAGTGCCAGACTCAGAGTCCGCCACACTCAAATGAGCAAATCAATGTAGGGAATTTGTGTAATGAATTCTGGATCTGGTCTTGTCCTTGAACATGGAACGGTCCACTAAGTGGCCCATTTGAGGCTTTCCTCCAACTCTGCATTTATATTTTCCTAATCAGACATTTAGGAAATGTGTTTCTTTTTACACTTTACTATAAATGTATGCAAAAGGAAAATACATCTCCCTCATTGTTATCCCCATTCTCTCCCTTGACAACCAGCGGTTGTCAAGTGTGATGAAAATAACAATATAGCTTTTTTGTCAAATGTATATAGTGGCAGAATCTGTTGGAAATAAAAAATAAAGTTTATCCATCAAAAGAGTACGAGGGCTGCTGTGTTTACCACACTGATAATTAGCCTCTGTCTGCTCTCACATCCTAACTAATTACTGCTTCCTCTCTGTGCAACAGAAAGGTTGGGGATGCATTTTTAAGCAGGCTGATGCCATCAATAATTCACGCACAGCATCCACAGATAATATGTGTTTCTGTGCCCGAATTTTGGAATTTCTATCAAGTATTCAAATACTGGTGAAGTATCACTGGCCCAAAGATAAAGAGATCTGCAAAATCAACACTGAAGCTACAGCATGAACTTTGTGAGCTATCATTTGGCAAAAATCAGTGAACCCGTGGTAAAATTAGAAGCATTATTTTTCTCCTGTTGATTCAACCTTTCTGCAGCTGTCTGTAATTCAGCTGGGACTCAACTAGCTGACAAGCCATAAGCAAATGCAGTATCCTGATTGGTGTCATCAAAACTGTCCATAGTGCTGCTGAAACTCCTACACATCTCACAGGCTGTTTGACAACAGGCAGCAAACCCATGACACTCTCAATATGCTCACCAGATGATGCATTGGTGATTTTTGAGCATGTGTGAATTTGATTGACTCACTCGTGCTGGCTCTCTTTCCAAGCCCCAAACACACACACACACACACACACACACACACACAAATGAGGGGCAGCTCATCACTGTCTAAATGACAAACACAGCCCAAAGCACGCTCACATTCTCATTCTCTCACAGACACACACACATGCGCACGCGCACACACGCACACACGCACCTGCACCTGCAACTGCACACAGATTATATCTTCAATGACAATGCTCTGCTGAGGGAGAACTAACAGGCCGTGACCAAATCTTCTGTCTTCAGACACTTTTGTATAAAACTATTCTTGGCCCTCAGCTGAGGCAGAAAATGCTGCTGTGCTGTAGTTGTTAGGTGTGATGGAGAAACCAAACATCTCATATGATGAAAAGTAAGAAGACAATCACTCTGTGGGCAGAGAATCCCTGTTCTGGAGAAATGTGCTAAATCCATGTTTCATCAGACTAACAGGGATCAGGCTATTGTGGATGATGTATACATAGAGAGCATATGGTTGCTTCAGAGTCCAACGGCCAACAGATGGAGGCGCAAAGCAAGAAAGAGAGAGAACATGGGGTGACAACGATCATTAATTTAGCACCCCGGCAGCCGACCACTTCTCAGCATTCATCTGTTAGCACAGCTTACATAATGCATTTTTTATTATCACCCAATAAATGTTCAAAACATGAAAAATGATCCCATGACAATTTAGTTATATGCCAAATCTGTGTCCTCAATTGCACTTTTTTTCCTCAACTATGATTTCATCACTTTCTGTGCATGTGTTCAATCATCAATATAATTGGGCCTTGGTATCATATTTATTTACACACTTAGCCCAAGCTTTATCTCCAAGAGAGCATTCAAATTCAAAATGGCCGATGTCTTACCAGTCTGAAGGTCTCCGAGTCTCCTTTGGGAATCACTTTCCTTCTCGCGCAACCCTCAGTCTTCTGAATCCTCTTCTGAGCAAAGGTCCTTCTTTCCTTGAAAAAAATAAATAACTTTGAACAGAAAGGTGGAGTGCTGGGTAATGTCTCAACCAGATGAGGAAAGAGGGGGAAAGCCAGATGATTGGAAGGAGAGCGAAACAGTGGCTGAAAGAAGATGGCTGGCTCCAGGAGTCAGAAGCCACAGGAGGGCAAGACGTCCCTCTGCTAGAGGAGGCGTGTTGGAGGACAGGGCATGACGCAGCCAGTGTATGTATGTGTGTGTGTGTGTGTGTGTGTGTGTGTGTGTGTGTGTGTGTGTGTGTGTGTTTGTGTGACACTGTCAATCTCTATAAAAACACATCTGGAGGTCCAGGAGAAAAACTGGGATGGGGATGAGGATCCAAATTTTTCACAATCATCTCATTACATCATCAACACCAAAATAAGTCAACCTTTCCTCCTAATATTATTATCAGGTACCGTATTAATCGGAAAACTCTTGCTGGTTTGTTTAAGTGCTTGTTATGGCAAGCCGTGTCTGTGTTTGAGCTTCAAAAGTCGGAAAAAGGAAGAAGATGAAGAAGAAAAAGAGGATTTCTTGTGTTGCAGCTCTATGCAAAACAGCTCTCATCTGTCAGCCACGAAGATTAAATAAATGTCCAAGGTGATGAAGATGAAGCAATGGCATCCTCTATGTCAATGACATGGCTATTCTCCTCTGCTCTTCGTCATTGGCCGATCAGTCTGCGTGTCGTTTCCTGTGATGAGTTGGCAAGGCCTTGAGTTTCATCAGGGCCAGAGTGAAAGAGAATGAAAGAGGGGATGCTCGGGAGGACCTGCTCCTGCAGATCTGGCTGCTCTCTGGGCCTGATGGAGATGTGGCAGGTGGAACGTCATCAACAAAACCACCCTAGTCTGAGTTTGAGTATGTGAGTATCTCACAGGTCAGGTTGCTAGGTGAGGCTGTTATGATGCCCACCCTAAATCCCTCACCCTCCCCACAAACACACATGACCACACACACACACACACACTGCACAGTTTGAAGGGAGGAGGGTTAATGATAGCAAATAAAGAAAAGTAAACAGCGGGTGGCTAACGAGTGCTAATTTAGTTTGGCGCTCTGCTATGAATTAATGAAGAGATCACTTGGATGCCACAGCAACAGAGGGGGGGAGTTGGACCACAGTGAGGGGCCCCTGTCAAGCCGCTGATCAATTTAGGGCCCTGAGATGCCTCTCTGTTGTCTGGAAACATGAGCATGACATAACGTCTCACTAGTATCCATCCATAACTATACGTTCCTCCTTTCATTTCTCTTGCCAGTCTCTTTCATCCTTAGTTTTTTTTTTAAATCTTTTGTTTCACCCTCTTCCTGCCAAGCTTTGCCTTTCCATCCATTCTCATCATTCCCCTCCTCTCCGCCATCCCTTTGTTCCTTCTCCCGTCATGGCCTGTCTGCACCAATGCAGCTGTGAGATTGCAAAGTGGTTCATCCAATTGTTGCCTGTCACATCAGGTACAAACTGGTTCTGATCAGGTTTCATTCATTTGCACACCGCTCCATCATGCCACTGTGTGTACCTGCTGCAGACACACACTTACTGTACGTACACACAATGAACATAATATTCCTCAAGCTTAAATTAAAAGTATACATGCTCGCATCAGAGAGGGATGACAGGTTGAAGAAAAGAGTGCGTGAACAAGATAAAGCAATTCAAATGCTTAGCATCTTACAACAGGTCCTCATAACAGTGTGGCAATTAGCAATCAATTACCTTACTTTGAGTAGCAGTGAGTGGGCGGTTCTTTTTAACAAACTTGTTATAGCAAATAGTCCATGTAAGGTGCAAATAAGAAGAGACACTAATTGTGGGAAAGGAGCTGGATGATGAGGGGGAGGAGGTTGAGGGGTGGACAGAAAAGTGAAGAAATAAAGAGGACATTAAAAGCTTCTGACCTGAAGTTGTAAAACTAAGGATAGAGTGTTTTACATTTGCTAAAAGGTGGACAAGAGGTTTTACATTAATGAGAACAAATGTCACTAAAAACCTAAAGGGAAGGATAAAAAGCCATTTCATCTCATTTTAAAAAGCCCTTTTTTGTGTTCACAAGGCAGAGCACTGGACAGTAGAGAAGCTTTCGGAGCAGACGTGGAAACGCATGCCCTCATATGTATTTTCTTGCTCTGTATCTGTTGGTGGTTGAATATATGTTCCGTGTTTCATATGCGATTGAAGGGCAGGGACATTGTAGACAATCGATCAACGCTGTGCAAAAGCAGAAAATGGTATGGCATTTACAAAATCTATATCTAATCAGAAAGTGTGAGCACGCCTTTGGGTTATGCAGTTTGCCCTCCTCAATACATAGACCACATAGAGGAATACATATAAAAACTGTTTCAGGTTATTATGGGGGCACAAATATTGAGCAACTGCATTCCATATTGAGCCAGCCAACAGAAAAGGTAAAAGCAGGTTTCTCTAAAACTAACTTTATGTCTTCTGGCTAACTACTGATCAAGTGTCTTTGAGGATTTACTTTGTGATCCCTGGGGAAGGAAACATGTTTGAAGCTTGGTTGAGGGATCAGCTGTATCAGTGACAGCCTGGAGCAATAGTTCTCAGCAGAGCAGCAGGCCCCGATGTTTGGTCAGTCACAGCAGACAAAACTCTGGTACAGTTTCTCTCGGGAACAATGATTAGCTTGGTTTAGTAACCACACTTCATGTCTCAACATGATGTGAACATGCAATTGGATTCACAGCAAGAATTAGGTTAGTTAGGAGAGTGAGGCAGCCAGCATCGGGTATTATTGCTGCCATCATTATCATCACTTTCATAGTCATCAGCCACATCACGATCACCAAACGCTAATAGCCGCACACTTCCATGGACATTTGGAAGGCCTCATAAGAGCAGATTGAATTCAAACCAGTGATCATCCGCAGCAGAAGCCTCGAGTAAAGCCTCAGCAAAGATGCATAACTGTGATTCTGTTCACAGCGGCACATTTAGCCTTAACAGCCTCCACAAGGTCACTTTACGACTAAATGAAAACGACTGAATTGAAGGGTCTTTTAATGTTATTACACACATGAAGCAATTTAATTTGCAGTTCTCTGAATTGTCTACTGGGTCATTCTGAGCACAATGCACAAATCTGTTGAGACACACTGGAAGTTTGGCTTTAAAATCCCATGCTGGGTTTCAGCGTTTAAATATCTCACAGCCCCTTTGAGTCCCCCAAACCCAACACGTAGCCACAAACTAATTGAATGAATGATTAAAATACAGAATAAGCACTTTTGACAACAAATAACTGCATCATAATCCTTTTT
Organism: Cottus gobio; assembly: GCA_023566465.1. Classification (NCBI taxonomy): domain Eukaryota; kingdom Metazoa; phylum Chordata; class Actinopteri; order Perciformes; family Cottidae; genus Cottus; species Cottus gobio. Next base: position 14,146,171 of record CM042218.1, on the reverse strand, counting down.
TTATTGCATTTCTCTGGGCCTGATTAGCCAGTATCGTGCTGCGTCGAAAGTACATGGCATACTTTCTAGGAATAGCTCTGACTGGGACAAGCCTGTAACCGTCACACCCATACCTCTTCATCTACAGGTAGATAAGGTTAATTCACTGTCGAAAGGGCTAGCGAGCTGATGAACCATTTGATGTGAAAGGGTAATTGACTATGTCTGAACAGTGTTGTGTGTGAGGGGAGATCAGGAGACTTTAGGTGTGTGTGTCAACATAGTGCCAGAAAAGATTACAGACATCATTAGGATATTCCCTCCGTGACCTTAAAGCGATCCCACCCACATCGGCACTGACTCATCAGTTCATAAAGAAGCCGTTTCTGGTCCCTTTGCCCGGGTTGCTGCTACAAGCGGTCATGTTGAAGGCACCTGGCCCCAGATAGCCACTCTTAGTCAAGATAAACACAGGAACCTGTTCCTGGCGTGGTCACAGGTGGTCTGCGACACCTTCCCTGCATGACGGGGAAATCAAGGCCTGGACCCCGGTCCAGATATGGACACGTAATCAAAAGCTCCCACTGACCCCATCTTGGGTGTCTTTGTGTGCCACTTCTCTGCTGTTACTGTGACATTAAGGAGACAGGAGACTTACATTACTCTTTAGGGCAGAGAGGACACCGGGAGAGGGGCTGCCATGGAAACGGACCCCTACACGGCTGTCAAAATTGTTTAATTATTCAGGACCACCATCACCGAGCATCAGCAGGGAATCTACTGGAACCGCTGAACCAATTGAATGGAGAGATTAAAGAATTATACAATGTGGAAACCTTTGGGGAATCCAGATAAATTTACCTCGGATATACTAAACTGTTGGGTGACAAAGCTCCTGGGTGGACTCAGCTAATGAGTATTTGTTACTCCGCACACTCAATTCATTTCTATGCAAATATGCTCATGATCACACCAGTAATTCACTAATGGAAGGCAGATAGGGCGCTATTCTTTCTAATGACAGGGCTCATGTTAGTTTTTGCCAGAGACATCTATTGCTTTCAATATGAATTTAGTTAGGACCAGGACCTGACTTGTTGACATTTGCCATAATATATACTTTTTTTTCATTGTCCAGAAATGTACAGTGAATATACTACAAACATACTACAAACCAAACCAGTCAAAGTAAGCAGGCCAAACCTGGTTAAAGCTCGCTGGTGAGATAGCCATGGGGTTAACTTGTTATCCCACATAAATAAGGTTGTAGCTATCCATGGAGAATAAATCCTCCAAACTAACATCAGTAATGGTAAAACTAGCCTAGCATAGCATTTACTGCCACCTCAGATTTGGACTCTTGAGTTGTTCATGAGCTTGAGTGATTAAGCTTATTTTAACTGAGACATAAATGTACATGTTTTAAATTCTAAATTAGTTTAAATATTTCGAGGATCTTATTAACAATTGGTGATTTGAGAAGCTGAAGAACAAATGTATGTTGATACTGTGTTTTCCTCTCATATTCAGTTTTTCCAAATGCAGAGTGCTGTCATTTTGTTAACCCGTTGCTGTAAAATAATAAGAGTCCACAAAGACAGTAAATGAGGGCACTACATTGTATTACAATATACAGCTCATAGCTAAAGGCTACCGCCTACACACACACACACACACACACACACACACACACACACACACACACACACACACACACACACACACACACACACACACACACACACACACACACACACACACACACACACACACACACACACACACACACACACACACACACACACACACACACACACACACACACACACACACACACACACACACACACCTTTGCAGTGTCATATTTTTAGCCTTGGCATTTCTCTAATTGTATTTGCACAGTTCAAAGTATTACATAATTAAAACTCAGCTCTAAAGCACGCTCAGTCCACCCATAATCAAAGGATTTGGAAAAAACACCCCGTTATATATATACATACAAATACATGTATAAATATATATACATACAAATATATATATATATATATTTACACACATATTTACATATTGATACTTGTCTATATAAATAACCCCATAAAAAGCTTTAGAAACTATCCGGTGGCAATGAGTATCTATCTCACGGATACAGAAACAATGAGGACGCTGCCGTGCGTGCCTTTGTGTTTTCTCCTTGCGGCAGACGCCTGGGTGTCAGAAGGAGCTGCTGTCCTCTTGCACATCGTTCTGCCCGCTAACTGTGTCACACCAATCTGTCCCATTTACAAAATGGTGTAAAGTGTGTGGGAGCACTCAGTCTTCACGGTCAGAAACCATTTTATGGACAAGTAAATTCACTATCTGAGCCATATGGTGGGCTGTGGGCCGTGAGGATTGCACCAAATGTATTTAGACAGTGACAGTTTTGTGAAGGATCTTCACACACTAGCACACACAGAAACAATCCGTCTCACTCAGCTATCGGCTGCAGCAGTGTGCCTCGTGTTTATCTGGCATATGTAAACTCACGTCTGATTTTAGAACAGTGCCTCTCGTGGCGATACATTCATACATTTCTTATTCCAACTTCTTAGTGCTCGTCCATAATGTATACTATTAAAAGCAACTGCTGCACTCCATCTCGCCATATATGATCACTGTATATCTAAACAGCTTTAAGTGGCTCTCCAGAGGCTCATTACAATTCCCCCCAGCCAGTGACTCCCCTCTGTGTTGGCGGCTTAAATGGTGACAAACAGTGAAAGTTATTTTCAGGCTAGAGCTTTAAGAGAGCTAATCTTGTTGTAAAAACTGACAATATTAATTTTAATTCAGGAGTTACTGTAAAGTCTTCATTTCAGAATATCATGTATGAAAAGTTGAATTTCAGAGTAGGCAGATCCTCAAAAATACTAGGCTGCCCCCAAGCGGTGAAATTGTATGACTATATAATAGCAAAAACGCAAACACATTGAATACAAATACTCCATTTGTATTCATATACCATTCTTTTCTTACTACTGCTGGAAGCAAAAAATGGAATGTGTTTTATCACAAAGCATAGATGTTTGTTTAATTGGCAATTTTATCACAAATGCTGAGTTTCCACATTGAAAGAATCGGCTTAGCGATTGACACAAAAAAAAAACACAGTAAAGACAGACACTATTCACAACCTGTTTGACATTTCCATTACATACTGTTTGAGTTATAACATATAACACCATATTTACAAAGCTCAGTTTCAATTAAATCATTAACTCTCAGGCTGTGTGCATCTTCAAAGCATCTGTTGAACAAAAGGCAGAGGCTGGAAAACTGTCTCGTTCTTTTGCTCTTTTTAACAGTAGAGTGGTTAAAAGGCAACAGGGTCGCTGTCCTCCAGAGGATCTCTGTTTCACATGATCCGACATACACTCAGTAAGTCACAGATAGACACTCATCATTGCTCAGTGGGGGAGCCCTGCTCACGTCCAAACAACCGTTCAAAGATTACACACTTTATACATCTGTATACCTTACAGCTGCTATATGAGCTGTATTGTACATATTGCTCCTCACTACTGTGCAGCCAGGTCACTTACTTAAAAGGCACCCTTTACACCATCTAAACACAGGGTTTAGCAATAATGTAAATTGAAAGCTCATGAATGAGGCAGATGGAAGGTAAAACATTCAATCATATTTGAGAAAAGAAAGTCATATATATTTGTGCTGCACCTGTGAACAACACTTGAGAAACCATCACTGTGAAGCGATAAATATAAGTATGAGAAAAATAAATCCAGTAAGTCCATAAAAAGGTGCTTAAAGTTTTGTTTTACAGCTGCACGAAGAGGAGAGGTTTTCCAGTTAAAGATTCAGTCGTTATAGACAAGATTTGTGTGAGGATTGGTAGAAAGGAGTAATGGCCTACATAGTAGTAATTTGTCTATTTAATGGCATTTCTTGTTATAAATTTCAATATGAATATGGCTTTGTCTTGTTACTGTTTTACACTACATGTTCATTTTTTGCTTAATATTGCTGTTTTATTCTTGCATGTATTTTCATTATTTCCCTTTGACCTGAGCTTCATCTTGTTTAATTTTCTGTATCAATCAAATGTGGTCTCATTTCAGGGACAATGCAATTTATTTTCATAATTACGCACGTGTGTGTGTGTGTGTGTGTGTGTGTGTGTGTGTGTGTGTGTGTGTGTGTGTGTGTGTGTGTGTGTGTGTGTGTGTGTGTGTGTGTGTGTGTGTGTGTGTGTGTGTGTATCTAATGGATTGTGTTCCGTTTGCAGACTCAATCAAATTCATTTGTTTTTTTAATTACAACATAATAAATAATACGATTGGTAGGTAAATGTTAAAGGTTGATTTGGTTTTGTTTTTTTTCAGTTCCATGATAAACACCCAAGTTTCATGATCACTTTGGCTGATAAGGCAAGTTGTGTCTTTAAAAGGAAAGTGCATTGACTCAATGGCCCCAAGGCCTACTAACACATACACACACGCAAAAAAAAAGAAGAAAAAGAAAAATACACAAAAATACTCACCCCATTCAAAATAAAATACCTTTCATCCACTTGAAATTGGTAAACATCTTTGCCATTGTTAATAAATTAAAAGGTTCAGCAGTTCACATTAATCAGCTGGTTGTGTGTATCTGGTTGTGTGCTGGAGTGTTCTGGGTAGTCAAGTTGTATTGATCACAATGATCATTGTTGTCCTGTGGCTATTTTGAGGAGCTCCAGGTCTTTGCGCATTTGAGCTTCAGGTGGCGTACAGCCGTATGCATCCAAACCCAGAGGCAAATACCGCTCCTGCAGCCCCAGGAACTCATCCCCCTGCCCGGCTTGTAGCGAGACCCACGGAGGGGGTGAAGACCTACCCTGGAACCCCCAAAGTGCCAGACTCTCTGCAGTGAGAGGGAGCAAAAAAAGGATTTGAGAAAGAGCAACTTTACCCCAAAATACAATAACTGCATAAACAAAGAAAGGGAAACAATGCTGGATGCTTGTCACTAACCTTTACTGTGCAGATCAGCAGCTTTGGTCATACCAAAGGAGACCAGATATGGTGCTACACCAACCAGGCCCTCCGGTTGACCTCGTGTTGCCATGAGCACTATAGACCTGTTGAAGAAACAATGAATATGTATAACTCTCCTATACTGGGCTGCAGAATATTTATATATTATGAAAGTTGGTCCCAGATTTTGATACCACTCTATGTCCATGTCAGAAATGCAAATGCTGTAGTGTGAGCAAAGTTAACTTATTTTCCCTGGCTCACCTGTTTGGTATTCCAGTTTTTAAGTACTGTTCCATCTTGGCATCCATCTTGGTAAATGAGGTTTTCTTGGTGACTTTCCCAGAGCAGGCATCCACTGAGACCAGGAAGTACCCAGGCTGTGTGAAGGGCATGGTCACGTCATTCACCTGGCAGGTAACAGCAAACAAAATTGGTTCAATAAACCCTGATTCACAAGATCAAGTCATATAGATAAGGAAATGCGTTTGGCCTGGCATGCTCACAGTAATAAAAGAGCTGTTATCTCCTTTCTGCTGCTCTTTGATACTGAGAGACTTGACTTCCGTCTGGAGGTAGGAGGTCCATGGCTCACTGGAAAACACAAGCTGAGACCGATCCACATTGGTCAGCAGTGGTGGCCTATGCTTTATGCGGATGAACAGACATCTTAAATGTAGCAACTCATACCTGTTTAGCGCCACATCCTTTGCAGGGTTGTGTATTGAGGGCTGGCATAGGTACCACTGCTGAGGGCGTTTTGTAGTACTTGGGGTAGGCCTTGGATGTACAGTTACAGGTCTGTTTAGAGGATGTGGTGGCCATAACTTTCACTCTTTCGCAGCCTTTTGCTGAACAGTAGCTGTGACCGTCACGGCCATGCCGGGCCCGAAGGTAGAGCCACAACAAGCTGGGTGTGATGGGAGGAGAAACAGAGTTTAATTAACTTAAGGAAATCAGAATGCTCAGCCATCAGTGTGAGAAGGATGACCTTTGTAGGTCAATGCAAGTCAAGGTTAAAAAAAAAAAAAGTCAAAGCTTAACACACTCTTTCTTTGGATTCTTTTGGGGTTCTTACCCAACAGTTTGGTCAAAGAAGTACTTTCTCTCCATCGGCCTCTTCTCCAACTCTACAAGGGAGACCACGGTGCCATAGTCTGTGAGGTCATCAAAGGTGTTGCTTTGTCTATCATTGATGTCGCCCATAATCTGAAATGTTGTGTCTGATGGGTAACAGAGTCCCACCAGCACCCAGTCATCTCTGAGAGAAAGAAAGAAAGAAAGAAAGAAAGAAAGAAAATCAAACAAAGCTTCTTCAAAGACCATTTGGAACTATTAAGAATGTTATGACAATAATTTGTTAATCAGGTTTTTCAGCTCAGAATAGTTCCAATGTGAGAACACAATGTACAAAACTGTTTAAAAAACAGGTCTTGTGGTTCAATGGCTTTCTTAGAGAAAGATATATTCTTGTTATCGCTCAAGACATTACAGAAATCTAGTGACTTACAGAAGCCGTAATCCCACACTTCATGCTGCTGACTTCATGTTACTCACTTGTCAAAGTTGATGAGAGAGAGGACAACCTCTCTTGGTGCAGGCCCACTCCAGTGCAGAGTGTAGCTCTTGCTCATCATTAGGATGGGCTGGTACTGCTGAGACAGTGCCCCCTGGCTGTTGATCCCTCTCAGTACCAGAGGAGCATCAGGGTATTCATCTCTGCTGATGGATAAACGGAGGTTGGGGGCTCCTTGTGTCTGGATGTACACCTGAAGGAGAAGAGGATGTGGTGGTGCAAAGTGTCAGGAAGTGACATGTTACATTAGGAGATACAGACCAACAAGAATAGGGGGCAGACCCTGACATGCTGTACCTGGGAGTAGCGGCCGCTGCAGATCACTCCACTCCACTGGGACATAGTCACACAGCCAGGATGTTGGATTAGGTAATTGTCTGCTCTGCCAACGTAGGTGTCCGTGTAACCCGTTACTGACCCGTCCACATCATGAAAGATGGAATTTTTGTCTCCATCCAGGTCGTTCTCTTCAAACCACTGCCCCGGGCGCCCAAAGAACGTCTGCAGACCCACCTGAGGATGATATTTGCAAAGAGTGTTGTGAAAGCCACCCTATTGGTTTTAGCACTATATACATGCAGGGTATTATTAAGTGCCACCTCTGTCAAATGTTAGTTAAGGATTGCTCACTTAAATGTAGCGGCTATTTACTGGAATTGGAAATGATTACTTTATGTTTAGGATGAGTTTTACAATTACATTGTCTGATTTAATGAGCGGAAGACAAACAACAAGTTACATATTAGCTTTTAAATGTTTTTAATTTCACATTTAAGTAAAGAATGTGCACTGTGCTGCCTTACTACTATACCACCACAAGATGGCATCAGTGATTTACAATGGTTTTCCATAAGCCTGACTCAGAAGAGAGGACAAGAAACGGTGACCCCTTTCAAAGTAATGCTTCAAATAACTGCCAACTCTGATCTGAACTGTGACCTAATTAATATGATTATTAATGGGGTGAAGAACAAATAGGAGCACATTTTTAAAGAGGAAACAGTCAGACCAAATGTACCAAAACGATCGGCACAAAGTACATAGAAAACAATCTGTCAATCCAAGGAGTATTTATAACTACTGGATTCCTAACAGCAGGAAATCTGCAAAAAAATGTAATGTAAAAAATAATGTAAGAAGAATAGATAAAGAGGAAGGCAGAGAGAATAAAAAAAAAGAAATGACCAAAATACAATATTTTTAAAACAGGATTAGGAGTCACAGGGGAGTACCTAAAATGTAACATGACCCCAAGCCATATGGTCGAACACCGGGAGTGAAACTTGCACCGTAAGTATTAGTTATTGGCTGTTATGAGCTATGATAGGCGTAATAAAAGCATGACACATGTAAACATGACACAATATGCCATTATACTGTAAAATGAATATGTATGCAAGCATAACTGCTTCCAAAGGTTAGTTGTATGTTGACTCTGAGTCTCAGATGAATGAAGTGCAATACAAGAACCTGTTAGCACTATGACATTCTAATATTAAAACTGTATAGTGTGCATAGATGTCAAAAATGGATGTTTACTTACAGTAGAATGGAAGTTGAGCTGAGACAGATTATTTTGTGGGGTGAGCTGCCAGGTGTTCTTCAAGTTGAATCCAACTGCGCTGGTATAACGTTCTGGTGTGGGGATGAATCCACGAAACGTACTCTGTGTAAGCCGCACCGGACCATCGTAGATCTGGAAACCTCGGATTGGGAAAGTCCTAGAGAGGAGAGGGAATAAGGCAGGACAAGCGACAGCAATAAATAAATGAAATAGACTGTTTTTACTTTACTTTGCCTGTCAAGGATCCAATTACTTTGTATTTTCTATTAATGAAACCATGTGGAATTTTAATTAAATTATCAAAAGATATTCATCTCTTTTAGTGGAACAATCTTCTCCCTGGCAAAAAAAAGAAAAAAAGGCTGACAGCAAATCTGGCAGTCATCACGATGACGACAGACGAACCAACAGAGCCAGATGTCACAGCACGGTCAGGAAGCCTGTAAAATGACTGTAAAGCTGTACACAGTGGCCACAAACTGGCATAAACTCTAGTTTTTTTAATAACAATCTCTGTAATGAGAAAGAAAGACAGAAAGAAGAGAGACCCAGAGGGGATATAAAGCTCAAAACTCTGCTCTCATTAGGATTGTCCACTCAGTCAACATGGCATTACAGCATCGTGAGACTATACACGTTTTCCTAATGGAAGTCCCATCTAAAACATAGTCAGTGAGGAAAAAGTAGTGAAACACCCTGAGTGCTTCCATTGAGAGGTAAACCAGATGGATTTTTGACATGACTATTAGTGAGATAGTAATATGTTCCCTTCCAAAGATTATCAAAAACTCAAAATAATAGAAACAAAAAAGGGATTGGTGAAATCTGGCTGAAATTAATTAAGTTAAGTAATTATTAATTGACTATGTATAAAAAAAACCACCAGTTTTACTGCCTAAAATATCACTAGAGGGAAGTCAGTCAACACAGAACTTCCTTTCACAAGCACACCTCCAGCTGAAAGCAGCCTCAGCTGTCCATCTGTCCAACTGCCCAATGGCCTTGCTGGCTCTCTCTTCCGTTTGTTTTCCCAGCATACGTTTATTTTGCTACACTCAATTCCCAAGAAAAATTGGTTTGAGTTGAATTTTCCTTGCATACATCTTCCCACCTTTCATCAACTCATCCTCTTGTTTATTCCGCCTCACCTGTTTCTAGGTAGGGTCCTCATCTTAGCATCAGCACCTCCCAAGCCCCAGTATTTGTTCTGCCCTCCGTTGGTCCCTCGGTTTCGGCTTTCACCCACAAACAGAGACTGTGTCACCTCCTGACTGGATCCTTCATCCTTAGGGTAGCTGCCATCACTGGAGAACAAGGAGGAGAAATGTATTACAATACTTTTTTTTCATGCACATATTGAAAAATGTACAGGATAAATGTTTGTTAATGTTTATACTTTTTAAATGGATAAAAGTGCATGCATCTATCAAAACACAGGGTTTTTGGCGAGGTCGTCTGCCAGGGAGATGTGAAAAGCAAATATGGCTGAATAAAATAATCATTATGCTAAGAGCAGAGTGATTTAAAAAATACACACCTGGCAAAAGACAGTCCAACTCCATTGTCTGCAAATCTGTTGAAAAAAAGATGAAATAAATATTTGTTAGTTTTACAAATGTATGTTATTGAAATATGATGAGCATAGTATTGACCAGTTATGGATATAATTGATAGGAATGCAAAAACTGGAGAGGTTAGTATAATGATTATATATAATGATGACCTCTCTGTAGGTTATAAAATAAACATAACTGTAGGTCCTCCGAACATGGGCCTTATTTTACTATTTTTCACCCTATAACGTTGGATGAGTGTGCTCAAAATAACGGCAGAAAATAAAACTGAAATTTGAAGTTGGGTCAAATGGTAAGTCTGTGGAAAAATAGCAATTCATAACAAACATTTATAAATGTCATCACATAAATTTGCAGGGGGATAACATTGTATTGCATTATAAATGTTGCAGTTTAGGTTTTTATGATGACATTGTTTTTTAAATTTTCCCACTTCAGTCCTCCGTTCTTTTGAAGACATTGCATTAATCACATCATGATGACTATGACTCATCTCACCCAGAGTCCTGGATGACGATGTCCCCTCCCCGTATCCACGCTCCTAAATCGTTGTTCTTGAAGGAGATCAGCGTGTCGATGACTGCTGCCACCCGTGGACGGTTAGGATCAGCATTCTGGTGTGGTCGGAATCTGAGAAACACACGCGATTCAATTATTATCCTCTGGACTTTCCATTGATTACATTGCCACACACACACACACACACACACACACACACACACACACACACACACACACACACACACACACACACACACACACACACACACACACACACACACACACACACACACACACACACACACACACACACACACACACACACACACACACACACACACACACACACACACACACACACACACACACACACACACACACACACACACACACACACACACACACACACACACACACACACACACACACACACACACACACACACACACACACACACACACACACACACACACACACACACACACACACACACCATAACTAGACTAAAAATCTTACTCTGCGGAGGTACAGCCATCTTATTATTATATTGGGACATATAATGTGTACGAACTGAAAAGGAGATTTGTGTTTTTTTTTTAAAAGATACTGCTCTGGATACATTATATATCCACAAATGTTATGAAAATATGGCTGCTAGAATATTAATGTTGTCCTTGTCTTTGGCCAAAGTGTTGGTCAAGGGGAAATATCAACTTGAATGTGTCGAGCAACAAAAAAAGGTCAGTGGATTACTTTGGAACTATCAATATCCAATATCTTCTCTCTTTTTCCACACACACTCACACGCTCTCTTTCCATCTACTTCAGGGCTGAATTTGGGTAGGGAGAGTGGAAACTGTATCTGTGAAGCCTTGTTTTCTCTGTCAACACAGACCTGACCGGCCTTCCACTAAAATGCAGAAACAGAGAGTAAAGCATCCATCTATCCCAGTCTATGGGCATATATGAGAAGATATCCAGCAGGGGGGTATAAAAACCTTCATTCACAAACATTTACACATTAGTAAACCACAAATACCGTGATATTTACATGGTGTGATTTCACACCATGATGCCTATGATCAACCACTATAGCACCCTGACAGTATACAGCTATACACTTTGTGCAAAAACATGCATGCTGTACAGTGCAGTATAATATACTAGTCAGTTAACACTTTGTAAATGACTGACTGTATACTTCCTCAAAATGTAAAATGATATTGCACACACGTTTCCACACATACACACCTGGCACTGTTATCTAGACACAAGTATTCCCGGGGGTCGGCAGCGCTAGCCTTCGTGGTCTTCACTCCTTTATCAATGAACAGCCCTGCCTGGGAAGATGAAAATATGGTTATAGTAAACCAAGAAAAAAGTTTTCTAAGGAGGCTTTTTCAGACCTACAGAAACCTATGACACCAGACATTTGATTTTATCATGATTTTAAAAAGCTAAACTAATAATAAATCCATCTGCAGATCGTAAAATCTTTCAGGAAGCAATCTTAAAATGTATCTGTCTAATGCCATGTATAGGCTATAACCTATTAAGCAAGGTTATTCTCCCTGATTAATATGTCAATAGGTTGAAATAGCTGTGTCTGACCCGGTGTACTTTGGGATCCCTGACACACACTTGTTAAATGGACTTAATAAATTGTCAAATTGATAAGCTCGGAATCATTACTGTACAAGAGCCTCATGCGTGTATCCGTGCTTTCGTAAAATCCTCTCTCGACCTGTTAGTCATTATTCATAATAATGAGCCGTGAATTTGCAGTATACTAATAATGTATATAATCCATTATTTTTTGATGAGCTCTTTCCGACACCAGAGAACATGAATATACAGATCAGACGCATTAAAGTGCATCAAACTACTGTCCGTCATCAGAATTGGATATCCTCCTGTGGGTCCTGATTATGCAACATTACAATTGCCAGAACTGTTAAATCAACAAGTCACCAGTCTGCCTGTATAACTTTGTGTTTACTCCTTTTGCTTTGTTTGTAAAATGTCTGTGTGAACAGCAATTGGACCAGAACTAAAATGTATAGTTGTTTCCCTTGGTAAGAAATAAATGGTCCAAACTACAGGTGTTGGACTGACAAACAAGACTGGTTTATTTTACAGTGTGGGACCTGAGGCAATAATAAATGTCCTAAATTTAAATCCTGGGGCAACAGAGTTATAGAGCCAATGCTATGCAGGATACTGTGGAAAGTATGAAAGGTGGTAAACAAAATTCCTGGAATTAATTTATAATGTTTATGAAAATGCAATGTATATTTACATGGTCTTTAACATATGGATTAGTTTTGTATGTTTAGAAAATGAATTGTAAAATAAATTAGAGGAAAAATGTCTGTGTGTCTTATGTATATGGAAAACTGTGCTCCGAGTTGGTCCTGTGGTATAAGCAAGGTATACTCTTAAACCTCTGGGCTCCTTCCTCTATAAGAGAGGCTGCTGTGGTCAGGCTGAACAAAGAACTTACAGTTCACCTGCCCGACTTCTGTCATTATACAACAGAGCGCTATTGTAGAGTCTACACACTCCGTGTGTGTGTGTGTCGTGTGTGTGTGTGTGTGTGTGTGCGCGCGCGCGCGCGTGCGTGTGTGTGTGTCTCTTTTTGCAAGTGAATAGGCATTAACTTGTGTAAATGTTTAACAAGTTATGATTACCGTTTTTCTCTTGTTTCTATAAAACACATTAAAGAGAGAAAACACAGAGGTTTGGCAACTATTATACTGCCCTATTTATGGAAGAGAAAGCACAAACCGGCGTGAAACGATAATAATAATAATAATAATAATACATTTAAAAAGAATTACTACTGTGATGATACCTTAAAGTTGGAGTGTACGCGGTTGTTGTAAAAAATCCCAAGGGGAGTGAGCTCTGCCTTGGTCTCTGGTACCAGCCCATGAGAGTCTCCGGTGGAAGAGCTGTGGAACACAAACCATATGCCAGCATCCTGGAACAGGAAGGAAGAAAGATGAGGGGATAAATCATGTGCTTGGTAGAGCTGGACAACATCAGGAATTTCATTATCTGGGGTCATAGACGCATCATCTGTAGGCAGGGCATTATAGAAACATACATAACCAATATGTGGAACCGAGCAGGAGGTTATACAGTACTTCACGTACTTCAAGCCCTCTAGAAAGAATAAACCAGGTGTACAAGTTTATATGAGCTCAACTGTTCATTAAAGTTCACGGCTCATGGACAGACAACCTGAATTTCACAAGCATACCCCCTACAAATATTTAGTACTCAGCCCCCCACGCTGTTTATACCAAAATTGATAAAGATATGGGATGAGTCTACTTTAACAGAGTCGGCTCACCAAGTTAATTCACCCCCCTTTAAAGCTGGTTAAATCCCATTTTATTGATGGATCAATTTGTTATGAGCATGAATATCTTCAAGTTTCATTACATAACTGATGTTATTACCTGAGAACCAGCAGCTGCATTGCTGATGAGATTGTTGTTGGGGTTGGCAATCCAGAATGTTGAAACTGCCCTGGATAACACCAACCACGCAAACAGACAAAGACAGAGACATAACACACACACAGACAAGCATGCAGAAAAATATATTAAAAAAAGGCTGTACCTTGGCATAAAGACTATGACTGATAAGCAGAAGACAGAGATCAAAGAACCCTCTGATCTTTCAAAATTCCCGCAATAATCCACTTCTCAAACATAAACCTTGGACAGGGACAGCTCTGTCAACACACACTCCTGGAAACAGACCTTGTTGTTTCCCTTACAGAGGCACTTTCATGGTTCTTGGTAAAACATAAAAACATCCCATTGAGAGTATTATTGCAGGGACACACACACACCCCCACACATCAAAGATCCCAGGGTCTTTATATTGCAACTGTTGCTGGTGAATGGATTGTATATTAAAAGTATACGAAAAAATGGTTCATAGAATTTGCACTACAACTATATGATCACTTGTATAAACCACACTCTAAAAAGTGCAATGTACCGTTTCTGAGATAATCATGTTAAACCTGTGTGCACCGACAGAGCAGTAATGGATCTGTTGCGTTAAAACAGCATTGTAAAGTAATAAAGCACAAGTCTTAATCAAAGTTCTTGACTTGTTGTTGAGCAATAAACTGTAAATATTCTTACACATTCTCTTGATGATGGTGCAGAAACTCGTGTTGTCTTTTACCACTGTGCTCTGCACTGATATCTCATAAAATAATTGTCCTAATCTCTTACTTGCACTCTGTGCTGGGTGTGGGAGTGTAGCCCTGGTAGACTTTGTCCTTGATGCTGGTGCAGACGGTCTCGTTGCGGTCAGTGGGCAGCAGAGTCCCGGGTCGTGTGAGCAAGCCAAGGTTGTGGTAGAAAGTGTTACGCTGCTCGATCCCATCCTCAAGGAAGAAACAGTGACCCAATGTGTCATAGCCGACAGTGTTCTTCACCTGGGTCAAAGAAAGAAGACCGCGCAATATTAAAAAGTAGAAGGAGACAAATGAGGATTTTTAGAGCATACTTCTTGACAGAAGAGGAAAATAAATACAGTTCTTTATCCCATTTATGGGATATAGAAGAGGTAGATTGCATATGCAGAAAAAGCTATTAACAAGCGCGTTCCTACTGCTAGGTGAGGCTGCCTCTGTAAATACTTTTAAAAAGTCCTGAAATAATTTCCTTCTAGGACCTTTTTTTATTAAACTGATCTGATGCCATGTTGAGAAGGGGGTACCAAGACAGAGCTACAAGAGAACACTCACATGGCCAATGTCCAGGAAGGAAAACAGGAAAAAACAGCAGTCAAACAATGTTATCCAAATTTTAGTGAACTCTATTTCCTGGATGCAGATGGGAAGAATGCTTTCAATCTAATGGCCTCAAGGACCACACACACACACGCACGCACGCACGCACGCACGCACGCACGCACGCACGCACGCACGCGCGCGCGCGCTGGATGAAAGCGACCAATTGTAACTTATTGATTCTCTTTCCAAAGAGACTTCTAGACAAATAATTCTATAACTGAGACAAGTATAGGACAGGGACGTTTGAAGAGAGATTATGGAAAATAAGGTGATTGAAAGGAAGCTAAAGAAAAGGAGGAAACAAGAAATTACAGTAATTCAGTGATGCTGTAATTGATGTAATTAATGACAGCTAACATTGCGTGGTTCTTATTAATAGGAGCCGTCTTAGACACCCTCCAAATATACAGATACAGCAGTCTTTTTTATGCCATCACATTCAATTGAGACTTCATCACACATAATTTACTAACCAGCAAACCGTTGGTGGCGTGGATGGTGAGGCAGCGGGAGAAGGAGTGGTGTATGGAGAGTCCATCCACATAGGTGGGCTCCCAGTAGCCTCCCTTCTGGTCCACATCCCCGCACAAGTGGAAGTGGAGGGGGTAGTGGCCTTGCTCCGCCTGTTGGCCCATGTTCTTCAGCTCCACATGGGACAGATGCACTGATGAGAAGTTACCAACAATCTTCCGGTGTGTGAGAGAAAGAGAAAATAAAGAGAGGCCAAAGTGGAGGATATAAGTTGCACAAGAAAGGATGTTTTTAAAATTAATCAAGCAACAACAATGAGCTATTATACACCGCTAAAGTAAAAACACCAGGTTCATATGTAGTGAATAGTATAGTGTCTTCCCACTCTGGTCCAATTAAAGGTTTAGGTCGACCATTCTCTGCGTTTGTCAATGATCCCCATGGGATATGAAGGCTATGTTGGCATCATGCTCCAGTAAGTAAAACTGTGCCAAAAATCACTGATGTTTCTCTTGATGAATAAGTAATGGGAGTTATAGAAGTACTTAATTAAAAGCTAAACCCACATTATCAAAACAAATGGACTGCGGAGAAAATTAAGTTAAACATGAATCAATAAATAATCCAATACAGATATGCTGTACAAAGCTCCCTAGGAGGTCTTTTTGTGGGCCTGGCATAATCCACACAGTCTGGTTCCTGTTAAGGACATATTGGCCAATCCTTCCAACCAACAGTAACTCACCCACAGACCAACTCACACAGACCGACACACACACACAGATGACAAAGCAAATCTGCAGTATTTACAGTTTGCAGGCCCAAATACTTGCTGTATGTACATCAATGCAAAGACAAGCATATATACATACATACATACAACAATAAGCGTTTTATCTTTGTCAAGACGGGAGTGTGTGATGGCTCTGTTGTTAAGGTCTGGGAGGAATCATTTTAAAGGCAGATTGTGTAACATAAACCAATGGGTTAAGCCAAAAAAAAAAAGAACTTTAAAAAGGATCTATTTTGTTAAACACAAGGGGGGTATATTTGCCACCAAAGTGAATTCAATCTGACCATCATTAACCAAAATATTGTGAACTCATTGCCTATGTGACACATGTAGGTAATGGAGAATATGACGCTCCATTTGTGAACATGTGTAACCTAAATATGTCTGATGTCGTCAGTGTTTGTTCAGATTGATATGCTTTGAATCTTCTATACAAAAATGAAAGTTTGACATGATGAGAAAAAAAATGAGTGAGAATGAGAGTAAGAGATTGTCGCATAAACTGAACTAGGACCATGAACAACCACTCTCATTTAGGACTTCATATAAACAGAGAATGTATGATGTCTCTGCAGCGCACAGACAGACAGACCAAAGTTGTTTCTTACTGAAACATTCAGCCACAAACATCAGCAAATACAGACATAAAGCACAGTTTGAACAAGACCCAGTGCTGTAAATTTACACACAACACACACACCTTAATGTGGCCCCCATAGGTGTCATGGCTGTAGAACTGGCACACGTTGTTTCCGTAGCACGAGTTTTCCATTTCTCCGTAGATGAGAATGTTCCTGGAGAGCAGAGCCACTTCAGCACGCATGTCGACCCCATTCATGATCTCTCCGACATGGTTATACAGAGGCTTCCCTGTAAGAACAGACTTCTTGGTCACATAGTGCAACAAAGTTACTTACTTAATGAAGACAAATCTGGTGCGCAATTATATAAAACATGGAAAAGGTGGAAGTCATTGCTTGGTATGATTACAAATTATTTTAATCACTGCATTCCATCTCATCCAAATAAAACAGGAAAGAACATTAACACTGGAGGAAACTTGGCTTCAAATTCTTGTGAAACCGTTCTTAAGTCAGACTTTTTCACTAAAATACCAGCTAAAAATAATAATAATAATAATAATAATATGTTGAAATAAATAGGAAGTGGCATTTAAGTTAAACTACAGTGTTTTATTTCTGGACACGGTGTGTTTCCAACTGCCAACCACAGGAAGTATGCCTAGCAGCACACACTCAAACATAAACAACGACCCATACCACAAAACCAACCTAACACAATAAGAGACACGTAAAAGCATAAGTAATCAAATGCATATGAAACGGAAACTAATCTGCTCTTCGGCGATAAAGAGTACCCATACCCACAGGGTGCAGCTGCCAATGATAACACACAGCAGTAGTTCAGCTGCTCAGCCCTCCCTCATGGCAGCAACACAAAATCTAGGCACGCACACTTCTCTCCAGGAAAGAAGTTGGCATTTGTTGACAACAGAGGAATGAGATTAGGATAGAGCTCTGATATGGAGATGTACAAAAAGTAACTACAAGATTGTAGGAGAACAACATTAGAGGAGCAGAAGGAGGTTGTGAAGCAGGAGTGATGTTTTAAATCCACTGAGGTTATTATAAGACTAGGTTACTTAATAAAATAACATAAGGTGGCAATCTCTTTTAAAGGTGTTCCCATTACTTTACATCACCACAACAGGAAATCAGATCTTTCTGGACCACAGGAGCACATTTTGCATTTACACATAGGACTATAATGACAAATTAGTGTAAGATCTCCTATGTCCATGTGTCTTCCAACATGAAATATGACTGTACTTCCCAAATATTGTCCTTCCTTTTCGTCCAACACATTTTAAAAGAATTGTATAGCTCAAAATGATGTCTGCAGTACAAAGGGACAGTTCACCATATTATAAAAAATAAAGGTTATCCTCTTATATATAGTGCTACTTATCAATCTAAATGTTTTGGTGAGAGTTGTCTAGTTTTGGTGATATTGGCATGATGGGACTCATCATATTGCAACAGCAATATCTCTTTCCAGATATCATAACCTGGTTATGCAAGAAATCCACCTGGAGAGAAGCCATCTCTATGGCCCATCTTCAAACATAGGCAGCTCACACCAAAACAAGTTAGATTGATAAATAGCACTATATGAAAGAGGAAAATTATGTATTTTGATTTTGGGGTGAGAAGACCCTTTAATGAAGTTGGTTCTTACCAACAAAGCAAATTTTAGTTTGAAGCAAAGGCACACACACACACACTCACACTCACACTCACACTCACACTCACCTTGTATCCTGACCTGCTTGCTGTGGCAGTCAGAACAGGGCAACAAGGTAAACTCTTCAGCCTGGTGCATGGAGTAGTCTGTGCTGGCAACTACAATCTGATCCCCAGGTTGCCAGGTCTTCTGCACGTTGTCCTGCAGGTTTAGCACCACCTGGTCCACAGCATCTACCTGGAAGCCGGATATGGAAACACCTAAAGGGAAGGGGGGCATAGAACTTAATTTAAATGAAACATGGAGGCCAAGACACAAAAATAGTATGAAACAGAACACTGATGGCATTTTATTATTGTAATACACATACATTGTACCTAGCCATAAATAGTTTCACAAAGGTTCTCTTCAAATAAGAACAGCAGCTTATTCTTAAAACCCATCAAATGGGGAGGAAAGACATGAGAATAACAGATAACCAAAGATTTTTCTATGGTACTGCATAGAGAATAAATGTATATTCACTTAACAGTTTAGATCCTAGCTTTACCTCAATTACCTCGGAGATATTGTGAAGCAAAGAAAATAAACCATTTATAAATGTTGTGCCGTTGTGATAGATAAACTAAAATAATGATGTGAAGACAGTTCTATAACCCCATTTCACACTTTATGTTAAGTTGAGTCACTGTCAAAAAGTATTTTACAAGGTGTGAGCATGCAAAGCTGCAATAAATAAAGTGGGTGTGCTAGTGCCTCACCCGAACCACAAACAGACGCCACATACACAAAAGCATGGTCACAACACCACGGTTACCTACTGAGGCTCAAGAATGTCTTTAATGTCTAAGTGATGGATCTGTATAGCAGTTGGCATGTGGTAAACCTCATTTCTCAATCTGTCACCTTTCTGCAAACCCTTAACACTTCAAAGTGGGAGAAGCCGTCAATTTCATACTACAGAAGCCTGTTACTGTGAAGAACTACCGACAAAAAGCATCAAACTTAGTTTATGCCTTCTGTCATTTTGTGGAGGTTGTCAAAGCACTAAAATGAATGGCCAAACGCTATATAATGCATGTCAACACTGAACTATGCATGTTTAAACTGGTTTTGAAATTGATAGCATCATAGACCATTTCTTACCATTCTTCCACTCGCTGTAGGCAGTGACCGAGAAGCCCACTCCGTCCACAGTGGTGAAGTTCCGTCTTGCCAGAGCCCTCCCTCGTGTTTCATGGTTTTCATATTCCCTAACGTCCTCCGAGCATGATGCATTACCACCACCTATCACTGAGACCAACGCCCACGCCTCTCTGGAGAGAACAGAGGGATGACGAGAAGCGTTGGGGAGAGACAGAACGGAGGAGTCATTTTCAGACATTACAGTGAATTGATAGTTTCATACAGCCTTCTCAGAGAAAAAGTGATCAGGTTATTGCCCTTAGTTTTCCATACATTCTCTTTGAATGACATTGAACTATAGCTGAAAGTTACTCCAAACTCTCATTAACACTCTTTCCTGTTTCAATATTACATCACTTGTTTCATCATTGGCGTGGCTAACACTTGCATGTTCACAAACATATACAAATAACAATGTTTTAATGATTTTACAGTTGCGCTGAGAAGTCAATGGTACTTCATGAAGCCTTTTTAATCATAGTCTTGCAGTTGTATGTCAAATGTTATAAATGAGAATATAACTTTGCACTAAACATGACCCATTATTTGTGACAGATGGCCCTAACCATCATGTTAAACCACTTATAATTAGAGAATTAAAAGGGATTATATAAACAAAATAAGGGCAGAGGATGTGTTCATATGGCCCAAAGGAATAATGGGAGTACTTGCCACATCCCAAACTTCTTTCAAAAACATCAACAATCACTTGCTCCAAATCCTCCCTTTTCTCCCATTGCACACTATCTTGTCAAGAAAATATATTTTTTTAAATGATTAAATATAAAAGGAGAGTCTTAAAATAATTGAAGTGGAGGAGTTTGAGGGTGTGGATGGATGACCTAAAACAAGACAGTGTATTGAGACATGCAGCTTGCATGTGTCAAACGGCATGTCCTTAGCTTATTACGCATGAATCATTTCCCTTTTTATGGTGCTGAATGAGTCAAAAAAACAAACAGAGGAAAGCTATCTCTGCAGAAGTCTCTCTTTTACACGGAATTGCTTGGCCTGTTTACACATACAGTAAACAACCCCAAATGATCTCTCCAGCTCCATTTCATTTACTATGATGGAGCTGCAGTAAACCCCCGCGACCCTAAACAGGATAAGAGGTTCAGATAATGGAAGAAATAAACCAAAGTGAGTTTTAAATCCAAATTTGACCTACAAAATCTCCTTGAATATTAGCAGCAGTTTATAACGCTATCAACTCCAACATGCCCCAGTGTTAAAATCTGTCTCTGTGCTTCCTCTGACATAATCACAAACTACTTCTTGGAGATGAAAGAACCCCTGCTCAGTGTCACTGTACACCGCACTAATATATAAACGGGATCTGTCTGAGGATCCACTGTCATTACGGTGTGTGGCTTTCTGATAGAGTGGTTGTTTCACAGTTTCCTTTTGCCCCATCCTTGCTATTATGTTCACCAGCATTTTAACAACCTCATTGTTTTACCGGAAATAGCTAATGCGAGGAAGGAAGAAGTGAATTCACTGCAGATCATCATGGACGTGTGTCCAAGTGTGTGCAAGTGCTCTCCTGAGAGACAAAGATGAAAGAGAGGCCGAAGCCAACGCAACCATTTATGTGTCAGGAAGGATGGTTGACACCCTGAAATCCATGTATTATTCAAAAGGTATTTTGGTTGGAGTTTACAAGGATAAAGAGGTTCATGAAACGTGCCCAAGGGAACCTGGGTATGAATGGCTTTACAGCACTGACGTAAAACGAATAAAAGAAGCACCACAGTTGGTTTCCAAGTATGCCCCAGCTACATGTTCTTCCGTGTGTCTGCAACACACCATAACAGGTCATAAACGTCATCATTCTGCTCAAACCTGTAGGTCATATGCCTTTACCACCAAACTCTTTCAGGCGAAAATCACTCAGCCTAACAATTTGTGACTTTAATGAGACATTTAAAAGGCATGTTCTCTCATAAAAGCATGCTATGCGTTTCCTCCTCCACTAGCAAATCCACAGAAAGCCAAGATAAAAACCTCTACTCCAATAAATGTTGATTAAGAGAGTGCACACCACTAAACTTATTGGTAACCACACAATCACCTGTGGACATGCAAATATCTATATCATCTGCTCCATTTGAGGGGATTAGTTTGAAGACTTGGCAACCGCCCCCATAGGCGAAATGTGACACTCTGGCGTAGCACTTGGCTTTTCAGTCAACCAAGCCAAGCTACAAATAACTCTGAAATGCTGTACTAAGATGTTCCATTGAAAGAAGCTCATGTGTGCATGCATGTGTTTAAGTGTCTGAACAGAATACCTAGAGTCATACAAAGTTAAAATCCACTTTATGAGCTTAAAAAAAAGCATTAGTCCATGTGGACAGGACGACACTCGAGCCTCCAGTATCTGTCCTTTTGCATGATGGACATTACATATTGTGTCTTGCCAAATTTTGCACAAATTCTGGAAACTCTAATCAGCCCCTTTTCCTGTTCGTGCTTCCTTTTCTGGAAGAGCGTGATATAGTAGAAACACAGAGGAAACAGGAAGAGGAAAAACAAGCAACAATTCACAGGAAAATCCCAAATGAAAAAAAAAAAAGATACATGAAAAAGAACATGTTCCAGGATGAAGATGGTAGAGAATGCTAGTATTGTCGGTCCAAGTAAGTGAAGAGTCTCACGTTAGTGCTTAAACAAAAGCACAAAAAAACAACTCTTTATCAGCCCCAGGAGACCAAGAATAAACAAAACAATCCCAAAGACTTGCACAGACAACACACCATGGAGCGCAACCACAAACTCTCCCAGAGCTGGCACATTCTGCAACACGAGACACTAACCCACTCACACATCTTTTCATACAGTTGGACAACAGACACACTCGCCAGGGCAACAACAAAAAGTCTGTATAACATTCCCATATTAGGAAATTGGCTTTACCTGTATTTGAGATCATAGACAAATCTACTGCCGAGCTTTTCTTCAATGGCCTTTTTAGTTTCATACAGAAGGCTTTTGACCGCAGAGTCTCCTAGAGCCAGTGTGACGATGCGGCCCACTGGCAGGGTCAGCAGCAACTGGGTGAGCCGGTGACTGTCATTACGAGACTCATGCGTGTCGTAGCGTTCAGAGAACAGCATCGCAGCTGTGTCCTGGTCAACAACGCGCAAGTTGATGCCTCTGCTGAAGTTCCGTTGGAAGGCATGGCCCCCTGTGGTCAGACCGGAGGCCGGGACATTACGGGTCAGCAGAGACCAGGAAACTCTCTCAGTACCATGTAGCTCCAGAGTCCCACCTCTCATGACTCCAATGAACTTGCGGCCCATGCCAGGCACTTCAGGGACTTCCTTGTCGTCAGAGCGGCCCACAAGGGCAATGGTGGCACGAGAACGGTAGCGGCATTTGGGAGCACCGATGTGAAGGGCTCCACCATCTTCTATAAGGATATGACGAGTTCTCAAGGTTATGTTTTTGGAGCCGTCAGCATTGTCTGCAAAAACTACCCGAGCTGTGAAGAAGCAGCCAAAAACATTTGATTATTTTGTGCTGTACGTTACATCCATAAGCTGAACTTGATGTGCTGCGCGATGTCACTTCTCAAATGTAATCAACGTGAATCCATCAATGTTACAACTCAAAATGCCATTTAACAAATCTAGGACCTTGATGTGCTTACCTCCTGACTGGATGGTTAGTGTATGGAAGGTAGCAGAAGCATCTAATCTAAGCAAATGTCCCCTCCTGACAATAACAGCCTTCTCTGGTTGGTGCCCTGGGTTCCAGCTACTAAGTGATGGATTGTGGTCCGGACAATTCTCTGCAAACATGACCAATCAGTGACAAATTATTGAACCTCATAGTTCTCACTAGACTGGGATATACAAAAACATACACAGATGGTATACAGAAGAAGAACCACATGTGCAGCAAGTTGAGATGCCATGGGTTAAATAAAGAGATATAAAACGTTTTAAAACATAAACATTTGAAACAGTACTTAGTAATACTGACCATCTAACACATCTCCAATTGAGAGACTAAGGACGAGGATGAGAGTTAAGAAGAAAGCCCCGATGGACACTCCAAAACAGATAAATGTGTTCTTTCTTTGCTGGAGGTTTGGAGCAGCCCTACGCTGGTTCCCCTCTGACAGGTTGAAGGTGGCTCGACGCTCTGGTGGGGGGCCGTGAGGTTTTATCGGTGGAGGCGGTGGAGCTTTGGCAGGCGGTGGCGAGCGGACTGGAGCTACCCGCCCGGGGACATAACCTGGAGACCTCTGGTGGTTGCCATTGTGCGGAGCCACAAAAACCGGGAAGCGGCTGGGGCCATCACTTGTCGGCATGGTACAAGTGTCTGCTACCTGAGAGGAGACAAAAGTGGAACGTTTTGTGAAGTTTCGAACCACTGTCAAAGACAGTCGACAAACCAATTTTCTCAATCACATTCGATAATGAACAAAATGTTTCTTTGATGGCAGCCTGAAATGGAGTCATTGGTTTGTTGTCAGCTAAATTACTTGAATAACACATATCTAAAAAGCATATCTAATCATAAGGCAGAAGAAGTTGGTAAAACATAAGGAAGTGTGAAACATATACAAAGGAGTGACTAAAAAATAAAGAGGTCATGCAGAAGAGGTCAAGACGGAGAAAGAAGACACTAAAAAAGCATCTAAAAAGGAGTAAAAACAGTAGCAGGTGAAGTAGGACAATGGGCTGATTCTGGGGAAACAGCCAATTACCCTTAAAGCATCTAACTTGTGAACCTCCAGGTAAAGATCCTGGGTGTGGGTCTTATAAATACGATACCAATCTATTAGGGCCTACTCAGACAGAGTGACATTAGCTGCTCTTGTCCGCAGCAGCGAAGGAGGTTATGAATAATGGATCTCAACATTCCTCAGCCGGTAAAACAGCAAAAACAGATGGCACCAATTACAGTAGGGAAAGAGGAGAGGACGCCAGCTGTATTTCACACAACTGGAGGAGGTAGCACAACGTTATCTGAAGCCACGGACACACACACACAGAAGGGTCATATGGACACACACCTGCACACACAAACATGCAGGTGTGAAGGAAATGACACTGCAGGAAAAAAGCTGCAATAGCACTTTTCTTTAACACAAACACCCTAACCACTGTAATGACAGTACAGCGTGCCACTATGGGTCTTTAAAAACAGTCAGCAAGTTCAGGTTTCTGGCCACATGACTTGATGAATGACCCAGTCATGTAAGAGGTTGTTAAAGCACAAAACTGCTCATTTAAAATGAAGACACCATGAGAGTTATGACTTTAAATCATCAGTGTCTATCATTGCATGTGACTGACACACTGAAACACACACACACCATTGTCTTGCCAAGCCAATTAGTCATCATTTTAGCCCAGAGCACAACAAACCTCTTCAATTCATAAACAAAGGAATGTACAATCAAGGGCTGCTCAACAAGGGCTCAGTCATTTACGTCGGCCACAATATAAGCTCGGTCCAACAGTAGTTGTTTCCCCCACTTCACCCTGAATCATCCCATTAGTGGCTCTGAACCATTCTTTTGAAGACTCAAGCAGATCATTCTCAATATGAACCTAAACTGGAATGTCATCAAGAAAGGCATGCTTATTACCCTTAACTTCTGATGCTCATAGTATCACAGTCTGTACCCTTGGACTCAGTGGGAGCCCTGTGATGGGTTGATCCCCTAGGCATCAGTCTTAATAACGCTATCTTAGACTATGTTTTTATTCACATTCCTCACCATCAAAAAGGGCCACAGTGGTCCTGCTCCCCTGCTACTAACCGATCTATCGGAGCATAACAAGCTGTGTACTTACCATCTTGGTTTTATTCAACTTCTGGAAACTACACCCATCACAAGGCTCATCACACAGCTTTCATGTTATTTCATATAATAACCAGGGACTCACTCATCGCCTCCCTCACTCTCATATTTTCCTGATTTCAGAGCTACTGAATAATATCAAGCAGATGTGGGGGAAACACTGGGAGTGGGAGAGACCATCTCAAATTCGTCAGCTGTAAAATCAGCCTATACTTTGGAAAACGACAGTGGCAGTGTAACAAACAGTAAGCCACGTGTTCCCCACATTAACTCGAAACTATTAAGCCCAAACAGCGCTGTCACAACTCTCGCCACGAAGTTACGACCACCACGTTTATAGTAAGTGTGGTGAGCGCGTAGACCCGCATTGACTGATATGGAGGTGAAATTAAGACGCGTTAAAATGTATGATTGTAGTACTTATGCTGATTTATGGGCTCGCTTTGGCCCGAAGGGACTCCTTCCACACCATGGTAAAGAAACAGTAGTTTTAGCGTTATTTGTTTAAATGGTACAACGTCACTGGGTAGTCTGTCACCAACGTGTCGCCGTAAAAAGAGCGACATAAACGGACAGCATGTGACACAAGTTAACTTAGAAATATTAAAACAGATATTCGTGTCCATTGAAGGGGCTTCTCTCCACTTTGTCTGATATGGTATGGGGACGTAACGTGAGCGACACACGACTTTTAAACGTGAGCTCGGACACACAAAAAGCACTAATTGACCCGTTTTACCAGCCAGTTAACACACACAGACACACGAGAAGCCGCTTCACAAGAGACCAGCCCGATACTCAGAGCTTCCCTCGGGGGCTCCTCTCCACCCCCACCGGCTGACAGACAGACACAGACACGGTGTACCGTGAAACGTTAGCCGCTCGGTACCGTTGGCTGTCCTGCTCCTCTCCCGCTCTGTCCATTCGCTCTCTGTCGAACCGTTAAAAGCCCGTTGACCCGGTGGTGGCGAGACGAACGAAACGCGTACTCACCCTCTCAAGTCGGCTTTCCGTGTCCCCTTTTTTATATACTTTTTCTTCACATGGTGTTTTTTTCTGCTGATGGGCTGTCGTTGGTCCGTCGGGCAGCCCCCCACTGTCCCACTGTCCCACCGAGAGCAAAGCAGGCGCGGCTTGCGAAGGAGGAAGTGGTGATGCGTTCATTTTCAGTCGGACCGTCAAGGAGACTCATAAGAGTTGTAGTATAAAGAACACACAAAGGGTAGTAGTGTCACACAAGGAGAGTTATAGTACCAGTGGTCAGGATTATTTTTTAAATACACCAGTCATGATCATAAATCTTAAAAACGCATCAGAATGTTTATCATCACTACTAGTATCTAGTACATTTTATTGTTTGCTATTTTACACAAGTACTATTGATGTGTGTATGGGAAGACCAACAGGATTGAAGGACATTTGACGACTTTGGTGCAGGGATCTCATTGTACATTGACAATATATATTTTCTGTAAAATTCCAGTAGTGTGAAAACAGAAAGTATATTCCGACACGAGCATGCTTGTAATTTTTCAGGTGGACCACAAAATAGCAGTTTACTCATTTGATGAAGCAAACATTGACGTTTTTAATGTGGCCAGTGCGTTTCTATTCCCAACCTAAGGTATCTGAAATTGGGTCAGATCACCATCTTTGGACTTAATGAAGGAATGTAGGGCTTTCCGAGGAGTCAGTGAATGTGTCACAAGGAGCGCTTGAGAAGCATGGAGTGAGGGGAGGGGCTTAGACTCGGGCCACACTGCCACCTGCTGGTATTAAAGACTAAATACTTTATAGCCTCCCAAACAAGTGGACAAAACCTCTTATATTGATGCAAATGATAAATTCTAAAACGAATAAACACAGATATAAACCCAGATACAGTAAGAGTTTGCATAACTCACATGACTTTTACATGTCTCATTTGCATTGCTGTCATGCCACAGGATTACCGCCACATCCTTTTCCCATAGCCTCGCTAATCTTCCAATGGTCTCGTCATCCATATACTGTTACTGCCTCAGAGTCTAAGCAGTAGAGTTGACCTCTTGACCTAAAGCAGTATCAAGTTATCGTATTTTCAATCAGTAGAGTCTGCTATGAAATAACATCTCTTCATATTGGACCCGAAAAAAATGAATTGTGGCCTTGATTCACAATGTGCAGAACTGACACACTTGGCTCAACTATACAACCTAAACAAAGAGGGTTTAGTATTATGAATGGCACACAGTAACACCACAATATATACTATTTATGAACTGCCTCTGTTTTATGCGGTCATATTTTATGCAGGACTTCTGTGGATTTAATTAAGTTGTGCAGGTGTTTCATAATGTGCCAATCCCCTTTAGAGTTCCACAATTCAAAGCTATGAATTTCTCACTGACTGCACCAGACAGAAAACCATCTGTTAGAAATTTGAAGATATTGATATGACCAGAGAAAATTAAGTTTCCGGAAAGCACAAGATCCCAGAGTAATCCCGGTGATATTTCTTAGTAAAAATGCCTTGGCCATGCCAATGAACCGGACAGTAAATATCAACCTGCTGGTGTTGTGCAGACAAATTACATTTCTGCATCTTATTGTCTCTGGTCCTTAGCGTCTATCACTTATGAAGACCCCATCATACTGTAATGTACCAGCTTTATTATATAGAAGATAACTTGTTGTCCTGGCATGAGACCCATCTTTATAATAAAGACCTGAAATCAAGAAACATAAAACATTTCCCCCAAAAATGAACAGTTTAGTTAAAGACTGGGTTGCTTCTCAAATATCATTTTTATTTGCACTATCAATGCTAGAATTACTTTATTAATATTGTTATTACATATACGTAAGTTCCTTCTGTATTGAAATATGATATACAAAATTAATCTAATCAAATCAGAGATGACAGTAGTCAAAGTGACCAATACAAAGGTCATCTGAGAGCCAAAATGATAGTCTACCTTGGTCTAACAGTTGTTATTACAAGAGTTAAAGTAAAATGAAGACAGTTGACACAAGCTTGCATAAGAAAAAAAAATAATGACAATGTCTAGTACAAATATTATTTACAAAAGTGAAAATGAAAGAAAGCATAATCTCATTTATAGGACAAATGAGTTGTGAAAAGTTTTCATAACAATCAATCACCTTACAAACAACAGTTACCAATCCTGATCTGGATCTTGGTCAATAGGACAGACATCAAACTTCCTCTCAACCTGCAAGTAATCAGACCTGAAGGTTTACAGTAGCACCCATTGACATATTGGTTAATTGTCTCTTAGTATTTGACCCCTTTTGTGAACACAGGCTTATCACAGGTATCAAAAACACCCATAAGAAAATGACTTTATAATGCAATTCTGAGTTTGTTATAAAAATCAAAAACAACAGACAACTAACAATTCATGGCATGCAGTAGCACTTTGACATCTGCTTTTCATGGCCTCAATGGAGTCATCAGCTGGTTCACTCTGCATTAAAGGGCAAATCAACAGACAGCAGTGGATCCAGAAATACCATGCAGACAAGATAAAGTTAAAACAAAAACATTCTGTCTACGACGGAGGGCTTAAATGCTGAGCCACTTGCGCTGATATAAGCCTTTGTCTATTCATTTTATGCTCAAATGATGTAAATGCTTCTCAATAACTTGAAACTCAACATTTTCATTTTAAACAACTTCCTGAACTCAAAATGAATCAAGACCAGCTGAGTTAATAGCATTCACCATTCAGTCCTGATTGGCATTAGTGGTTTAAGTCTTGATCAGAGCACAGACTATTAGCAGCTGTCACAGTAGTCAACATAGTTGTTAAAAAATTAAAAAAAAGGTTCTAGGAAGATCTTTAATAACTGCAAACATTATATAACTTATGGACAGACAAAACCTCAACACTGGGTTTCATAATAGTTACTTTATCAAGGTGAATACTTGTCAGATATTCTGTCCATTTTTCTTTCATTGTTGCGACAACAATCCGGCTCCTCGACTACAGCGTAGTGATACTTCTCTTTCAGCAACAATACTTCTGAGTTTACCTTGAAGTACGAACTTTCAAAAGAAAGAGTGCGGAAGTAACCCACACTTTATTGGTCAATACACACTACATGAGCGGCAGACTGAGCCCCACCTTGCATCATATTCTTCTGTAGAAATGCATGAAATTGTACCTTAAGACTAAATGGAGAAGTAGAGACTGAATACAGCCTACAGAGCTTTGGAGGCGATTCTTAATGTCTTTTGTACAAAGTTCCTTGTGGGGCCAACTCTCTGCTATATACACTATACTAAGTATTTGGCACCACTGGCCCAGCTAGATGGTATAAGTTTGTGTTGTACAGTTCTCGAGTGACAGCGGATACGTGCAAAATACCATGTAAAGTATAAAAAATATAATAAACAGTAATCCAAAAAAAGAAATTCACGGTTGCTGCAGAGTGCAGGACCGAACCTGACCTCAAAGTCGGACGGACTTCATTTGGATTAGAGAGAGTCTGATCCACTTCTGAGCCAGTCCAGTTTGTAACAAAGATGTTTCTCAAAACCTTGAACCTCTCCTTTAAGAACAGTGGACCATGTCCTTCTAAAAAAGCAGCAAAAATGTGACACACACAATCTCTCTCTCACATACTGCGTACACACATGGTATGTTGCCTGTGCACAAGTCTACTTCTTTCATTCAAGCACTTTCTCAATGTGCAATTTTCAACATAATAAAAATAAAATCCAAACGCAAAATGGTGGGTACGTGCACAGCTGCAGCATGTGGAGTTGACGGTACAGACAGGCAAACTGGGGCTCCAAGGGGAAGAGGTGCTCGATAAAGAGAGGAGATTGCCACCATAACTTCAGTACTACACAGACGAACACCACTTTTACCTGCATCACTTCACACAAAAAAAGAAGAAAAGTTGTACCCCTTCTCCATCATCGAACCCCCTTCTTTTCTTCTTCCAGCTCCTCTACAAGTTGACCAGCTCGTGTGCAACGAACTGTTTGAGTCTCTCCAGGTATTGTCCATAGAGCTCTACGTCATTGTGTCCAGCCCCCTCTACCCAGAGCGGCTCCACGGGGCGCTGACAGCGTTCATACAAAGCCAGGCCGTGGGAGAAGTCGATGACCTCGTCCTCCGTACCGTGGATCACCAGTACTGGTGATGTTACCTTCGAAATCTTGTCGATGCTTTGGAGTAAGAAAATTAGAAGACGGGGTTAGGATGAGAAGTAAGGATAAAAAATATGAGCATGAAGCAGACAGAAAAAGTAAGACCTGGGTTGAGTTATTGGAATCATAAATCAAACTATTTATTTGAAAAATCACCAAAGAGAGGAAAAGAGGCAGATCTAGTTCACCAAATGACCACCAGAGGGAACTATTGAACATATGTTAACCACTGTTGTTCATTAAGAAGACAAACAGACCATCTAAATGCATATGTCAATGTTTGCATGCTTGTGTGAGTGTTTTTTTTCATTCATACATGTATTTTTAAATCCAAGTCAACAACTGTGCAGGGAGAATGTGTGCCTTTCTGTGGTTGGCTGTGATACATATAGCCTGGCTTTCACAGGAGCCATCTGTCTCACACAGTGCACTCACTTTGGAAAGGCGTCAAAACAGTAGGTCTTCTTGGTGTCTGGGAAGGCCACTCTCATGCCAGAGGTGAGCGGGGAGTGGAGGATGACTGCAGCACTCTCATAGCGAGCAGCCAGGTCCACAGAGGGCACGGTGCCGATGCTCTGGCCGTACACGATGACGTTCTCTGGACGGATGCCATACCTGCAAAAAGGACACAAAATAGCTGTACTTCACTTTGCTGATCATGTTCAGGATATTTACTCTACTAGTAGCCAGACATATGCAGGGAAATGGTATGCGTTTTTACAGACACTGACAGACGTCCAGCTAGGCCTTTTGTTAATTATGAAAAAGCAGCTTGCCTGGCATAATTGAAAAAACAAATATTGTATTGTGGAATCCACCATTTGTATTTTCTTAAGTGTTTTTCAAGGTAAAAGGGTAACGGTTTGTAATCACAATTCAAAGGTTTGCTTTTTTTGAGTTAGGGTTAGGGTGTGCAAACACACACCTGTATGCTTACTGAGACTTACTCATACTCTATTATAGGCGGAAACCTGACGCAATTGTGACTCAGTGATTATACTGCCTCCTTAAATGTGCACACAGATGAAAACCAGCCACAGTTCAGTGGCTGTCTGCTGCTTTCCAAAGCAGCTGAAGTCTCGTGATTCAGAGGGAAGGAGGGGGAATAACAGCAAAACAAGCAGAAAGGCAGCAGAAAAAGACACTGATCCTGGATTGAGGGCGAGGGAGGGAACACAACTGAGTGTAAGACATTCCACAGCTGATTATGGAGAGTGTGACCCCCTCCAGCAAGCAACCAGTCAGCTGACAACCTGAAACCTCGCCTGAGAACACTGCATCACTGTCTGTACTGCTGGATAGTGCATAGTACACAGCCACAACCAGCCTGACAAAAATCACTCCTCTACTTAATTATTAAAATTAGAAACACTAACATTACAGGCTTAACAGTACAGTCTCTGTCACTGTAGTTCTACAATACACAGGGATGAATAAACATGAACACCAAAGTCTGACACTGCTGTGATGGATTATTATAATTAGGAGCACAACAACACAAGGATAATAAAACCCGTGCAAAGGAACAATCTGCAGTTATTTCCCGTACTGCTACGACGGACAATAGAATAAAGTGCAGGCACATAAGACAGAACATCAACACACAGTCATTTGAAGGAGAGTATATGAGCAGTTTACCGTTGCATCAGCGGGCCTTTACCGATTATAAATACTGGCACGGCATGAGAAAGACTGTTGGGTGCTGTGGCGTAAACAAATAGCACCAATGACTCAAGGTTTGCTGATGATATTATACACAATTATTGTACCGAAAGCGTACCTCAATTATTCCTATTGATGTTACTGATTCAGGGAGGTGAGCAATAGTGAGGCCAAAAACGCAAGTCTTTTTTCAAACTGTCAAAAATTACACTTTGCTTTCTGATGTTGTGTTCAATTGGGACACAACATTGCATGATTTAGTAACGTAAGTTGCAAGGCAGGGTTAAGCTCAGCTTTAGTGACAGACAACAATCTGTGAAGAAGGTAATAACAGAGCTCGAGTGCAAAATACTTTCAGTAACATCAAACCCAAATCTTCCCTGTCAAGGGCAGTGAACACATTGCATCTTAAAAGGAAACTTGACAAGTGACAGAAGGTACCAAGGATTATGGGAGATGACTGCCACTCAGCTGATGTATGAACACATGTGTAATATCAACTCCTCCGAGGAACAATTCAAGTAAATTTCTTGGTACAAAGGGCTGGTTTGGTTGCCTCCTTCACTTTGCCATAATTGTTCACAGGCAGCATAAGTCATAAGAAATTCTGCATAAGACCATTTTAACTAAATCTCTTAACTCCACTGCAATGCTGAAGAGTGCGCAGCAATACCTAGGTGTGGCCTGTTCACATTCAGCTTTTGTGTCACATTCCTGTTATTTGTTTACAGTTACCAACAGCTGTCCGGCGAGACCTTTATCACATAGTACTTGTGCTCATCTCCAGTCTCACCATTCTTTGCCAAATCAGGCCACTAAAGCCTGGCCAGTCCTGACACACATAAAACAGTCACCACACATCAACATAAAGCGTATACAATGTCAATACAAAGAGGGTGAATTTAAACCAGCTTAGCCATCAGGTGAAAGGCAGAGTATACTGCTTTCCCCAAACCTAACCTTGACATCTTTACACCTAACAAACCGTGCATGTAGGAGTGTTTTGCTCGAGGACAATGAATAATGCAAGGATTGAACCTGTGACCTGCTGCTTTACAACAAGGTCACTCTGAATCTCCAACCCATCCTGCTATCTTGGCACTTTTTGATGGACTGCTGTGGCTTCTGCTCGCTTTGGTCGAGGACAACAGCAGTGCAGATCTGCAGCTGCACTCGTGTTAAGATGGCACTATGACTGGCTTTGACAAACCCAGTTCCACTCAAGATGCAACCCCCCGGACCGGCCAACACAAGCCTGCAATTTACTTGATTGCATTTCAGCTTGAATAGACCTCACCAGATCATTTCCAGTCATGCTCCATGGTTACAACCCTCCCCTAAACGTTCATCAATTTAGTCTCCTGACTATGCAATCTATTATGCATCACATCCTCCTGCATTCCCTTATGTCTCTCGATCCCTCCTGGCTGACCAAAGTATTCTCATCCCATATAGAAGTCGCTATGACTAATAGATATGTCAGGATATTCTGAAATGATTTACTAATTAGGATTAGTCTACCATCTGCACTACAGCAGGGGGATATTTCACTGAAGCTTTGAAGTTGTAACGGAATGAGATGTTACTAGTACAAATATATTACTATTATCAGCAACAATGACCTTTGAAGGAATGAGAACAGAAATCTAAAAATAAACATAATTAGAAATCAAATAGCATGCAACTATGATGTTGTATAAGCACACTAGTTTACAATAAATAAACAATTAACGTATGCTGTTGGTGAGCATCAGCATGGCCATACTGCTCCCGGTCTTAATTTCAGATCTCAATGCCGACACGCAAGTACCAGCACTAACCTTTGTTCCTGTTGCTCACCAAGGACAGTCAGGTGAGATATTGCACTCCAACCAACTGAATTAACAGACAGAGCACCTTTGACCCAATGAACCTAACCACCACTGATATTTCAAATAAACGATGCATAGCACATTCATGATGGGTAGCCTTTCCGTCTCCATATATATGTGAGAATGTTTCGCCACTATTGAAGGTCTAAGAAGACTGATGAATTTTT
The DNA here is from genome assembly GCA_023566465.1 of Cottus gobio. Taxonomy (NCBI): domain Eukaryota; kingdom Metazoa; phylum Chordata; class Actinopteri; order Perciformes; family Cottidae; genus Cottus; species Cottus gobio. The sequence goes on along the minus strand of CM042218.1, from coordinate 14,111,735 downwards.
GATTTGGACTAGTATGATAATTGACGAGGAAGTGAGTTTTTGCATTTGTTTTGAGTGGCCATAGTGTGGGAAGACCTTCGTCACACACACACACACACACACACACACACACACACACACACACACACACACACACACACACACACACACACACACACACACACACACACACACACACACACACACACACACACACACACACACACACACACACACACACACACACACACACACACACACACACACACACACACACACACACACACACACACACACACACACACACACACACACACACACACACACACACACACACACACACACACACACACACACACACACACACACACACACACACACACACACACACACACACACACACACACACACACACACACACACACACACACACACACACACACACACACACACACACACACACACACACACACACACACACACACACATTGGTAGAATAATGGAGGCAGTGTGAGTGTGCAAACATTGCTGAATCACCCGATCCCCTCCCTGCTCAGGTGATGGGAGTGCCTCTTCCACCGTGGCTGAACAAAAGAGCACAGGGAGAGAGAGAGTGCGTTTCCTGTTTGGCTGAGCAGTTGGGGTTTGCCTGTTTGCAATGTGACAGGTGGCTGCCCTCTGTCATATGATTGTGTGTCAACACTCAAGAGAAGGGTAATTTGCCATATCATGAGAAAGCGATGGAATAACACAGAAAAGTCAAAACAGAAGCAGAACAAGACTGAACGTAACAGTTTTGAATAATCAGAAATATAAGACGCTGGCACGTCACAACAAGCAGAGAGAGTGAAAGAGGCACGAGAGCCGCTCTCTTCTTCAGGCTGTGCATCTGATCTAACATTAGAGATATGCACGAGGGACGTAGGAAGCAGACCAATGTGAGGCCATGCAGATATGCCTTTTGACGTGATAAACACAATCTAGAGGATTTGTGCTCGGCAGGGTCAAAAGGATGGGTTGTACCCTCCTTCCATCACAGACAGACAATTAACCCGGCAGAGCTCTCAACCCATCAGATACAGACAGCAGAGCCCAAAAGGCACATAACCCATGATACGGGGGAGGCCAAAGTTATTGAAACAATTGTACACAATCTTCAATAATATTTACCCCATCCGAACAAATGCATTGTGCACCATTAAAGTTGAACATATCAAGAGGGGTGTGGTGGGGAGAAAAGAAAAACATTGATTCTAGCCTCCATTCTCTCTTGAACATTTATGACTCGATGCAGAAAACTCAATAATTTGACATTTTAAACTCAATAATCAGTTAAGATTCTGTGACTCCGGGCTGTCCATTCATTACTGTCCCTGAAAACAACAGACGTAATGTTTACTTTCTAAACTAAAAATCCATCACAACGTTTTTTTACGCACAGAGATACTGAACAACCAAACCTAAAATCATGCAGTCACTGAGGACAGCTGGTCGAGTGGGAGGAACACACTATGCGTGACAAGCGCCTCAGAAGCTTGTCATCGTAAACGTGCACTTTATTACTCTATCTATAGTTTTAGCATGTTTCCAGAGTTATTTTTGTACAAGAGCTGAATGCTCATTGCTTATAACAGGGGGATTTGTTTGAAGAGAAGTCTATATTATTAGTAGTAGTAGTAGTAGTAGTGAATAAGGTCAGCTTGGCATGTCAAATGATTCAGAACCTACTGAATTCTGTGTTTTTCTACAAGGATGCTGCTACAGGCCCAATTGTATTTATTTTCTAGTTGGTGCTCTTTGCACTGCTGGGAAATGTAACCCTCCAACTGATACATCTCTTCTCTTTGTTACAAATATTGAATTAAGGGATAACGGAAGTAGATGTATCCATTTTTTAAAATTATAAATAGTTAAAAATATTGCAACTTTAAAAAAAAAAAAAGGTAGATAACAAGTGAGAAAAAAAATTAATAAAGTATTGAAAAATGCAGATGCATCAAGATTAATTGATAATCTTGAAGTGCCCCGATTAACCTACAAAGACATGTGATTGACGTGGATCAATATCTGCTCTGCCCTTTTTAAAGACAGCTGATTAACATTATGTACAAAAATGGTATTTTAACCAGTAACATTAGTCGGTGTATAGCCCGCCCACCGTACAAATTAGGTTTTGCAAATGACTTAGATATGATCACAGCACTGTTATTTAAGGACAAACTAAATTTACTCTTAAGCTAATATATTCTTCTTCGCTCTGATTAAATTAAATTTCAATGCAAATTTTCACACCGGTCACAATTATGTGCAGGAGTTTCCTTGGTGTAACAACAAAAACGATAAGATGAAAAACAAGAAATGTTAAAAAGCAGAAAAACACAGCAGCCTTAAGTGCTTTTTTCTCTCTTTTATGTAATGCGGTGCTGTGAATAGAAAGAAAACAAAAGGAATGGGGTTCAGACTGTCCAGAAGGCCTTTCCAACGCCTTCATCACTTACCCTTTCCATCACATTCAACATTGTAATTAAAGCTTTGGTTAAACAGTTTAGGAGACATTCATGGCAACGAAGCGTGCTTAACTTAAAACACAAGTGACAGAAAGATTTACTTTAATGTAAAGGAATGGATTTGTACACACACGTGTAACCTAAATCTGTCCGATGTCGTCAGTGTTTGTTAAGATTGATATGCTGTGTATCTTCAATACAAAAATTAAAGTTTGACATGACGAGAAAAAAAAAAAAAAGAGCGAGAATGGGAGTAAGAGATTGTCGCATAAACTGAACTAGGACCATGAACAAACCCTCTCATTTAGGACTGCATATAAACAGAATGTATGATGTCTCTGCAGTAGACACACACACGGCCCATTTCCTGCATGCACAACCTTTATGATCAAGAATTTCCTGTTTAACTTGTCAGCTTCCTTATATAAATGTCCTTATTTACAGAAGGCCACTTTGTATATTATCTAAAAAGGGAGATTGTGTAAAATGTAAAAATAGTTTTGAGAGAGATTCACAGCAAAGGTTGGTGACTAAGAAACAATACCATTTTGTTCCCAGAGGCCCTATACGTGTTATACATCAGCACTTTTAAATCTCTGCACAATAGAAGCCTAGTGATTCTCTTTATGGTTGAGTTACATTTCTTTGGCTCTTCTCTTCCTGCATTTAGTTTTTCCTAGCCAAAGTTCCCCCATTTCCTCTTTTAGTCATTTGTTTGTCTTCCAGCAGGAAATATACAGAAACATCCAGGGCTACTGGATGAACTTTTATTTCCACCCCATCCATGTAAACAAAGAGGCACAAATATAATAAGTTATATACACATGCACACATGTGTCATCTTCAAATTTCTTACTCAGTCCCATCAACACTCAAAAACCAAAGATATTTAGTTTGAGATCATGTGAAATTTTGGAGATGTTAGAACGAGAAAATGTTCGACATTTTTTTGAGAAATGCCCCATTAAATTATGAACAACAAACAACTAATTGTTTCAACTCAACATATGTGTGTGTATTGAATGTGTGAAGGAACACAGAGACTCTCCTGGCTATAGCACCAAAGACTTGCAGTACAAAGCCGATGGCGTTATAAAAGGACAGAATAGGGAGATGAAGAGAGGGTTAAACATGGTTAGAAGGAAGTGGAGGACATGTGGTTGAAGCACACTGATAAACAACATTCAGAACAATATCAGACTGCTTGTAGTGATAGACCTTTTGGGATCTTGGATAGATATGGTAGAATTATTATATTTATTTAGTTTATTTTGGTCATCATTTCATAAAAATGTATTTTCAGTTTTGAATATCAAGAGAGTTACAAATGAAGAAAACACTGAAATTAAATATGGTTTTCCAAGGTATCTTAGTAAATCAGTTAATTAATGTAGTTTAAACTAACAGTAATAGAGCAGAGATTAAACATTGAATATTCCTCTACAGCATCAGCAACATAAAACAAAGAGTCCAAGGGTCCTCATTTCAAAATCATTACAAATGCAGATAACGTCAACAAGAAGCACAGCATATCTAAAACATACATATGCCGAATGTAAAATATTGACCAATAAATATCAGTTTCTATTTATAGCCTGCAGAGCAAAAAGATGCAGCAGAGCACCCACTCACACCTACATATGGCTGACCAGCATAATCATAGAAAACACGCTCCTATTACCACCCAGAAAAGCATCATGCGGTCCTTTCCTGTCATCTCAACCCGTGATTTTATCAGGCCCAATAATCGTGTCTCCAACAAGCTCCTTCTGCCAACTCTTTATGTCTTCAACTCTTTCTATTCCATCTTAAGTGGTCTCCATTTCCATACTATTCACACCCACCAATAGCTGTAGACATTCAAAGCATAAGAAAACCAGGAAAGGTTGGCATTGTGGTTATTCGCAACATTATCTCACAAAAGCTGTCAGACAAGAAAGACTTGATTATTCATTATTGGTTATTCATGACTCTTTCCTATTGTCATGCACTGAAGGTAACTGTTCAGCAGGATTTACGTGCGTGTTGTGTTCCTTTCCCCTTACCCTTAAGTTTGGGGTTGTGACAGTCTCTTCTGCTTGCAAGTTAAAGTCCCCCCCCCCTTAAGGTTTAACATTGACATTTAAGTTGTATTTTGCTGCCTTGTGAGAAATCAAGTTTAGGGTCTGCATGCTATTCAATTACTCTAACATCAATGCATTCAACCCTGCATAATTTTTCTACAGGCTGTCTCAACATCTGTGTACAGGTGTGCCCATCTCCCTTTCCTTCCATCATCTCTCCTTACCGTGACCGGAGTGCCTGCCAGGCGGCATCTACATCAGCGTACAGGTTCTTCTCGGAGGGTTTTCCAGAACTCGCCCCGTAACCTGAGTAGTCGTAGGAGAAGACGTTGCAGTTGATCCGTGAACCCAGACCAATGTAGAAGCTGCTCATCTGGCCCAAGTCCACTGCGTTTCCATGGGAGAATAATAGAGTATATCGAGCGCTGGGTGAGCAGCGGACAAACATGCAGGCAATACGGTTCCCTCTTGTTGTGCGAGTCATGAAACACTCGATGGCGTCCTTCTCACGGGACGAGTACTGCCAGTCAGCGCGCTCGGAGAGGTGCAGCGTCCAACGGCTGCCACTGTCATCAGACATGAGGCTGTAGGTGGGCTCTGGAGGCAGGAAGGCCAGTTTGGAGGCAATCTTGCTCGGGCACGGTGGACAGCAGAACAGGCAACATAGCTCGCTGAGGGATAAGTGGTTCATCCTCAAAACGCTGTGACAGGGAGAATGAGAAATTGTTAAACTTGAAACGGATACATTTCATCATTAGATTTAATTAATATATTTACACCAAACAATCGTGGCTGGGCTCTTTTAAACAACTGAAACCCTAATGTGCCTCTGCATCCCCTGCAGATTGATCACAAGGAAAACACCACAAGAGCTACTTTTCTGGAGAACTCTTGAATGATTTCTCTCTTCAAGAACATAATTCATTGTATTGTGAAGTGAAAAACAGGAACTGGGGGCTAAACCCAGGGTGGTGTCAATTCCCTTCTCCAGAATGCATAGCACTCTTCAGGCAGGTATTATTAAAAAAAAAAGATATCTGACTCTGATTAAGTGTTTGTTCTCCATCTACCTCGGGGCTCCACAAGCTCTCAGACAGTATTGACTCAAAAGGCTTTCTTGTTTCATTCTGCATCTGGACCCCGACCGAAGGCTACCTTTTGGATAACCTAGCTGTTCTCGACATTGTAGTGGACAGGCAGCACAGCTTATTTTGGTGAAATCAAAGCTGATCAACATATTGTCACATAATGTCCTCCAGGAAATGCCTTTTACAAGCAAGTAATTTGAGTGTGCGTAACTACTCATGCACGTCCAAGTAGGCTGAAACGCATCACTGTCATGCTTATGACAATATGTTGTGGATTGTATTTCTAATGAAGATGCTCAAAGTAAGAAATGACACCCTGCTATTACAAAGTTGCAATCATGGGACAGTCTGCAGCAGCTTTTTTTGCAGGATACACCAGCATGTTCCTCATTTATTTTATTGTGGCCTCTTTGCAGGTCTGATGGAGAACAGCGTCTCGGTAGCATAATATTTAATGCCAGTATTGACTTACTCCTGTAAATAAGTATGAGTGGTGAAGCACATCCCTCATGTATCTGTGTGGCCTTCCTCGCCCAGTACACCAAACTTAGTTCCTTATATTGCGTTTCACAGATTTCCAAATGTATTGTTATTTTTATATTACAATAACGGTCTACACTCAGAGCCTTGGAAATTGTCATGTGTATCATTCTCCAGATTCATATGTTTCAACAACCTTGTCGTGAATTCTTTTGGAAACATCTTTTTAGTTAACCGCTGGACCTATATCCGCTGGTTACGGGGTAAACACTTGGGACATCTTGATTACACACACAGGTGACATCAATACCGCTTAATTACCTGTGTGCACTTATATTAACAATTGGCTGTTGCAGAGAAGATGTCTAGTGAATACTTTTTGCAGCCACTTGTGATCTATGAATTCAACGTCAGCGAGATGCTGTGACATTTGCACGCCGCAGTTAAATACACAGTGAAGGCTATTTGCCTAATACTGTATATTACCCAAAACAGTCCATAATCTCCCCACTGCAGAGACAGAATTGAGCCCCGCACCGAGTTACTGTAAAATGGTGGAGGAGGCAGAAATGTGTTTGAAGAGATAACAATGACATGCAAATATGCGCGTGTCTTTGACACACAGCGGAATTATTAGTATGTCAACCTTTACCTGGAAGGCGGTGGGTGGTCGTTTGGTTTTCCTTTCTGTTTTCAGGAGACCGTGTTGGCCAACGTCAGGTGTTATTGTCGCTCCAAGCCAACTCAATTATCTTCTTCTCGACGCCAAGAGATTGACACGGTTAGCCTCCGACAGATTATCCTCTGTTCCGTGTCCTATTCGTTGGCTTTGTCACTTTGAGTGTGTATATCCCTCCTGGCACCACAGCTGTGCGTTACGATTAGCTAGACGCGTCGTCCTCCGGGTCCCCGGGTCCAAGCAGCCTCCTAAACTGCCGTTTCTTTCTTTTTTCTTCCGCTCTGTTTATCAACATATGGTCCTGAATGATAACGAGGTATATTCATTCAAAACGTTCAAGTATATTCTGCTAAACGGCGACATGGGTAAATTAAATAAAGTGCTCAAATTAACTAAATAATTCGGTCGGTTCACGGAAGTATCGCTTGCATCCGAAACATCAGCGCTTTCTTTTCGTTGTGAAAATCATTCTGCTTGTTATTTTAGCTTGTAAGGAAGGAGGGAATTGTGATTGACAGTTTCATGGACCAATAGCAAAGCGACTGGTGAAACAAGTCCACCAATAGGTTTGTTGGAGATGAACTGCACCTCGCCTGAAGAGCAGGCGGCATCATCAGGGGGCGTGAAGACAAGTTGGGCAGTTTTTTGTAAACTACAAGTAGCCTACAGATCGAAACTAACAGGAAGTAACTGTTGCTGTGACTTGCTATTTTTATGGCAACCAGCCGCCTGCTCTCTTCAACTTTCCAGGCGAGGCGCAGTTCATCTAGAACGAACCTATTACTATTTTATTTTGCGTATTTTTTATATTTGAACCAGTGTTGTGATTCTTTTTTTTCTATTCCAACAAATATGTTTTTGTTTTGACTTATTTTTGAGAAAATTGGAGACTTACTGTTTCGACATCCGTGACGTTTCCGGATGTGCTTGTTCTTCTTCCGGGTCAGTGCTCTCTCCGGCATGGTTTCGGATTATTTTTTTACTTACCATGTTTAACTAGAATTATAAAATATAATGAGTTCTCAGAAAGGTAATGTATCTCGGTCGCGAAGCCAGAAGCATCAAAACAGTTTTGCCTTCAAAAACAACAAGTACGGAGCGACTGTACAAGTGCAGGTGAGTGAAGCTTGGAGTCATGTGTGTGTAGCGTTAGCTGGCCTGCATAGATGCTGAGCTCCGTTAAATACATTGTACGTTACATTGTATATTGTTGACAGCGTTCTTTTGTGTCGAGGCTATAGGTAATTTGTGTCTGTCCTGAAACGATGTTGTAGTAGCATTGCTTAGAAATCGTATATAAAGGTAAAATCAAGCTTTTTTTGTTGAATGGACAATGCTTGCCCTTTAAAACCTGCTGTTGTAACATTATTATACTATAATATTTCCAACGTGTCTCTGCTTACAATTGTAGAAGGCAAACTCAAAGATCCACGATGGGCTCTGTCTACATTGTAAGGGGGTTCTTGAGTGGAAAGTGAAGTACAACAAATACAAGACTCTGACACAGCCTAAAAAATGGTGAGTAAACTTTAATATTAATTTCATAACAGCAAAGTAACTGCATAGCTACATCTATTCATGACATCACACATCTCACCTGATCCCATCTGTAAACACACCAGTAGTTGCAGAAGTCATTTGTGAGAAATTGACAAAGCATGAAAAACAACATGGATTATACTGAACAGTTGGTTAATCAATGCATTAATGTATTAACTAAATACTTTATTATTGGATTTTCTCAATGATTTGCTTCTCTTCAAACAAGCATTTGCCCTGCACTTAACTTGCCACCTGCAACTTGCCACTTGTTTTGGTGTTGCTGGACTCACCGTGGGTCCACAGGTCAGCTGGCACTCAGGAAAACTCCAAATGTCCTCCTGCTGTGGTCCAGTTATATTGTACTAGCATGGGAAACCACAGTCACACACAGTGTTATGTTAGTATTTGTTATTCATGTTTTTAAGACAGTTGTAGTTGGTTCTAATGTGAAATTTGTGCATGCATGTATTCTTCTTTCAGTGTCAAGTGTTCTCAAAGGACAGTGAAGGATGCATATCACATCATATGTAAGCCCTGTTCCCTTCAGCTGGAGATCTGCAGCAAGTGTGGGAAGAAAGAGGAAATCGTTATTCCGTGAGTGATCCTGTATGCATGTGTGTGTTTGTTTATGCAGATTCATGCATACAGAGGATTGGTGACTAGGGAGTCATTTTGTGTTCTAACCATGCTTAAATTTACAACTTCACTGCTCACTATTTTAGAAATCTATCTCTTTTTTTCTGTAGCCAATGTTATGTACAACATGTCCTCACACTGTATACGAAGACCTTAAGGAATGTGTTACATGTGGTCTTTATCTGGAGATTTTAAGAAGTAAATCTTAGTATTAATAGTTCATAATTCATAGTCAGACTCACTCAGTAAATTCTACTACAAGTCTACCATCTAGTGGACAATGGGATGTATCCCAACCAACTCTTAGAAAATACTTGACAATTCATTGACAGCCTTTTAGCTTCAGTCTACATCATCGTTTAATGCCCTTCACAATAATTGTCATTCAACATTTTGGTATCAATATATTCTCATGTATCATTGTATCTTTTATCTTTATGACATTTAAAACAATGACGGAGGGATTTTTCCTTCGCTCTTGTAGGAGTGAAAAGGAAAAGTGGTAATCCTTAAAAGGCCCATATTGAAAAAAAGAAAAAGTGATATATATAAATACTGTCAAGGTATTAAAGTGCTCAATCCATGGCTAAATACACGCAACCCGTGTTCAGAACCAGCCTTTTAAATGGCAGGATTTCAGTACAACTTTACAATATAGAGACAATTTCATAGTTTTAGACATAAACAACATGTGTCTTAGTTTAATTACAGTTAGAAATCGGCTGACAGGAAGTAAACACGGACACAAGCAACACAAATCCGTAGAAATTTGCTAAAACGGCAGAGGGTGAACAGTAAAGCAAGTACAAACATAAAATACAAGCATTAACATGGACATGAGCGTGATATGTGTCCTTTTAAGTTTTCGGTCCTGGTTGATTTTGGAATTTCTATGAGCATGAAAATAATAACATTGTCATTTGGTTGATACGTGAGCTTCAAGTTTATAGAATTGTGTGTCTAGTTTCGATTTCTATGTGTTTAAAACGGATAATGTTTCCACAGACGGCCATTTCATAATACTGCAAATATATAAATATTGCAATACTTTCATCGTGGGTACAATCGCCATTTTCTTACCTCATTCGGCTATAGACTTGACAGACAGTTATTTAAATTAAAATCAAGATTTAAACATGAAAGCCGTTGAAACTGCCTCATTTAGTTTTCCTCTCACTGTAGAATAAACTCACAAGAAGACCAGGAAGAAGAAGAAGACGACAAGGAAGATGAACAGAAAAAGAAAGGAAGTGGAAGAGGGAAGAAGACGAAGGACTTGGATGATTTGGACAGTGATGATGATGATGATGACCTAAGTGACGTAGGAGATGATGATGATGATAAGGGAAAGGACTTTGCTAGTGACTCAGAACCAAAGAAGACATAAAACAGGTCTGATGTACTCCCAGATGTAGACGTAGTCATTATTAAAGACTGAAGACAGTAAACACAGGTTCTTGTTATACCAAGTTATTTTTTTTTTACATTTATACAAAACAAAATTTCTAATCAAAGTACATCTTTAAATTAAGTACTGCAAATCAACAATGTGGTTTGATGAAGCACCTGGAGTGTGAGCTACGTAACACTGGGGAGGTTGAGTAGCCAGAATAGCTTTATTATATACTGTACATTCCTGAACCAATTCCCAAACAATGCCACCTGGATATATACATTTTATTGTACTGCAATAAACACATGTACAGTGTGTACATTCATTTTCTATCAATGTATAAGCTACTAATTCTTCTGACAATAACTGGACTAAAAAAAGAGGCCTTGAGGTATCAGCAGCACTAAAAGCAGTTTTGCAGGAACAGACTCTAAAATATTGAATCAGTCAAATGTTATATTTACACATTTCTATTCAGTTACCTAGCTGAAGTGATGTACTTCACTATTAAGGTTTTTCAACATACACCAAAAGTGGTTTCCCGTTCCAACTTTAGACTCCCAAAGTCTCATTTGTAACGTACATGTTGGTTTACAACTTTACAGCTGAGTGACTTTTCTGTAGTGCTAAAGCAGTGCAGTCATACACTTCTAGTAAAGGTTATCATGCTCAAGTTCAACTTTGTCTTCATTATTTTCAGCTCCCCTTTACAATTCCTGTCACTGAATAGCCTGTAGTTACATGTTGCTCTCATCATGTGAGAGTTTATAACTTCCTCATTGGTATTTTAAATCAGGAAACTCAAAGCTACTCTTTGTGTCGAAGAAATTGATTTGTTAGCTTTAAATAGGAACGTTTAACATGATAAAGGAGACATTTCATTATGGTTGTGAAGGTTATCTTTCTTTTTATTACCACATTGTACCGTAAATTGATCTATAACCACACTATAAATATGCCATACATTCTTGCCCACTGTTACTTTAAGATGTTATTCCCCGCTTTTAAAAATAAAACCCTAACATTAGCAATTATTTTCACTGTTGGTACCAATAAGATATTAGCTATTGTTAAGTTCAAAAATCTTTGGGCGGTTGTGCGAAGAGAAGTCCCAGATGCAGAAAGTTATAATAAAAATTGATTTAATAAAAAGATGATGAACAGCATTTCAAAATGAATCACACTAATAACTACACAATATATCCCATGGGAGAGAGATATCCCATGAGACAGAGATCCAGTGCCCCACCCCCCACCCCACCGGGCAGCAGATCGATAGATACCTGCCCAGCAGAAGGCACCCAGAGATCTGCTGATGTTCTCACAATGTCTCAGCTTTGCCAGGTTTAGGGTCAGCCCCCCTTTCTTTGCTAGCATCTCTTCCAGTCCATTGATTGGACAAGACCTCGTCCTCTTAGGTGTTTGTCAATTCAAATCCCCTCTCGCATAAACAACAGTACTCAGGGCTTCAATCAACCCCCCTCAGGGACATTCCTGAGCACGTCCTCCTTATCTGCTCCAATCTTCAGGCTGCGTAACTGTTTGTGGGCTCCTGATGTTTTCAGGATTCATTCCACAATCACTTAATACATTCCATAATTCTAATTAATACATTTGTGTAGTACTACAGTGTCATCCATTCAATATTTGATAATCCATACAGCGTTATTTATTTGTCTTGACCCTCCACTCTCTAGCTCTCACTAGGAGCACTATAAAATATTATTTTCTAACACTATACATACAATGCATCTGGAAGGTATTCACAGCGCTTCACTTTTTCCACATTTTGTTATGTTACAGTCTTATTCTAAAATGGATTAAATAAATTGTTTCCCTCAAAATTCTACAAACAACACCCCATAATGACAAAGTGAAAAAAGCCTGATCAAAATAATTTTAAAATTTATTAAAAATAAAGAACAAAATTATAACATGTACATAAGTATTCGCAGCCTTTGCTCAGTACTTTGTTGAAGCACATTTGGCAGCAATTGCAGCCTCAAGTCTTCTTGAGTACGGTGCTACAAGCTCAGCACACCTACAGCATTTCCATATGGGGTCAGATCGGTCTCATAATTCACAAATGCACACAGAACAATCCACAAATGCACACAGAACAATTTACAAATATATTTGATTTACAAATGCACACAGAAGGATTTACAAATACATTTGACAAATACATTTGACTCACAAATGCACACAGATCGAATTACAAATACATTCCAATGCACAAATGTGGATTTGTATGTATTTATTTGTGGATCGCTCTGCATTCGTGTGTGAATCGCTACACATTCGTGTGTGGGTTTTTTGAGACTCCCCTGACGTCGCCTGATCCACAAATTAGTTTTTTCAACATGGACCTATCTGTAGCCAATCAGATGTCACCCTCATTGTCAACCAATCACATCACTGCCGTCCTGCCGCTGCTGGAGCAGCTCTGGAAGTGTTTGTTATTCAGATGCAGTTGTGCGACTATGGATACTATTATGAACCCAAACACGGGGGCGTTTGATGGTCCGACGTTTGAAGGACTTCCACAACAAGTATAAAGCAAAACTAGTGGTTACTTCAATATATATTGAAACTATATGTGGTTACTATGCACCGGAAAGGGGGCGTGGCTTATATCCGTGACTTATCTCTGTAAAACACATTTCCTCCATCCAGAAAGAAAGATGACATACATTATCCTTTATTAATTCCCGTAGGGATATTATTCTCTGCATTTAACCCATCCTATGTAGTTAAGGAGCAGTGTGCTGCTGTGAGGCGCCCCGGGGAGCAACTGGGGGTTCAGTGCTCAACACACTTCAGCCTCCACCACTGAACTAACCACGGCGGATCATCAAACGCCCCTGTGTCGGGGTTCATATAAGGATAATGTATGTATTCTTTCTTTCTGGATCGCGGAAATGGCAACTGGTTTAACAGAGACAAGTCACGGAGATAAGCCACGCCCCATTTCTGGCGCAAATGAATTGAATACCGTGATTTAACCACATATAGTTTAAATATATATTGAAGTAACCACTAGTTTTGCTTTATACTTGTTGTGGAAGTCCTTCAAACGTCGGACCATCAAACGCCCCCGTGTTTGGGTTCATAATATTATCCGTAGTCACACAACTGCGTCTGAATAACAAACGCTTCCAGAGCAGGACGGCAGTGATGTGATTGGTTGACAATGAGGGTGACATCTGATTGGCTACAGATAGGTCCATGTTGAAAAAACGCATTTGTGGATCAGGCGACGTCAGGGGAGTCTCAAAAAACCCACACACGAATGTGTAGCGATTCACACACGAATGCAGAGTGATCCACAAATAAATACATACAAATCCACATTTGTGCATTGGAATGTATTTGTAATTCGATCTGTGTGCATTTGTGAGTCAAATGTATTTGTCAAATGTATTTGTAAATCCTTCTGTGTGCATTTGTAAATCAAATATATTTGTGAATTGTTCTGTGTGCATTTGTGTATTGTTCTGTGTGCATTTGTGAATTATGAGACCGATCTGACCCCATATTTCCAGGAAGTTTCTCCCATTATTTGCAGAACCCCCCAAGTTCCATCATGTTGGATGGGGAGTGTCAGTGCTCAGCCATTTTCAGATCTCTCCAGAGATGTTAAATCGGGTTCAAGTCAGAGCTCTGGCTGGGCCACACAAGGACATTTACAGAGTTGTCCCGAAGCCTCTCCTTTGTTGTCTTGGCTGTGTGCTTCGGGTCGTTATCCTGTTGAAAGATTAACTGTCGCCCCAGTCTGAGGTCCAGAGCGCTCTGGAGCCTGTTTTCATCCAGGATGTCTGTACATTGCTGCATTCATGTTTCCTTCAATCCTGACTAGTCACCCAGTTCCTCCCGCTAAAAAACATCCCCACAGCATGATGATCCCCACTGTAGGGATGCTGTTGGCCAGGTGATGAGCAGTGCCTGGTTTCCTCCAGACATGACGCTTGGCATTCAGGCCAAAGAGTTCAATCTGTCTTTCATCAGACCAGAGAATTTTCTTTCTCATGGTCTGAGAGTCCTTCCGGTGCCTTTTGGAAACTCCAGGCGGGCTGTCATGTGCTTGTTACCAAGGAGTGGCTTCCGTCTGGCCACTCTACCATACAGGCCTGCTTGGTGGAGTGCTGCAGAGATGATTGTCCTTCTGGAAGGTTCTCCTCTCTTCATAGAGCAACGCTGGAGCTCTGTCAGAGTGAGCATCGGGTTCTTGGTCACCTCCCTGACTCAGGCCCTTCTCCGCCGATCGCTCAGTTTGGCTGGGCGGCCGACTCTGGGAAGAGTCTTGGTGGTTCCAAACTTCTTCCCTTTCCGGATGATGGAGGCCACTGTGCTCATTGGGACCTTCAAGGCTGCAGATTTGTTTCTCTACCCTTCGCCAATCAAGTTGCCAATCAAGTTGTAGAAACATTTTGAGTGTCATGGCAAAGGCTATAAATACTTATGTACATGTTATATTTTTGTTCTTCATTTTTAATTTAATTAAAATTTACAACTTCCCAAAAACGTTTTTCACTTTGTCATTATGGGGTTTTGTGTGTAGAATTTTGAGGGAATAAAATAAATTGAATCCATTTTAGAATAAGGCTGTAACATAAGAAAATGTGGAAAAGTGAAGCGCTGTGAATACTCTACAGATGCACTGTATTATCTATAAATGAGAACCTATGCCAAGCAGTGGTGATGGGCACTGAGAAAGAGGAACAAGTAACAACCACAAATAACCCAACAGGAATATGTGCTGCGTGACATGCAAATAATTATAGCAGAGTTTGCATTATTTAAGTTATTTCTCAAGTTCAGCTTTTTAGGAAGTGGATTTGTATACCCTTGTTAATGTTTCACAATAGACCTGCTGATGTTTCGTAAAAGGCAGATTGTACAGAATGTCCTCTATCTTTGTATCTTTCTCTCTCGACAGCTTACTACCCACAACTGCAGTTTGATTTCCAGGCACCGCAGTGTTGAGGCCAGGAGTTAAAAACCTCTAATTATAATAACTTCATGTGAAACTAAAAGCTAACAGATCCACTTCATGTTGGTTGAGCCTCTGAGTTTAGATTTACCGTCACTATATCAGACATGGTGCGTGATGTGTTTTTGTCTTCTGACTTGGTAGTGGTCTGAGACTGGCTCCGTAGACTGCAGTGTATCTTCGAGTCAGTGCAGAGACTCAGCTAATGCACTTGTTTGTTTTATTCATGTCACTGATGCCATGACACCAACACACTGCACTCATCCTTTAAGATTAAGGACAGTTGGCCGAGGTTATTCCCTTTAACACCAGTAGACTTTACTTGGTAGATAATCAATTTACTAATTTATTTTTGTGTTTTGAGGTAATTTGATGAAATATATTCAGAATCACATGGAGGGTGATCTATTAGCTGAACAAAAACAACAAATTTACCTATTATTTTGTAATATGAGAAGTAAGAGAAGGATTTTTTAAGGAAGACATCCTAACATTTAATTGTACTTGAAGTAAGAGTAACATCAACATTTTTAGATAGTGTGTTTATATTCAAAGTTTGTACAGATTGTATGTTAGGCTTCACCTTTACATTATTTTACATTTAGTTGTATAATAACAAAGCTGTAGTCTGTTATAATGTACATGTGTTTAATTGATGTAATTGTTATTGTAAGTATTTAAAAAGAACATAGACATTGTTCTTAAGCGGGTCTACCCTACATGCATTAGCGCAGGAGAATTGTGCAGTCACAGCATCTGGCAAACTAACGATAGGTTTATTGGTGTTGTATAAGAGGGCCAGCCCCTCATACTGATATAGGTCAATTAGGCTGTTTGCTCATTGGCAAAGTCCAAACGCTGTACCTGATAGACCCTACGGGTGTGTGAGATATGCTGTAAAAACTAAACAACGAAACCAGAAACGAGGTCAATAGCTGATCCCTCAGACTCTCACTAGTGACTCGTCGATGAGACCCCAAACTCGGACACTGCGATCAGACGAGCCGTCAGACCGCCGGCGCTGTGAAGGTGTAATGCTCGTCTATTTGTAGTGCTACTGAACGGGTGCATGGATCGTCCCAAAAGCACCAAGAGAGACCAACAGGCAATAATTTGTCTAATTTGATATAGTTATTACAGATCAAATAGTATTTGATACAATTGTAACTTACATTTACTTTAAAATAAAAACGTACAGCAGTACAATTTCAGATATTATTAATTGGATTTTATATAATGTGCAACGTAATGTTGTTTTTGACTTGTATCAACATGGACAAATTATTCCTTAAATATATCTGTCTATCTCCGCGCTATAAGACCCCGTACCGTAACACCACGAATAGACAAGCATTACAATTCAAGCGCCGGCTGGTTTGAACGGTTCCTCATGCTCATGCTCACTTCACCGCAGTAAACACACATAGACACACACCCTTTCTTCTCATTGGTTGCAGGATGTGTTGGCTGTCAAGTTAAATTGCGTTTTCTGTTACGTGGTGGAGATCTGTGCTGCTGCAGCTATCAGTGCTGCTCGAGTCCGACTGAGCGATTGAAAGGATGGCAAACTCGAGTAGACCCACCAGCAAAATTGCTAACGTCTACAGGGGGACATTTATCCACTCGACCCAGCAAACAGCGCTGCAGATCCTAGAAGATGAGCTCCTGGGAGTGGATACAGACGGAAAGGTTTGTCAGACTCAGCTGTTTTAGGATTATTTTCAAAAAACCTTACATTATATTCATGGTTTTTAAAACATGAAATAGGCTGATTTGATAATTTTTTATTTTATTTTATAGTTTTTTGATAAACTGATTACAAAATAACCTAATTGTCTTTTACAGTGAGCATAATTGTTGCCCACATAAGCTCTCAGCCACAAAAACCTCAATAGCAGTCTGAAGTACCCTCTTATAATACAACAGCTGGGATTAAAATTCCTAGGACATGCTTAAATCATCAGCATTAATTTGGTTGTTATCAATACGGAAATACAATATGTGGACATTGAGGCAATCATATACTGGTTATTGTTAAGGATCAATAGGGATAAAAACTGTGATTCAGCACCTTATAGGCATTTACACAAACAAGGGCGTAATTTACATCACAGAGTATATGTATCTGGTGGTACATATACCCTTATAAACATTTCCTGCAGACAAAAAAAAACATGTATTATGTTTTCAGCTCTTACAACTATTTTACTCTTTTTGGTAATCAACCTTTTGCTGATTTTCCATTCTGCCATCAGATCGCTTTCACTGGGAGAGGCTCGGAGCTAGACAGACTGTCTCAGACCTTTGGTTTCAGTCCGACTGAAGTCATTCAGCTGACACAACAGTAAGTAGAATATATAAATACGTTACTGAATACATACAAATTGTACATGATACTAAACCAGTTCTTGGATATATCTAAAACAGTACTGTATGTGTTGACCATGTCCGTGTCTTGCTGCACTGCAGTGAGTTCTTCATGCCAGGACTGGTGGACACCCACATCCATGCTAGCCAGTACAGCTATGCAGGCACAGCACTGGACATGCCCTTACTGCAGTGGCTCAACACCTACACCTTTCCTGTGGAGTCACACTTCAAGGACTTGCAGTTTGCCCACAGGGTCTACTCTCAAGTCGTGGTAAGTTGTCTGGCATTGGGAAAGAGGTGGCTATTAGTTGCTGAGAGGAGCATGAGAAGAGTGTGTATAGAAAAGAGACAGAGCGTTTAAATGTTGTCTTAATCCTGTAATATGACCCGTGTGCCTTACAGAAAAGAACCCTGAGAAATGGAACAACCACTGCATGCTACTTTGCTACCATACACACAGATGCCTCTCTTTTGTTGGGGCAGATTGCAAGTAAGATGTCCAGCACGCACGCATGCACACGCACGCACACACACACACACACACACACACACACACACACACACACACACACACACACACGCACACACACACACACGCATGTACGCACGCATGCACGCATACACACACACACACACACGCACACACACACACACACACACACACACACACACACACACACATGCATGTTAAGAGTCTAGGCCAGAATACTGTAAATATTATAAAGAATGAACATCAAGACCTTAGTTTAGAATAATTTTCTCGGGAGGTTGCTAGTTTATATGGCTCAGCCCTATTGATACATAATAGAGGTTATTGATAATAATAAGAAAAATAAATTAGGAAAATACTAGTTGTAATGTAAGTCTGTTAATACCGCCAGGTTATATTCCCTGTGGCATGGTGCATAACGAGAGAGCTGGGTAGTAAGCATGTCTTGTCTAACATACACAAGCTATCTAGTCCATATTAATATGCATATGCTTTGTTCGACTGTAGTGAAGAATACATCTGCTTAAGCCCAGTAATTCTAATGTATAACTTTCATTATAGCCAAAACGACAGCGCAGCAATCAGCTGATATGTTTTTCTAAACTCTTTTAAGTCAGAATGGCCCTATTTTCCTTGGTCGTCTCAACTGGGTTAGAAACCCTTATTTGGGTAACCTTTATACCTTGTTCTTATTATCATGGTGTCATGTTTTGCAATAGTGAACACACACACACACACACACACACACACACACACACACACACACACACACAGTCACACACATATGTAATGATTATACTGTAATGAATTGACTGGCTTTAGTAGCCAGTCGTGTGTAATCTTTAAACCCTCCCCTTTGTCCTGTCCATTTTGTGGGAACTGTGTTGTTATTCAGCGTAAGCATACAGTTTGTGTGATCATTTACAACACATATTTGGAATATTCAGAATGTCTCCTTTTGCTTGCTGAATTTATTAGTTATGTAAAAATATATATGTTTACAACATCCAATGTAATATATTTTTCCAAAAGAAGAATCTCGTAAGGTCCAAAGTTCAAGGTCCAGGGAAATCTGATTTATACATGCACCTTTTCCGCTTGACTTGACTGGAAATCTTCGGTCACAGTAGCACAAATCTATTTCACAGTCCCTCAGTGACCTGATGTATCTGTCACACCAAACAGGTTGAAACAAAAACCTTAACTATACTCACATGCTATACTTAACTATACTCACACCAAAGGTCTGAGACAGTCTGTCTAGCTCTCCCTTCTGCACTTAATATAAATATCACCAATTAAAAGTATTAATTATAATTAAAAAATATGAACATCAACAAAAGTATAAATGGTTCACATACCTCCATTGGCCATAGCTGAGTGGTACACCTATGTGGTCACTAAAATCATCAGTTTTCTGTACTTTTAGGTGATTCTAGTTTATCATTTATATTAACGACTCTGCTCCAGTGTGCATGTTACTAGGATGCTGGATCTAGCTCCACTAAATTGAATGCAGTTGTTTTTGATGGGCTTTTCCTGCTATGACAAGCTAACAAGCTAACTGTCTTTCTATCAGACATTATGGTCAGGTTCAAAGGTGGTTGAACTCTTCAGAGCTGCTGTATGTCCCGATAAGAATGAAAGAGGTGCAATTTGTTCCAGGTGACACAAAATGAACAGGGGAGTAAGAGGGATGCAATCAAGCAGTCTATGCACACTCAGACAGTGATGAGAGCTGGAGTCAGGTTGACAATTTTAAAATCACTCAGTTAAATAAAAATTGTGCTCTAACTTGTATTCAAATGTTTAGCGGAACAAGACAAAGAATAACTCTGGGGAGCATTTCTGTCAGACGATCATCTCAAATTCAACATGAAGCCAGACATGTTCCACGAGGACTTTTATACAGCAGATATTTGTAAATGTCTTAGCAGAACTGAAATTATGAAGATTATTGATCAGGTGTGAGTGTAACAATTGGACAAATAATTCAAATTCAATATGGAATAATACGTTGTTGTTTTTTTACCCCATGTAGAGAAATCTGTATGAAATACTCAATTACTCCTGGTTCATCAATGGGAACAGTAAATATTTGCTCAGATACCGTGTTTATATTGTATCATGTTATCATGGTCATGATGTGAAGCGCATGTGCCATATGTAAAACGTTGTAATATATTGCCCACACATGATGTGAGCATAATTCCCAGTTTGCTGACTAGACTAGAGCAAAATGTCATGAATAAGCAAAGTACAGACAGCTTTCTTTTGAAAAAAATGAATACACGGATTTAACAGACTTGTTGTTCTTGTTACATAATCTATGTTTTTCTCACAGATGACTTTGGACAGCGTGCCTTTGTGGGCAAGGTGTGTATGGACAGGAACAATTCTGTGAAACATTACAAAGAGAGCATTCAGGAGTCTCAAGCGGAAACCTGCCGGTGGGTATTGACAGTTTAACAGTTTTTAGGAAGGCCTTTAGCTTTACATACAGATGATATAGTAAAAAAAAAACGTATATTTAATTTATGTTTCAAACAGGATGCGGTTTACCCTTTGTGTGCTCTTTCCAAGTATTATGTAACATTAATAATAGTTAATTCAACAGTGTAGTGCTGGTGATTTTTACTTGGGTGAGAACAGGCATTTTTCAGTGAGGAACAATTTCACACGGTAGTTTTTTAGTTCCACTAAATGTATTCAATGTGTGTCGGATAAGAGGCAGTTTTTCCGTTTTAACATTTGAAGCTCCCACAGAATATCTGATAGAGTATGTAATAGATAGCAACAGATATGCTGCATAATAATTAAGATATACACGGGTGTACATTGCCATAATGTATGAATGTAACTTCCATACACTATTTGCCATCGATATTACCTTTGAGATATTTATTTCAAATACTACTACAGTTTCTATCTTTATATTCTAACATGTGATTAACTATGTTTACAGCACTTGTTTTTTCAATTGATATAATCTACTCTGGCAGGCTAATTAGTGCACAAGGCACAGCACCTTCTGTACTAAACGTGAGTTTTGTTTTGAAAGAGCTAAAGCTAAGCTAAAGTTAATCCTTAGTTTATATTCACTCAGATTCAAAAGATTTGGGATGTGGCTGCGCCAAATGAGTTAAAGTCATTGTTTTGTTCCCTCAAGGTTCATTGCAGAGCTCTTGAACAAAAAGGTAAGATTCTATGATATAATACACAGAACAACATTAGGATCTAAGAGAAAATCAAGGTATTTTTATTTTGGGGGAAAAAAGAGAAGATTTTTAAATTGCCTGTCACTCCCTTGTCTCCTGGTGGTTTGTGTGTAGTACCCTCTGGTGAGACCAGTGGTGACTCCCCGCTTCGCTCCATCCTGCACGAGAGCCTTGCTCGGACAGCTGGGAGCAATCGCTAAGAACAACAACCTGCACATTCAGGTGAGCTCACTGTGGCAACCAAACCAGGCTATGTCCACAGACGTTTCCATAGAGAGCATGTAATGTTGGCCCTGTGGGGGTTTTATGCAATTAAATACACACACCTGCAATTGTCACGGGCAAAATGCTGACAGGGAAGAATGAAAAAAACACAAATGTTTTAGAAAAAAATTTGGCATCAGTCTGGATCTAAATGCTACAGTTGGAGCAAAGATAACACAAGGGTTTAATGTCTGACATATATGTGTTTATTCCCAGAGTCATATCAGTGAAAACGTAGAGGAAATTAACCTTGTAAAGGAGCTGTTTCCTGAATCAGAGTCGTACACAGACGTCTATCTAAAACATAACCTGCTCACTGACAAGGTGAGGACACAGTCACAACTCTGCTGGCACAATCCCAGGTAGACCTCTTGTAGAAAATACAAATGCTGATGATGACGATGATAATCCACAGACAGTGATGGCTCATGGCTGCTACCTCAGTGATGAAGAATTGGTTCTGTTCAGAGATAAAGGAGCCTCTTTGTCTCATTGTCCCAATTCCAACATTTCGTAAGTCACTGACCAAAGGCATGACATATTTTACAATAAAACAGCACTTTAGCAATACAGTATAACATAACATTATAAGTATATGCAACAACTGAACTTTTACTATCTCTCTCTGGCTCTATATGTCATCGCAGGTTGTGCAGTGGATTGTTGAATGTCCGCAACGTCCTTAAACACAAAGTGAAGTTGGGGCTGGGAACAGGTAGGAGTAGAGGAACTGTGTGTGCATGTTCACCTCCACAGCCCGTTACACTCTCAAGAAACAGTACAATTATGATTTGGCTTTGTTTGTACATTCAAGCATGCAAAGTAGAGAGAAAGGTGCTAAGACATTGTTACATATTGGGCTTTACTGCTCTCTAGTGTTTTTAATGAGTGCAGTTGGAGATTTGGATTTCTGGTCAGCTGACAACTAGCAGATCACTTTGTTTTGATTTTGCTGGTTTAAAAGTCCAATTGAAAGGAAATTGAAGGACATTTTTAGCCTCAAATCTGAATAAATCTGAAAATGAGACACTTTTTTGTTTTCAAAATGCGGGATGCTTACATTAATTTGACTAATCCGGTCTGTGATTATGGTGTCAGACATGGCGGGGGGCTACTCAGCCTCTATGCTGGATGCTGTGAGGAGAACTCTGGACACATCCAAAGTCTTGACCATCCAGGACCCAGAACACGAAACGCTCTCCTTTGAGGAGGTGTTCAGACTGGCCACACTGGGAGGCAGCCAAGGTAAAACACTCAGAGAAAGAGGTGGCATTGTATAGAAGTGTTTTTTTTCATATTCTCCAGCAACAGTCTTGCTGTAGTGTCTTTGACGTCACTCTGCAGCAGAAATGCCTGATTCAACACACACATGTATCTATCTATGTGAATAAGATATGTTTGATGGTGACCGATTGCAATTTTACAGTAGGGTTGAGAATGCAAGAGTTTCTTTCATGATGCGTTTTGTCCGTAGCCTTGTCCCTGGATGACCAGACTGGGAACTTTGAAGTGGGCAAAGACTTTGACGCCCTGAGGGTGAATGTAGCTGCTCCTGGTGGACCCATTGACCTTGTCCAGTGTGAGGAACCAAAGGTTGGTTGTGGGGCTTAATTTATTCACACACATTTACACACACATTAATAAAGCAGAACATTTGAGACTTAGTGTAACACTATTGTATTATCAATTCAATTTCAGATTATTTTGGAAAAGTTCTTAAATTTGGGTGAGTGTTAATTTCAGTTCAATTTGACCAAAATGTTCAGACTCTAATGTGCCATGTCACCATTTACTTTATGTGCGTCTCTGTTGCTTCCTGTTTGACAGGTGATGATCGTAACATAGCAGAGGTGTATGTGGCCGGGAGGAAGGTGGTGCCATTCACAGAGCCAACAACAGAATAAACGCTTTGCCCTCGTCTCAAAGCCTAAACCCCCTGGAAAGTCAGCTTGAAGAGGGCGTTATCCAACAAAATAGATATGCAGCTATCTAGATGCAGTTTAAGAAAGATCAGTGGGAAACGCCCTACTGTTGCACAAACTGCACAATTGTCCTTTAATGCTAACACAAATAAGTAGGGCATTAATTATCACTGTTACCATTTCACTCTTTTACAGAGGACAGAAAAGGAAACATGATTTTAATGAGTTTCAATGAGGGTCATCAGTCTGTTTTTTTTAAGTCTGTGAGGATGATTACTGGGCGTTAAAACAGGAAATAAGGGACTTATTAACGTTGCACTTGCTAAAACATATTCATGCACCAGCCTTTTGCTTATTAAGATCACTCTATATGTTCATACCCACAATGATTAGAGTTTGTGTTATATTTACTTAAGATTCTTTCTAACTGATATACAAGTACTGGGGATTATAGTGTGCCAACGACAACATATTTTCTATCACATGTTGATATCATATTGTGTTTTGAAATGTAACTAGACAATTGTCCGTCAAATTAAAGGTATAGTTCACCCCAAATCCAATCTTACATGTGGTGCTATTTATCAATCTAGATTGTGTTGGTGTGAGTTTACCAGTTTTGGAAGTATTGCTCATAGAAATGCCAGCCGCTTCAATGGAATGGAGCTACAAGTATGTGGATTATCTTGAGTTACTTGTTTGAGCACCACAAGCCAAGTGCCACTCACACCTAACCAATCTAGATGGAGAAATACCAATATATTTAGGAGGACAAATTTGGGTTTTTGATTTTGGGGGGAGCTGCCCCTTTCAGTGTCATAATAACATAGGTGCACTGGTGCAGTGCCTCATAGCTCCTTCAGTTTTTAGACTCCACTCCTGTACCGAGCACCCCATATCGGGTGAAAAACCCCTAAAACCGAGCTTTAGTCATGTTTTCAAGTGGTAATATGAACCCATAATCAATATCAGACCCATTTGATGTCAATATTCAAAAGATTCAGCAAAGTCTGAGCTTCATAGTCAAAAACAAATAATATGTGAATAAAGAAACACAATTCCACCATAAACATTCACAAAAACCATAAATATGACTAAAAGTGACCCCAAAGTGGCTCGAGAATGCACCCCAAATTTTGAAATTTGAAAAAAATCCCATTTATTATCGCTAGCAAGAAGCTACACACAAAAACTCTACGGTTTTGGAATCCTTAGAACCTACTGAGTTCGCCAATACCAAATCTGCTGTCAAACAAAGCCTCGCAAAGATACGCACAAGAATGGCACTTATGTCTAGCAAAATAACCTAACCCTAACCCTATTTTTTGAATTGACTTACTTGCTGAAATATGAATAATCCGTACCTTCTTGGTCTCTACCGATAGCTCTGGCCATGTAGCAACCGGATGTTGTGAAGTACGCCCGGAGAAGTTATGGAGCTTTAAGTGCCGACCTTGTTGTTGAGATTTCTCGAAACGTCTGAACTAAAAGCCAAACATTGCACATATATTCCTATGTTATACAATAAAGAAAAGCCTTTGGGAATATCGTTAAGAGAATACAAATTTACTTTGAAATATTTTGAACTTTTTTTTCTTCTTTTCTTTATCATATTATCATATATTATCATAAACTAATATACCACTAACACATATATAAATGTATTATCTATGTTCACAAGGTTTTTTGTTGTATATTATAGCTGTTGAAATGATTCAAATAGACCTTGAACCTGTGGAGATAATCACTATTTATTGTCGGCTGCAACAGTCACAATTTTCGCCAAAACATGGCAGGTTTTCAAAGCGTTAAGGCACGCAAGTATTTTGTAGCATTCACTTAGTTTCAGCATTACTCATTCAGTTAATATACTTAAACACACATTTAGCAGTGATTTTACCTCAGAAGCCACATCCACATTTAACTCATTGCAAAGTGAATGTACACTTAACCTTGTGCCTTGTTATCAGAAGCTGATTTATTTTTGATACAGCTTTTTCATCATATAATTAGATTAGATAAATTCAAAATTTTACTACTGAGAATATTTACTGATATATTTATATTACCATTGCAAACTATCTGAATGTTGCGAATTAAGGGAAATTAGTGGACAGCTTGCTGAATATGTGTTTGTCTTGAGAATGTGTACATGTTTAAAATGTGTATCACAACATATCACACTCGACCAAAATGTATATGTTAAAGGAACTCTTTGATATGTTGCACCATGGGAGATTACAATAAAAAATACCACCAAGTCTGTCTTGATATTTGTGCAGCTATTGATCAAGGATCATAACCCATTAACACATTTCCCACTGACCCTTCCAGCCCAACAAACCAGTCTATAGCTTCTTTAATAGATGATTTTCGCCATCTGGGACAGACAGCTGAGAGGGCTAGTTAGCAGAAGAGACACATGAGGGTGGCTAATGTCATGTCCTACTGACATCAAGGTCTCTGCACTTCAAATAGACCATTACAATATGTGCACTGTTAAGAAGTCATGATACCAAAGCAATCGACGTGACTTGATACCTACAGAGGTAAGTGAAACAATATATGAGTAATTTCGTTGAAGCACCATTTTACAGAAAAATATTCTCAGATTTGTATACCATCTTCTATCGATGCCAATATAGTCTAAAAATGTGAAACAATTTTTGGAACTTCATTGCAGCCTTGAACGTAGCTCCTTTTCAATCGAGAGTACTTCAGAGGTCATTTATACCCCGAGTAACATCTTCCAGGAAGACAATACGCAAATGACTGTGCGCCACATCTTCGGCAATTAAATTATCAAGACGCGGTTGATTCACGTTCTGATTTAGGATAGAAACCACGATTATGTTCAAGAATACGCGTTAGACTGTCCCTGGCCTTGCTCGGCAGGAAATTCCGCCTTAGAGACCAAACTCAGGCCATATAATCACTCATGTTGAAGTCAGGAAGTGTCGCTGAGAATCATGTAGCAAAGGTTGCAAAACTTACTTCTGCGATACATTCCTTATTTATTAATTAGAGTATTTGAAGTCCAACACCTACGTTTAGTGATTTGGCAGGTAAGTCTTAACGCGATACAAATTATTGGATAATACACCGTCTACCCTGAGTAATAAAACTCATAGTCCTACTGTAAACAGATATAAAGTGAGCTCACTCACTCATATCTCTTACGGTCTTTCTCTGTCTAATTATTACTAGTCTATAACTAGTCTACGTACTAATGCACAGTCGAGTGTCTCAATGTCTCAGATTCGACCAGATTAAAAACAGTAAGCATCGAATAGGAATTAATAATTGTCTTCTATACCTATCAACATTTATC
This sequence comes from Cottus gobio, assembly GCA_023566465.1. Lineage (NCBI taxonomy): Eukaryota > Metazoa > Chordata > Actinopteri > Perciformes > Cottidae > Cottus > Cottus gobio. The sequence goes on along the minus strand of CM042218.1, from coordinate 14,084,780 downwards.
TCTGAGGCAGAGGGACATGATTTATGAGAGCTCCTTTTTGTTCCCCAGACTATGCTTGAACATATTTCTAATAAATTGCACTGTAACGTTATATACATTGCAAATCATTGTTTAAACACTAGATATCGACAACAATTGTGAAATAATATCTGAACTGGCACAGAAACCAATATTTGACCATGAATCTTAGTTAAATCTTAATAATAGACTTACATATAATTTACATTTTACGTTTGCCTGTAATCTTAAGTGGGTGCTTAGACCATGAACTGAAACCAATATTTATATTTCCTTTTGTTTTAACTTGCCTTAAATCCATATTTACACTCAACGTCATATTATTTGAAGTGTATTTTTTATTTACTCTTTTCATTACTCTATCTTTAGAAGTCTTAAGAAATCAGAGTCATTCACTAATTTGTAAGAAAAAAAAGCTACTTGTTTTTTTTTTGTCTTTCCATCACCACTCCATCACACAGAGCCCACTTCCTGTCTGGCAATGCCTCTGTTTCGGGTTTTGGGTGAACGTGATGAGGCAAAGGCTCGGCCCGGGCGGAGGAGGACAAGGAATGTGGAGTGGATGGGAAGCTGCAGAAAGACAGATGAAAATGGCCTTCTCCTTTCGCTGACACGTCTTTGTCTGCTAAGCCTTGCAGACAACATGAAGGAAGTGTGGGTGAAGGACTATGCCGATAACTACCTGAATCATTATTCATTCAGATACATCATGGGGCCTTTTAACTTACTGCGTGAGTGTGTCAGGGCTTATTTAACAGACAACTATACAATGTTCCTGTCTCACAAGTGAAGTGTTCGTGAACCACGTGGACTTTAGCACAATAAGATTCCCTCCATCAGCTAAATACCTGATGTATATATATGACAGTTAAAGTCTGGGAATTACTGGAATTATGTAATTTATCTTGTGCTGAGTCAGAAGTTAAATAAGGGGCTGCAGATGTTTGGTCATTTCACATGAGTCCCCTTTTACAACTCCATTTTCTCCACTGATTAAGTGATCTACAGCGTGATTGATCACTTCTAATTCATGTCTGTTTTTCTTTCTATCTTTTACTTTCCATGTAGCGGGTGAGCTGGTTGAGGAGCTGCTGTGGCTTCTGTGTACCAGAAAGCAGATGTCCCGTGCAGCCCTCCACCTCCTGCTGGTCCCCCAACTCCGCTGCCTGTCTCTGGAAAGGTGTCCTGGTCTGGCCACCTCCGCCCTCTGCGCCCACATTTCTGCACGCTGCCAGGTTAGATAAAATCTGCTGCATAAAAGGTGGATCAGTTATTGTAAGAGAGAAATATGTCTGACTTTTTATATTGTTCACTAACTGGTTTCAATCTTATCAGTATTTCTCCAAGTTTGGCAGAGTATTACACCCGAGGAAATGCTAAATATGAGAACATTTTCGGGATGTTCAATGAATCCACACCTTATGTTCATATAGTATATTGTTTGTGTATTGAGCCAATGTTTTCTGGGCTTAAAATAATACTGTTTTTATGTGGGATAACAGCAGGTTATACAGGATAAAAAAGTACAAATAAAACTGTGTTTTCTTGCCTGGTTATGTCACCCGAACTCACTGTAAACAGGAGTGGTAGTGACAATTTACAATGTAATAAGCATAGTCAAAGTTGTTCTGTTGATCTTTTGTCTGGGCCTTTAATTCCTTTCTGTCTTTATACAGTATTTCCTCCTTTTTGCCTCAGGGTATATGGAGCCTGGACCTATCTGGAGGCCAGCAGCTGCCCTCAAAGGTCCTGTCTGAAACCCTCGGCTGTCTTCCAGCCCTGCGCTCGCTCTCTTTGGTTGGTACACCTTGTGACAGATGTGTAATCAAGACGATTGCCCATCGCTGTCGCTTGCTGCGCCATCTGGACATATCCCGCTGTCATTTACTTTCCCCTGCTGCTCTTCTTCCTCTTGGAGGTGGGGGTTCCTTCTTAACCTCCCAGTCTTGTATTTCCTCTTCTTGCTCTGCACCCCTGTCTCCTCTCCCACTCAGCAGTCTGCTGGCTTTGGATATTGGGTTTGGGGAACAAGAGGGAGACTCTGTGGCGGCTGCAACCTACCTCCTCCTCTCCCTGCCCAGCCTGGAGAGAGTGGCTATGGAGGGCCTTGCGCAGGCCTGCTGTCTCATCCAGCACAGACAGTTCGACCAGACAGATGAGTTCACTGACAGAGAAGGAGTTCCCAGGCTGGCGGAGGTGTGGAGGGAGTGGAGGCTCAGGCAAGGCATGGACAAGAAAAATGGAGAAGGAGCAGCAGGTGAAGAAGAGGAGGGGGGCAATATATTGTGGGATGGGTATGGTAGTGAGAGTGATGAAGATGCAATTAGAAATGAAGGGTCAAGTTGCTCTCAGAACCAAACAGAGGACAAAAAGAGAGGAAGAGATTTGTCAGATGATGATCGCCTGCTCCTGCTCCTGAAGGACGTAAAGGGTTTATCATGTGACTCTTTGGACAGTTTAAGTTGTGCATGTCCAAACATTTACTCCTTATCTGTGAAAGTTGATCCTTTTGAAAATACGAGAGGAAGAAGCCAGGGGTCTGTGTTAGCCGCAGGCCTCCAGACGTGGTCAGGCCAGCTGCGGAGGCTCTCACTACACTACCCCGGCCCTCTGATGGACCTCTTTCCTGCCTTGCAAGTTGCAGGCTCCTCATTGGTCTCTCTCACCCTGGAGGGGGTGAAAACCAGCACTCACACCCCTCTACTGGAGGTCATCAAGGCTTGTCCCAGACTCAGAGACCTGCTCATCTCTGCCGAACCTCCCACCACCCCACAGGGAGCAGAAGACGAGGGGGATCAGGGGGACGGACCAGATCTTCCACAGCTGCCTGACCTCTGCTCTCTCACACTCAAGTAAGGCCACTATTAATATGCTACGTAGTACACTAGGAACTAACAACCCTTGTTTGTGAGATTGTGGATTTACAGTTTGCTTCTGATACAGACTGCACATGTATTCATTCTTTAACACAGCTATGCTGTGCCTTGCATGGGAAATCATGGCATTTCCTATATCTATGATATGTATCAAAGTAAAATTAAAATGGAAGTGGTATTGTTTCGTGCATCTACCTCACTGACAAAGCGCCACCGACACTGTTGTTTGGCTAACTCTGACCTCTGAACTCGCTGTGTAAGTTTGAAAGGGAAGTGGAATGTTCCATTAATCATTGATGTTTATTGTTAGAATAATATACAGTACTGTGCAAAAGTTTTAGGCAGGTGTGAAAAAATGCTGTAAACTAAGAATGCTTTCAAAAATAGAAGTGCTAACAGTTTATTTTCATCAATTAACAAGGTTTTTCTTTTGTTCGCTCACTTTGCATTTTGTTAATTGATGAAAATAAACTGTTAGCACTTCTATTTCTGAAAGCATTCTTAGTTTACAGCATTTTTTCACACCTGCCTAAAACTTTTGCACAGTACTGTATATAGACATTAATTAAGTCAGTTTTAGTTAGACTCAATAGTTCCTATTGTTTTTGTGTCATTTATCAGCTAATACATCTGCATTTCCTAGCAGGTTAAATTTAATTAAATTTAAATATTAATTTAAATATTAATTTGATAAAGGTCTTTAGGGAAACCTTGACCAATAACTACTACTTCCTAATAAGCCATCTTCTCTGTCTTTCTCTTTGTCTAAAGTTTCTCCTATGAGCACAGCCAAATGAAGCCGGTCATGTCCTGGATGTCCCTGAGAAGGGTGCTCAAGTGTCTCCTGACTGGTTCTCCTTTACTGGAGAAGCTCTCACTGGTCTCCCTGCCCTGCCCTCTGAACTGCGTTTTACAGGATGCACTGCACGTATTGGACTTGGACCTGTATCTCTTTGCAGATTCCACAAACTCACCTCCCATGCCACTTGGACGGGTGCAGCATATTGACCTGCCGCGCACTGATGTGAAGATGATAACAGTGAGAAGTTTGATGCAACGGAGCAAGAGACTCAATTATGTAGATGTGAGTTACTGCTGGCGGATCAGTCAGCTTGAGTGGTTGAACTGCGAGGCGTCCAGTAAAGTCGAAGTTGTCTGGTTGTAGTGAAGAGATGAACAGCTTCCAATACAGGAGCAACACAGATGAAGGTGGACGTGAAGGTGGATGATTCATACTTTAAATTATTGAGATAAAAATACAATGCACACCTTTTACCATGTCAATTACATTAGTATATGACTACAACTCTACAACTTTTGTTATTTTTAATCCTATTGTATCCTAAACATAGATTTTAAGAACAGATATTTTTCACTGACAAAAGCAATTTGTTCTTAATATATGTCTCAAATCCAAACATGTTATCAGGGCCTTGAATAATCTGTAGTTTCTCTATTGTGTTTTAAATAAATATTTTGACTATACTGTTTTTCTAAGGTAATGGGTGAATTGAACAGGCATCATGTATGTGTGAGGTGGTATGTAAAGTGTCTTTTCTGTACTCTATACAAGTAAAAAATCACAAGATATTTCAAGAAATATATTTTGTTTATATTTTTAAACTAGATTTTTTTTCAATGTTGAATATTTTATATTGAGCAAAGGGTACCCAGATTAATACATATGGTATTTTGAGAATGATTGAAGTTTTCGCCTTGCTCATATTCCAGCCAGTAGGTGGCGCTAATGCGCCTTAGTCCTTGTTGCAACCCGCTATTAAAAGAAAACGAAGAATAATAATAACGAGGGGAGGGGGGGGCGGTTTAGGCTTCCCTGCTGCATTTTGTTGCTCAACCTCTTATCCGGGCAACGTGGAGTCAAAATCAAACGCACCGTGTCCGCGACAACCACGTCACTCACCGGAGACCTGCCACATACCTGCATTACCCAGCGGTTAGCATCTGGCGGCACCGACATGTAGCTAATGTTTTTTTCCAAGAAAGGGGGTGGGACTTTCATATGTTTGCTAGTAAGTATGGAACGATTTAACTGACACGGATATATGACTTCACTGTGTTGACACTGACGGGTCGTAACACGGTGTGAAATCCTGCTCCTTTAGCTAAACCCTACAGCCGAACACGTCACGCAAGTTACGTTAACGTAGCTATCCGCTGACGTCTGTAAACGTTCTCTAACGTTATTTCTTTATTTTTAATAACGGTGTTGCCCTGTCGTCCTTTCAATTTGGCCCAGTTTTAATTCGTTACAGCAGCGATACGTAGCAATATATCCCAACAGATTATATACCAATATATCATTAGTCCCTCCGTTTCGTCCAACGTTAGGATGTTTTCTCATTCAAGACCTCTGAAGTTACCGTACATATGTTAAAATGTTCGATCTTTTGCTCTGAAAGGTCACGATGACAAGTGGGGGACATGGGATGGAGCCGTGGAACAAGCCAAAGCTCCAATCTGCAGCAGACTTGATTCTTGATTTACTATTTAAGTACACTAACAAGTAGAAGAAGATCTACATCATGGGAAGGTTGGTTTGCTGTCATTTATGGGGATGGTTATTGTTTCGTGCACTCGTATCATATCTCCTATCTGGGGTAATTGTAGGCATACGTTGCTCAGGCTCTCCTCTCTTACATCTGTTGACAGGATCAGCTTCTCGTGCCTTTTCCCAGCACCATGGCATTTCAGCCTCTCGTCCCAGGTTCTTCCTCGGCTCCTGGTACCTTCCCTCAGACAGCTGCTCTTCATCGGCCTGGTGCTCTGCCTCATAGGACTGCTCTACCTGCTGCTTGTCACTGGAAAGGGGCACGCCAGCTGGATCAGAGAGGAAAGTCACTTCCACAGGTAAACTGCTCAATGTTTATGTTCTGATGGACACAGGCAATATTGTCCTAACAATTCTCTGTTGTTCAAAAGGCACTTGTCAAAGGTGAATGATGTGGATGCAACAGATACAAGCAACCCCAACCTGAACTATGGCCTGGTGGTGGACTGTGGCAGCAGTGGCTCCAGGGTATTTGTGTACTGTTGGCCCCGGCATAATGGTAATCCCCATGAACTGCTGGACATTCGGCAAATGAGAGATCAACACCGCAAGCCAGTGGTCATGAAGATCAAACCAGGTAAGATACGCCTTGCTGAACGCCTTGCTTGGTTTCTTGTTAATCAATATGGTATTTAAAGGAGAGAACATGTGCATTATTTAATAATTAGCACTGTTTGTTTAAAGATTCTCAATTGATGAAATACAATGTAAAACAAATCCTTACATGCTAACTTGTTATTTACCGACTCTTTTGGTCCTTGTGTTTTTCCTTTTAGGTATCTCTGAATTGGCTAAAACACCTGAGAAAGCCAGTGACTATATATATCCACTCCTGAGCTTTGCATCCCAACACATTCCCAAAAATAAGCACCAAGAAACTCCCTTGTACATCCTGTGCACAGCCGGAATGAGAATCCTTCCTGAAAGGTACAGTCTGGCTTAATGAGCATAATCTCATAATGTTACCCGCACTACTTCCAGAAGCCCCAGCTATGAATATAGTTGCAAGAAATGTCAATTCAGCAGGTCTATACGATGTTGCACCCAAAAGAGAGAAGCATTAACGTTCTACATGCCATAATATATCTTATGATGCCGTTTTTGTGATTGTTTAATCTTAGTCAACAAGAAGCACTTCTTGAGGATCTGCGGACTGACATCCCCGTCCACTTCAACTTCCTCTTCTCTGATTCCCATGTGGAAGTGATTTCTGGAAAACAGGAAGGTAAATGAATATGAGTATTTATGCTGAGCTAAAATGTATTTTAGTGCAAAAATTTTGATTGTAAAATATTCAATACAATGGCATTTTTATTTGTTTTGACTCACCATGTCATTGACATTGAAAGACTTTCAAGACAAATTTACATGGGTAACAAATTATCATTGGTAGGCCCTGATTTAAAAGTAGTGCAAGATTGAAGATGCTGGTAAAAGTGTATATGTTAACTTAACAGTTTGTAATAATTTGCTTTAGGTGTCTATGCATGGATTGGAATAAACTTTGTCCTCGGAAGGTTTAACCATGTGCACAACGGTAAGGACCCAAGCAAGTAGTATTTCAACAGTGTCCCATTTTTTAAAATGAATTGTTTCATCTGCCACACTATCAACTATGTGGTAACGCAGTATATCATTCATTCACATGATATCCCTGCTCTTCCTGACTCTATCACCTCTCTCCTGTCAATCTTTCAAGATGGCGAAGCTGTAGTGGAGGTTCATGTCCCAGGCAGCGATCAGCAGGAGGCGCTGATGAGGAAAAGGACTGCCGGTGTCCTGGACATGGGCGGTGTCTCCACACAGATCGCATACGAAGTGCCCAAAACTGTAAGCTTTGCTTCTCCACAACAGGTTATTATCCACAACCAATTCTGTTTTTGTGCTGTCTTTGTTTTTTGTCACTCACCCTTTGTTCTTCTCCCTCCTATCAACCTCTGTCATCCCCTGGTTAAACCCTCTGTGCACCATTTTTGTCCTGTGGAGATGGTCTGCTCTCCATTCATCATTAGTGAAGGCATACTGTAAGCCTGTTGCATGGCTCCATAGCAGGATTTTTGGACTGAAAACATTGAGTCATATACATAGTAAACATCAAATGCGATGGAGGTTGCCCATGTCAAGAGTTTGCGTTGTTAGAGATAAGCAGGTTTGGCATACACTAATTGTCCTTTTTGCTCTCATTGGGCCTCATTCACCAATATCTTCCTACGATTTTGTCCTTAAATTTGTTCTTGAGAAGGCTTCCGAGAAAAGTCAGATTAATGATGTGTTCTTTGACCTGTTTGTATGTGTGTTCTTATAATGTTGTTCTCATAAATTTAATGAGTGTTCCATTTAATCCCAATTAGCTAAGGTAAACGCCCTGCTAATTCCCAGAAAAGGGCCTTGTGCATAGACTGAAATTAAATGTCTAAATAGGGCCGCCCACAGGACTCCAAATGTTTTAGAAAGCTATCTTCAATAGCTCTGAAGTAGAAGTACTTCTGCATATTTAGTAACATTAGTAGTAGGGATGCAACGATACCATTTTTTACAAACCGATACGATACCGATATTTTTATTTGTGTACTTGCCGATACCGAGTACCGATACTTCTTAGATTTGGTCTCCATGAAAGTGCAATTAATTTGGAGGCAGATTTTATTTTATCCTCTGCAGATTATGTCAAGCCTATAGTACAAAATTAACAGAAGGCTATCCCAAGCTTTAAACTTCTTGTGGAAGTCCCTCTAATGTCGGACCATAAAACGCCCCGTGTCCGGGTTCATAATGTAAGCGATAATATTAGGGATCGAGCAATTATATAGGAAGCTGTGTTCCAAGTTATGTTTCCGGTGCTTTTATTGTGGAGGGAGAAACGGAAAGGAAAAGAGTGGAATTGTGGGATATACGTGTGTGAAGGAGATAAAAAAGTGGTTCAAGTTACCCTGCAGCGTGTTTTCATTTTATTAGAATTACAAATATAGACACACAACAGACACTCGGCTACAATAATATCATCCGTAGCCGCACAACAGCGTCTGAATGAGGCCGCTGCCAGCGCTACTTCAGGTGGATCAGCAGCCGTTTGATTCAAACCGGCAGGACGGCGGTGATGACGCGCAGAGCTTCTCAATTATAGATGTATTAAATATGGAAAATTTCAACTCTCGCGTCTAACGTGCCGCCAGCGTAAATTTGCGTCTGTCGCAACCACACGCGTCTGTGCATAGACTTTACATGTAATCTGGTCGCGCGAAACATTTGCGTCGCGTTGGGACGGACTGATTACAAGTAACTCCGGGGCTGTCAGCCACTAACAAGAGCACTAATATGTCATACACACGTATGCAACACCGGTTAATAAGCACAATATCGATAAAGTCTTGTATTGTACTCGCGTCTCACTTTTCTCCTGTCTATTGAAAGAAGTGAGCGCTGCGTAGCGAGGATCCAAGATGGCGGCTCCAGATTCTGCTGTTGAGACAAACTGGCCATCTGATTGGACGGCAAAACAACTTGGATAGCGTGATTGGCTGCTCAGAAGTTGAGACTGTTGAGACAGTTGAGACAGAGAAGAGTGTCTCCGGCTCCGCCACGGGGTTGCTTCTCCACAAAGCGCGACCAGTTTGTTGTAGTGAAATACTGTTGAGTGAGTATCGGTTCTTGGTATCGGCCATTGAAACCGATGCGAGTACGAGTATTTAACGCAGTATCGACCACCGATATCGGTATCGGTGCATCCCTAATTAGTAGTATATATAAAAATAACACCTAAACAAATGGATGGGCTGTTATTACAGGTTTGAAGTGTAATGTTTATTTATTTTAAAAGACCATAATTATTTGTAAAATACAACGGACCTTCATTATGAGAGGTTTCCACTTTAATGAAAAGTATTTAAACATTTTAGAGTAATTTATATTATATATTACAATGTAAGATTGAAGAAAAGTTATTTTGCACAAATATGTCAGCACTCAAATGTACATAAGTGTGCTCTTGATTGTGCGTAGATGCATAGTTCTCATTGAATTTGCGTAAAGATATTTCTTCTGAAGAACAGTTGATGGATGAGGCCCATTGTATTTTCTTTACACCACATGATGCTCGATTGAATTTTCACCTCATCTTGTCGGATAGTTTTAGCTTCTGTTAAACCAGAAATATTAATATTATGAGGGTGTCATCATTTCCAGGCTGATTTTTCCTTGTTCCCTAGGAGGAAGTTGCCAAGAACTTACTGGCCGAGTTCAACTTAGGGTGTGATGCACATCGCACAGAGCATGTTTATCGCGTTTATGTGTCCACCTTCCTGGGCTTTGGAGGAAATGCAGCACGGCAAATATATGAGGAGAGTGTCATAATAAATACTGCCACTCGAAACAAGTGAGAGCCACAGCCATCTTTCCTGTTTTCTTATTTTTGTAAATGACTTTCCCAGTCAGTACAGAGTAGTATGTGTACTTACACTGTATTATGGATTTTTGCAGGCTGTTGGGTCAGAATATGGGTGAGACAGCAGAGTCTCCCCTCCTGGACCCTTGTCTACCTGCAGACCTGCAGGATGAAATTGGTCCATCTACACAGAAGCTGTACCTACGAGGCACAGGAGACTTTGACCAGTGTAGACAGATTCTCCAGCCGTTCCTCAACCGCACCAACGAGACCCTGACCTCCCTCAGCGGCATCTACCAGCCAGCCATCGACTACATCAACAGTCAGTTCTACGGGTTCTCTGAGTTCTACTACTGCACGGAGGATGTGCTGCGCATGGGAGGGGATTATAATGCTTCCAAATATGCCCAAGCTGCCAAGGTATATCCTACATAGAAATGTCACATCTACTCTCACGAAGCATGCCAGACAAAACCTCATTACGTTACTTCTTATTCCCTCATTATTTGGGAGCAATGGAGATTATAGTCTTGTTTATTGATGTCTTACCACTAGAAACTCTCCTGATGTTGTTGTTGTTACAGAGTTACTGTTCCACCCAATGGAAGACTCTGAGGGAGCGCTTTGACTCTGGCTTGTATGCCTCACATGCTGACCATCACAGACTAAAGTAAGTCACACAGGATTATCAAGCTGCTCTAATGTACAGGGTTGTATATTACATAAAAGAAATATTGTTTATCACAGTTTTATTTTCATGCCTGCAGGTACCAGTGTTTTAAATCAGCATGGATGTATGAAGTATTGCACTCGGGCTTCTCTTTCCCAGCCAATTATAAAAACCTGAGGACTGCCCTATTGGTCTATGATAAGGAGGTCCAATGGACTCTTGGAGCTATTCTCTACAGAACACGGTTTCTGCCTTTGAGGTAAGATGGATTTTCTCTAACATTTGCCTCGTTTTTTTGTCACTGATACAACTTTAGTAATGATTGTTAATAACTTTCTACTGCATTTAGCAGCCGGAGGTACTGTAAACTAAAGCTGAGGAAGATTACTGGTCTCAAGCATATCCTAACTGTGAAACAACACTCTGTCAAAGCATTCCAAGCATTAAACCCGTGTCTATCAATCTCATGATCTTGGTGATTTATTAATGGACTATTAGGTCCTGATCCAGCTTACTTTGTATACGATTGGTTTTGGTAGGTTTGACTCTTATCACATGTTTTAAAGCACGCTTCCAATAATCTATATATCAAGTCAAACTTTCTCTGGTTCTAACATATGAATAGCGCCCTGAACTGAATTTGTATACACCGTATGTCTTTTTTTTTTTTAAAGCAGGTCTAAACGTTTGTATTTTTTTTGCCTCTTCAGGGACATTCCTCAGGAAAGTCTGAAAGGAGTGCATTCTCACTGGCGGCACAGCTTCTCCTTTGTCAACAACCACTACTTATTCCTGGCTTGTTTCTTCGTTGTGGTGCTATCTATTATGCTGTACTTACTGCGACTCCGCCGCATCCATCGGCGCGACACCCCTTCCTCTGTGCAGTGGTTGGAGGAGGGACTTGGCTCACCCACACTCCCCATCAACCTCTAAACGTTTTAGAGCAAAAGGTTTCAAAAGCCGATCTAATTTTCTCTCTAAGGCCATTTGCTTGTTCTGTGAGCTTTTGAAGTCTGCCACCATGAAAACCCTTGTACGAGTTGAAACGGAGATACTATTGAGAATTGGACATACAGGAAGAATTTACGAGAGTCTTCAGGCTTACCTGAACCATGAAAATATATGTTCTTGTCTCCTGTCTTCTTTTTATTTCTAAATTAAGACAAACAAAACGGTACTTTATTAACTATCAACTCATCCACACCCAAATTGAAATATAGTCTATACTTTGAATTTCACAAAGTTGGAAACCTTGGACGTTTGACTTTCTTTCTCCCTTTTATGTCTATGATCACATCTTTTTTTTTTTTTTTTTTAGAGTTGGTAAATGGTACAAGCACTCGCTATTTTTTCAGGAATCTCAAATGCAATGCAAATTATAATTGGTGGAAGGAGCACTTGAGATGCATTTCCAAGCTGGAATGTTTGTTTTTTGTGTGTCTCTCTCAAATTTGTATGCCTCAACAAGACAAGTAGCCTTTAAGAGCTATACTAGTGCAATACATGTCTTGTCACTGTTGGGGAACTCTCCAAACCACATGTTTTTCTCTTAAAGCCCTGCTGAAATTATTTTGTTGGGTCTTCTGACTTTAAAGGTGGATATCTTTGCATATATTTATGTTGGACTTCATTTTCAGAAGCCGTCAATCACTGCTGTAAGGGGATTGTAAATGAGAGCACATGCCCCATTATTTATAAGAAAACAGTCTATAGTGAAATGTTTGCACAGATGGATGCGAAATAAGTGTTGTCACATTACAATTCAGTAAAGTTTTTATGGTATAGTTGTCTGGCTGTTTATTTCATGAGGAAGAGATCAGACTAATCAAACGGTGTCTGTATTGCATTGCATTGGATCTGAAACCAGTTGTTCTTAAAGAATAATGTATTTTACTCAGAACTCTCACTATAAAAGTTTAGAGTTTATCCCAGTCTTCTCAACAGATTTTGGTTTCTGGAATTTTAGTTTAAATGCTACTTGGGAGCATCAACCAAATGTAGTAATATGTCACTGATGTGGCAATTTTGTAATCCAACTCTCACAATGAGGAACGAGACACATCTTTTACAGTATTGATGGGTTGGTCTCTCCATTTATACATTGGCTTGGTCATCCTCTCTGGTTGCTTCTTTTTGTTAGTACATTTCATGATCAGAGGAATTTCCATACAATCAATAGTCTCAGCGCATATACTGAAGACAAGTTTAGACATACAAAATGAGAGATGTGTTGTTAGACCTGACCCTATTGGCAAGGCTGGTGGTAATGGAAATTGGACAAATGCCATAATAATGTGAGGGTCATCAGGTGTGGAATATAATTAGAATTGCTGAGCAAATGTCTTCATCAAGACTACTTACAGTGTTCAGTTTCACCATTACTGATGACATTATTTTCCACTTGGACAAATGTGTAAACAATAAACATCTATGGAGCCTTCCAGGTTCCCATCATCCAGCACTTATTGTGTACTGTGTGAGAGAAGAGTTAGTACTTGATGAACTCCGAATGTGGGACACACTAGACCACCCTGGTTTCCACCAAATGATTTAGTAGCCTTAATAGCCTTCATTTATTACAACTTCCACAGTTCCTTTGGTCTAATATAAATCTGTGTATTATTGCATATGATTGAAACTTGGATTGGGAGTTACTTTACTTTTATTGAAAACCTGAAGTTCTAATACAACGTGTTTGGCTAACCATTTGACCGTTCTATTATAAATCCGAATTTAGACTGGTCCAAATAAAGGTAATATTGTAGATATTGAGTCTTGTTAACAATATTGAAAAACGTTATAACAATTAACTCTTTAAGTGTGTTAAATTGTATGAAGATGAATAGTGCTGACTATACGTCTATGCTTCTCCACCTTTAGAAGGTGGAGGTTTGTTAGCCTTCCAACTCTGAATGTAGTTTCCCTGCTAAACATGAGTATACTAGCTGTAACAACACGCTCAAACAAGTGGCTCTTTTGCTTCAAGGCTCCTATAACGCTGAGTCATTGATATGTCACACTGCTTTGCCAACACGCCCACAGTGACACTGCAGTCGGCTTTGTGTTTAAGCCAATGGTAAGTGACAAGCATCGTTTTATATATCATTCACAAATCAAATATTTTGATCACCCGATTGAAGAAATAAAGGGTCAGATCTTTCTCTTTTGTGTAAATCTAAAAGGGAATTAACAGAACCAATGAATCTTTAATCGGCCAAATAAGCAGAATATCAGCTAATCTACTAGTTTGAAAGTGATGACGAAGTCCCACTTCTTATTCAGGAACTGAAACTCATGGATGTGGTTTGACGGAAAGTATATAAGGATGAAGTGTGCGGATCAGAATGTAAAAATGCAAGTTACAGGTGAGAGGAGGGTGTGACGTTGTTGCGCGAGCTCTTTGTCATTTTAATTTCTTGAATGGAATACTTTTGATACTTTCCCTCCCTTCTACTCTAAACAGTAAAGTAAAGCAAAAAAAAAAAAAGTAAGAAATAGTTCCTGTCTGTTTATGTTCCCGTTTGCCACTTCTATTTCCCCCTCCTTTTGATCTCTTTTTTTTCTATTTTTCTTTTCATGCTGTCTATGGAAATTCCATTGTGCTCCAAGCTTAAAAATAACAATATAATTATTATTATTAACGTACTGCATTTCAGATTTCGAAGTTACTTTGCAAGTCTTTTTTTTATTATTTTATTTACAATACATATGATCAGTTGGTAAACTGTGATGCAATCTTCTTGATTAAATAATCAGAGTAGTAAGAATGGGATTCACTTCGATCAACCACATCATTAAATAAACGCTTATATATGTTAATGAAATGTAATCCAATATATTATTCATTTGACTCTCTGGAACGGGGCCTTTCTACATAATGAGCACTTGGCTTATGTTACATGTCAATGTGTATGTACTGTACTTGTATAAAACGATGCTACCACTTTTATTTAAGTAGCCTGTGGGTCTGAATTTGTAATGACACAGACATATGTTGCATGATAAGGAGACCAAACCTACTAATCTATTCAAGAAGGAACACTGCGATTACACTTTTGTCAAACCCATTCAAACCCAGAGGTATGCACAGCAGCGCAGTGTAGTGTCAGAGAATCTACCACGGAAACTTTTCATTGGCCACCTCAGACCAAGGGCCAAGAGTACGACAAACGATTGGTCCGTGCTCCCCGTGGCCACGCCCCCAGCGGTCGACGTCACACGGGCGCTGGAACTCCCGTAAGTAGAGATGATGTTGTGGTCGTCCACGCCGCCGACACCTCTCTGAGTGCGCGCTATCTTCTGCACAGGAGACCGAGGGAGAGCGCTCTCCACGCATGGAGCTGAGCTCAGACCCTGCGGTGGCCACACTGGAGATGTCGCAGGTCCCGAGCAAAGACGACGATCCTTCGGATAGCGGCGGCGACTACGAGAGCTTGCCACCTCATGTCTCCGTGGCGACCCACATGACAGCCGGAGCCGTGGCGGGCATCCTGGAGCACACGGTGATGTACCCCGTGGATTCTGTCAAGGTAACGCGCACGCACGCTGCTCGCGCTCGTTCTGCCGCTGCGGCTCGTTCACTTAACTCGCCTCAAATCGTCGCTAACCGTAAAGACAGTTGGCTGTCGCCCTGCTAACGAACATTAGCTGTGAAACGCTCCCTCTGCCCATCCTTAGTTAGCCTCGGCGGTGGCTAATTCAAGCGCCGCAGCCTAATTGCTTCAACTGCACGAACTAGTTGAGCAGGGTGGCGTTACTTAAACCGGAGTAAAAAAAAAAACACCACGTGTTACCGGAGCTAAACCGAGCCTCACCGTGTTTAGCTTGTGTGTCGGTGTAACGGTTAACTTTGCTAACATGGCAAGGTGAATGTCCAGTGTCACCTCAATTTACCTAATGTCACATATTTAAGTTGTCGTCATTTTAATCGCGAGCTCGTTTGGCAGTGTGTGAAAACGTTGCCATGCTGTCCTGTTGCCATCCTGGGTTTTTTTTTTTTTTAGGTAATAAATGTCACAAAATGAGTTATCCAGACTTATGCTACGTAGGACCTTCACTTGCCCTATGTAGAAGTAGGGTAAGTCAAGGTCAAGTACCGGATTTTGCTGTAAAATATGTCAAACTGTCTTGGCATTTACAACTGAACGTATGACGTCACAACGCTTCCATTCATTTTCAAAATGTTGCGAAACTGTCATTTAGTTACAAAGTGTGCTATTATGGACACTGATTGATGCGTTAATCAATAATCGAAAGTTAACCAGATTTAACCAAGACTATATATTTTTCAATCTGTTCACTAATATGATCAAGTACGTTGTTGCACAGTATTTAGATATTGTATTGTCATTGCGCTCAGTAAGTAATAGTACAACTAAATGCACTACAGTATCCAAGCAGATGTTAAAAATAGTGAAGTGCGTATAATTATATAATGTATGTGCGTAATATGAGCTTATTTATTTATAGGAGATTTAAATGTATTTGGAGGTAATTGTTAAAACAAACCTCAAATGTTTAATGTCATTCATACATTCATACATCAGGCTCAAATTACTGAGGTAGATTTCAATTTGTTGGATCAGACTTGGTTATGCAGATCACATGAGTTTATAAACAGAGAAATCCCTCCTAACTTGAGCACTTAATCATTCAGATCTCGAAAACCACAGTGTGTTCATCAATGAGTTCCATCTTGAAGCCCAATGTTGAAGTTCGTGTTCAGAAACTCAGTTAAATGACTGGCTAGTTTTAAGCTTGTTAAAATTGGCTTGTGTCTGCAGAGCAAATCACAAACTGTTGGTTTGAATGTGAACTTTGCTCCTACAATCCTCCTCTTCTGCTCAGCTGTTACAATGTAGTGTTGTTTTGATAATTTGGCATGCTGTGCTAACAATAATCTTGATGTGGCACAGACAACTTAATTAACATACTGCAAGAAAAATGTCGTAGTCTTTCCAAATTAACCCATGTGGCTCTATTACACAAACCTCTGCTGCCATTTCCTCTTGAGGTTTACACAAGCATCTTCTAGCTGTAGGTGCTTCTTCAGTTTAAGGATTTGTCTGGAGTTGACAGAAAACCTGTTTTGAATCTATTCAACACTTTGAGTTTGGTTAAGTGATTAATTGGTATCTTACAACAAGCTCAAGATGAATTTAGCAGAATGTCTGTTTAATAAGACTTAAGTTGCTACTTGTAACAATTTCCACGAACCTTTCAACCTCTCAGAAGTTTTAAAAAACACACACACACACATCAAGGACTGTATCTTGTGCTAATGCAGGGAGCTGGATCTTATCGCCGTTGTGCACATTTGGAATCAGCGTGGCGCAGTGAAGGGTGTGTGTATGTCGTTGCTCTTCTGTTGTGTTGATTAGTAAACTGCCACTGAGCCAGGACGGCTGAAGATGGGTAATATATGAGGGAGTTTCCTTTTTTAGTAATATGCTTCAATGATTTTATCAGGCGGACAATTTGTGGCAGACAATATAGATGAAATGTTTATATGCATTTTATTTAGTCCTATTATTTGATGTTTCACATGAGTACTGTTAAAAAAGTTGTAAATTTGGAAGTAAATCACAAACCAATAAAACATATTCTGTTGGGAACTTAATGATGATCTAATCTGCATGCTTGCACTAAAGTTGGACCTGAAACTGTTGCACTAATAGTTCTTCACTACATTTCATCTTCTGTCTTTATAGTTCCTCAAAGTTTCATGTTAGACCACAGCTTTCTTAACATCCAAATTTAAACAAATGTAATGTTGTCAACTCAGCATTTTAATTCACTTTTTATTGCTACACTCTCTTGTTAGTGCAGTATGTATGATGGTAAATCGTTTTACAAAAGTTTGAACTGCCTGTGGCTTTCTTTCTACTCACCCAGAATAATTTACCCTACAGAATATTGAGAGCAAACTGAGATTGTAAGTAATGAAACAATTGTATCTATCTATTGGCCTGAATAAAGGGAAAAAAATCCCCATAGTTGCCATTCGAAAGAACAATGTGATTTGTAGTGCATAAATTCAGTCAGGCCATCTTAAAATATAAACTTTGCTACCAAGTTCTGTGTGCCCCAAGCACTAAAATCTTCATCAAACGGAAATGAAATTGATATTTTATTGTTATTCCAAAGGAAGGAAACATGGTGAAGAAGATAGACATATCTCTTGAGCCATCTTGAGCCAGCCCCAGATCTATTTGGAAATGAAAACATGCTTTGTAGTGTCCAGATAATTTGGCATGGCTGATTCAAACAAAGAGCTGCCACAGCCTCCCACACCAGCCTTGGGGGAGACACACAGCCAAGTGCACTTAATGTCAGAACAATGTGACTGCGTGAGTGTGAACAATGCATCAACACTCATTTGGTGTACAGGTGCACACTTTACAGCCACTTAGAGTCACATTCACGCAGAGCCCCGGCTTTAGTTGTTTAGCTAATGATGAACAATGGTTTAAAAATCTCTTTATTTTTTTCAGACAAGGATGCAGAGCCTGCAGCCAGACCCAAATGCACAGTACAGGAGTGTGTATCAGGCTCTGAGAAGGATCATCCAGACAGAGGGGATCTTCAGACCACTGAGGGGCCTCAACATCACCATGATGGGAGCGGGACCTGCACATGCACTCTACTTTGCCTGCTATGAACGGGTCAAACGTTCACTAAGTGACGTCATTCAGAGTGGAGGCAACAGCCATTTAGCCAATGGTACATGCTCCCACGTCTCAACACAGATCTCTTGATTGTCATACTAACAAATTTCACAAGGCCTGGAGGAGGAGAGTTAGGATAAATCATTTGAAGGCCATACCCTGTTTATAAAGCCATATTTGAAGTATGAAAAAATCCGAACATGCTGGGATATGCAGTGTATTTTAGCATTTAAACGGCATGAACAATTGGTAAATCACCCTGATCGCTGCAAGAAATGTAAAATATTGTTTAAAGTCTTGTAAAGATATGTTAATGTGCTTACAGGTTTGGCGGGTAGTGTGGCCACTGTTCTCCATGATGCAGTCATGAACCCAGCTGAAGGTAAGAAAACACTTAATGGAAAAAGTTGCTCAACTTCTATGATTTTCCTATTGTCAACAAATCCCATGAAAAGAACAAAACCTCCAATGAATTAGACGAATATTATCTGTGTTAGGAATACCCCATAGACTTTATTCCTGCCATACAGCTCCATTGTTTTTTCAAAAAACAAATAAAAAACATCAATGAGCTGCATCTTTGCACCAGAAGACATGTTCCTTCATTATAATCTACATATACACAAGTTTATTTTGAGTCAATCCCACATGCAGTAAATTCTCAGACTCGAGCAACAAAATGTGGATTAATCCTCAGCAGAAAATAGTCCACAACAAATACTGTATTTTCCTCCTGTTTGAGTTGAGTAAAACATTGCACAGCTGTTTAAGGAAATCATCTAAAAAAAATGTAATAATGAAACTATATATGTGTTGCCCATAGTCAGGGAAGGTCACACAAACAAACGGATGCATTGTTTGGTTTGTTTTCATTGACAGGAATTAAAAATATAAAATAATCCCAGCCATATCCTTTTAAAATAACAGTGGGCTCACTCACCTGTGTGTCCCCTCATTCTGCTAAAGAGATGTCTTCAAGATCATTAAAATATAAAGTTGTATAGAATGCATATGAAATGTATGTGATGAATCATGCTAACACGGTTACTTGTGTCTTTCCCTGGCTCAGTGGTAAAGCAGAGGATGCAAATGTACAACTCGCCATATCGAGGACTTTTGGACTGTCTCCAAACCATAACGCGCACTGAGGGTTTGGGAGCCTTCTACCGCAGCTACAGCACACAGCTGACAATGAACATCCCTTTCCAGGCCGTTCACTTCATCACCTACGAGCTGATGCAGGAACAGTTAAACCCTCACAGACTTTACCACCCTGGCAGCCACATAGTGTCGGGAGCAGCAGCGGGAGCCATTTCCGCAGTAATAACCACTCCACTCGACGTTTGTAAAACTCTGCTTAACACACAAGAGAATGTAGCGCTGAACTCCATGAACATCAGCGGCCACTTATCGGGGATGGCTAATACCATCAGGACCGTGTACCGGCTCGGTGGTCTAGCGGCCTTTTTCAAAGGGGCCCAAGCTCGGGTTATATACCAGATGCCCTCCACTGCCATCGCCTGGTCAGTGTACGAGTTCTTCAAGTACTTCCTGACGAAGCAGCAGTTGGAACAGGAGGCAGGACCTGGACCGATGTAATGGACAGTGTGTCGGAGCAAACTACTACACACCACTACCGGAAGAAGACTCCAACCTGAAGCTGTGTAAGATCACTGTGTGCTATTTGAGGAAATAACATCAGTCATTGTCTCACAGGGAAGTCATCATGGTGAAGGAGTGACAGACAATGGCTTTCCTTATTGGTCACTCCCCTAAATCTGTGTGTGTTTTCAAGTTAAGATGTTGCACAACCAGGAACAGAGAATACTATTGTTAGAAGGACAGATACACGTGAAAGAGTTGAGCGGTCATCTTCTTCTTCTTCTTCTTCCACTCCAAAAACACATGCACCAAACCCTCTTTTCTACACGTGGAGGCCATAGAATTGAGTTGTCTTGAATAATGTTTATAGATCTTAATGTTGGAACTTTTAATTTATTTTGTTATCTTTCAGAGGCTTATATTTTACGGATGTGGAGGCAACACAATGCTGTTTGTTTATTTCACTGTGTATTTATATAAAAAAAACATCACAACACATTCCTAATTTTTCACTCTATTGTTCACAACAGTTGCACGTATCAAGTGCCTCATGAATATTAAACACTGCTTCACATTTTTTTCTTTTTGTCCTTTTGTTTTTAACAGAAAATTTTAATTTCCTTGTTTATTTTTCTAGCAGAATTCTAGTAAAGAAGCATTTTATTCTGATATAAGATTAAGTCATATCGTGGCTCTTTGGCATAACTGAGGTAAAAGTTGAACTTGCTTAATTGAGTTTGATTTGTTTTTCAATTATTGTCTCTGCACCAGACTGGCAAAGGCCAAAATATCATATTTTCCTACTGAGAGACCCTCCTCTCTCCGTATCAAGGTGCGTAGGCAGTACTAGTCCAGTTATTTGCCTTTTTTAAACCGAACATTGCTCCTGAATCACGCACAATAATCATACCTTTTGTAGAACGACGGCAGCTTGTTAATATATATTCAGCTGATGTTCAGACTATTTCTGAGAAACTGCATTCTACGAGTCCAAAGGTGCATCAAATAAGGCTGTTACTCGGGATGTTGCCGAAGTCTCAACCTTGACATTCATTTGTACTGGTGTGATGTTTTGCGCTTGAGTGGCCTGTTTTGTTTACGTGTCATATTGACCTATAGGTCATAGATTATGTATTAACTATTTTTACAGTATGACTGAAACTTTTAAGTGCAGACTTTCTGTGATCCAAAATGTAACATTGTAACTTTTATTTCATTTTGAAACTAGGTGATGAGACCAGTAATGGTGTGATCAGCTGGTGAGCAGGCAATGCCATTTCTTTTGTGTCACTCATCCTGTTTCACATTTCCTGTGTGCTCACTGCTCTCTCCAACCTCTTAAATATTTTCCTTTCAGTAGTCAAGACATTCCTCCAGATATTGATGTTATCCAGCAAGCAGTTAGATTTATTTGTTTTTAATTATGGAGTTTTTTTCTTTTTTGGGGTAAAGTTCAGAGAGTTCATCAGATTCCAGTGGTCTCACAAACCATCAGCAGATTACTTTTGCTTGTACAGTGGGGTAATTGTTGCTATACCAAAGACATGCTTTGTATTCTATGCATCCTACTTTTAACCTGTAATTACATGAGAATTTGCCTGCCTGCTTGAAATGTCATGCCACCTTTTTACCCCAGAGAAGTGTTCAATTGCTTAATCACATACATTCTAAATCCTTGAGAGGCTTATCAGAAAAGCATTTTCGTTTTCCTTTTTTAAATCTTTAATTGACTCCTAAAGTACTTGAGAAAAAGCAGTTGAAAAGTGAAATTGTATGGTATTTTGGAAGGTTTTCAATAGGTTTGGAAAATTTCATTGTGACCTATTTTCTTTTAACCAACTACTTGTTTCAAAGTCAGTTGTAAAAGGGATTTCTATCACACGAAGGAGCTGTTTTCTCCCTTGATATGAATGTCTCAGTTAGCATAGATTCATTAAATCTTATTCTAAGTGTAATCGCAGTTTGCTGTTTATTGTGTTCAGTTGTGTTCCTTTGGGGCTACTGAGAAAACTCCACTCCTGACATTAAGTGAATCATTTAAAAAACAAAAGTAAAATGAAGCTAGTCGGGTTAGTTTTTTTCTTCTTCATCGCATTATAATTGCAACCATCATTTCCCTGTCATCATTGCTTTGGAATGTTAATTCATAATAGTGAATCAACAGTCCCGAACTTTGTCCAAGTACTTTTAACGTGTTTCTAATGCTTACATTTTAAAGGAGATGGGAGAGCTGATGTTCTAGATGGGGATTTTCATAATATAGTTTTGGTACGCACAAATAATTGAAATGAGAGCTGGGATGTTTTTTGGAGAGAGAGCGATCTCCAGAACAGGAACGCTGTATTACCATGCAAATATGAAATTATTGTCATAATGCTGCTACAGTATGTAACACTGGAGCTGAAATAAACATGCAAGTGAAGAATTCTGTGTTTTATGTGTTTTGTCTCTGAACTAAATCAGTTTTGGCTTTGATATTCTATGTCCTGTCTTGGAGTCCTTTAAGTGCTGGGCAAGATGGTTCTTTGTCTTTATTCTTTCTGCATTCAAATAAAATCACCAAGAGCTTTACAAGTTAATGGGGCTTCAGTTGAAATTTCCACCTTTTCAGGGCATCTATATTTCTTCCTGAACGAGAAACATTAGACAACAGAGTTGAACGGCTTTTGAGATAAATTAGTCCTTATAACACATAAACTACAGTTTGAATTAGTAAAAGCCATGAACATGAATGGTGTTATGACCTCGCCCTTTCTTTCTGCCTGCACTGATTAACTTGGGGCACCTGTTTCAGCCTTTACCGAGGCTATAAACACAATCGTCACTCATTCATACATTCCACGCACTGCTAATGCAATGAGGCTCCACACACTGCTCTCATCTTTTGTTTATCTCTTATAGAAACACTTAATTTGGCATAAGAGATTAAAAATGACACATTTTGAGGTAAAATATTTAGAATTATGAAGCATAAACCTAATTTATCATGAGGGGGAAATGGTCCACGTGGTGTTTTGCAGGATTTAGTGTTGATTGATTATCCAGAGTCATTGGTACACACAACCTACACAGCCTAAAGGAAAGAGAAGTTGTAGCAGAATAATTTCAATGTGATTTTCAGTGCAGTGAGCACCACAAGCCAAGATCCATTCATTTCAGTTGTTCGACCAACATCTCAAAACCAACCCTATCTGCATAGCTTAATACCAGTAAGTGAGAAAATGTGTTTCATTGCAATTTGTGATAACCAATCCTTTAAAGTATGTATCCTGCAGGAGCTACCCGGCTCCTGCAGAGGGCGGTGTAGTATAATTTACAGGTTGTTATCACAGACACACGAACGATCCTCAAAGGTGGAGATGACGTTGACCTGAGATTTCACTTTGTTTGGATACACATGCTGATGTTGTAATCAGTCCAGCGCTGCTGCACTCTTATAAGTACTGGCGGTCACACAATACCCATGTGAATATCACATTGCATTAAAAGTGCAGGATTTGATGCATACACTTCAATCTTTGCATATCCCAATTGACCTCATGTTGTTCACAGTAGTAATTCTAAAGTTTTGATACTGAGTTGTACTTATTTAGCTGTTTACTTAAAGATGAATGCTCTATTTCACGTGTGTCCTGCATTCAATGGCATAAAAACAAGGCCAATCTGATTTTTTTATCGAGATGGAGACAGTGCAGAGCTTTATTCCAAACCAGCATGCCTCAGAACACGTACACTTGCTGTGAGGTTGTTGTCCCTGATGTATTTAGTTTTAGCCCTTGTCCATGAGCAGGTTGTTTATCTGAAGTGCACAATGAACGCCCCCCTCAGCCCATGTCTTCTCTCCTTGTCTTACTGTCCTCTAATCATTTTAATCTGAAGTAAACTGTCCCACTTTATATCTTTATCCCACAGATAAGAACACTGGAAAATTACTCTTCTCTCTCTCTGTCTGCTAGTCTTCCTCCTTCTCTCTCCCACACACACACATGCACACACACACACACACACACACACACATGCACACACATTGTACACAGCCACACAATCATCCATCGGGTTAACCATCGGATAAGCAGCAGTGTATCTGCTTATGGGAGAAGAAAAGCAGCTGCTACACTAACCGAGGAAGTTTACGAGTGTTCCCATGTGAAAAGATCAGTGCTGTTTTAAACCTCCTTATCAACTCCAACAAATTTGTCAGACAGTCACGGCATATTGGAGCAGTGACAAAGGCTGTCTTTGTGGTCGGGGTTTGGTTTTTCTCCTCATCTGTTGTGAAGATCTGCTTGTTTTTCAAAGCATCATTGGCTACCTTGAAGAGCACGACACAGGCTCCATGACCACACTGCACCTCACAATCAGATCCCTAAAAACTAAAAAGATCAACTCTTGAGAACCGAGACTCATCACTGTGTTTCTTGGCATTTACCTGCTTTATTCATATATCCCAGACAATCTCCATGTGGCCATACTGGCAAAACCTATGATCCAATAATAGTGGAGAGAAGGCAGTAATGTTATACACTCCTCCTCACTGCTTTTCATCATTTACTTGCCAAATCCAGTTAATCCAGGTGGTGCACAGACAGATTTAGAGACACTCCCTGAACCAGACAGGATGTTGTTTTTAAGTCTTCTGTGTTTGTGAATCAATGTACCGTGTCTCTTTGAGCCTATGGAAGTGCAGGTTTTACAATGGGAAGTGCAAAAAATAATAGTTCTCCTAACCTTCAGCTTCACCCTTCAACAAGCTCCTTTATCTGATGAGCGTGTTCGTGAACGGCCTGAGTCACTGAGAGACGCTGAGAGATATTGTCAGATTTCCAATGCCGTCAAAACAGATGCTATCTGCCCTCTTCATGTCTAATTACCTGTTTACTCCAAGGACCTAGAATGAACGATGCTGTTGATAAGAACTCACTTGAAGGAAATCATTAAGATTAGTTTTTACATTTAAAGATATGCCATGAGTTGTATGGTACAAGGCTCATATAGGCTCATATCAATTTCAGGATAGGAAAATGTAGTTGATGAAAACTCTCCATAGAGAGATTTAAGAATATAGTGGAATCACCACTTCAACAGTAAGGAAGAAGAAAAACAAGGTCATGACACGTGTTGCCATAGGTATAAGACTAATCCCCATGAGGGCAGCAACTTCACACAGTCAGACAGGTCACTGGCGTGAGATATCTCAAGTATCCTTTTATCAAATCCATCAGTCCTCTGCCCACACTTTGGTTGTGTCACCACAAACCTCCCACCTTAAATATGTAAAGCTCTAAATTGGGCATGTCATTTTATCGGCTCTGTACTTATTCAGCCAGCATGCTAACCTGCATGAAGCTATATTCACTTCTTAGGCCACATTGCTGCTATTCAACTTTTACAAAGATAGTTCTCATACACTACAACAGAGTAGCACTCTTCTTTGAAGAAATGATAGAAATCTTTTGTGGAAATATTTCACATTCTATAGTTCGTTCAAAGGGTATACTCACCACACATACTGGAGATACTGTGAAGGAGTGAACTGACTTGCAGTTGTGATGCAATGCATCAAACGTAAAGAATGGGTCATAATGGAGATAATTTAATAATTTAAATAGAGACGTAATGGTTACGGAGGGTAAACTGTCAGATTGCCGCGACTTACAGTGAAGATTATTCTGTCAGAAATGCACCCTTTTTATTTATACATTATAAATAACTTGAACTACTATACACACAATGACTACCACTCAAAATCCATTGAGCATAAAGGTTCAACCTTATGATGAAGGAGGCAGCGACCATGCGGTAACAACACTTTATATTCAACGCATTGATAATATCAGAACACTATCAGATCAAAAGCATCTACCTGAGTCTCTATCTGGCAGAACAGCTCAAAAACATACCCTGTATAATTCTGGCACACACCTGCAGGTGGTTGATAGATGTCCCAAAGCTAATGGCAAAATTGCCAGATGATACAGATGTTCCACATGTAGAAAGCACATGGGATTCCAAGTGGCAATGCATTTAAAACTACATGCAGCAATACAATCTCATGTAGAGAATATATTTTTGGAAGAGGCAATACACTGCAACTCTGACAACATTATTATTGTTATTATTAGAGTAAACCTTCATAAATAGCCAACACTGACTATGTCAGATGGCATTCCAATTTCCTATTTCCAGCACCTTCTCTCTCCTTTCGGATGTCCCACAGTGGTAATCATGCTAACGAACAGATTTTGTTACAATTATTATTATTATTATCACTCCATGATCACGTGAAAAACTGGCATCGACTTCTCCAGTCTGTAAAATACGCACTTTTACCAACCTTAAAACTTCCATTAATGTTAAACTGCATGGTTGTCTGGAAGTTATGATGTTGGCGTGGTTCTTCTCATGTGTTCCTACAGTACTGTTTATTTGCTGCATGGGTCTTTATACTGTATGTTCTTTTTGAATCACATGTTTTTTTCTCATATATTTTCCAATCTGTTCCTGAAACTGCTATAATCGCTCTACTAATCTGTTCAAGATTTTTATTTGGTTAACACACAGTCATTTTGAACTAAATGTCTCAGACCAGAAAATGCAGTTTAGTTTCACAACGTTTCTCATGCAGTTTATCTCCATGTAATCAGGTCATAAGCTCTTTAAAGGAATCAGATCTCATTCTTTGGCCCTCATTTACATTATCACCCTCATGCCTGTCTGGTCTTATCTTCTTATGTACAGTAGATGTTCTGTACTATCACAGTTTAACTCCACGTAGATGGTTTAAATGTCTCCCGTATGAATCACTCACATTGTCAGTATTATCGTAACAATTATTGTTATAAATCCCCCAAAACATTTGATACACCAGCATTACCATTTACAAATATAAGTACTACATGTCTACAAAATGATTAAGGTTTGCTGAAAGTATGAATAGTTATGGGACAAAGGTCAAAGGTCAACTTGCTCTTGTCTATAACTGAGGTACTGTACTGTTGTACTGTTTAACACAGAGCTTTAAATAAAACAATAATTTGATGATTAATTAATTAATCAACAACGCTGCAACTGACGTCAGTGATCAAATGTTTAATACTACAAACCCACATTGTGTCCATGACCACAAGACATATGTGATTTTGTCATATTTTTTAAAGCATACACAATTACAGAATGTGTTTGGACAAAATCCCTTTAGGGTACTTGTAACTTATGGGTTCAAAATAAATGCCAAAATAACAAATAATCAACTTTAATAGTGAACATAGAGCCTTAATATCGGGGATTCTAAAAGTAGGTTTATGATTATGAATCATAGCTTTGTACATCATTTCCCTGTCACCACAATGTGGGCCCCCAGGGGCCCCCATAGTCCCACATGTAGGGTCTGCATTGGTAGGCTTTGCAGAAGGATGTGATCAGGGACGATCGGACGAGCTCGTCTCTCAGACCCAGAGCCTCTGCTTTGTACACGTCCTTACAGAACTCTGATGTTTGCTGCTTTCGTTTCGTCTTGTACCTGCGGTTCTGAAACCAAATCTTCACTTGGGTCTCGGTTAGTCTTAAGGTGCCGGCCAGGTGAGCCCTCTCTGGGGCAGACAGGTATTTCTGGTGGTTAAATTTCTTCTCCAGTTCCAGCACTTGGAGGTGTGTAAATGCAGCTCTGGAGCGCTTCTGTTTCCCCGAGGAGGAAAAACCACTGGACTCTGAGGTGCTGGGACAGGATGTGTCCAGGGACCCTATGAAGCACAGATGTGATCAAGTCATCAAGGGAGAAAAATACTCTGTAACAGTCAGCATGGTGGAGTATACATGTCCGGCTGTGGGGAAGGTTCATGATCGTCATAAAGTTAAACAGCCACAACTATGAATTAAACATACCCTCAGAAAAAGAAAAGAAAATCCCTTAAATAGATCTTTTTAACATCACATTTCCACAACTTAATGATACAGACCTATTATTTATCTCACACAAATGTATGCCATCTTCTGAAACATTTCTCTGCAACTCAAAGTCCAATAAACACACATCCATTGGGTTGTCTATCTATTACATTCCTGCAATTGAAAGCCTGCAGGATCTCACCTGTCTGCACTCCAAAGGCTGTCCCCTGAGGGCAGAGTTGCTCTGACTTTTCAGATCCTTCTTTCCACTGTGAACATCTTCCCATCTTCTGTGAACAGCGTTGGCCATTAAATACTGTGTCGTCCTTAACGGAGAGGATGTCCTCTATGAGGAACGAGGTCACAGGTTTGACTGGGTCGGACATTTCCATCCAGTAATCCACAAATCAGAGGCCTCTCAGGGGCAGAGAGCTACAGCGAGGGACGTGGTTGAAGCGGTGTGTGTCCTCACACACTCACACGGTCTGAATTTATACAAGAATAGAGGCGGGTTTACTCCGACTGCACCGGCAAGTGGAGGAGGCGGGCCAACTACTGCAGCCAACTATTTCAGTAACTTTCATTTGTTTGCCTGTTCAGATCAACTTGATGGGAGATCAAACATTAATAATGTCTTATCTAAAAGACCTATTGAACTTTTTCACGTGAAACAAATTGCACAATTTATATACTTTAATCTATACAATATGCACATTCTGTCATATATGATTATGCTTCTTTTTTTAATGAAGAATGTATCAATACACTAAGTTGTGAGTTCATAAAGTAAACCTAAACTAATACAGTCTACAACAGATTCAAATGTAAGGTCATATTGGAGGCGGAGGTGTCTTTAATACTAAGTCTATGCTTTAAATTATCAAGACAAAATATTAGAAACTCCTCTTTGTATAATGGAATATCAAAAGTGTATTTATATTCTGTATACTGTAGTTTAATCCCATATTTTGTTTGATCCACTTATCTGGGCTAAATTAACTTTACAACATTAACAATTGAGCACACAAACTTGTATCAGATAGGTCAACAGTGTGTTCATGGAGAAAAATTGCACTTTTGACAACATTTGTGCATCCAGGCAATACTATTATTGGAATATACAGTGGATAATCTCTCTCAACTTGATTGTCATAGTTAAGTGGATATGTGTCTTCATGCCCCCATCAGTTCAACAGTAACCCTGTTATCTGCGGCTGCAGGGACGGTGTTGCAGGAGGGAGAGCTGGTGGACAGCAGAGTGGGTGGTCGCACCTACTGGAGCACTAATGACTTCGACACATTGAGGCCGGCTCCTGAAACAGACTCAGTCGCTGCTCGTTGGCTGTGTATTTGTTGTTCTCCGTGGTTCAGCCTGGCTTTCTCCGAGAGAATGAGACGTTTACTAGCAGTGTCTGTGCTCCTCGGGGAGTTCATGCTTCATTTGGAAATGCATGAATGTGGGTATGATAAACATGCTCCTCTCCGTGGCCCCTGGCCCCGCTGACTCCTCCAGCTTGCTGGGCACCGAGCAGTCACAATGTCACCTTGTTGAGCGCTTGCACTATCACTGCTTTAATTTAATGAAACTGAAACAATTAAACGTTCTGTTATCATATTTTCATTAGTGTTAAGTGCTATGTAAACTGCTTCATGTGCATTAGAAATATAAAGCCGCGCTGAATGATGTAAGTGTGGCCTGTCCTGTGTTGTGCATCCATATATATATAAAAGCCATCTGTTTTAAATCTACTGAGGTTCCTCTTAAGCATTAGCTGCTGTCTTGTCAACACAGTATTAAGATCATCCGTATGATACGTTTCACCTTGAATTCTTTGTCTGTGACCGTCTGTCTGCAACGCTACACTGAGCTGTAAGCCCAGAGAGCTTTCATCCCTTTTTCTATATTGGCACAGTTTTTCTTTGGATATTTTCTAAACCCCTTCATGTATTGTTTTGATCATACAGTGCTGAATATGTAATAAAGTGTAAAACAAATAATAATACTTCAGGCATCCAAATTTGAGCAACTTTCTGATCCCACTGAAAATCCTATTTATTTTAACTTCACTTCAATATCTCTTCAAAATGACATTGAACACACGTTAGGTTGTCATCAGAAGCGTATTTATTTGGCCAAATTAGAAAAAACATGTGCAGTCAGCTCAATGTCAAGAGCATAAACAAAGCCAGCAGTGAGAGTGACTCATATGCTGTCATCCTCTGCCCTTATTCTGAGACAAGCCACATGATTGCTCTCAGTTGAAAACACTGACGTTTCCTTCCTATTTATTGTCTTCTGAGTATTCAGTGCACAGATATTTGGCTGCATAGTTGTGCATCAGACGTGACACAGTCGAACCTCTGACCTGTAAGACCGGGGAGTCATTTGTCTTCCACAGTACAAACTATGTGGTGACGATGTTTTCTTTGAGCCACCGAAAGTTGTTGCACCATCAATCTTCTGTAGTGTTCCTGCTGTTTCTTTGTCTGAGATGACGAGTAGACTTTGTTGTAATTGATAGATTTAGTCTAGTCACAGTTTTATCTCAGTATCAGTGTTGTATTATACTGCAACCCACACCTGGGTTATTGCACAAGTTTTTCATTCCGTCTATTGTATGGTGTAACACATACGTCACCTGATTGACGACAAGTCAATCAGTTTACAGACAAACCTCTGTTACAACAGATCCATTTTAGATTTTTGAACTAAAAGTATATAAAAGAACAACAGTATACAAAATAACCATAGTCTCTCCATCCACCACTTCCCATTGTCCATTTTTTTCTGAACCTCTTTTCAATCTGTAAAAACTTTAATCTCTAAAGGTATATTTTCACAGCCTACTTGTGTGATATCATGTTCGGATAAATAGATTTTTTGTCATGTGAAAGTGTAGGAGTCTTCCAGTAGAGGGCGCTTTAAAGCCAAACATCAAGTCTTCACATTAAGAAAGCCAGCAGCCACTTCAAACTACAGGGACAACCACACAATGAGCTATTTTACCAAAGGATTAGTTTGAAGAGAGTCTGATTATGTAGCGTCCATATTTATCTTCCATCCTTGTGTAGCTCATAACTGCAGTATTTAGTGGTTACAGGGGGATGTTTGGACAGAGGAGCTCTGAGCCTGAGTCTGTGAATCATCTCAGCACCAATCATAAATATCAGATTATCAGACTGGGATTTGAAGGATATTACACAGCCAGAGACATATCTGCTTTTCTAAAGCTGACGTAAGTACAGCATGAATTAAAACCTTTTTGAGTAAACCATAATATGTCTTTCACTGGTGGCCAGAATCACGTCACCAACTGACCCTCATCATCTCAGTGTTTATGTTTATTCTGCTTTCATTCATGTCTCTCTCCATCGTTCCCTGGCTAGACTCTATAGAGCACACACATGCACACACACACGTGCACACACACACGTGCACACACACACACACACACACACACACACACACACACACACACACACACACACACACACACACACACATACACATTTTACACAATAAAACGCAAGAGCACACAAAATAATTTTTCCCACAAAAATATACAGATGTGGCAATGAAAGTGTGAAAGATAACTCTTATCAGGACTTGACTGAAATGTATTTAATTTGAGGTATTTCTTATTTTTGCATAGAAAAAAAGAAATGTGGGATAAGATGAATCACATGTTTTAAACCATGGATTTTGCAGAACACACCCACCCATTAACATAACTGACACAAAGCCTTTCTTTTTCTCTGACACACACACACACACACACACACACACACACACACACACACACACACACACACAGAACCATTATCTGATCCCCTGAAGTGTCTCTGGTCTCCTCTCTGTCTACAGCTTCATCCTTATCTTTGCAGAGATGCTCCTTGAGCTCCTCTCTCCTCCCAGAAGTGTTTCTCCTTCTCAGGCCCTTTGTCTGAGTCCATGTCTATTAAACATGACACACTATGCACACTCAATTCATCCATTCATTATTTGATAGGCTACATTTACAACAATGACATTGGATCATACGCCAAGCAAGATTGAATGATTTATAAATGTTAAATATCCATGACTAAAAAATGATCAACCGTTTTTGCTTTAAGCTTTTGATGTGATATTATAAAGCCCTCCCAATTTAATTGTGGATTTACTATCTTTTTTTTAATATCGAATTGTATTGTTAACCAGGTGCTGGACTAAGTTTAACAGCCAATCAAACGCATGCCATTAAATTATACTTAAAACAACTTCCAATGCACGGTGTCAGTATCTGCTGCGCTCATCTGTGAGTGACAGGTCAGACTGGTACTGTTTCCCGTTTGATTGAAAGTTTGAACAAGTTAAAGAGCCACTCTGTCTGCGGGTTTGTTTACCAAGCAAAGCTCCGGGACAGGACAAGCTCTCGAGCCTTATCAGCGGATTTGTGAATGGAACAATAATGAGCTCAGTTTGATAGAGCAGAGCAGCCTGTCAGGTCAAATGTTACTGCGTCCATTAGCTTTTTGATGGCTCCCTTTGATAAAAATCCACAGACGACCTCTGCATAACCGACCGCTAAAGAGTTTGTAATCAGGAATATTGATTTTAATTGGATCCAACACATTTTATAACTGGCAAATGTGATAATGTCAAGTCAGGGTTCAGCCTTTAAAAGCGTTTAAAGTATTTTCACATCGGTATTTGTAAGTTAGACAGCATCAAACTTTAAACATGTTAGCTGACGCGATTAAATACATATTTAAAAACATTAAAAAAGGCTAATAACTGTCACAGAAAGACAATTATTTAGGTTTATTCCATGGAAGCAAATTAGTAACATACAGGCGTGTTTTGTGGATTATTTGTCGCATAAAACAATACGAACTTTATTATTAGTAATATTATTATTGTATATCCCCAATTCAGAATGTGTAGCATACACTTTGAAATATATGTACGACAATGCACATAAAGAAGCTACTATACAGTGAGCATTAACTAATCTGATTTTTAATTATCTTCTAAACAGGAGAAAACAAACAAATAGATACAGTCCATACAAAATATACGATATAAATTTGATGTTGAAATATTTGATATCACAGACCATTGTCTTGCTTTAATCACCAGCCTCTTACACCTTGTAAAGAAACCTGGAAGTGTCCGTGGCTGAAGGGCCCCTCGCTGTTCCCTGTTAATTCTAGCAGCTGGCTATTCGCCACCTGTGCTGCTGAAGGTGACGCACTGTGGTACCCGCAGCCGAACACGCCGCTGGTTCCGTATCCAAACACGGGGTTATAATGTCCGAGAGTCACATTATAAGGTGCTGCTGAATGGGAACCTGCGCTGCAGAGCTTCCCGTCGCGCACCAGCACCGGCACCGCCACCCTCCTCGCTGCAGGTGCATACCCCGCCAGCTCCAGAGACTTGTCCTGTCTTTGGCGCTTGCATTTGTACCTCCTGTTCTGAAACCATATCTTCACCTGTGTGGAGGAGAGTTTGAGCACGTGGGCCAGGTGCTCTCTCTCGGGGCCGGACAGGTAGCGCTGCTGCCTGAAGCGCCTCTCCAGCTCGGACACTTGGGGATGGGAGAAGAGGACTCGGGGTTTCCTGCGCAGCCTCGGTCTGCTTTTGGGGTTTTGGTCGCAGTCAGGTGAACTGTCAAGACCGCATATCTCTGCACATTATAAAGGGAAACACAAAGTCAACATTCATGAAACTGAATGTCACTCAATGTTATTCAAGGACAAAACATTTTATCCACTTAAACTATAGGCCTACATATTAAATAATTGGTACTTAAAGAAAATGAAAAAAATAATAATGTGTTGAGAACATGTACTTTATCTATATATATGTATATATGTATATATATATATATATCTCTCTCTCTCTCTCTATATATATATATATATATATATATATATATATATATATATATATATATATATATATCTCTATATATATATATATATATATATATACATATATACATATATATATATATATATATATTATACTTTCAAAATTAAATTAAGTAAAATAAAAACCACAAAGATGCATTAAATAAAACGGTGTGAGTGGGACGAAGTATTTTATTGTTTTGAAGTTTTAAAGCCGGACTAATTTCAAAATAATCAACATAATTATGTTGTCTGAGCATTTAGTTAATAAAGGACTTGTTACAATTGAAGTAAAATTAGCACTTCTGTCCCCCTTTTCCAAACAGTGTGAGTACTTATAGAGATTGTAACTTACCTCAGTGACGAAACAATAAACAATACTAAAGTTTTGAAAGTCACCGTTACTGCCTCCTCATTACCTATTTGATCACTTTTGGATTGTTGGCAAAATATCGCAAATATATCGACCTCCCCACGTATTTATGTTTATTCCAGAGAACTCGTCTAATAATTTCTGTTTTCAATTGTGAGATTTTAAGGGAAATTTAAAAAGTGGCCGGTATCCCTGCTGTCACGCGCTCAAGACCCCATCGCGTCGTTCGGCCTGAACCTGACCGACCAACTAGTTATCATTATGTATCATCTCACCCTGCTCATTGATCTCCTCTTCTGCTGCTGAGCCGTGAATGTGAAGCTTCTGCTGCATCCCAGAGACGCACGGCTCAGGCTGGCAGTCACAAACGCCCATGGAGGCAGCGTGCACGTGCTCGTAATTCATCGGAACAACTTGATCAGTCATCAGGAATTCCTTTTCAAAATCATGGTGGTGCTCCAGCTTCAAAATATCCTTCACGGAAAAAGGCGTCGTGGTCGTGGAACTGGGATGCATCCCAACCTTCTCAGCCGGCTGTAGAGCTTTTAGATCCTTTTACGCACTGCTGCTGCTGCTGCTGCTGCCGGACGTATCTCTCAACTGACTGATGAGTGAGGGGCATCGGGAGATTTGAATCATTCAAGGGTCCGGCTAAAGAGCAAGGTAGAGATAGATCTGTCACCCCTCTCCAAAACACTGGCCTACACCCAGCCTGGCCTGAGCGCACTCCTTTTCTTCTCACCTTACAGGAACCCCTCACATCTCTCTGAGAGAGAAGGTGTATTTAATTACACTCTTGGCGTGTAATCAGAGTTGAACACTTTTTTTCAAAGTATTATATTAAGTTATGTAGGCCTTTCGTGGCAGGCTGACACGAAAAGGAAACTGAACAAAAGTAATTTATACAAATACATTTCCCATTTTATTCATATATTTCCAGGCATGGCCGTCAGATATTTGAATAAAACTGTTTCACTTTGTGGCCAAACATGTGTTGAAACAAACGCTTTTGCATCTTTAAAGACAAACAAGTGAAACTGTCCCACATTGATTAACTTGTTTAGGGAAGGTGGCGGGGGAGTACCCAAACCACGCTTCTGGTCAGCCAAGTGAAGTCACCTAATCTGCACACAGGTCCTCGGGGTTGAGTGATCTTAGGTGATGTCGAGCAGCTTTACCATCAACATTGTTTTCCTGCCACGTTATTAGTGTTCTCAGGCCACAACAAACAGTAACATTATACCTGATGTTGTGGAAGTAGAGAGGCGGCGGCGCCAGCCTGCAATGCTTGACTGAGGCCGAGAGGCGCGTCCTTACAAACAGGAACAAGGACAGACACGGCCTGTCCCACTGGGGACACGGGAGATATATGGAGGGCACTTACAGGCCTGGGCAGGAGCTTTTTAACGCACTGATTGGAAATGGTGATGGCTTATTTAAGGACAATTGGAGTTATAACAGATGCCATTTTAAATGGGTTACAAAACACAAGCTTATGAAATGCTTAACTTATTGAATGCATGAAATGCAGTCTGACAGCTGCTCATTATTTAGAAAATGATCAAATCCCTTAGTTTACATGATTAGTTAACACTGTAATGGATAACTAATCAATGGATTTATAACTCACAGTTTTTATATGTGTAGATTGTTAATTGAAGCATTGTTACTTACTAACTTGCTATAACAACAACAACAACAACAACAACAATAGTAATAATAATGTATATTTGTACAGAAAGTTGCTCCATAGCATAAAACAAATTCAAAAGAAAGAAAAGAAAGAAAGAAAAACTCAAGAACAGCAAACTATAGCACACAAATAAAATATTGTATAAAATAAATGTATAAATCATCCAAACGAAAGAACAATTTAAACAAACGTAAAAACAGTTGGTTGTCAGAGCTGTATTATTTAAACAAATAAGTTGTAAGGGGAAATATAAAGTCTGTAAAAGTGTATCTTATGACAGGATTTAAAAGCAGAAACAGTGTCTGCACATTGATATGAACTGGAAGACTGAATCCAGCTAAAAAATTTTTTGAACTCTCAAATGCTTTATAACCCTTTGACCTTAACCCAGCCTTTTTAGGCTGCAGTTAAATGTGTACTGCTGTACTCATGGGGCCTGGCATGAAAAGCCTTGTCAGTCATAATAAGATTTTAAGATGGGTTCTAAAATAAATTGTTAACCAGTGCAGAGAGGCAACTGCTGTGGTGATGAGAGAGGAGCGTTTGGTCTTTGTCGGATGTGCCTGAAGTTGAGCTTTCTGCACTGAGGCATGGAGGCAAACACAACCTTACAATCGTCCAGCCATTAGGACATAAGAGCATGCATTATTTCCCCTGTATTGCTGAAAAATAACATTGGTCTGATCTTGGAATGTTAGCTCACTGGTGAATAAATCACCCAGGTTATGAGCAGTGCCCTTCATATTTTGGGATAAGGGGGTTGACAGGGGGTCGACAGAGGCCAACACACAACACTGAAGTGGCCCCTGTAACTTTCAGCATCAACTTCGAGCTTTGGGCTGACTTTGGGCTTCAGATCCAGCAGAGCTGGATCCCAGAGCGAGGGACATCAGCAGCATGCAGGTGGCACATTATGGTGTCCATGAACTTCTCAGCTTCCTGGGATTGATAGAGCAAAGGGCCTCCCCGCTCCAACTCCACAACTGCATCTGCAAGTCCGACACAGCTGACACAGCTTGATGGGGAGGTGGGTGGAGCCATCCTTTATGAGCTGGACACGTGGGCAATATAATCGGTTGTGGTAGTAGAGAGCTTTGCTGTGGCAGATTTTAGCCCCAGGCCAATGGTTAGAATCAGGGGCCTCTGTGTTTGGCAGAGAACGGGCCCTTAAGTGATTCAGATTGCCACCACAGAAATATGTTTGTGTTCAAAGAAAAACTTGCTCTTAATAAAAATGTTTGCCATTTGTTATTCCTCGAAAAGACATGCTTTCTCATTTTTGAGGTAAAATCATCTGCAGCTGTTATAGTTTATTTAGAAGAAGCATTCAATTTTGTAATACACTTAAAAAAATATTCTATTAAATTAATAATCTTTAGATGTACAGATATGCATTGATGATTGTTGGTTAAGTTGATGCGGAGCAATGTCGAGTATCTGATCATGACGAAACCATCCGATATGGAGTCGCTAGTTCAGGTGCAAATCTGTCAGGACAAGACAAACCGAGAGAGCAGTGATGCCTTTCAAACATTAAGTCAGAA
This sequence comes from Cottus gobio, assembly GCA_023566465.1. Taxonomy (NCBI): domain Eukaryota; kingdom Metazoa; phylum Chordata; class Actinopteri; order Perciformes; family Cottidae; genus Cottus; species Cottus gobio. The sequence goes on along the minus strand of CM042218.1, from coordinate 14,047,608 downwards.
ATAAGAAAAGACAACATAGAAAAGACTAAGAAGAAGTTGTAAATTAAATATGTAATTATATTCCTTTGGTACTTGATGGTGTGTGCATGTGGGTTTCATAACTAATGTGCACTGGGGCCCGTCCTAACCTTATGCCACTGGTCAGAGGTGGTCTATAGCCTAAATGACATCTATTGCTTCTGTCCAACCGGGGAGAGGGATCCTCCTCTGTTGCTCTCCCGAAGGTTTCTTCCCTTTTTTTTCCCTGTGAAAGGGTTTTTACTATTTTTGGGGGAGTTTTTCCTGATCCGATGTGAGGTCCTGGGACAGGGATGTTGTATGTGTACAGATTGTAAAGACCACAGAGGCAAATCTGTATTTGTGATTTTAAAATAAACTGAATTGAATTGAATTAAATCACAAAAAACGCAGCAGAATCAGTTTATAATAGTATAATTTAAATCCGAGCCACGGTAACTGCCATCTTCTCATCAGGCATCACTTGATGATGGGATTGTGTTCGCCATCATGTCAAGTACAATCTGCTGATTTATGTTCTCACTGCTAAACACTACGCTGGGAAACCCTGTTGCTGTCCTGTAGAAATCCCCTGAGTGACACTAGAGGTCACTGTTTCAAGGTTTAGCTCAAACCTGCTGCAGACATGGACCCGCAGAGGTTTAAGGCCTCTGTGGGAAACCTGTTGTTCCTCTTGCTCTTGGATCACCATGTAATGTTTTCATTCAGAGAAAATAAGCATTTATTCTGTATATATGACAGCATCACATGATCAGTCATACCAGGGTCGCTGATGTCGGCTGTTAGTCACTTGAGTGTAATAAATGCGTAATGTAAGTATCACGACAGCAGAGTGAGCAGAAGAAGTAGCTGGTGCAACACATGTAAAACTAAGCTGCTGACCAGTCTGAGTGCAGCTGGTAGTTTGCTGGTGACTGTTGCTGCTCTGGCCATGTCATAAAAAGGACTCACTGCTTGATATGGCAAGAAAAGTCCTCCTCTGACCATGGTAAATTACACTCCACATTCCTGTATGCGCGATTGAAATCTCTTTACTTTTTTCAATTATATTTTATTTTTTGTGGAGTTTTCCCTCACCCCAATGCAGACTCAAAGGATAGAGCATGTACAGTATCTGTGATTTTAAACTATATAAAATTTACTTTTATGTAATAATAGCCTATACAGTCCCGTCGTAATCATAGTATTTTACCACATCTCCAGGTTTTATCAGTTATTAAAAGATGTCCTTGTCCCATACAAGTGCAGGAAAGTAAATCAGGCATTAATTGACAAATTAATACATTGTTTTATTCAAGTTACGCAATTAAATAACCATTTAAGTAACAATACATTCTGTCACGGGAGTACAGGTTTTAGGACCCAAATGCAACCACAAACAGTTAAAAGGGATTAACAGATGTTTATTGAAGGAGTTGTGGGTTGAACTGTGTGTGGGTCCCGTGGCCCGACACTGAAGGCTGGCACAGAAGCAGGATGGCTGACCGGTGTGGAGCCCGTGGTCCGACACTGAAGGCTGGGAAGGGGAGCAGAGACAAACCGCAGAGACAAACAGACCGACAACCCAGGCCTGCAGACGCAGGGCAGATATAGTCCCCTGATCAAGATTGGCCGCAGCTGCGTGCCAATCAGGGATGTGGCCGTGGGAGGTGTGTGGAGGCGGGACAGAAAACAAACGACGAACACCTGGTAACACAACAAACAGACACAAGAGGGGAGGAGATTTGGGAAAAACAGGTTACACACACCGGGTCAGACAGGGATCCTGACACATTCTTTATGAATATTTAAGGGGAAAATAGTGATGTAACATGAAATGAAGACATGAATAATCACATGTTTTACCCATGTGTGGATGTGCTTGGTACGTTTATTATAGGCTATGCATGGCCAATCACTCTTGAAATTCACACATTTTCAGATCAAATATTAGTAGAAACGTTAATACTAGAGTCACGCTCTTTACTATCAAACACAAGATGTCCTTTTTAGGAAATAATTCGAAAAATGTCATAACTGTATGGTTATGGCACATGCCACATAACTGCAACACCCCTCATTTGATTCAAATAGTTGCAAATAATATAAAGAAACAATTTCCACTGTATATGTCACTTTTGGACCTGCTCTTTCCATAAGACATACACAGATATGCTAAAAACAGAACCTGAAAAAGTAATGTTTGGGTAGGGATATTATGTGAAACAAGCACACCTTTTACTGACGAACCAAGAAACCTGAACTTCAAAAGCAGAGAAAAAAAAGAAGAAAAAAACTCAGAAGGCAACTGTGAATTGTTTGACACTTTGGGGATTTCAGGGTGTCCAGTTTGATGGCTAAATGACTTAATCGCTACAGCAGTGTTCTCTGATGGCTCGAAGCAACGCTCCCTCTGAGTTTCTGTGACTCCCGTTCTTTAAAATCAAAGCCTATATTGATTCCACCATTTGTCCCCTCACTGTAACATAAGAAGCTACAGCTAAGTACAGTTCACCACAAAATACCCCTAATTCATCACAGTGCAAAATAGGAGGCTGATAGCCGCTGAAAGAGGAGACAGAGTTGACTTGAAGTGAGTGAAACTGATCCCGGCCTTCCGATGGCCAAAATGCAACTAAAGACACTCATCAAAATATTTTGTGACATTGACGCTGAACCAATCTTTATTGTAAGAAGGCCAAAACGTTCTTATAATGAAAACGTGGTCATTACTGTAATGGAAGGGAAATGACTGGCACTGCACATTCGTGTTGAAATGGTTATATTCAGAATACTGCATCGCTGGTGACCAGTGTAACAAAGCTTGTACAATTATTTGGTTTTAGGACAAGTAATCTTACTTCTTTTAATATTTAAGTTAAGTCATAGTTCTTCTGAAAGAGAACCCCTTATCAGGCAGTGCGGGTCATTGTGACCCATAGCAGAATCAGTGTTTGTGTTTTAATAATAACACAAACATCCGAATCATTTCGCTGAGCATACTTTGTGTCACCTGCATCAGCTTTCAAGCTCTGCATCAAAAAAGTCTGACTTGTTCATGTATTGTCTCCTGCTCTTCCACGCCGAAGCAGATTTAAACTCCTACTTTGACATATATATTGCTGCTTGTTGAAAGGTTAATGGTGAGAGATTATACAGGTATTTGAACATATTTTGCCAACAATTATTACTTGATTCATAAACCCTGGAAGGTGGTTTCTTTTAGCTTACTCTGAGGCATGTCACAGCACATCCTTTGTCGTAGTCAAGTTTCAGTCAAACCAGAGCCAGTGTTCCAAACTACAGTGACATGTTACCTGAACCTAATTGCTTTTATCATTATTCAACATTACTTTGAGTTTCCTGGTTGGAATAGGGACAGAGGAGTAAAGGAAACATTAAGATTACTTTAATGTTGTCTTTTAACATTTGCCTTGCCGTTTGCGGGTGCCGTCATTTTGGGTGTTGATTGTGAAATCACAATGACAAATTTAAAATGGCGATTAAAATGTGACACTGCAGCATCATTAGAGAGCTAAGGCTATAGGTAGTGCTTATAAGTTTGTCCTTTTGTATGGAATTACAAAGCTGTGAGTCCTGTTTGAAGAAAGAAGATGGTCTAACCTGTTTTTACCACTAGATGTCTCTGCTACACTGTATTAATTGCAAGGGCCTCAAGAAAAGGATACATTCATCCACACTTGATGATCAATAAGTGAGAGAATATATCAGAATATATGTCCTGCAGAGTGCTGTTGGATTTACGTTAGTGTTCGACTGCAAAGTTGCAAATTATTTGTTTCTTTAGCACTGGGAGCCCACAACAACCAATCAGCATCAAGCTGAACTCAACATATTTCTCTAGAAGATCCCACATGTGAGTTTATCATATTTTCTCTGTCTTGTGTAGCCTCAACATTTCCTCCATGTCTTACAGAAAGGCTTAATTCATATCTACACCAATATTGTGTGTAACATGACTTCTTCCATGATGAATATTTCCAATATTAAACGTTCTGTTGGAGAGCTGTTAAAATAGCCAGGTACTGCAGGAGCAAGCTACATATGAAAGCGTTCAAGAGCATTTCAACTGCACTGGTGAAGTGACTGAATATGATGCTCAAAGGATTTCGTTTGGCTAAGGCAGATGTTTGGGGCACAAATGGCATTGCATTGCGCTATAGTTAACCTATTACTAACCTTTCACATATATGAGTAAGAGTTTAGTATAACATACTCTGCATATCCCGAACCAAAAACTGCATTGCATTTGATACCAAGACAGAAATGAAAAATGCTCTGTTTCATCTCTTTCCCCTGCCACTCCAGCGCTTTCTTCAGTCAAATTTGATCTAATTTTCTTTCCCATCCTTGGGTATTTCCCCACAGAAATGAAGGGATGGTGATTGCTGGGTAAGATTGGAGTGGATCTAATCTTCCACTGCTCTCAGTCATACTCCATTTCACTGCTCATCTAATTTGTCACACTGCTGATGAATACGCCACAAGTTTCATGGGAAAGAGAAGAACATAATGAATATAAAACACACTGGGAGAGGGGAGAGGCAATTGCCGTACCGCACTAACCACAGTGCATTGTTCATTTGTCCCATTAAATTGCTGACACTATGCATCCACTATGGACACATTGCTTTCCTCACTTGATCAAGAGGTTAAAACAATGACACACTAAGCTGGCTTTGTTGCTTTCCTGCAGCTTGCAGGCAGAAGCTTCATGCTCATTTGTGATAATAGACTCCAGGGTCATTCTGTTTGTCCTAGGGGAGCGTACATCACACCGCAATGCTCTGCACCCCACTGGGAAAATGCATATAAGAAATGCATGCATTTATTGCTCCTATTTTAGCAACATGATGAGCATTGCAGGCAAATGTCCTTTACAGAAATGCACGATGCAGAAGGTTTATAGAAAATTGCTGTGAAGCAGAAGGTACCATAACGTTGCATCTGATGGCTCAAATGGAGCACTGTTTTATTATCATTGAATTCAAAACACAAGCAGATGGTATGAATTGCATCTGCATAATTATATTCTAATTTCGTCATTATTCATTATTACTCTGTTTGTGATTGTCAGTGCGGTGATACACTCGGCAGCAGTCCAAGCAACAGGCAACAAAGTAGATAGATGGGGTCAAAAAATCTGTTCAAATGTTTCCTGGCAACAAGACGTTTCTGTGTGTCGAAGCTTTTGGAAGTTGCCATCTACAGAACTGCAGCTATGTAACCAAGCAAAAAGAGGCAGATGTTTAAACTGACCATATGGAGAAATTCTGTCCATCATGCTTGTGCTAAAGTCATTGATGAGCTGAGAGTGAATGTCTCTTTAAAGAATAGATGATATAATCTGTGTGCAGAGCTGCTGCATCACCTATCCATGAGACTGGAGAGCGGATGATGAGAAAGCCCTTCAGGACTCTTCTCTAAATAGGCATGAAATTATATCTCCCTCTGACGGAGATTAGCGTCCACGGAGCCTCTTGCGTTCTGCCCCCTCTTTTCCTGAGGCTATCCAACCAAACAGAGCACTCTGCAGTTTCAGCTCATTTCTGTTCAAGTTTAGGAAAGTTAATTTTCATCCGGAGGTGCTCTCTGCGTCCTTCATCTCATTTTGTGGGTCCTGTTGGATTTGTCACATGTAGTGAAGAGATGTGGTTAACTATAGCAATGTGTAAATATGTTTGTGTTAAATATCATTCACTGGAAACTATCACTGTTAGTTTCAGGCACACATTGCATTGTACAGAACTTATAGGTAATCTTTGGTTCCACCGAAGGAAGCTTAAGAAACTGATTCAATTAAAAGGAAAAGTTGAATGATAGATTTTAATCCACAATACATGATTTTGTGTCTCCTATTGTATGTAATTATTCTAGTAATGCATGCATCTATACAATGCAGCTCTATCTTAATATTCTAGTGAAATGCCTCCCCTGAGTGGCTAGCAGATATCATTAGTGTTATTAAATACACCTGTGCTTTTCCTATTATGACATGTCAAATGTCTTTTGTGAAAAAGGTCTCTGTATTAGTTTTGCATCCATTGCATGTTTCTGCTTCTCCCAGGTGGTAAAACAAAATCAGTATTTGCAGGTATAAAATGTCAGTCCTGTATTGCTCGCCTCAAAGCCATGCTGTCGCTTGCTGCTACAGACGCTGCTGCTATTGTTCAGACAGCATTTCTTCAGCCAAGACTACGTTCTCCAAAGGGGACGTTATTATTGTCACTCCCAAGTCCCAGCTGTACGAAGCTTTGTGCATCTTTGTGAGGAGTCACGAGGTTTGAGCCTTGACACCAAATGCCGCTGCTGTGATTTCTACAGTTGCATTGTAGTCATCCGATTACCTTGAATCAGAAGTTCATTACCAGCGTTGTAATTGTCTCAACCGAAACTTTGCGAAACACTTGGGAAGTCTTTAGTTATAAGTAGAGTTTTCTTGGATTAGCCATTAGATTACTTTGTTGAAAATGATTTCCATTTTCTTTCATGCTTTATGATTTAGAATAAGTTTAAAACAAACATCAATGCAGCTTTTTGAAAGCTGGTGCAAAGTGTTTGGGATGATGTCCACTTGAGGACTGAGCCTGTTTCCCTTTTTATGTTGCTGAGGAAATTAGAAATGCTGAAGCACTGGATGTTATCATAGTGCCATGGGTGACACATTGAAGATTGTGTGGTCTAGAAGAGAAAGTGATGAAAGGAATAAGCAATCCAGAGAACAAACCAATGTCTTTGTCACACAACATTTTACATTTAAATCACAAATAATTCGGAGGTTGCTGCAGTTTGATTCTTCTGTCTTTGTGTATTTTGTTTGTTGAGGAGACCTGTGAATATGTTCCCAAACAGCTTTTGTTGTATGCTGTGAACCATTCACAAAACAAGCTCCTAAGCTCCTCTAACCCGTTGGGGAGGGGAATCTTTACTCCGTTTTCATGAAGTTCTCTCCATTAAACAGCACAATTGGGGGTTTGCTGATAGATAAACCAAGAGGGACCTTTCTGTCTTAGGGCAGCTGATGGAGAATGAAGAGCCCTAAAGGAATTTTAGATGTAAATCTGCAAGTGATGATGGAGCAAAATGAGTGAAACAAGAGCAATGCAACATATTTCATACCATATGCCAGATATGATAAATATTTTATTTCTGATCAGCAAAATACACACACTTGATGCATTTGTATCTTTCATGACTTTTCAGTACAGAGGAAAAACCCAAACATATACACAGTATGGGTATATATGTATATGGGTATATTTTAAAGTGCAAGTGATTCACAAGGGTCAATCATGCGTTACATAGCATCTGTATCAGGAACTTCAGTAACCTCCTTAAATCCTTAAATCTTCGATAACTTTCTGAATCTGATAGTAAAATAACTGTCACTTATATATGAATACAAAATAAACTTTACTAGTCACTGAAGCTTTTTGATTTAGTTTAAGCACAACATTTATCTAGTTCAAGTCTTGAGAGGAAAGAGTACCATGAAGTGCCAGAAGTGAGAAGTCTTTAGTCTCTAGTGTTGACAGGAAAAACATTTTCACAAAACTCTCCATGGGTCAATTTAATAATGCTCCAGTACCACCTTGAGCACCCTATTCTTTTATTACAATCTAAAACAGAAAGTAACTGAAAGCTTCATGTACTTTTCTCACTTTTGTTTTTCCCTAACAGCCTTCATGGGTCACCTAACTTGGGCATGTTCTCGTCGAAACAGACATTCAGTTTACAGGTACATTCTCTGAAATTACCATTACATTTGACTTGGTGAGGAAACAGTCAATTTGCCCTTGCCAAATATATTTGACATGAGAAATGTTCATAGAAAATAAAAATAAAGACATGGATAGACAGTCAGATATTTGAATGTAAATGTGGACTGATGCTGAGCTCACTGTGTGTTGACAGACCAGAGCAGCCACAGCAGAGGGGCATCTGGACAACATCACACAGGGAAGTAACAGTTTAGCAGCAGCTGTTGGGTTTTGGATTTACCCATGGACAACAAAGATACTGACATATGTATCAATAGTACATGAAGAAGCCCTGACCCTTCAGGATGCGAAATAATCTAACTGATTTATCACTGGGTAAATAAAACATGTCTGAATTGCACATGTGCTGAATGTTTCAATGCCCTTTGTAGTGGTTAAGAAGCAAAGTGCATATTTAACATAACATAGTCATCTAGGATATACTACAGTGTGACTATAGCTCTTAACTGCCCAAGTGATTCTTTCAGAACTGTCCTTTCGCACCAAATGACACAAAAGAAATGCACATATTTACAGAACAAAAAAAAACGGCGGTTTACAAAAAACACAGAAACAGAAAGCAATAGAGAGGAGCGATGCCTTCACGCTGTGAGCGCAGTGTGAGAGGAAACAAGCTGCTGTTTTATTCACACAGCATCAGCTGGCACTGAATGAAATAAAGGTCAATTTCTGTGTTGCTGTGAATCCTTTAATGTGAGATTATTGCATAGTTTGGAATTCTTAACATAGCTATTAAATTGACACTGACATCTCTTACTCTTTTTCTGGTCTGTGCTTCACTCTTATCAATCCAAGGAAATAGATAAATTAACTTTTTATTCAAACAGGGCTGGGTTCAATTCCCTTCATGAAGCCAAAACTATATTTTATAATTTTGTTATCAAACTATTTTCAAGACGACCGATTTGCAAGGTTTGAATATTGAAGTGAGGGGGTTTTCTGGAGCGACCTGCTTAATAGTGAACTGAACCCAGCCCTGGTTCCAAGTTACTTTCTATATTGCGTTTTAAATGTGCACAAACATTTGCAATTTACTGTCAGTACAGAAACTAACTTAAGCCATTGATTAGCACCACCATCTACCAGGCAGAGATAAAACAAACACCAGCATGAAGTGACTCTGGCTCTGCGCCATCGACTGATTCTGAGTGATTGTCTCGACCTCTGAAGACCATGAATCATGCACTCTTAGATTTCAAATGTTGATTTTGCTTAGTGGATGAAGTCTACTGGGACTTTTTGTTACTTTGATGTACAGTTACAAGGCCCCATTCATATATAAAAACTAGCATGTGCTTCTTACCTACTGAGACAAAGCCTGAGTGTCATTTTAAATGAACTCTAACAATGTACCACCAACATCTGACAGAAAGAGTGTGTGAACTAAGTTAGTAGCAGCGGCCTGTACATATCTTCACACACATTGGTTACTTTCTCACTCTGTCTGAAGCTAAATTCCTTTTCAGTTTTAACAGAGTTATACTTCAAAGGAGATATTTCTGTCTTTGCTCATATGGTTTGCTCAGGGGGAAAAGGAGGACATCACATACTTTGAATCAAACTATGATGAGAGTTGAGTGTGTTTGCTGTTGTTGTCAGGCCACTGTCATTTAAATATTTACATTCCACACACACACAGCCCTGATTAAAGATATTACGTATTATGTCTTGGGTGATAAAATAACAACCAAGGATATTTTTCTTGAATTTTACCTTTGATTGTTGCTTATTCCATACATATGTAATGTTATGACAAAAAGTCTTGATTAAAAAGCAGGTTTTCGGGGGCTTTATAAGAGATTTTGTGACTGAGGGCTAAAGCAGATAAGGGTATGGACTCCCATGATACCTTTCTCTTGCATTTTTCCTGTCTCTTGCTCTACTGTGTAATATCAGAACTGACACATTGACAAAATAACATACAAAATAAATAATAACAGGAAAAAAATGCAAGAGATTATGATAATCAATGACACTTGTTACTATCAGGATTCAACTATGTAGCCACCTATTAGAACAATGTATTTCAGCCACTGCGAAGATAAGCACTGCAAACTAGTGCAGAACAATAACAATAACTTGATGCTGGTGTTTGTTTTACTTTGATTATATGGTCAGTCATCGACAATGTGCACAATACCCCAGCACTGAACAAGCACATCTAGCAGCTAATGACCAGAAACCAGAAAGTGTGTCAAAATGAAGCTATTGTTTTGTTGTGGTCCCTTGTAACATCCATAACCTAGATCACCTGACTTGAATGACCAACCTTGTTCCCCTATGGCCAGCACAGAGTCATGACATGGGTCCCATTCAGTCACCAGAGTGTCAGCTCACTTCTTGTTTTTTTGGCATAGAGCTCATGTTCAAATAGGAGCCATGACTGAACTGCTTTTTAAATCTGTAAACTAATTAAAAACTACAATAATGCAATTAAATAATATAGTAGGAAAATAAATATCATTCCAACAAGGCTTTTTGTTTTAAATAGTCATTCTCAATCTTGACACTGGAAGCCAGTGTGTATGTCACGTTATTCACCTCAGAGAGTGATGCTCTTCAGTGCAAGAAGATGGCTGCTCACATTCTCATCGGTGAACGCGCTAATCAGCTACTGCACATACACGACCGCCTCAAGCTTAGTTAAGAACATAGATACAGATTCCACTAAACATGGTCCCACATATTCTGTAGAGCTCAACAGTCATATGCATTACAAGTGTCTGTATACAAGATATGTAAAATGGACTTTTTCTGATATTTAGACTTGGCCACGACCGGGACAATCCTTATGTGCAGGATGATGATTTGAAACACTTGACAGTGGCTACACCTGCCATCAGAGAAAAACAACAACTATAAGTGCTATTAGCTATACACTATTTTGGTATTTCATGAATAGCATTTAGGGCAGTTTGAAGTTTTTTGGTCAGTTTAAGGTTACTCAAAGGTTATCGTGAAACCTCTACAGACCTCACTCCGTATGAGCACACTCTTTTAGAGGGCAAGCTATGGCTGTCTCAGATAACTTAGTATACAGTACTAGTATATTTGACTGTTATGTTAGTCAGAAAATAGATATGAAACTCATTTTCACATCACATGCTCACAATTTGACTGGTCTCATCGCTGAAATATTAGATACATCTACCAATAATATCCCATTCCTATCAGTGAACTAATAATAATCCAACTACTGATTTCTATTGATGATAAAATGGCGGGATTATGAGATTGCGTTATCTTTTAAAGCACAGATTTGTGCTCTAGAGGCTCTATAGTGCACCACTATGGCTGTTTTCTCTTTTTTCTTTTTTTGCTTGGCATCATAAGACTTCTTAAGGATTCATCTCTGTTGGAGGAGGTGAAGAGGAGCGAACAGGACCATGTCGCACAAATGCAACAGCCACATGTTCAACACTAACTGTGAGCGGACTCAATGGAAGAATGGTTCTCTCAAGCATAAAGTGTAGGATATACAATATAACAACAACCAAACTCTGATATCAACTCTATGTGTGTTCCGGCATTCCCTTGAGGTGCATATTTCTGTAACTTCCAGTCTAGCGGAGGAATGGATTTCATCACCCCTAGGGAATAGAGGAGCTTTCTTAATCTTTTGAGGAGTGAGTGGAGTTTCTGAATCTGAGTGGAAGTTAGGAGCTGTCGCTGGCAGAGCGCTTTTTGCCAAAATGACTGGCGGAGTCTCTGTTTCGGAGATTAGGCTGGATCTTGTACATATGGGGACCCATGGACCAGCGCCAGCTCCCACGGCCCTCCACTCCAGTTGGGATGGCGGCAGCTGCAGCCACAGCAGTGGATGGGCAGGGCTTGTTCTGCAGCAGCTGAATAAGCATGGTCATCTCTGGGCCCAGCCGCGACACCATGCTGGTCCTAACGCGGTCCACTGTGTCCTCATCACAGTCCATCAGGCTCTGTAGCAGCTTACCATAAAACCTAGGACAACAAAACAAAGCATCACAGAGTGTTTGTTTAAGAGCTCCAAGCCAAAAAGGACAGAATGTACAGCATGGCAACAAGACATTCCTGTGGTACCTGCTAATTGTTCATATCTGTTTAAAAGTATTTCTCTGTATTTGCACACATGCTCTATAGTCTGACGTCATCCATATGGGCCACTACTAAGCCTTGAGCTTTACCCTCCTATATAGCCCTGTTATATCCACTCCCAAACTGCAATCCTACATATGACAGCAACAATAGGAACACAAATATCCAACTTGATATTCCTGTCTCCTTTCCTTTCATTGTAGAAAGAATGTATGAATCAGATGCCAACAAAAACATTGAAATCAATACAAATGTAGCCATCTGCTATGCTGCATAAGTCAGGGGCAAATGTGGAATTAGCAACATGCCAGCCATTTGTGGTATTTGTGGTTCTTAAGAAGATTCAAATGTATGTTTAGTGATTACTGGTATATAAGCCCTTGTTTTTATATCTACTCTGTGGTCAAAGAGCCTGTTGAACATCATCTGCTTCAAACTCCAACATGCCCTTAACAAGCACAGAAATGTGTCCTTGTTCACCAGATCACAACTTTAATCAACTTGTTGTAGAAGAAGAGCTCACCTATTGGGGAAGTGACTTGGTAGCTGTGCCACTTCGCCAATAGCATCTGGATTTGATCGGGCAACAGCGCAGATATCCAGCTTGCTGTAACACTCCTCTTGGACTTCAGATATCATTCTTTGGAAGGTGGAGCAGCGGCGGATGGTGGGGAATGCCTTCGAGGTGATGCCATTGGCAATGCACTTAAGGCTCTCCTTCACAAATGCTTTACCCTGTAAAAACACAGCAGTGCTTCACACATTCTTGCCCTGCAGTTACACCCATATAATCCTACACAAGCTCATGTGCAAGGTAGAAATAAAGAGGATGGCATACTGTTTGGAGTCTTTGTGAAATGAGTTAAAGTGTATACCTGAGTGTCAAATTTAGCAGCACTGTAAAGGAAGGACTTGCAGATGTCATGCATGCCATCTGTGTCACAAGTTGAGTTTTCCAGGCAGGCGAAGGCCCCGCAGCCAACTTGGAGGGCACTGTTGAGACAGCGTGCCACATCTGCTGTGGGCACAGAGAATGAACCATCAGCAGGGTAGCCAACAGTGGGTTCACTGGGAATCACTACACAGTCACTGAGCTCATTACTCAAGGGTTGCCAGGGTTGCAGCTCAAATATGTCGCTAACAAAAGCACATTTTCATACTTTGGTGATTCACAAAAGACATACTGTCACTTGGGGCAAATTGTGACTTGACTGGAGATTGGACACCTTACAACTCAGACACTATTTGGCATAACTGCACTTTTCTCTTGGCAGGGACTTATATTCCACTGTTTGGTTCTTTTCAGCAGGGCTTGGATGAACAGCACCAGAAATACCAAAGAGTTTAACAGAAGATTGTTGGCGTGCCTGCAGACACACACAAACATACACTTGTACCACTGGCACACACAGACATACATACAGTTACTCTGTCTCCAATTGCCGTAATTGTCAAGCTGAATTTGAGGAAACCACTGTAATATAACACATATATAGCACATATAACAGTCTAGTTATATACCAGGAATGCTCATATGAACCTCATCATGAAATACATGGTCAGAAAATGCAGCAAAATTCATTTCATGAGGGTCACATGACTGGATTAGTAATTAGGCTGATTAACCCATAAGTAACCCTGATCCCCATCATTGTAAAACCCATGAAACAGCTACCCTACAATATCATTCAATCCATTTTGCAAAAACTGACCTTGGCCATAAGGAACACAGCTCCAAGTACATGCAAACGACTTGAAATTTTAAACCAAGAATGAGAACTTAATCTGTAAATCAGTGTATCCAGATAGTTGGCTTTCCTTTTTATTCATGCAAGAATCCACTGAGATGGCCAGCATCTTGACTCAAATTCTTAGTAATAACCATTAAGAAATTTCACCTCGGAGCCGAAGCCTACTTGGCAGACTTGGAACCTGGAGCCCCATGTTGACCTGCACGGTCAGATAACGTCTGCCTTCCATCGGGGACCAGGGATTGCTCTCATAATACAGAGAGTGGGCTGCAAATCTTACAATGATAAAGCAGTTCCTGCAGAAGGGAATCAGCATCTCTGTCACCCACTGCCAATTATCACTGGGCTCCACCTTTGTGTTAAAAAGGAAAAGTCTAAATTTGAATGAAGCCAGCAGATTCACCTATTCACACTGTCATTTCTTGATGGTTGTTGCAGAGGATTATAAATCAGTCATTTGTCTTTTTTTTACTGAACTAATAGGGTTGCATTCATTTATCCAAAAGACACAGCCACAGTGACAAGCAGTGTAAAAAATACAATCTGTTTCTGACAATCTATTTCCTGAATGAGGAATCTACATGTGAAGCCTTCTGTTTTACGCACTGAAATCACCCTCAAGTCCACTATAATGCTGAATAGTGGGACGTATGCAGCAGCCCAAGCCACGAGAAAGAGACTACCAGCATGACACAGCCTGCACTCTCAGGTGTCAGCACCAAGCTCCATGCTCATCTGTTGCCGGCAGGACACCGGCAAAAACCACAGCGTTAATCCCGCAGCCTTTATCATGACTCAACGCGCTCGTTTAAACAGAAAAGGCTGCATAGGCCAAACAAATATGTGAAAAAAGATCTCCACATAGTAAACGAGCAAAGGTAAGCCTGTGCATTGTGGAAATGGAGTTTAAAAAAAAGCAAGCAGTGCACTCTGAGATATGCAGATGGAGGCAGCGTGTTACTTACAAGGGCTATTGGCAGAAAAGCGTGTTCTCCTGGGCGAATAAGACTCGTTTTGATCCAGTTCATATGCAGATGCGTTCAGCACCATCAGGAGAAAAAGTCCCGTCCTCAAAGGCATCGTCCTCTCACAGATAATACAACTAAATGTAAAGAGACTCCTCCTGCTTTGTGTGTAATTCATAAGAATAACGCTCCAAAAAGCTTCTGCAACGCCGAAAACACAATCAATGTAGGTTATTACAAATAAGCTGCCAGCAATGTCTTTACACTGGACTCCTCACTATCCTTTTGACTTGCATGACAGATAGCGCCGATGTCAAGTCTGCATGGGTTTATATGGGAGCGCTGAACATTACGAGTTCTGCGTCTGGACCAATCAGAACGCTGTATTCAAGACCGTGGTCCTGGTCCCTCCGCTACTAATTGATACAATAATTTAACAGCGGCCAACACTGTACCTCACACAGCTCAGCATGGAGAATTTGGCCATCAGGTCTTATAATAACCCTTAGGACAACGTGTACTTTTAAAAATTTTATTTTAAAAGTTACCCGATAGACATTAATATCACCTCGATCATTACTGTATGCAACCATCTACAAGTGGCTCTTTTATACCCACTTATAATTGCTTTGATCACTGGTTATGAGGTGATTCTTGACTTGTATGCAATATTATGTCAACAGTTAGCCTCAAATGTATGGGATACAGTGGTTTATGGATGGGTTGTCTTATGCAAACAAATTATTTGTCTGGAATAGTAATATTTTTTTCTGATTATCTATATTGGAACGTGATGTAATCATTCCAGCGGTTTACATGAGACACTGCTTGCATTTATAATAATAAAGGGACTGAACAAAATTATTGTGGGGCAGGATTTTTTTTTCCCCATCCAATACATTGTATTTATGTCTACTCTTATGTGAGCTTTGCTATATAATCCTTTCTTTTTACTAGACCTTATTTTCTCCTCATCACAATCACAGTAAACTAGGTTGTGCTTTGCAGAAACACCTCTGTGGATCTGTGTATTTACTACAGACAGCAACAGTACAACAGAATATCTTTTCAAAATGAGCTAATTTAAAAGTATTGTACAAAGTTAGTTTTTAATCAAATGTTTTGTATAAAGTTCAGCATGAAACGTTGTTAACCCCGTTTATTAGTTTGGTGACATTTGGAATGACAAATTTGGAAATTACATTTTGAATATTACTTATACAATCAGATAAATATTGCAATGCTCACTCGTCCATCTGAATATATTATTTACAGATATCATATGTTATGTTCTTCACTTGGTGCTTCATTACATTGCATCTGTATCAATGTCATACATTTGCCATTTCTAACTTTATTCTAATGTGCGTATTGGTATTGGTTATGAAAATCATTATTCCATTAAGCGTATTAATGTGAAGTACATAATTGTACTTCTTTTTACAATTCAGCTATTTAGTTATTGGTTATTATGAGATATTGGTTGGCGGGCAGTGCATTTTGTTCTTGGTTGAGGGCAGAGTCCAAAGAAAATATGAATAACACACTTCTCCCCACCCCATAATTTGTCTACAGTCCCTAACGTCAAAAAATGTAAAGTCCACCTCCACACTAACAGACCAAAGTGTATCTAACCAACCTGTATTTTAGTCAAATGTGGCACGTACTTTGCCAGACTTAAATGCCTTTGTCCAAATATCAACCCATGATATTCAAATGACATGTCTTTTATTTTTATCACGCTGGCATTTCCCTGAACCGTGCTGAATGATGACATTGTTGTTGCTTTAACTTAAGGGAATCTACTTAAAATGGAGATAAACTACCTGTGTTGTTGACCTAATTCTCCACTCTCCTCTTCCCAAGACTGTGAAATGTTGGCTCAGAGTCCACTAACTTGCAGCTGCACGTGCCGGCATACAGAGGATGATGTGTGGGACTCTAAGCTATCATTAATCATGGAGGCCTCACGCCTCTTCACCCAGTGTAGCGCTCAACTAAAACAGACAGATTCAGACACTAGGAAACTGATTTGTCCTGATCATAAGAATGTGGAGTAAAAATAAAAAAGACGCGGTGAACAGACTAACTTCTCCAAAGGGATTCAAGTCATGCGTGTCCTCTCGCCATCAGATACAGTTCATTAAGGTGTCAAAGAAAAATCCCTCCATTAGTAGAAGATTTGTGTTGTTTTCCTTGCATGCTATGTCAAAACACAGAAAATGCCTCTTTGTGTATCTCCTCAGTGTTCTGGTTGTCTTTGGCAATCTTTGTGCTATTACCCTACTTCTTCCCAGAGAGTTGTCAGTTGGGCATGATGTTAGGCTGCTGGCACCCTATCTCTTCTGGGGAAACTAAATATGGGCCCTTGCTAGCTGCAACAATATTCTTTGTAATGGAAAGATAATGTGAACGTAACTGCTTAATGAATGGGCTATTATCTACTGTCACAATCAACCATCATCAACATTCAAGTCCCCGTAGTGTATAAGCTACACATTAGACATGTGACTGTCAATGTCTTACCTTTAGCATCTCTTTCTGTTAAAGTAAAGGACTTTCAAGAGTGACGACTGGTTCGCCTCCCTACAGATTAGGTGTGGAGAACAGTATGTCAAAGACCAGCCTGTTTGCTTATTGGTTATGTCAGCACTCCAAAAAAAAAAGAAAGAAAAGAAAACAGCAATCTGAACAATGTAAGATTTGAATCAGATGTTGAGCTGATATTCATGCTTGCCATGAATATGTTGCTGCTCTTGCATTTATTGCTTCCCTATGCTTTTTAGCTCAAGCTGGGAGGAGGGGTTCGGTGCATCTCCGCTGAAACTGAAGACAGGAGTTGAGAGTTTATTCATGAGTTTGGAAGTCGGTCTCGCCCTTGTTAACACTGCAGACTCTTCCCTTTTGGAGCGTAGCCATACCACAAACACATTTGAGAAGACCACTTCTGTGTCCTCTGGGGGAAAGGATAATGAATTCCTTTGTCAGATAGAATAAGGTGATTCACCTTGTTTTCAGAAATATAACAGACAACACTGGCATGGAGATAGAGGGCAGAGTTCACTAAAAGGACAAAGGCAGCGTGAGAGTTTTGCATTAATTTACATTGAGGTGGCTGAACGGATTCTTTGATTAGAGATCACTTTGCATTGAAGTTGAATTTTACCGTGAGTTTATTGCTGTTTGCCTGACAGTTACTTCCTCTAAGTTATAAGATCACGAGATTGCTCATTATGAGCGAGAGATTTGAAATTAATCTAATACATGGGAAGTGTATCTTTTATCAAGCGCAAGCAAATGAATCACAAATATTGCATAAGTCTGCACTAAAACTTTTTGAAAGAGTTTATATCATGACTCTCAAGATGTCCCCTGGAGGACAGTGCTAGCCTACCTGTGTCCACAAGAGGGACTTTAGTCAGATGTTACTGACTTGCATGCACTGTCACTGTAAAGCAACACCTTGAAACACTCAGTTTCAAGTGTACTGGAGGAGCAGAGGGGGAACATGGCAATTTTTGCCATTTTTGAGAAGTGGAAAAGATGCAGAATTTTCTGTGAGTTTTTTGTTAATGCTTTCTGGCTGCAGATGCTTGTCTTCTTCACATGGGAATAGCACTTAATTTTCAGCGCTGCACAGTAATGACAGAAAGAACCAGGATCTGTCCAACACCCAGTAGTGCTGTCAGGAAACTGAGAGTCCCCCAATGGTAAAAGAGAGACAACGTCACTTTAAGTCTAAAAAAAAAGGATTTGGAATAAATACACATCCATCTAAAAGGATCCCAGGATAAATTGCTCGAAACCTTTTGAAACTGCTTCCATAAATCAAATGGTCCTGTCTATTTTTATTGAAACCACAGTTTTGTTAGATCTGTATTGTATCTGTATTGTTAGATGAAAGTCTATCAACAACCAGTGGAGCAACCAATCTGCGATTTGGTTTCAGTGGGCATACTGAACAGCTAAACTCATTTACTATTGTAAGTGGCCTTCACCGCTCAGAAAGGATAGAATTAGACGATGCCGCACTCATTTTGTTGTGGCCTGCATGATGTAGCATGATGTAGACCGACAACATACTCATACTTATTTTCTTAAGAGTGTTAAATCCATTCCTTCTTTGGTATTATCTGAATGCATGTTTTTTTTCCTCAAACAGATGTCTGCATGACTTGAACATAATGCAAAAACTCAGGGGACCTGCATTCCTGAATGTGTATCCAACACAAGTTGCATAGCAAGGATATACATCTGGAGGCTGGAATGAAAACACTGCTGCCCTGCTTCTTGAAACATTAGGACCAAACATTTCACCAGAAAAAGTGAATTGCTATAAATGTTTTCACATTCTCGAGGCACTGTTGTGAGATGACTACAGATGACTTACTTAAGTCGCTGCTCTGCAAAGATAATAAACATCAAGAACACGTAGAAGCATATTATGATTATGTTTCAACAACATGGATGTAGGAATGTGGAGTAGTACTTTAAGATTTAATTATATTATATACAGTAGGATTTTGTTTGGAAACAAAACCTTACACCAATCGCCGTCTTCATTACTGCTGAAGTTTGACAACCACAGTTCAAATTAGTGTTTAATGTATTCTCAGATCTTAAATAATAAATAAAAACATATTATATTAATATTAAAACATGTTTGAAACATGTTTAAAGTTTGAAAAGGAAGCGTTCACTTTATTAACATTATGTCAGGACACCTTGACATTAGTTGGATTTATGAAAACACATTGAGGTTTGGGTTCAAATCTTTACGTTTCTAGTTACTGCTACTAGTTCAATCAGGAGAGACCGGTCAAATAAAGAAAGGATGATTGTTTATTATTAACAGATGATATGTGATGATAAAGTCTCAGTCTTTGGCGCTTGGACTCTACAAGGAGATTTGTATTTGAGGGCCGTCTGCCCCTATCAGCAACAAGATAAACGCCCCCGTGGAGTCCAGACCTGGTGATGATGATGATGATGATGATGATGATGAGTTGATGAAGCTGATGGAACTGCGAAGACTGTGCAGGGGTGGGGAGGTGGAGGGGTGCGTAACAGCAACATGAATGAACTGAAGGCAGAGAGACAGTAATATTTAAAAGAGACAGCAGCAAGATGTTTGGCTAACAATGTCATTGTTTTGTTTTGCTTGGCAAATACATGCTCTTTGTTAAGAAACAAAGAGTATGGTCTTCCGACTGAACTTACGCTATAGCTTAATTTAAAATGTGACTAAAATTGAAAAACACACAAACAGCAATTTGTAAAAAGAAAGTTAAACAGTGATAGAAAAAGAAAGAAGACAATTCCGATTCATGTACCAGATCCATGGATTGATTTTTGTGATTATTTCACAAACTGCTGTGAGACTGGGTTGTGGTTTCACACGGGACACACAGCGGCCTCTTGGTTTAGTCCTGTGTCTGTTTCAGTCCAGTCAGACGGAGACTCTCTGAAGAAGCACTGTGCCACCTGACCTTTCCTTACACTGGGGATTCGTGTTCACTTGGAGGGATTTCAAAAATATATATAAAATAATGTTTCGACTGATATATCTGTTTCCAGATGTTCATGCTTCAGGTTACATCAGTTCAGGAGCTGAATCCCCCCGGGAGTCCACTGGTGGTGGTGAAGAAGGGAGTTGCAAACCCGATGTTGAAGGATGAGCAGGACTGAAAGGTGACTGGAGGTGCCTGGGGTGGAGGAGGGTCGCATCAGTTTGGGCTGAAATGACAAAGAGGAGAACAAATTTGAGAAGTTTGACAACAACAATGTAATTAGCTTACATAGACTGCACAGAATCTGATTGGTTCATTTAACGTACACGCCCCCAATCAGCTGATGGAATAATCCTGGGAGAATTAGCAACTGATTATGAATGAACAGAAGTGTAAAGAGTGTCTTCCTTACTGAACTTCTGCTTGAGCTTCATGAAGTAGTATTTTAGTCTAAAATTCTTAAACCTCATTTCCAGGTTGAGTTTCATTTACCAGAGTTAATCCATGGCTCATCATCAGTTAAGTGTGGTGTTTCAGTTGAATACAAGCGTCCGTGCTGCTGTAGTGCCCTTGACCAAGATGCTAAATCTCAGCTCCTAGCTCCATCTTTGTTGTTCTGTAGCCGGTCCGGCTGTTTTACGTTCACTCAAAATAACTAAAATTACTAATTTCTTCTCAGGGAATTGCAAAGATGTTGCTCACCCAGATCAACAGCCCAAAGATTACTTGCTTATTTTTTGAAGGCCAACCGTGATGTTTTTCCTAATCCTAGCTAAGTTTGTTTGAAAGTAGAGATGAGTAACATTTGGAAGTCGGTCCATTTACACAATTTCATTTCATGAACAGCCGTGAGACTGGGTTGTGGTTGCACATGGGACACGAGCAGCAGCCTCTTGGTTGAAAGTCCTATGTTTGTTAAAGCTCAGCTCTGAAGAAGGACTCTGTCACCTTTGTCAAGCCCAAAAATGGAAAAGTGCGGCTTTGATATCATGTGTGCTTGTTTTGTGTTCTGCTCCAGATTTGTGTTGCAAGCGGCTAAATTTGGATTGGAAACATGTTTAATGGGAATGCTTTTGAAGTGAGATCGTGGAAAGTATTGTCGACTTGCGTGAGCCATGCTGTTGAAGATACATTTGAAATGCATTATTTGATCAGACCCACACTATTTCCCAAAGGGCAGGGCCATTCACAGAGCTCTGTGAATGGCAATATCCTTCCATTGCCAGAGTTACATTGCTCCTTATCATGAGGTGGCACTTTTGTGTTTGCTCTTCGAAACACCTGTCATCCAGTAGGTTTCTTTGTCTGTTATATCCTCTGTGTTTGCAGCAACATTAGTATCAATATAATAAACTAAAAATGAACATTGTCATTTGCTTTCGCTTGATCCAACTGAAATTAAAGATGATTGACACCTGATACTTTGTCATCCCCAGAACCCCTGAGGAAACGTATAGTATCCCAGTATGAGAGTGTCTGGCAAGCGACCTCTGGAATGTGTATCCAGTGAAATATATGAAATGCACTTTTTAAGATCTGCAACTTTTTCAATGATTTATTCTTTGTGTCAGACCTTTTATATCCAATGTCATGGCTCCTCAATTTGAACATTGAATGTTTGTGGATCAGTGCATTGATAAAATGCCACCTTTCAGTCGTAACCAAAATTATGTGACTAAGAACAGAGTATTTTTTATAAAGTAATCAGTATAGCAGTGTCATGCATTTTTACAACACTAAGACAAGCTGATTTCGTAATACTCCAACAAATTATATAAAATACAAGTTTTCCTCCCTTGGATTTGAGATAATTAGTGTAATTCACCTTTACATTCCACCGCCCGAGCACGCACACTTGCATCTGTGCATTAACGCCGCACACATACTCTCTCTCTCTCTCTCTCTCACTCACTCACTTAAACACACACACACACACACACACACACACACACACACACACACACACACACACACACACACACACACACGCACATGCACAGACACACTAAGCACAATCTTGGTGCCTGTACCCTAGAAGGAGTCGGTCTGTATGCAGCATGCAGTAGTACCTAGGCTATGTTCCCTTCACCCAGCCATCTGGTTTCAGTTCAGACCCATCTGGATCTGTCTCCAGCCCAGGCATCTCAGGAATACATTTTGGAGGGCTGCCCACATCCGTTCACACAGACAAGTGTTTTGAATTACTCAATTTTAAATGTCTCTAAAAACCCAAATGATTGAGCTTTTTTTTAAAGGCAGCAGTGGTGGTAAACACTGCTTTACAAGAGCTGCTTCAAAGGGAGAAGACTGACCAGTACACAAGACTTCATCTGCGTTGCTCCTTGATGACTGGCAGGAGCATGTCACCGCTTAACTTTGCAAACCGACTTCAGGACAAAGACTTCAGGATCACAACATATACTTGTTTGATGATTTTAGAGCTACCGCAATTATCCTCTCAGCCAACATGAAGCAACTGGAGAGTCAAGTGATGAGAACCATGCAAAGAGCTCATCTCATATTTTGACTGACAGGATGATTCTACAAGCTCCCACACCAAAAGGAACACATTAGCTTGATCTATAGTTGAGGTTTGTACCATTCAACTCAGAAGATATTTTAGTTTTATAGCAATTTATCCTTTTTGTATTGGCCCTGAATGGGCTGACGTTCAATTTGTGTTGAATTGTTGAAGCGTGTTGCATCAATTATCAATTTCTTAATCACTATTTATTGTCATTGCTTATTCCAGTCTGCTGCATAAATACAATTGAGAAATTGGACTAAGGATGTTTTGGATTCTCCTTCTCCAATTCTTTAAAAAAACAAAAATATATATATATAATTTTCTGACTTTAGTTTTGATAGACAAAGTACAGCAAGAGGATAATTATAGAATATAAACTAAGGTTAGGTTGTATGCATCTTAGCAAGCTGCCCTTTCTATCACTGACAAAGAACTTTCTCATTTCTGTAAGAGTTGTGTGTGTTTGTGTGAGTGTGAGTGTGTGCGTGTGCGTCATATCCTCACACATTAATTCATCCGGAGGATTTCTGCTGTGTCAGAGTGACGCTTGTACCTGAATCTATTTTGAATTGTGACCAACAGCACATTTTAATGACTGCTATGACTAAACCAGTGGAGATCTTTCTCAGGATGCCCATGGGCATGTACTCACACTGCTACTGTATTTTACATGGCTGTGTGATAAGAGCACTTAAAGTGTACATTGTCGTAGGCAGTTAATCCAAAGGAAATACTGCCCCCTTTTTTCAATTTGCATGCTAATACCACTGCAGATTTAATCTGATATGAGCTGCACAGTGGTAGCCCTCAAATACATACCCCATCAGACATCCAGTCTCTGTCGTTCACATCTATTCTGCATTAGTCCTGCAGTAGCTCTCAGCATCATATTCTTTTTCACATGTTATACGGCCTCCTTTAGACTGACAACAGCACTATTCCTCAACAATGTGGGGTTGTCCAGGGGAAGTAAATCCTGGCCCAACGTTTGTGAGCAGAGTGCAATGTCACCCTGTAATGCACTTTGTTGGCCAATAAAAATGTAGTAAGTTTGTTGTAAGCTTGTTAAGGATTAACAAGGCTTTAGTGCACATATACTATCTTGGTTTGATTATATATAGATACAATTAGCAACTGTTTTATAATGAATTCTACAATAATTCAAGTCTACAGCCATTGTGGCTTTGTGAGGCTGTAGTTGGTCACATTGGTGCTAATATGCTTAATTTAGCGTGCTAGCGTGCATAACATTAGTTAATTAGCAAAGGTACACCTGAGGCTGACTTTTGCAGGCATTTGGTCATAAACAAAAGTATTGCACAAATTACATTTCTGACCTGACGGAGATGGTAAAGTAAAAGTTGAGACGTTTCACTCGAAAAAGCGCAAATGTTAACCTCATGGAGAAGTTAGGGGATCACCAAAATCATGAGGATTCCTCATCTGGGGACCTTGAATGTCTGAATCAAATTTCCTAGCAATCCATTCAATAGTTGTTACTATTTTTCAGTAAGGACCGATGTGGACAGACTGGGGTCGATAAAAACAACACTGATATTACTGGTACTATATATTGAATAATTTTTTTCAAACCATCTGAATGAAAACATTTTCAATTCTCTGCCCACGAAATATAATTGTACCCCATTTACCAAGTTTTTCCTAATCCAAACAAAGATGTTAGCCTAATTGGCAATTGCTCTATTTTTATGATGTGAACAAAGCTGACAATGTTTTATTATAAGTCATATCTATATTGCTATTATTTTTCTTTTTAATATTTGTTAAGTTCAAAAATCTTTGGGCGGTTGTGTGAAGAGAAGTCCCAGATGCAGAAAGTTATCATAAAAATTGATTTAATAAAGTGATGATGAACAGCATTTCAAAATGAATCACACTAATAACTACACAATATATATACAAATATATCCCATGGGAGAGAGAAATCCCATGAGACAGAGATCCAGTGCCCCCCCCCCACCCCCACCGGGCAGCAGATCCATACATACCTGCCCGGCAGAAGGCACCCAGAGATCTGCTGATGTTCTCACAATGTCTCAGCTTTGCCAGGTTTGGGGTCAGCCCCCCTTCCTCTGGCTAGCCTCTCTTCCAGGCCATTGATTGGACAAGACCTCGTCCTTTTAGGTGTTGGTCAACCCAAACCCCCTCTCACATTCTTGAGCATGTCCTCCTTATCTATCTGCTCCAATCTTCAGGCTGCGTAACTGTTTGTGGGCTCCTGATGTTTTCAGGATTCCTTCCACAATCACTCAATACATTTCATAATTCTAATTAATACATTTGTGTAGTACATACAGTGTCATCCATTCGATATTTGATAATCCATACAGAGTTATTTATTTGTCTTGACCCTCCAATGTAAACTCTCTAGCTCTCACTAGGAGCACTAAAAAGCATACTTTTTAACATATTTAATGCAAAATATGTTTATTGTGTTGTACACAACAGGTTGAACATATATTGTATCATTCAGCTAGCATAATATGTTTTCAGATGGTTAGTGTGTAAAGATTATGAAAATAATTTCAGAGCCTAAATATTACATTTGTCTGCATATACATGGTACCTCAGCAGTCAGTTCTTAGTGGTGAAATATGTAGTGATAGTGGTGATTTTCATTAAGAATCAGTTGTTTAATGCAAGTTATAATTATATATTATGATGGGATTTCAAAGTAAAATTCCCCACATACCCCATCAAGCCACAAGACTCACCATTACACTAACTTCCATGCTGTTAAATATGTATTATATACAGGTTTAATTCTTATGACCAGAACTGAAAAGAGCTTGAAATCTGGAGGATCGTTGTGGATTTGATTTATGTTGCTGGAGAGTTTCTGAATGGTCTTGTGGTATTCATCACATATGCATAATTCCTAATCAGGGTTATATACATAGCACTCCATCAAAAGCCCTTCAACATCGCTCAGAGAATGTTGACTTGGTAATTGAATTTGAACATCGCTTATGATGAGAACATAAGCCAGATGCCAGGATGTTTATGGTTGTTGCTTTGTGGGCAGCAGTGTACACAACCTCCGTCTCTCGTTGCAGCCAAACTTTCCATGGACAGTGCATCCTTATTGTCAAAACATCTCCAGTAAGTTATAGTAATGAACTTGACGTTACCAGTGATATGCATCATGAACATTTACTGTGCTATGTCACAAGACTGAGTATTGTTCTTGCTTAAATTGGTCTATTGTTATCATATCTACAGACAAGTAAAAGTAAAAATCAGAATAAATCCTTGCAGATGATTCCCTGCAATGACTTTGATGAGTATGAAAAGTATGTGAATCGTCAATTTGTCAATATCTTCAAAGTCACCAGCTCTCAATCCAAATGAGCGGAAGTTGAAACGAGGAAGCCCGTGGAAGACAGTGGTGACTCCTTATCCGTTACTGAGACACTGTGCAGTATTTCAGGGAATTACGTACATAATGTCAGGATGTACGTTCAACACCAATTTTTAGTGTCAATGCAGGAAATAGTGTGTCCTATTATTTTGCCGTGTTTTATGGCATTGGACTTCAAAGAGCAGTGTGTAGGATTTAGTGTCATCTAGCGGTGAGGTTGCAGATCTCAAAGATGGGGATTCTGCCCCCCAAAGTGCAACCACCATGACAACCACAAATCAAACCATTATTACTGCAGTCGAATCACAGACAGTACAAGTAAGTAGACTGTAACAAGTGAGAGGCTGTGATGATCGCTATAACATAACAATCAACTGAACCAAAACTTTTACAAATACGCCTAGGCACAATAGAGCTAGAGTCCAGGAACATGTGGGTTTCACCTTCCCAATGTTCAGTTGAGATGTATTACATAACTTGCTGTGGATTATGCAAAGTGCTCACGAGAGGAGAATTTGATATTAACAATCCTGGTTGTTACAAAAGGACAATTATTCACTCAGTGGCAACATAAACTACTTGTGCACACTGCCACAGCGATTAAGGCCTATACAGCCAGCCTTGACCTGCTTTTGCAAATTTGAACAAAAAAATAGCCAAGAAACATCATAACAATACACAGCCCACTATAGTTTGATAGCTGACACTCAAACCACATAACGGCCACAATGGATAATTGAGAAAGCGATGGGATTTGTAGTAAAAGCTTTGTGCATTCTCACTGAAATACAGCCTCCGTGTCATCCAGAGCCTGAGCAGCTTGGCCGATCACTGGGAGTGAACGCAGATGGGATAGATGCCCAGCAATGGAAAACGGGGAATAAACTAGCTTAATGAAAGCATCATGGCACAGTGAAAAAAACAGTCTAAGCCATCAGTGAGAATGCCTCGGGGGTAGGAAGATGGGCTGGTGTGCGTGCTGGGGGCTGGAAGCTTGCCTAGATGCAGGAGCTCTGTTGGCCCTCTGGGCTCATGGCAGTCCACTCCCTCGCCATACAGCCCCTCCCTGGGAGCAGCCAGAAAGCTGATATATCACGTTACAGGTTAGGCCCTAAGGTACCAAGTACCATATCAGGAAAATTAGATGCTTAGTTGAGCGTGGCAGTGGCCCAAGCTTGTCTTTTACAGAAGCATCTGCATGTCCTTGACAGTGTTTGGAGGAGAAAATGTTGCTGAAGAGTCATGTTTTAATTCTTCTTACAGAATAGACACAACCACCTCCTCAGGACACTCATCCACTTTTTTGTCCAGCTAAAATTACATTTAGTTATCACTTTTCTTTTGTCAAAAACAACATCAATGTGTTTTTAAATACTTTGTTAATAGTTTATTGCGATTAAAAGAAAGAAAAACGCCAGCAGGAGGGGCATGTCCCTTCATGTGTTTGATGGACAGCAGCTGTAGGTTGCAAGACTGCTGATGTTTCACCGTAAGGTGAGCATCATCAAATGGTGGGCCGCCGTCCGAACTGGCCCAAGAGATCTCTCTGGATCTGTAACCAATGTCTGATACATTCATTCATGAGAATAGATAATACTCTTGATGGTCGCCTTAAACCGCCGGCACAGCTAATCCAGTTGAGCCAATCACTGTGGGTAAACAGTTAGAGAGATGTGACAGGATAAGCGGTTAAAGATAATGGATGGATGGATATTAGGAAGGTTGTACCCTTGTAAGTGGATGATTTTGAGTGAGTAAATACAGAAAAGCCAACACTGTGCATGAAAGGCCACGTGTCCTGTCAAACTGTATTTTAGAGCCAGACAGCACCTTTTCACTCTTTGTAAATCACTCTGTATAAGCCAAGTCAGCTAAAAAAAACATAAATGCAATAGTTGCTGCCTGTGGACAGAATCAGGTTTTTTTCCTCAGTCCAGTGTCAGCTCTACTGACAGAAAGGCCGTTGACAACTTCCAATTATATCTTCCTGCATCAACTGGCAAATATGGTGAAGTTGCCATGTATTTTCCACGGATCCGTCAAGAACTGAACCAAACTGTGAGAGCCAGGGAAGTGCAAACAAGGCGAGGCTGGGTCATGGCCTCTCCTCTTTGTCTCCTTTTTCAGGAGAGCGGATATTAACACACAAATACGAGATAAGGCAGATTAATTAAAAGGTGACACAAAGAAAAAAGATGCATTCAGGAAAGACACACTCAGTTATTTTTTCTCTCATCACTCATCTCCACCGTAACAATTTCTAAAAATGAGATTAATAACCATGGGGTGTAATATTTTCCAGGGCGTCAAAACAATACATCTTTTCCACACATTATTTCATGAATGGTGATAAAAGTTGTATAAGGAGACATAACTCACCTTCCTCTATGATCCCAGAAAATATTTTCTATCTTGGACAAACAAAGCATTTTTGGTTTATCCTATGTTTAGCACAATGGAAGATAATGCTAATCAGGGATTTTTTGAAAGTTTTGTAGACATTTTATAATTCTTTACTGTCTTTTGATTTTGAAGTCTGCCTACATTGATATGCTTTCATTTTTTGGGCGTTCCACTCTCCTTGACACCATCTAATAAATACTTTTTTTCTGGGATCATAGAGAGCCTAGGCAGGTGAGTACTAGATACAATTTGTATTGTTTTTGGGTGAACTATTTATACAAAGTAGTATTAATGTATCTGTTTGGTCACTTTTAAAGTGTAATTATTTTATAAATTGACGTAGCAAACATCTTAGGACAATTCATACCAAACCCCCCATAAAGAGCTCTGGGATTTGAAGCAAATTTTCTAAGTGATCAAACTGTGGAATTACAAATTCCTGGTCCGTCCCGTGATGCCATTGGGTCAAAAACACAAGAGAGGTCTGTAAATCAGATGTTTGAATCAACAGTACAAACACTTGTGTGAAGCATTTACAGTGGATCTATAGGCATACATGGAATATTTATTAATAAGTATGTAACCTTTCATGTAATAAATGTTGTAGTTATGTTTATATCACGAGTCAGCCATGTTGCACTGCCATGTTTATACAATAGTCCTTAACAGATATAGTTGCCGGTACTATTGTATTATCCATCCTATAGCGCTTGGACGTATAAATCTGGACCAAAATAGTGAAGTAACTGACATTCCCATCCTTACAGCTGGGGATACATTTAGTAGCGCAGCTTTAAAGTGTAATAGCAACATGCAGGATCATGTTGTATGAAAGGAAAGCATGACGTGTAGAGAAATAAAGCACATACAGTCATAATTAATGAATGTTCATTGTTTATATTTATATAATTTTTCAGTTGGATGTATTCTGTCCAGTAGACATCAGGGAGTTAAAACCATGTGTCCAGTGGCTTTGGCGCATGTTCACAACATATTTCAGTCTCTAGAGACCAGTTTACTCTGTTCTGTCCACAATCATTAGATTCAGAGAAGAAAGGTGACAATAAAGTCTTTACTAAACGTGTTTTCTTGCGTGGCTGGTGATGTGTGAGTCAAAGGGAAAGTAAATGAGTGTTTTTATGACTTCTTTTCTGTACTTTTTTGGGTTTATTTAACTTTGCAGTACAAACCACATCGAACACTTACAGTGAGTGGGACGAATAACGAAAACAAGAGGGGTCCTTGTAACCTTTCATGTGAGCATTCTTGGCAAATCCATGTTAACTTCCCTGAGACATTTTAAATTTCAGCTGCCCAGTTGGAAAGCTCTTGAAAGGGCTGGAGCTATGATGCATTAATTGGCTCACAGATTGCTCCGGAGCACGTGGGTAGCACTGAGTTCACTATATTTTAGCAGTCATAATCGTATATTTGATAGGGATAGGCGTGTTTGAGCTAGGGAGTATGTAATAGTGTGTCTGTGGGGACCATGGGTGGCCACCACCAGGGGGAGCAGTGGTAACCCGGGTAACGAACATGTTTGTGTTTATGTGCAGGCAGAGACTGGACAGCCAGCTGGAGCGCTTCCGCCGAACGCGCCTGCAGCGCATTTTCCAATCAGGCGGAGAATAAGAGCCAACCTCCGCGGGGACTCCAGTGTGGGGAAATTGCCTATGCAGCCCAGCGTCTAGGTTACGAGCAACGATCCGTCACGCTGCCTGCATCCAGTGTTTCCTGCCCAGCGCCGCACGCACGCCTAACGAGGAACCACGTCACGAGTCACTGCACGAGCCACATTGCTGGCCACCTCACGAGCTTCACCACGATCCACATCACGAGCACCTCCACGAGCCTCTTCACGAGACGCCACCCGACCCTCAGCCCGAGCCGACCCCAGACCCGAGCCACGGAGCCGCCGCCCCCGCGGCTGAGTATTGCACATTTTCCCCCCTCCCCGTGCCTGTGATTCCCTAAGTAAACACTGGTGTCGAACCACTACCCCTCTGTCGTGTGCTCGCTTTTGGGTCCAGCCCTACTCCGGTCCTGACAGAATTGCCCCACCATCTGAACATGGACTCAGCGAGCCCGGAGGCGCTCCACGACGCTCTCGGCGCCCACGGATCGCTAATCGGGAAGCACGATCGGGACCTTGGCGACATGATGGTAACCGTGCAGAGCCTGGCCCATAGTGTGCAACAGCTGGCCACGCAGGTGGCGCAGTTGTCGGTCTCCAGCCCGGCCCCCGCCGTGAGTAACCCCCCCCCCCCGTATCCGCAAACCCCGTTCCCATTAAGGAACCGATGGTCCCCCTCCCGGAGCCTTACGCGGGGGAGCCCGGTTCATGCGGTCGTTTTCTGTTGAACTGTACCCTAGTCTTCGATCTCCAACCCCTTAGCTACGCTAGCGAGAGAGCTCAGATCGCGTTTTGTGTTAATCTGCTCCGGGGTAAAGCGGCTCAGTGGGCCACGGCGTTGTGGGCTAGTCAATCGCCCATTTTGCGCTCCTTCGCGGAGTTTTCCGCGGAACTGCAGAGGGTTTTTGACCACCCCGTTGGCGGGCAAGACGCCCTGAATCGGCTGTTTTCTCTAAAACAAGGGTCCGGCTCGGTGGCAGATTACGCGGTCGAGTTCCGGATACTGGCGGCGGAGTGCGGTCCGGACGAGCGGACCTTGATGACGCTGTTCACTAGGAACCTGTCGGGGAGCCTGAAAGACGAGCTAGTCTCCCGCGAGGAACCCACCTCCCTGGAACAGTGCATCTCGCTCGCCCTCCAGCTCGATAATCGTATCCGGGAACGCCGGAGGGAACGAATGTACCAGGTCTCGAACCTAGGGCCGTTCACGGGTCCAAGCCCCGGTTCACCGGAGACCTCGACTTCAGGGGAGCCCATGCAGATAGGGCGAGCCCGTTTATCCCCGGCCGAACGGCAGCGACGCATGCAGCTTCGGCTTTGTCTTTATTGCGGTCTCGCAGGACATTATGCGGCCACCTGCGGGGACTCCCCAAAAGGACGAGCTCACCAGTAGGGGAGAGCATACTGGTGAGTAACGCGTCGTCCCCGCGCTCTCCTGCTCGGTTTTCCCTCCCTGCGACCCTGAGTATTAATTCCCAGTCGGAATGGCCATGGATGGCCATGGAGACCTACATCCACGAGTGTCTGGGGGCGGGGTTGATCCGGCCTTCCTCCGCTCCGTTAGGAGCAGGTTTTTTCTTCGTGGGGAAGAAGGACGGGTCTCTGCGGCTGTGCATCGACTATCGGGGCCTAAACCTCATCACGGTAAAGAACAAGACCCCACTGCCCCTCATTGATCCTTCTTTTGAGCCACTGTGTCACGCCCAGGTATTCTCCAAGCTAGATCTCCGGAACGCCTACCACCTCGTCCGGATCAGGGACGGGGACGAATGGAAGACCGCATTCAACACCCCGCTCGGGCAGTTCGAGTATCTGGTCATGCCTTTCGGACTTACCAACGCCCCCGCCACGTTCCAGGCCCTGATGACCGACATGTTTCGGGACATGCTGAACCGGTTCGTATTTATTTACCTCGACGATATCCTAATCTTCTCTCGTTCCCTCACAGAGCATCGTCAGCATGTGCGGCTAGTGCTCCAGCGGTTGCTGGAGAACAAGTTATATGTGAAGCCCGAGAAGTGCGAGTTCCACACCCCCTCCGTCAGTTTCCTCGGCTACATCATTGCCCGGGGCCAGCTGGAGCCGGACCCCGCCAAGATCAAGGCCGTTGCGGACTGGCCGCCCCCCGACAACCGTAAGGAGCTCCAACGCTTCCTCTGGTTCGCCAACTTCTACCGCCGCTTCATTCGGGATTACAGTAGAGTGGCCGGCCCGCTGACCCGGCTCACCTCCCCCAAGAACCCCTTTGCTTGGACCCCCGAGGCAGACGGCGCATTCACCAAGCTCAAGTCCATGTTCACCAGCGCCCCCATCTTGCGACATCCTGACCCGGCTCTCCAGTTCGTGGTGGAGGTCGATGCCTCGGACACCGGTGCAGGAGCGGTGCTGTCCCAGCGAGACCCCTCCTCCCAAAAGCTACACCGTGTGCCTTCTTCTCCCGGCGACTCAGCCCAGCAGAGAGGAACTACGATGTCGGAAACTGCGAACTGCTGGCGGTGGTACTGGCCCTGCAGGAATGGAGGCATTGGCTGGAGGGCAGTAAGCATCCGTTCCTGATCTGGACCGACCACAAGAATCTCGCCTACCTCCGTGCGGCTCGACGGCTCAACACTCGCCAAGCCCGGTGGTCGCTGTTCCTCGGCCGATTCGACTACGTGCTGTCCTACCGCCCCGGGAGCCGGAACGGGAAACCGGACGCACTCTCCCGGGTCTACCCACAGACCAGCCTCCTGGATCCAGCTCCCATCGTTCCCCCCACCTGTGTGGTAGGGGCCGCGAGGTGGGAGATTGAGGCGACGGTCCAGAGGGCCCAGCGGGATTGTCCGGATCCGGATGGGGTCCCCCCAGGTCGCCTGTTCGTCCCTGTCCCTGCAGTCCGGTCCCAGGTCCTGCAGTGGGGGCACTCCTCGACACTAACTTGCCACCCGGGAGTTCGCCGGACCGGCATCTTTCTCCGACAGAGGTTCTGGTGGCCAGGGATGAGCGGGGACGTCCAGGAGTTCGTGGCGGCCTGCACGGTCTGCGCCCGGAGCAAGGCATCACACCAGCCGCCCGCAGGTCTGTTGCGGCCATTGCCCATCCCAAGCCGGCCCTGGTCGCACATCGCCATGGATTTCGTCACTGGGTTGCCGCCATCCCAAGGTAACACCGTTATCCTGACTATCATTGATCGGTTCTCCAAAGCCGTGCACTATGTTCCCCTCCCCAAACTACCCTCAGCTTTGGAGACCGCCAAGCTCCTCACTAACCATGTGTTCAAGCTCCACGGGATCCCTCTGGATATTGTATCCGACCACAGTCTGGAGTGCCTTCTGCAGGGCCGTAGGCGCCACGCCCAGTCTTTCCTCCGGTTACCACCCCGAGACGAACGGCCAGACCGAGAGGGCCAATCAGAACCTGGGAGCGGCACTCCGCTGCGTCGCCGTGCAACGCCCCTCCTCCTGGAGTACGTACCTGCCGTGGGTCGAGTACGCCCACAACTCCCTCTCGTGTTCCGCCACAGGTATGTCCCCGTTCATGACTTGTTATGGCTTTCAACCCCCATTATTCCCAGCCCAGGAGGTGGAGGTGGCGGTGGCGGTTCAGTCAGTGGAGGAACACCTCCGGAGGGTCCGTGCGGTCTGGAGGGAGGCAAGGGCGGCCCTCACCCAATCCTCAGCAAACAACAAGCGACTGGCAGACCTGCACCGCTCCCCGGCCCCGGTGTATGAGGTCGGGCAGAAAGTATGGCTGTCGTCCCGGGACCTCCCCTGGCCGACGGAGTCACGTAAGCTAACCCCCCGTTACGTGGGTCCATTCCCCATCGCCAGAATCATTAACCCCTCCTCGGTCCGGTTGACCATCCCGGAGGCGATAAAGATTCACCCCACATTCCATGTCTCTCTTCTCAAGCCGGTCTCAGAGAGTGATCTCTGCCCTCCGGCCATTCCCCCTCCACCCCCCCGGCTCATTGATGGCCATCCGGCGCATACGGTGTCCAGAATACTGGACGTCCGGCCCCGAGGACGGGGCTTCCAGTACCTCGTGGATTGGGTGGGATATGGTCCGGAGGAGCGGTCCTGGCTCTCCCGTCGCCTGATCCTGGACCCGACACTCATCCGGGACTTCTATAGGGCGAACCCGGGCAAGCCCGGGAGGACGCCAGGAGGCGTCCATTGAGGGGGGGGTACTGTGGGGACCATGGGTGGCCACCGCCAGGGGGAGCAGTGGTAACCCGGGTAACGAACATGTTTGTGTTTATGTGCAGGCAGAGACTGGACAGCCAGCTGGAGCGCTTCCGCCGAACGCGCCTGCAGCGCATTTTCCAATCAGGCGGAGAATAAGAGCCAACCTCCGCGGGGACTCCAGTGTGGGGAAATTGCCTATGCAGCCCAGCGTCTAGGTTACGAGCAACGATCCGTCACGCTGCCTGCATCCAGTGTTTCCTGCCCAGCGCCGCACGCACGCCTAACGAGGAACCACGTCACGAGTCACTGCACGAGCCACATTGCTGGCCACCTCACGAGCTTCACCACGATCCACATCACGAGCACCTCCACGAGCCTCTTCACGAGACGCCACCCGACCCTCGGCCCGAGCCGACCCCAGACCCGAGGACTCCCCGGCCGGCCACGGAGCCGCCGCCCCCGCGGCTGAGTATTGCACATTTTCCCCCCTCCCCGTGCCTGTGATTCCCTAAATAAACACTGGTGTCGAACCACTACCCCTCTGTCGTGTGCTCGCTTTTGGGTCCAGCCCTACTCCGGTCCTGACAGTGTCCTTTCTTTGCTCCTATACTAAAAGTATACAGACAGGCTTTGATAAGTTGGTTTAATGTCACAATGAAATTGATGACTCTACGCTGACCAGTGAATTCAAAATGTTCGGTTAATTATTAGAGCTCAACAGACTCCACCAGTAATGTTCATGGTGTTCTCGCCTGGTATTTGTTAGTGAGTGTGTTTGCATTCTTGTCTGGGATGACAGATAAACCAGCTTTGCTTGCATGGAAAGCCATATTGAAGAATGGTTTTGTGCACAGTGGGGAATGTGTAAACCACAGTGTCTGCAAATGTCCTCACTAGACCTCAGTGAGGTCCTTCGGGTCCCAACAAGATGTATTGGTTTACATATGCAGCCTGCAGCATGGCGGCCATCATTCCTAGCTGGATAGGATTTGAAGCCAGTGGATTTTCCTCACATAATTTATATATGGCTGTGCTTGGTTTATGTTTTTGTTTTTTTATGATATAATGATGACAATATCCTTACTTTTCTTTCAGGTTTTAAAAGAATGTTTTTTTAATATATTGTTCTATGTTACAATTTTATTGTAGCTCACATGTGGGACCCATGTGGCACAAATTCTGATCAGGAGAATACATTCGCACATCACTTGTGTTGGTAAAATATTTATTAACTTATAAGTGAGCAAACAGATCATGAATTAGATGTTTTTATGAAATACATGAATTTATAATAAAAGTCCAGATGGATCTGAAAGCAAATAGCTGATGTTGCATGATATAAATAAGAAAAAAACTGCATTCATCCTCTCTTTTTAAACACTGTATTGTATCGCAGTAATAAAGGACCATGTTGAGGCTAATGTAAAATGATTTAATATAAATAGGATATAATACGCTTTTTATTAGTAGCCCAGGCAAATTAGTGGAACAGTTGATCAGCTTGGCCATCTCTTTAGAGGTTGAATTCACTGAGTAAAGAAAAAGATACTTTTGAACTTCAGTATGCACTATTACTGCACAAGAGAATTACCCTCTTGATGTTCAATCCACTGGTAAATCATGTAATATTAATATTGTTTTAAAAGAAAAAAAAGATATATTGCACCCAAACAGCATAACACAGGTATAAAAGAGAGCCATCCAGTAGATTTAGTTTGTTTTCCTCCTATTTTTCTTCACTTATTTTTTCATCTCTCCTCTTTTTTTCTCTTTTCCTCCCAAGTGCACTGGCTGGAAAGGAGACATGATAATTCAAAGGAGGTTTAACTGAAAACTGCACAATTTAGGGAAAGCGGTTTTATGTGGAAAAAGAGAGGCGTGCACTTAGTAACCCATCCAACAACACTGCCGGTGACTTTGTTGGGGGCAAATATTTTCCATTAAGAAATTCATGAGCTTGTAAACAGCTCAGGTCATGGGAAGCATAGTTACATCAGGGATGATAACCAGCCTGTTTGCAAAAAAAACTACTTGTTATGTTTTCATTGACATACCCTCTTCTGTTTTTCTGCACAAGAACAGCTCCGGGCTCCCTTTGTAATAAACCCAACTCTAATCCTGAAGGAAGCTTCTGGCCCAGAATTCACCTCCGCTCCAACATTTAAAACTTTCTCAGTAGATTACAGATTAAGTACATGTTGCTGTGTGTGTTCCCGGCTGTGGCTTTCAGTGCTTGGCAACCTCAGTGTGAGCATGCAGGTGCACACAGAGTGGTGTGCTGGTGAAGATGAGTCAGTACAAAGTCACAAACTTTAAAGGGCCACCTGTGAACAGACATAAAGCAGCCATTGTGCAAACCGTGTGTGAGCTGAGTTCACATCATTTTGTAGAGCTCCACTCGCATTTCTCATGGCTCCTTCTTTGGCCGAGCTCTTTGAGGTGATGCTGCTCACTGTGACTGATGCTGACGCTATCGCAGTGAAAAAATCCCCCTCATCTGTCGATGACGTCTTATGTGCTTGCACGCAATAGATTTACAATTTGAACATAGAATAAGACCATCATAATTTTGATTCAGGTATAGTGAATAATTACCAGGTTCAGTGCTGATTAGAAATACTATTAAAAAAGGGCCAAACATAAAGTAAAGCAGCCTCAAGCGGTCTTACCAAGTCATCATGCTTAGAGAGTGCTTACTCACAAATACCATGTTGGTCCATTAGAATATCTCTATAAAGCATGATAACACAAGGTCATACTCTGGGTAAACAACAAGACTGCATTACAGAGTAATTACTTTAGTGGATATTTTTAATGCCATATTTTATCTCTTCTTTTTATACTTTTAAGTGGGTGCAAAAGTCTGGCTTTCATTTTCTGTTCCCCTCGGCGCCATGTAAGATGCCAGAGGTTTTAAAGTTAACCTTCCTGGAAAGTATTGGTTATTTTGCCTGCTGTTATATACTTTATTGTGTCTCTATTTGGTTCTGTGGAAAGTCTGTTTTTTATGATCAAGAGTAAAGATGATTCTGCAAAAATCCATAACAGAAATAGTAGTAACAGCAAATGGGTGAGAAATAAAACGTCTTTCTTATGAAACAGTCAACATGTCAATTAAATACAAAGCACTGCATTGTTATGTGTGAGAGCAATACTAATAAATGCAGGCAAATACCAAGAAACTGTGACGACTGCCCCCTCAGAATCATTAACACCAATTATTCACATCTTGAACGGGAAGTTGGGCAGCTTCCTGTTCACTTGACTTCAATTCCTCTTGTTGCTGTTACTGCATTGTTTATCCTGTGTTCCTTCCTCTACAAGTCTATCCGTCATGAACACTTCAGACGCCTTGCCCTTTAGTTTGCACTAATAGTCTTTCCCTTTCACACTTAAATTGGTTCCCATGTGTTTGGTAAGCAGTTCAATCCTCACCCGCTTATGCTGGGACTCATCAGCATCCCAGAGATCCTCTCTCCGGTCCTCTCAGGATGCACAGCTGCTTTTTTGCGCTCCGCTTGCTGGAAAGTCTATTTTTGTGCAGATAATATTAGCTACATCCCCTGTTTACTCAATGCTGAAAACTGAACCATTGTATGTGCAGCAGTCAGGGTCTCTGGTGGCTGAGAGTCACGGCTACAGACAGACAGTGTAAAAGCAAGTAGGATTCCCTCAAAGACAGAGGATGGGGATATCTATCTATCTATCTATCTATCTATCTATCTATCTATCTATCTATCTATCTATCTATCTATCTATCTATCTATCTATCTATCTATCTATCTATCTATCTATCTATCTATCTATCTATCTATCTATCTATCTATCTAGCTATCTATCTAGCTATCTAAGCATAACTATACTCATATGAAAATGTTGTGGCCTCGTTGATGCAGAAAGTAACTTAAATAAGATCATTAGACTGTTAAAGGTGTTTGTGCCGTGCTAACATTTTATAGATCAGTAAGTTACATCTCCATCATGCTGTTGTATGTTTTCACGGTAGATATCAGCAACTGAGATTCTAACAACTTCAAGTGGGGATTTTTTAGCCCTTCATGTTTTTAACTTGTTTTGAGTGGTAATGTGGCCAAATGGAGCTGTTCATTTGACCATTAATTACGAGACAATTGTCGACTGATATAAAGAAAGTGTGGAAGTGATACAGTTTGGAGTTCACTTAATCTTGGTCAACCATTGTTTCCAAGAAAAACCACAATGAGTTACTTGTAAGGTGAGAGATATCCTTTCCTGTTTCTGCTTTGTGACTCAACATGAATAAGGTGGAAGCGGTGCGAGGCTGCAGAGAACGGTGCTTTCCTCTGGTTTATGAGTGCAGGAGTTTTGTGTGTGTTCATGTTGAGTCACAGATCCTCTTCCAAACCAAACTGGACTGAGGCCACGTTACGTCTAAAAACTGCAGAACAAATGGGATCCAAAGCCTCACTCCGGCCCACTGCGCAGCTCTGTCTCACCTCAACCAAGGATCAATGATTGCATTTTAAATAATAAAGAATTTAAAGCAGCAACCTTTTATTAACCCGTCTGACATTAACTAGGGATTGTTGCTCTACCCCCTTCCGCACACTCAGGATCAACAACATCCTTTGTGATAGCGGAGGAACTGACTGCTTTCCTTGGCATCATGTCATACACAGGGAGATATTTTAGGCCGTCCTGTATGAATTAAGCAGTGTTCACTGTTCTCTCTGTGGGGCAGTTCAGATCTACCTGATGCTAAGGTTGCTAATAGCCCTTCTAATAAAGGCCAGATTGTGGGAAAACTGGTAGTTAATGTGACCCGGCTGTGGCTTGCTGACAGACGTTCCCACCAGCGATGTAGGACAGAGGCTGCTCCATTTTCCTATCCACAGGAAAATTTACTCCCTCAGTGCAGCAGACTCTTTACTTTGCATTATTTTCCCTTGAGAGAGTGAAAACCCTTCTATCTTACTCTTGACATCAGCTGCGAGATTCAATGTCTCCATTTTGAATATGAGTCCATTCACTGCCTGTGTGGCAGAATGGCCACAAGAGCAAACTCTTCAGACACGGACACAAAAACCCAGTCATGTGAGACAAATGCCTAATGTGTTTTATCATGCCGATTATCTTCAAGGTCTCAGGTTTTTAGCGACCTATACACTCTTGGTTAGTGTTAGAGAGGCAAGACCATACAGGTATATTGATTTAAATCTTTACACATAATCTGATTGCATGAGCCATCGTTATAATGAAAAGTGACAAACCATCGCATCATCCTCAAGAAGTTCATCATCACCCCAGACTTCCTTGCTCATACATGTTGGCACTTGTTTGAGCTGTATATACCTGGACTGGCTCCTCGTGGTCTGGGTTTTATCTCACAAATGCTTTGTTTGATATTCTGCTGGCTCACATTGGGCAGAAAAATACTATTGTCAAAATGATACACAAAGTGAGAAGAAAGAAGGGGATGTCCACTTTTCACCGCTCATGGGCTGCTTGGATTTCCTTCTAGCAGTGTCAAACTTTATTACAGCAATTTTTATGAATCACTTATATTTGTAATATTAGTAAAACGTATCTATTGTCATCATAATCACATAATCATGATAACAACTCAAAATGTGTGTTGCTTCATGCCTGCTGGATGTGTAAGTTGCTACTGTAATGTTACTTTAAAGGAAAAGTTCTCCATAAAATCAAAAATATGTGTTCCCTCTTACTTGTAGTGCTATATATCAATCTATATTGTTTTGGTGTATGTTGTATGTTCCAGATATAGTCCGTATAGATGACTGTCTTCTCTCAAATATAATGGGACTGTAAGGCACTTGGCTTGAGGTGCACAAAGAACCCAAAAAATACATCTGAAAAACAGCAATGTCTCTACCCGGAGATTATGACCCGGTTACTCAAGATAGATTTTGTGTCAGAACTATTTTCTTTTAATCATAGTTTCTACATGAAACGGCTCTGGTACTTGTGTTGTCCTGTAAAGTGTAACTGCATTTTTGTTTAAGATTTAAGATGTTTAAGGAGTTCTTTTATCACTCGATCCAGCACTCTATATCAAGTCTATCAATATTACATGTTCATAATCAGGTAGCTTTTCATAGTAGTCAGTCATAGTGTTAGCATTTCACTTGCAATACGTGTGTGATACAATGTTAATTGTCAGACTACATAAACCACAATGCATAGCAGCCACAAAGTCTAGTGGGCTAGTTGTTGAGTAGGGTTGATTTCTGACGTAAAATCAGACCTTGGACAGAGGTTTGCAAAAGTTTTACAAGCAGCTTTATTTTAAAGTGAGTGGAGTGAAAGTTTGGAGGGTTGATACAAGGTTTGAAGGCAAGGAGAGCCGTGCTGCTGGCTGGGAAGCAGCCTGCAAGGTGCTGGGCGAAGGAGGCAGAGAGCACAGAAGGAGAATGGGCCTGAGGCTCAGGTTCATACTAAATTATTCAGGGCAGAGGTAAACACAAGGAAAATACTGACTAGAACTAGAGGCTGGCTGTAGCATTAGTGCCACGTCGGAGAACTGAATGATCTGACAAAGACTGGAGTGTAGATCCGGGGTAGATGTACAGGAGAAGCTTGAGCAGTGGATGGTTGCAGGTGTGCAGGTTGATTGGCAGCAGGTGGGAAATGGAGTGTCACGCCCACAGAGACACGCACACCCCCCATTCCCACCCCCAACTCGCCAGTGCTCCTCGTTGTTAGTCACATGACTCGCGTGAGTTGCTAGTCACTTCTAGTCTTTGGTCAATCAAGTTAACGTCAACCACACTCTTTTCTGGTTACCAGCTTGACACGCCGTCAATGACACGTGCAAAACTGACGTTAGAGGTGTAGCGCCGTAGTTTGAAGCTTAGGAGCACTGCAAGCTGCAATATTCAACACATTGGTGACAACGTGTTGAAGACAGACAGAGACAGAGAGAGAGAGAGAGAGAGAGAGAGAGAGAGAGAGAGAGATCATATAGGGGACCATGACAGTGGTATTTTGCTTTAGTTTTACTTTTTTACTTTTTTTAACAAAAAAAGCAATGTAATGCAACGGTTTATAATATTCTATAGATATGATGGAAAAGTTGCCCTGAGGCATTGTGGAGAAGTGAACTGATTCAGAAGTTGACAAAGAAAGCTGAGCTTAATTACATGATAACTTAAAAACAACTGAAACAAGTTATACTGGCAATTTCCCTTACTTTTGACAAATTTATTGTTGCCCTCTGCAGCACCGCACTCTGCCTATAACGTCCAATCCCTTCCACCTAAATCACATTACAAAGCCTCTAATTGGCATCCAGCAAGCACCCTAAAACTTCAGACACAACAGGAACATGGTG
Source organism: Cottus gobio (assembly GCA_023566465.1). Lineage (NCBI taxonomy): Eukaryota > Metazoa > Chordata > Actinopteri > Perciformes > Cottidae > Cottus > Cottus gobio. The sequence continues at coordinate 14,006,068 of CM042218.1, read as the reverse complement.
AAACATGCCTGTCTCCGTTGTCCTCTGCTAATGGAACAAGCTTGTCTGCATGAGACCATTTAATTCAAGCTGCCGCGTGATAATTCCTTCTGGGTCTGCTTGGTGCCAGGCCAGCAGGTGAGGACTACACAGCCAGAGCATCCTGCCCCATTATCCAGAGAGGACATCGACACAGTATGTGCTGAGCTAAAAGAGAGACAAAAAGTCACTGAACCCCATAAACATCGCTCAGCGTACTGCTACAGTGGCGCTGAGGCACAAGCATCCCTCACAGTGGGCCAATGTGCTCGGGGATAATCAGCTCAATAAAAGTGCATCTGCCTTTCACACTGTTGTATACTGGGACCGCATGGGGACACAATGTCCTGTTGTGTTTTTATGTGTCGCTCCTCTTGACAAATACTGTCATGAGGATGAACATTAATCTTTCCCTCTGTACCTGCTTTAATGTTGAGTTTTCTGAAGGGAAATTTCTAGTGAATTTTGGAGGAAATTATTCTCATGTTCATGGACAGCTCTGTCTTTTTAATTTTCAAAAATTATTGTTTAATTTATAAAGCACATTTAATTACAAATGAACTCAATGTGCTTTACATTACAAAAGACAAACGACAGATGTAACAATAACAAAAAAAAGAAAGAAGGAGATTTGACAAAAAAAAGGTCTTGTACAAGTTCCACTTCCGGTAAATGTCCTTGCGCTTTCAGTCAAATATTGTTGCCTTCCTCAGCAGATGGAGACAAGGGTTACAGTCCTTCCCCAATATATGTTATCTAAAATGTCATAACTGAACCATCTCCATGTCGACTGAGGAAACTTCACCATTTGATAAAGGCCACGAGCAGCTCTGGAAAATCTTGAGTTTTCAAACTGCTATTTCCAAGATACGAGAAGAGTTTTCTGCCTAAGATCCGATAGTGATATTAATGTGAATGTGTTATTGGGATGTCTTCAGGCCTCACAACATCAGTACAATATCCATTCTTAGTTTTTCAATATTTACAAATGTGATTAGTGTCACAGGTTACATCCTTTACATTTTATGTTACAGTAGTCTTGAAGATGTGGATGTGCTGAACAGGTCCCATTGCCCTGCAGTGTTATACAGTCTGTTCAGGGTAATAACGTTTTAATAGACCTCTCTTGCTTAGCGACTGGTGATTCGGCCCCTTGCTGTGGAGGATTTACTTCCTCTCTGTGTATGTGTGTGTGTGTGTGTGTGTGTGTGTGTGTGTGTGTGCGCACTCTTCACTTTCTCACTTCTGCTGCTCTGTGCACTGCTGATTTAAACATATAATCTCCAAACAAGAAAAGGAAAAAATGCCAAACAATGCAATTTTTCAATCAAGCCCATTTAACTTGTATATTTTTGAATTGTATATTTTTGGAAAAATATTTCATTCAATGGAGAGCAAGAACCAGCAGCGTGTGGTGGAGGAAGACTGAAAATGATGTGCGGAGACGAAATGAAACTCCTGGAAGTTACGCACATGCAAATGCGTATGAATTTAAATACATCTTCAAAAAGAAAACCGACCACGGTAACATTTGATTGAAAGTTGTACAAAAGTACTGCAGCTGAGGTTAAAACATCTCTTTCAGTCCTGAAGGTTGTCTTTCTCTGCCAGACTACCTTGTTCCTTCATGTCAGCCCTGCATATAGTGATTAATATAAATGTCTGAGCACAAAGGCCCTCTCAGAGTATTTAAAACAAGCTCAGTTATTTGATTATACAGCAGCAGACTTTTCGCTCTACTACTGTATATTTGCACTCCACAGTCCTGATCCAGATTACACCACATAAGAGGTTGCCAAAGCTGGAACAATATTTTTTGGATTTCCTGATTTTTGCAGTGAAAAATATTTTAGTTCTCAGAAGCTAATTTTATCCATGAACATGTACATTTGGCAAGCGTCTATTTATATGTTTTACATTAAGCCCTCTTCGGAAACTAACAATATTGGTTTCCCCAATTTCCCCAATTTTGTAAATTACATGGCAGAAAGTACAAAATCTTAAATCTAAATTTGGTTATTTCTGGCTTAGGTGAACATGTTCTGGAAGAACAAATTGTAATAGTTTATTTTATGAATGCAGTTTTCACGCTGTGTGGGCAGCAGAGGGCCGACCTCAGGAAGGGACACCGAGGCCGAATGTGCTCTGAACCGGTTACACCATTATGGAGCTTTCCCGACCGTATGAACAGCTGCATGTTGACTGTGGATTCAATCAACATTTCTGTTTAATTCATTGTACGATACATCCCACAATTACAAGATTAGGTTATAGCCATAATTACCTTAGTTTCCAAGGCAACCAAACCAGAACCTTGCTTTTTTTGGTCCAGGATGGGAATATCAGCTGGTCCAAAATTTTAACTATTGGCTGGATTGCCATGACATTCAGTATTAACATTCATGTCCCCCGCAGGGTAATTTGTACCTCAAATTTTCCTCTAGTACCTATCAGCAGGTCAAATATTGTATATGTGCAATACTTTTGTTATCCTGAACCGATTCGAGGGTCCATGGACAGAAGATATTGTGTGTTGAGCAGATTGTAAAACCCTCTGAAGCAAATTTGTGATCTGTCATATTGATCTGTACAAAAAAATTTAATTGAATGGAAACTGAACTACAACCAAATCCTTGCAAAACTAATGACATTCCCATCAGCCTCCGCTGTGCTTTGTGTGTAGTGCTCATTGACCCATGAATACTGCTGCCTGTTGTAAACAGCTGTAACAAATGTATGACGCCTCTGTCCGATGATTTGTTACTCAAACTTTCATCTTGAGTAAAAGCACAATAAGAGCCTCGGTCCTTTAGCAGACATAAACAGGATGTATCTGTTCATACGTCTTCATGTTCATGGTAGAACAGTGCAGCCTCATGTCAGTGGTCTCCCCAGGCCTGCAGATTGCACCTGACCACTCCTCCCATCTGTCTGACCCCGTCTGTCTCCAGCTTGTCCCCCGGCCAAAGCAACCCACCCCACGCCTGCCTCGGCTCTGCAAAGGAACAAGTCCGGATCTTGCCTGGGAGGAAGTGGAATGTTTTCACTGGGAAGTTTTTTTTTTTTCTTCTTCTTATATAAGTAAGCCTTTTGCCAGTGTGGATTAATGAGCTTTAGCCCATGCAAAATAAGCAAACTGGACTGTGTGACCAAACATTGTAGTACATAGTGTCCATGAAGAAAGCATAGTGTCCTTGAAGCAGCAAAGGTCTGTGAAGAAAGACTCTTCATCCTGTTGCCCATTGAGTAACTGCCATAAAACAATTTTGCTGTGAATTATGGCACTTTTCTTTTCACTGCTTGGATGCCTTTATTCATCAGTTTAATCTGATCTGCCAGTTTGTCAATCATCTTATGGCAACACTCGAGTCTATGTTGGTGCTGAATATGGAGGTGTGAACATGCTGAGCAGATATTAACTCCAGATCACAAAAGTTATTGGTATTATCTTCAAACAATACGCTGTAATCTACCCTTGGCATGCAGTGTGTCTCAGTATGCAGCATGGGTTACTTGTGAGTGCCCAACACGGAGAGATGGACATTTATTTTCCACGTCAATACATGTTGCACGCAGGAGACCCCTGGGGAACTTCCTGTATTTTTCAAACCCGGATGAGAAGCTGTTGATAACATGAATGTGTGGGCGCCAGCAGGGAAGGTGACATTAGCGACAACTCAGAGGAAGAGGAAGTAAATCAGCCGAGCGAGAGGGAGGAGGACAATAGCTATGTGGCATGAGAGGAAAGCCAAGTGGGAGTAAACACACACATGAGGTATCTCTGCCTGCAGGTCAGAGGCAATGAGCTGCTGCATCTGCACGTGCATGCGTCTGTGCTCATTTGGGCATGGCGTGTGTCTGCGCATTTAAGTGCATTTGCATATGTGTGTGCGTGTGTGGGAGAATGTGTGTGGAATCGCACAGTTGTCTGTTTCGCACCTGGTCGGGCCAGTAGTGAGTCAGCTGTGGTGAGAGGTTGAGCTGAATTCCCTGTCACACAGCACGAAGTTGTCTTAACCTTTAAGACAAAAGGCTGTGACGTGTGTGGGCTTCTGCTAATCCTGCGAGGAAAGCCATCTGAATGTCATGTATTCTTATGGCTGCCATAAAAATCTGATTTGAAATGTGTGGTTGTGGTCTCTGGAGAAACTATTCAGAAAGTCTAACGGAATTGTTCGGGTATTTTGGTCATTGTGAGTGTCCCTGCTCTAATAACACGTAGGCTACAGTTCAATTAAAGGGACTCACAGGAAATAATTTTAGTAGATGCTTGTACTTCTAAAATGATCTGCCACTTTCTGTCTTTCAGATATTCAAGCTGACTCGTATTTGTGTTAATAAAAGAGCTTACGATTTAAAAAAGGAAAACTTTACTAAATAATGAGGGAAAGTCATGTGTACTTTTTACATCATTACTTTCCACAAGTGTAGAGTTTAGAGAAGATAAGGCTGGCAAATCTGGAGTTCTGCACATATTTTGCTAAAATATATACTGTCCTTGAATTTACTGTCTGGCCAGCAGCCAATAGGAAGCAAGAACACAATGAGAGCATGAAGCAGATCACTTGGGTTACAGTGTGTAGTGGCCAAATGTATGTTTCTAATTAACCTTGTCAGAGCAAATTTCACAGTATACATGAAAGAGAAAAAAACACGTTTTTAAAATTGCATAAGAGCATTTCTTGCTCAAACACGAGTGGAATGGGGACCGGACAATAAGCTGGCTGTGCTGGAGGTCACTACAGAGCGAGGGTTTTGCAGGACAATATTTCAACCCTGCAATGTTTTTGAACACAGAAAAAGAATGTTGGCCATCTTGTTCCAGAAGGGGAGAGACACTCAAACAGCCAACAAAAGATTGACATTCTCAGAAGGAAGAAAAAAAGGAATTTAAAATGTTCTAGCCAACATGACTCTAGCAATGGCATTGTTGTTTCTCTTTGGTCCAAAACTGAAAAATCTCAAAAGCTATTGCATAAATTACCATGCAATTTTCTACAGAAATTCATGGTCATAATTCAATAAAATGATTAATTTGTACAAATTGTTTTGACCATATGACTGCAAAACTAACGACATTTACATCAGCCTCAGTTGTACTTTGTGTGCCAATTAGCAAATATTAACATGCCACAGTAAGATGGTGAACATGATAAACATTATGCGCTAAACATCAGCATGTTAGCATGGTCATTGTGAGCATGCTAACATGCTAATGTTAACATTTAGCTCAAAGCATCACAGTGCCTCAGGAAGAGTCACTCTAGTGACTCTCGGCTCAGAAAGCGTCACAAGTGACTCAACAAAACTGCTACAACAGTCATTTGAACACCATCTTTCCAGCCCAACAAGGATATCCATGCAGTACAAAGCAGGATAATGCAGTATCTTGATCACAGGCTCCAAAATGTCACAAGTTTTCCCCTGGAAAAATAATGGCTGCAATCTGACGTGTGCTTTCCTGTCAAGTCAGTGATGTCACCTGGGCTGTACCATCATGACTGCAGTAATTCTACACTTGAAAAAGACGCCTTTCAAGCTGACTGTGAACATGACAGCTTCTTTTTCTTATTTTTTCATGTGGGCATGCCGTTCCAGTGGAGTCAGTGGGGAGGAAGTGATACAAGTTGACTACATCAAAAGCTTTTAACCTGCCCTAACAGACCGCTCAAGTGATGAACAAAGAGGAGCTGAGGTAAAAAATAACAAAAAAGGATTTGAAAGACGGAATAGGTGAAAGATGAGCTTGATGTCTTGTTTAACGGTGATACGTAGTCAGAAAAAACCCACAACACAGTGAGCGGAGGCTACGTTTGCTTATGTTTAGAGAGGTTTCTATGGAAACCGTCCAAATGGAGGTACTATAGGAAAGATGATTCACCAGTCTGGAGGTGATCAAGGCATTAGGTTGTTAGGAACACTAACCTCTGCCCATGGGGTGAACTGTCACATATTTCTTTAAATTCTTTTCAACCACTAAATGGCTACCCTGTGGGAGGGGGAATCACTGGGAAACATATTTAGAGAGTTCCTCTGGAGTATCTGGTCTCAAGTATACATGCTATATATAATACCGAGTTACATTCATTCTAGACCTTAATTATCCTCTATAGACAGATTTTGAACATTGTCGTGAAATACTAGACGTGACAGCCGCTCATTAGAATACATACAGAGCTCAAATTTAGGGCGTGTCCAAACTGATCAGTGAATTATGAAGACGTGTCTGACCGGTGTAGGTGTGTAGCATAGATGTTTGACAAAGATAGTAATGCCCACATGAGAAGAAGTGGTAAAACACCCAGAGTCACCTGTACTGCACACGCAGCCCACAATGCCCAGCTACGCCCATCATGTGCAGGCCAAAGGCAATACATCCCGAGCTGCTGCCATCGTGGCTACTCGCGCCCAGGGCGAGAAAAAGGTCTTGGCTTTGCTTGGCTTGAGGTTAGCAGCAGCATCATTTTTAATTCTGAAATAACATAATCCAGGATATCCTGATTAACCACCAAGGCGCGGATATCCAATTGTCAAACCGAAATGAGGACCCACGCCTGTGATCCTGTTGGCTCTGATAGATGGATTATGGATGTTTGAGGTGATTTCATTAAAACAAGAGTGACTCCAGATGCCCTTTGCCGTGAGGAAAATCACTTTTTTTTTGCATTTTGCTTGGCAGGTTTGTACTCAAATATAAAGTGCGTTAGCGTTAGAGTCCTTTGGACCATTTAAGCCAAAATACTTTGAATATATATAAAATGATAAAGCTGACATCTAACATGCTTTTATTTTGTAATACATTTGGCACCACTGTCAGTACAAAACAAGCATGTTTGTACATGAATATGTGTGTCATGTAATACACTGAAGCCAGCCACTGTTGTGATGCGAGGTGAAACTTCAGTGGCTGTGAAGGCCCAGCCCCAACTACACAATGAAGACATCCTTAGAGATGGCCAGTGTTTACTGCCGGGTTGTCAGGGAGTCCTCCACACTCAGGCAATAAGGAAGGGGATTATTTGCTCTGGCTGTGGAGGAGGTTTTAATCAGATCACTGGGACATGTGAACACACTATTTGTCCTCCTCGCCACCCGCTCGCTACCTTCCTGCATAGTTTCTATTTACCTTTCACCTCCTTACCTCGGGTCTCCCTACAAACAGCTTCTGAGGTTCCTGAAACCTGTCTGTGTGAAGGGTCCGCGGCAAATTAAAGCATGAGTGATTACCAACCCTATGACTAAACATTATTACTGTCAATCCAAATAGCTTAGAACATCTATCTTTATACACGCTATAAACATCTTTCAACAAATGTCCCTCATACTAAAATCATGTGGAATTGTTTTATCTCTTATTTGTGGGGGGCGACTGGGGGGCGACTGTGGCTCAGTGGTTAGCAAGTCAGTCTTTCAATCAGAGGATCGGTGGTTCAAACCCCGGCTCAGCCAGTCCATGTCATTGTGTCCTTGAACAAGACACTTAACCCTCATTGCTCACCGTTGCTGTGTCTACGGTCTAATGTATATCATGTAAGTCGCTTTGGATAAAAGCGTCAGCTAAATGAAATGTAATGTAATTTGCTCTTCTGTTGTCTTCCCTGCTACCAAGCATGTGAAAAGAAAGAAGGCAAGATAAAGTAGATCGCTTAGGTTGAGGGGACTTGTCATGTCTAATTGCCGCATCTTCTTGTTTATCTGATCTTACAAGGCTGTTATTGAAATGAAACACCAGTGGAGACGAGCCAGGAAAGGTGAAGATTACACAGCGTTAGCCATTCATGGCACAATCCATCCCTTCATTGCTCTGGGTTTTCCACACTCTCCGCCCAGGAAGTATAGAGGGGCATGTGAGGGCTGGATGTGGGCTGGAGGAGGGCGGCAGGAGTGCTGAGGTAACCACTCTGATAAGTGATGTATCTCTGCACTGCATTGTGCATTGTACTTTGACAGGACAACCCCATTGTAAGGACACGCTGTGGAGTAAAGATGCAACAAAGAGGGATTATTTTCTGAGAGGGAAAGTTCAGGTTCAAGGCTAGTGTTTCAGGTTTCAGGCAACAACTTAAAATTACTATTAATAATGATGAATACTATTGCTGTGCTTTACTAGAATACTATATTATTTAATCAGGTTAATTTTGTTAGTGACAAGGCTAAATCAGCATGTCATTGGTGTGTTCAGGTAAAAGAAAAACCTGGGAAATATTCTTTTGTGCTGAACTTTAGTGTCCTGCCAAGGTTTCACATGGTATTGCAGCAAAGTTACATGTAAGATGACCAATCGAGGCCTCACACTCTCATGCTGCCACAAGGCATCCTTTAAATGACATATCCAATTGTTCTACTGTAAGTAATCAGAGGAGATTTATGGCTGTTTTATGTGATGCAGTTGACACTCTACTGTGTACCCTCAGTGATGACGGCTCACATCCGCTGTGGTGCTTCATTTATTTGCTTGTCTCAGGCAGCAACGTGTCTTTTGTTTGGTCTCTCACAGTCTTAAGGAAGGTCATGAGGCCAGAGCCACCGGTGCCCCTCTTCTCTAACGCTGTGGGTGCTCGGCTGACCAACTCCCCCTCTGACTCTTGGCTCTGGTTTCTCAGTTGTCGGGCGCGGGCAGCAGGTACAATGATGAAGCGGCTGACAATATTGATGTGGTAGCTGCGGAAAGCCAACAGTTTTGTGACACAGTGCTGAAAGGCCTGGGTTAGCCTCTCGCTGGCCTGCTGCTGGACAAAACTCGTCAGGGAGGGTTGCAACGAGATGTCCTGGATCAGCAGCTTGTGGGCAGGTGGCATGTAGTTCCTCATGCGAGTTAGAAAGGCACCTAAATACAAAGTGTCATAACAGTGATATGTAATGAGTAATGAGTCCTCTCTGCCACTGTAGGAAGGAAAAACAGCCATCTTACCACTTTTCGCTTCATGTTGGACTCCCAGAAGTTCATCAAAGCAGTGCAGCAAGCTGCTCTGTGCAGCACTCCCACCTGAATACTCCATGGGCTCTGCCTGGACCCCTTCATAAACCATCCCCTTTGGCATACAGGGGTTGTCTTTCCACCTATGTATGTGTTCATGGACACATACACATTTCAAAAAAATGTTTCACTTTAAAAATGAATGGCTAATCAGTCAAATGAAAACAAAGTACCCAGATAAGTAGATCCTCATAATGCCATAGAATACCGAAGGATCCACGTAAACTTAAGGAAAATCACATTAATCAAAAATGTTATAATATATTCAATGGGAAATATTCATCATTCATTCATTTAAGTTACCTTGCATCAGTTTGAGTTTCTCTGTCATGTCCTGTATAGACTGGCTGATGTCCTCCAGGGCTCTGGCCACAGTCTCAGTATTTCCACACCTGACACCATTGATCACAGTGGGAATGTTCTGCAACACAGGTAATTAAGTGACTTTGTCTGAAATTTCATCAATTTAAATCTTGTTTGACTGTATCGTTTCCAAACAACAATGTAAACATCCCTGTTCTTTCACAAGTATATATTGTTAGAACTGGGATATATATTCACCCTCATTGCAGGGACTGCTGCCAGCTCCACAAGCAGAGTGACCAAAAAGAAACCTCGGGTGCTGTCTCCACCTGGGAGGCTGCACAACAGTTCCAGGTTCCTGCGTGACACATGTAAAACAATAACCTTTGCATTCATCCACATTTTATGGTATGTGTAGAGGACCAGAATTGAAGAGAAATATATACTTACTCCATGTCGAAAGGACTGGCACAGGAGACATACAGATGGACATTAAAAAGAGAAAGAACAGATTTTATACCAGACATTTCAGAAGGCAACCAAACATCATGCATAATAACTGTCTCTACCCCTCTGGATCCTTCTTCCGCCAGTTAGCCAGTACTGCATCTGCATGGGTGAGAATTGGGGGAAGTCCCAAACGCTGTGACACCTCCCAGTACGGGACCGCCAGGTTATGTGGTAACATCTTAGAAGAAGATTATTAAAGATGCAAAGTCATTCATATTAATTGTAGATTGCAGTGCAACTAATACCAATCAGGCAAGGAAATAGTCAGTATGACAATAACAAAGACACCTCCACTGTGTTGTTCTCTCCCTCCTGCCAGTTGTAGCCCATGGTCATCACGCTGAGGGCCAGGTGGGCCAAGCGTAACTCCCGGTGTTTCTGGAGAAACTGGCTGCTCAGTCGCGGCATCTGGACAGACGGGGTATTAACAGGGAACCATGGCTCCATAAATATATTAAATTGTCTCAGTTTATTGTCAGTTTATTGTGCTCATTTACCTTGTGGATATGGAAGCGCAACTTGTGAGAGTGCACAAGCTCTGGGACTCGCAGGGCAATATCCATCCATGGCTGGTAGTAAGGTGGAAGCTCTTCCTTTTACATCCAGTTGGACCATCAAAAGAAATTGTGATGATCACCATGCCAAATGGAAATTAATTAGAGCAGTGTACAAATGTGACGATGCAAATGATGGAACCCTCTAAGAGATTTTTATTTAGGAATTTTTAAATTCCTTCCTAAATTTGCATATCATTGTTTTATGTTGAGATATGACGTCTGACGAATTGAGATTTTGTAAGCACATGTTGCAGTAGGAATAAAGTTCACTGCACAAAGCAAACAATGTTAAACTTCCCTCAGGCCATTGGTCTCAATCAATATCACCAGTCACGAGTTTGCGGTTTTATAACTACTGGACTTCTGAGCACCGTTTTCACCAATGTGAACTACATTTAAGTTCAGTTAAATGACAATCAAAGATTTCCTGACAATCAGATATTTCATTATGACTGCATGCTTCTGTATAAGGTAAAATGTAAAAAGTTTATAAAAATAGAGAAGGAAACTTATCTATCCGCCTACCAGAGGATCCGGGAGGATGAAGCCAAGCTCTTCAGAGACATGGTATGAGTCCAGAGAGAAGAAAGGTTTTGAGTCTGGTTCAGCTGAAGCCATAGAGACAGAAACAGATACCCACTGACAGGGACGCTGGTGCGACTATCTGAATAGTTCAAGAGACCCCAATCTGTCTGGACTCTGGCACAGAGTTCACTTTAAGGCTGCTGTCAATCGCAGTTACACATTGATCCCTCACTTCTGATATTGCACAATTCAAAGGTTAAGTCTGGCAAATCCATATCCATGCTTCACTACAAATCTCAAGTTTTAGTAGAAGATGTTCACAGTTATAATTTCTTCACCTCCACTTATAATTATAATAAGAACTAAGTTTGCTGAACATTATATCACATTAGCTCTATATCAGCCCATGTTGAAATATACAGCTGTGCAGATTTATTATAAGTTCCAAAAATCGTGTAAAGTATCAATTGTGTATACATTATAAGACTAAGGTGTCATTAGTTGGAAACCCAGTGTAATAATATAATACTGTTGTAATGTAACTGTTATCGGTTATTAAAGTTACCAATATTTTATATCGTCTATATCCATTTTTGGGAGCAACAGTTACAGTTTATTTACCTTCAAGGAAAGCTTTCATTGGGTTTTTTCATATTACATTGTTACTTCATGTTTAAGTGAGCATATATCAAACACCTAATTAATGCTGATAGATAAAGGAGTGATGATAACACAGGAGCCTGCATTCTTTGACTTCCTTAGATATTACTATGCCGTGTTCCAAGCAGATCGGCTGACATGCAGCAGATGATGTAATGCTCATTACAACCAGAAGAGACTTGAGACTTGATTTGGACTTAGTCAATCTTGAATTGATGTTGCAGTAGGTAAAAGCAGCCTACTGCTCCATATAAACAGTACAAACATGCAAACAACCTAGTTTAGTGAAAAGTGACTCAATGAGCAAAACTAAAAACTGAATTCTAAGAGGTTATTCAAAGAGAGCGGCACAGTGGTGTGGTGGTTATCCCCATCACCACACAGAAAGAGGTCACCACATTTGATCCTGTTGGCCTTCTTTGTGGAGTTTGCATGATCTTCTAATGACCAACATGGGCTTTCTCCGGGATCTCCAGCTTCCTCCCATAGTCCAAAGACATGCAGGTTAGGTAAATATTTGCCTGTAGGTGTAAAAGTAAGCATGTTGTCGTTCTCTATATCAGCCTGATGACGTGTCCAGGATGTACCCAGCTTCGCTTAATGTCAGCTGGGACCGGCTCCAGCTCCCCCGCGACCCTGAATAGGATAAGCAGTTATAGATAATGGATGGATGGATGAATTCTAAAAACACAAAAAAGGGAATACACCAAAGGTTACTACCTCCACATTGTTCTCCTCTCTGTCCAAAAACTGACACGAACTTGCATTTATATTTCATTATTATATCTGTATAATTATGTTTTACTTCTGAGTACTTGTGTTTCATATTTCGGTTTATATTCAGGTACCGCTCTTACATAAACAGTATTACTAAGAGCAATAGCTTCCACGTCTTAGCTTTTTCTTTTTTTAGTATAAGACCCACACTTACAGCACAAATGCTACAATATGTTATTATATAATTATGTAATATATTTTAGAACAATGCATTACTTCAGTTTCCATGTGTCCTTGTTTTGAAGGAAATTGTTCCACCCTTTGGTCTGTTTTTATATCTGTTTGTGTTGTGGGTCAGTTTTGAAGAGAGGACTGAAGTGAATGTAGAGTAGACTGTCAGCCTCACCTAGTGGATAAAGGTAGACATTGCAGGAGTTACAGTGGACACGCTTTAGGTTGAAGGTGAAGAGTGTATCACACCAAAGGTGCATGGAACTATACCTGAACTGGTTGATATCACTTTGTAAAGATGAAATACTGTGTTCGTTGAGAAAAGTAATTCAATGGAATGGAAATGCAATAGGGTATAAATCTACAAACACATTTCCTCATAATGATGCTTGCTGTTGAGACATTTATTCCACAATACATTCAGTGCAGCGTTGGCACAAATGTTCTAAAATTTGCAAATAATGTCAACTGTAATTGGATCTGCTTGGTCTAAGTTGTACAAACACTATTGCATTGTTAGACTGCGTAATGTGAATGACGTAGTTCAGGATAATGCAGAGTGACGGAGGTAAAAGATAAACCAGCCAAGATTTTAATTTATTGCAGATTAAAGCTTCCTAAACCACATCATCTGAGGTTGTGAAGACAGTACTGAATCGAAATGCAGTAGAAATAACCTCTATTTAACAGACAAAACCTCCCACCATCTGTGCACTATGGCTGTCAGTACCTGTGAGTGCTGAGTGGCCTTTTATTTAGCACAGACTTTCAGACTTTCAAAATTTTCACTTTCAAATCCCAACCATGGCAATTCATTTCTTTGCTTTGCATCCTGAGGTTGAGTTATCTCAGTAGTAACTGCTTTGCCCTAACAATAACTAAACTGCCAATAAGAGCCATAGCTGCATTTGTCAACTACATAGGCAAGAAATAAGCCATTCCCCTAACCGTTAACATACTCATGGTTGCCCATGTATGATGGCTGTGATGAATATTAATCTAATGCCACTGGGTAGCCTGTTTGATGATTGCTACTCAGTTCTTCTCAAAAAATCTTTTTTTAGTATTGAAAATTGAATTATCGTAAAAAAATTATTCATAATGATTTAATCATATTGAATTAACATGTTGGTCTTTATTAACCAAAACAGTAATGCTATTTTAATAATGTATAACAAATTACATAAAAAAAATACCATGTGTGTTTCATGTAATGTCTTTCAATCAAAAACAAACTTACTGCAGATGTCATGCAAATTTTACATTTTTATATTTAAAGTTTTATTCAAACCCATGAGAGGAACTATGCGTCTTTAAAGCTCAACAGCCATCATGACTCATGCATATTTGTTTACAACCTTCTGTATTGACACAATAATACATTGATCCAATCCAATACTTTTGATTGATCCAATCAAAATACTTTTGTTATTGATTTGACAGCCATCTGTTTCCATTGTTATTGAATTTGTGTAAGTATGTGTCTGTCACACATGCAACCATTATGTATACTTGTATCTATACTGTGTACACACACACACACACACACACACACACACACACACACACTAAAGTGCATCACTAGCTGAGCCCCACCTGTCCTAACTAAAATAAAGTAGACCTGCCCCATGATACAACACTGCAGTTGACATCATTAATGCTGAAATATTGCAGCACTTTATTTAACACAGCCTGAATGAACGAGGGGCGTATAACGTATTGCATATACGATCACAACGTCAACAAACTGTAAACTGTGCAAAGTAGTCTATGATCCAGAGTATTTTAAGGAAGGTAAAACAAAAACACGCACTGGGCTGCAGGCGGTCTATCCAGGCTGCTTAGGAGCTTTGGATTGAGATTTGTGTGACTTTAAAGTGGATCAGTGTTTTGTAATGAATGTTTTTTTTCGTCGGTGCCTGCCTATTATTAGCCACGGAGGCCTTACAGTAAGTGGAGGTGGATGACGGTCAGGGCTGCAGCGCTGCATCGCACCGACAGGCTTCAGATCAGCTTTCGTATATTTGGCAGGGCAATCGGACTAATCGCACTGATCCAGTTATTTGAAACATTCGCGGTTGGCCGCCTCTTTTCAACACTTGTTCACCTTGCCTTGAAGATGAAGTTAAAAACGAGCTGCCGTCAGGTGCAAGCCGCATCCGATGGAGCCCTGCTTTTTATCTCGTTCATCGACCAGCCCGATGCAGCCCTTCCTTATGTTGCGGTAAGAGGGGCGTGACATATTTCCTGCAAAGGAAACGAACTGATTGTATATCCTTATCGCTAAATATTTGTATTTTTGTTGTTGTTGCAATGGACGCGGAGCCGGATAAACAGGCTCAAGAGTCAGTGACGGCGTGTTGCATAAGATGTAATGCAGCAGAGCCTCATGACTAGTGTCTCGGTGGTGGTGGTGGGACTGTTCGGTCCGTCTGGTAGGATATGCACAATTGTATCATCTTTGTTGGGGATGATAATTTAAGCTGCACGCTTATTGAATGAGTTTTTGATTTGGAGGATATTCTAAAACTGGTGTACGGATTATTTAGAGTATCTGGCAATATAAAAAAATATAAATTAGTACGGGAGTTGCGCAGTGTAGACTGTAACCGGAAAGGGCATATGCATGAGCATTATTAGAGGCTGTGTGTCTCTGTCATGTGCACACAGGCCCAACTTAAGGTCAGCCTGGTAGGTGCTTTTATATATATATAGCCTACCTACATGGAGGTGAGACCTAACCTGTAGGGATGCAGATCGGGCAGTCAACAAAAGGTTTTATGAATGGCTGCAAACGAAATCATAATAACCGGTAATAGTGACACATCAAAATGTGAAATCCTGCTTCAAGAAACCCCCCCAAAACATGTATGTGGCTTCAGTGAAGGTGACCAATGGTGATGCTTTAAGAAGGGGACCAGCTATGTTTTTAAAGCAGGTTGAGGCAGAGGGACAAGAACACTGAGCATCCGACCTCATTCATAAGAAGTTTGCACTATTTGAAAATCAAATGACTCCTCTGATCAAAAGCAGTCATTTCCTGTGCATTAAGTCCTTCAAGAAGAAAGATGCGGGGATAAAACTCAGATGGAGCATTGGAGCATATAGCGACCAAAGATCTAAGATATGACAACAGCTTGGACATTACACACCCCAGAGTTTGTGTCTGTGTGCTGTGGTTGCACAACTAGGAACTAAAATAAGGCAACAGCATTTGCAGTTATAACTATCACGTTTATATGCTGCATTTTTTCTAAAATAAGGAAACAACATGATCGTGATCATGATTTTACTGATATAAGCCGTGACAAACCGAGACACAGGCTGCAGTTCCCTTGGAAACCATAGCAGCTACCTAAATTATCCACCATTTTCAAGAGACAGAAATGGTCTATTTACCTATTCCGTCCATTTCATTTATTGAAGGCAGATTTGTGGATGTCAGATCTTAAGTACTCATTTAAATAGACAGGGTCACCTATTCTGTGATGATTTAAGCCAGTAAAAGCTTTAAGGTAAGGTTGTTTGCATTGCAAACAGGGAAATGTATTTTAGGCTTGCAGATGGTGGGAAATAGAGTAAGAATTCTATCAGCCTTTATTAACCCATAGTGGACAAGGAAAGCAGTTTATTTTTAAATGGGTTATTGTTTTGGAACTGAATGTGGTTTTCTTTACAATTTAACTAAAATGTTGTAAATTTTTATTATTTTTGCAGTAGAGGTTGAGTTGCAAACTCTAATGATCCCCAAAAAAATCCTTCCTTTTTTGTTAGCTTGTCCCTTTAAATAATTATTCTATAACAGGGAGCTTGTGAATGGGCACAGGGAAGTCACGGGACCATCCATTGATAGCTCTGCAGGCAGAGCGAGCAGTGCAGATAAGGAGTAGTCACAGTGTCTAATATCCCTATTGATCCATGTTCCTGTACTGTTCAGGACAATAGTTTAGGATTTCAGGTGCTGATGCAGCTTTCTGTGCTTCTTTGTATTTTGACAGGTCCCAGCAGACAGATTCTGATATGGACTATGAGAGGCCTAACGTTGAAACTATCAAGTGTGTGGTGGTGGGAGACAATGCAGTCGGAAAGACCCGCCTTATCTGCGCCCGGGCCTGCAATGCCACACTGACTCAGTACCAGTTACTCGCTACACATGTGCCCACAGTCTGGGCAATTGACCAGTACAGAGTATGCCAGGAGGTAAGTGTGCAAGTGCATGACTTTTTAAGATTTAAATCTCTGGTCATTCAAAAAAAAAAGTGCCAGTTAGCTGTAAGCATATACACTAGTGAATTACAGGAATTAAATATCCCTGAATGTGTCTCTTATTAGGTATTAGAGCGCTCCAGAGATGTGGTGGATGAAGTCAGTGTGTCCCTTCGTCTCTGGGATACTTTTGGAGACCATCATAAGGACCGGCGTTTTGCATACGGCAGGTAAGATATTGTCAAATTCAATGTAAGTCTACCAATACATGATCTGGTGCTGAATTTCTCCTGCATCTTTTCTTCAGGTCTGATGTGGTGGTACTATGCTTCTCAATCGCCAACCCCAACTCTCTATACCATGTGAAGACCATGTGGTACCCTGAGATCAAGCACTTCTGCCCCCGTGCTCCTGTCATCTTGGTTGGATGTCAGCTGGACCTGCGCTATGCAGACCTGGAGGCAGTGAACAGGGCACGGAGACCCTTAGCTAGGTAGTGGGACTTATGTTTGAACGAAACTTAAAATATTGTTTAGGATTTACTCTTTTCTATTGCCAAAATTGTCTCGTGTATTCTTGTATTTCAGACCCATTAAATCCAATGAGATTCTTCCTCCAGAGAGAGGCCGAGAGGTGGCCAAAGAGTTGGGAGTGCCATATTATGAAACCAGTGTTGTTGCTCAATTTGGAGTCAAGGACGTCTTTGATAATGCTATCCGAGCTGCGCTCATCTCACGCCGACACCTGCAGTTTTGGAAATCTCACCTCAGAAATGTTCAGCGGCCTCTCCTCCAGGCGCCCTTCCTGCCACCAAAACCTCCCCCGCCTATAATCACTGTGCCTCCTCCCCCAACCACCACAGAGGAGCATCCAGTCGGTCTTCTGGAGGACCCACACTGTGCTGATGTCATCCTGGTCCTGCAGGAGCGACAGCAAATCTTTGCACACAAGATATACTTGGCGACATCCTCTTCCAAGTTCTATGACCTCTTTATAATGGACACACATAATGAGGAGACTGAAAGGCCATCTCGTGGCCCTCTCTCTGGCAGAGAGCTGCTGATGCGTGCTGCTAGCTTTGATGTTTGCGAACTCAGCGACGATGGAGACAGGGCCAACCTGAGGGCCTGCACTAGTGATGGGACCTTGAAAGACTCTGAGGGGGCCCGCCGAGGCCGACTGCTGTCTTCGTGGAGCCGAGCCTTCGTCAGTATCCAGGAGGAGCTGGTAGATGACCCTGTCACATACAGCCCCAGGCCCATGACTGTAGTGCACATGGACCAGTCCATGCAGCTCGGTCCTTTCCGAGCAGTCCTTCGGTACCTGTACACGGGTCAGCTAGACGAGAATGAGAAAGAGCTCATGCACATTGCACACATTGCCGAGCTGCTGGAGGTCTTTGACCTGCGGATGATGGTGGCAAACATACTCAACAATGAAGCCTTCATGAACCAAGAAATCACCAAAGCCTTCCATGTACGGCGCACAAACAGAGTCAAAGAGTGTTTGGCCAAAGGCACCTTTTCTGGTGAGTGGAAATCATTCATCCGCATTTGCTCAGGTGTTCTGCTTGAAATAGAGTGGATGCAGGTGGAAGTAATGTGTTTTAACTGTGTGTCACCTCTGTATTATAGATGTAGTATTCAAGCTAGATGATGGGACCATCATGGCCCACAAGCCTTTACTCATCTCTAGTTGTGATTGGATGGCAGCTATGTTTGGCGGGCCTTTTGTGGAGAGCTGCACCAAAGAGGTAAGTCAAACAACACCACTGGTTTGTTGGGGTGTGAAATCAGACTAACAGAGCTTAAGAACACACCAAAGTCAATACTGTGTAAGACATTTATTCCGTGTTCCTCGTAATGGCATTCTTATTGCCAGTTGGGGTAACGTCATTACATGACCTGGCGCAGGTAGAGCGCCAATGAGCTCTGTAGTTTGCGTACAAAGAATAATTAAATTAATGGATTGCAAGGCTGTCTTAATTCAATTACACAGGCTTCAGGGATCCAAACATAATGTAGTTCTGTGAACTCGGTTAGTTTTTCTACCTTAACATATAATAATACTACTGAAAGATAATTAAAGTATGTTCTGCAGGTAGTTTGACATTTAGATGCACGTTCTCCCACTGCAGCTGAAGCTGAAAAAGTGAATCTCAATTTTGATAACAATTAAGATTTTCTACGATTTTATCTTCATTGTATCATAAAAATGAAAGTAGATTTATTTTCTAAAAAATACTGCCTGTAAGTCCTGACTGTCACATGTTCCTGTTTCTAAGGTGTTGTTTCCAAACACCACTCGCAGCTGTATGAGGGCTGTGCTAGAATATCTCTACACAGGGCGTTTTTGTTCTCGGACTGACCTGGATGCAATGGAGCTCATTGTTCTTGCCAATCGTCTTTGCCTCCCTCACTTGGTTGCACTTACAGGTACTACATTTGGAATAGTTATATACCCTGTAAACCACAAACCCTGGATTGTATTACACAAAGCCATTGTGGTATTGTAAACAGTGACTAGCTTCTATGTTTCTTTCAGAACTCTACACAGTAACAGTACTGACGGAGGCAGCGATGATGGGGACTGACAATGATGGAGACGTGCTTGTGTACTTGGACATGGCCCAGGTAGTGCGACCTGTCAATCATCAGTAAACATGGACGACACTGAAAGATCTTATATAAGTATTTGGCAAATTGGAATGTTATTAATGAGGGCATTTCTCAGGGAGAACTGCTCTGGAGGCTGAAATAATCTTTACTCCTCAAAGGTGGGGCCAAAGAAAATCTTTCAGAGTGCAAGTCAGCTTTTCGGCATAATGAATGGCACCAGATCTTTAGGGTAGTAGGCATTAAGGACATACTGTAGGAGTTAGACACAGCACTTTAGCTGATCTCATCATTCAGCTGCATATTTCCTTCAGCTCTATGTCTTTAGTGTCATATGCAAGGTTGTATTACTGACCGGGCAAAAATGCTCGTGGGCCACATGTTCATTTGATTAATTGGTCATTTCTTTGGTAATATATACCACTAAAGCACAGTCATGAGATACAAATTGAATTTCCTTAATTTCTTTTATCTAATCTTGAGTGGTGTCAGAGGAGCCATGTGTGTACTTTCTTAGATGCCATACTAATGCCAGCATGCTAAAATTAGCTTGCATATGTTAGAATGAAGGTTAAAGTAACAGTGAAGCTCCCGAGTGCAGCTGATGAGCAACACCTTAAATTAATTAAATACATCTAACAAAGAACAGCTGCAGCTTACAGTATAGTATGATCCACATAAATTAATTATTGCTAGTTGCAAGTTGATGGATGTTAAAGAAATTCTCAGAGAATGTATAGAGCCATGTCTGACCAAGCAGATGTAAACATGGCTATCTGAACTCGAGGTCACCACAAAATGGCTACTGTACTCTTGTCAAATATGAATAAAAGTTGTCATGCATTAATGGATTTTTTAGTCCCGCCTATTTAGGTTTAGCTCAAATAATGTTGCGACAACCATGTCTGTCATGAACAAAAACAGTCCGCAAATACAGAAATGACAAATAATGATCTGTATGTTGACAGTTCCACGGCGCCCAACAGCTCACTGGCTGGTGTCTTCACCACATCTGCACCAACTACAACAGTGTCTGCCGCAAGTTTCCCCGAGAGATGAAGGCCAAGTCTACAGGTAACACACATGTGATCTCATAGTACACTGGTGAGCTTAAATACCCTCACGTTCATAAAAACATCAACATGACACATAGTATGTGTGGCCATTTGGAGAATAACTGCATGAAGTAAAAACGTGTGACATTTTGTAATACTCTTTAAGGAAAGTTGGCCATGGAATCTGTAAAAGCAGATTAACCTCAGTGGGCTCATACTATACTATATATTAGATCATATTTAGTTTTTAGCACTTTAAAAGAAAACAGTAGGCCTATACAATAGCGTCTTACTTTTTCCTTCATGTATGTTGTTATTTTTGCTGTTATACATGATAGACTTGAGGCTGTGTTTGTATATTAAAATATAGTTTTAGCCATTACACACTTAAAGATGTATTTCTCTGAATTGTATTTCTAGAAAAAATGTGCATACAACATATCCCAAAGTTTCTGTTTCTTCCAACTTACTTATTTGTGCCTTAATTACTTATTGTGACCGTGAAATGCAAAAACCAATATGAGGAAATGGATTGTTGAAAACAGACTCTTGAAATTCCTACTAAATTTCTAAAACAGATTATTCTGATGCAGAAAACCAAGAATACTTTGAGAAACATCGCTGGCCACCTGTGTGGTATCTGAAAGAGGATGACCACTACCAAAGAGCCCGCAAAGAGCGTGACAAGGAGGACTACCTGTACCAGAGACGGCAATGTAAACGCAAGTGGCTCTTCTGGAACATTCCTTCCTACCCTAACTCAAACTCTCCTTCTTCTGGCTCATCTGCTGTCATCTGACCAAGTGGTAAGGCCAGGTCTGCTATGAAGTACATCAGCGTGGATGCGAGTTGGAAAAGATACAATAGAAGATAAGCACCACTGGCTATGTACAGCTCAATTATTCAGGCACACAGTCTCTCCTCCTGTTTGTTCCCCACTGCAGTCAAATTCCTCCAGGTCTGCAAGCTCAGCTCAATCTGATGTTTAAAATACTGAGTTTTGTTTCTTCAGTTTCTAACTTGGTGTGACTCAAACCTCAGTGATGTGAACCTCGCTGACAAATGGCACAGTGTAATTGGCGCAAATAACAATTCATATTGATTGTTTTAAAAATAGGACTCTGCTGGCACAGAACTTTCCACCTATGATTATAATGATCCGAATCACAATCAGCTTTATTGTATGCGTACGCATAAAAGGATTTTGACTCTGTTTTTTCCTCTGCTCTCAATGTACATATACATATCCTCAAATAACCTGAACTTATAACCAAGTGCTGCTTATCAGCTGCAACAACCAGCAATTAAACGCAGATCTTCTCAGTCTCAGATAAATAACACTTTGTCCTTAAGTGTTTGTACAATCTACCGAACTACGTGTACAGTATGATCTTGTCAACAGGATGTAACGATAGTATTGCCTGCAAGAAATCAATGATTGAAGTCATTCACTCTAACCATACAGATTTATATCGTAAAAGCATTAGGGAAATTACTGGCAAGTTCCACTCCTGTTTATTTGTGTACAGTCATTCTATTTTTAATGATTTGTGTAAGGCTTGCACAGCTAAAAGTGATGTGAGTTTGGACACGCTCAGCATTATCGTATTGTGATCTTGTGATTTGCGACCTCTTTGTCAAAAAGGGCTTTAGTTTACATGAATGCATTCAGTTACTGAAACTTACTGTAAAATGCTAGCAAAAACAAACAAGATCCCTAATATGTCCTATGTGTTGCTTGATGAGGCTTGTTAGCACACATGTTTCCTGAGTCCTTCAGTTTCATAATACCATCAGCTTGATCACTGTCATTCTGAAAAGCCACACATGATGCATCTCAGAGCCAATAGCATCTTTTCCAGAGCTGAAGCGACAACGTGTTCATCATGTGCACCATCCCTCTGTGATGGTGTGTTTCACGTATCTGACACTGGTGGTGATTTGGCCTTTAGAGATTTATCTTCGCCCCCTGACTGTCTGCAGTCGGCTGTGTGAGAGGCTTCCTCATGCCCGGGTGAAGTCATCCCTACTCTTCTACACACCTCAAGCACCTTTTGGATCCTTCTCCACAGAGACACACACAAGAACCTCCAGTAGCAGCATACTGGTAGACGGCACTAAAGACAGTATTGTAACGTGATGGCATGCTGCGTCTGCAGACCATGGTATTTAAAATGTTTGTTTGAAAAAAAAAGGTTGTGAAAAGGATGATCAAATAATTTTTATTGATTTGTTTTGCACACCTCACAATAGATGTTTGAAGATTGTTATCTACTGTTGAACTTGATTGTGGGATGGACTGCAGCATTATTTGGATAAGCATGGTGCTCAGTGAAAATGGGTAGTGTTGTAAATTGTACAAAATATCATATGAACCGCAATCAACTTGCATCACTGATGTGCTGTTACCTATATATCTTGCACTGCAGGCAGTGAGCATAATTGTACAGTATTACTGGGTAATACATATAGTGAATATAAAATGAACATGCATTTAGTAACTGTGCAGCTACAAACTGTTGTTGAAAATATCTGAATATTATTCTGACCTCCAGTTACATCTATGATATACTGCAGAATACATGCACATTACAGGCATTTCAGGCAAGTAGTTGACTAGTAAAATAAAGTTACAGTGCAAGATAAAGTAGATACATGTTTATATAAATGACATGTTGGTACATCCATAAAACACGTCATTGTTATAAAACAAGTCTTATGACAGCATAAGTTAAAGGAAGGCTAGCTTAATCCTGCATATGCATGGTTAGACTTTTCCATGCAATTTATGTCAAGATATTAGAGCCCAACAAAGAGCTTAAAACAATTAAGTGGTACAAATCAATTTAGTGACAAAATCTGTTTCTGCTGAGATTATTTTTTGACCTATTTAATACACTGCATGAAAAGGTTTGCCAAATTCTCATTTAATGTGTAAGGTCTAGATATAGAGTAGTGGTGCTGGTGCTATAAGCAGTAGCTTTGAATTGTTCTCAATTACATTAACTTTTCTCTATTGGTATACATAATAACTAATTCTGAATATCTTAATTGTTAATTTTTTGGCACACATGGTCAGACATTAGGCTAAAGGATGAGAGCCATCAAAATCATGAATGTTTATATTATTAGACCATCTGTTTAATAACTAATATTGTTCATTTTTCAGACAAAATGAAGTTTATTCTAATAGTTGAACAGCAGGAGGGTGTATATTGTTATAATTTACCTTGGTGGTTTGCTTGATAAGTTTCACAGACATGCATTTCATTCCTCAGTGCATTGCATTTCTCAATGAGTCCTCTGCTGATGTTTTGCATCAACAACACCTCATGCCTTAATGTACAGTGGAATCAAATGTTCAGTAGTTTTGCTGTGGTCACTGTCTGTTTGCTCTATATTTAGTTACCATGGTGCTCTCTAGGCTGTGTGTATCTGTAAATGTACATAATCTTTACATATTTGGGATGTAAAGCAATTGATGTGTGATCGATGCGATGTGCTTTAGTTTGAACACTGTGGAGGGTTTATGCCCTTTTGAAGCTGTAAACACAAAACTAATTAAAGACTCAGAACACTAAGGCCGCACTAGACTAACATAATGACAAACCATAGATTTCTGACATTTATCATGAAATGAATGCAGGGATTTCAAATCGGTTCCATGCATTATTCTAAAAGTGGCTTTATGCTAATCTTCTCCAATTTTGGAGTCTGTATAGTTACACAATTATGAGACAGGGTGGCAATTGGAAGTTAGATTGTAACTCAAACATGTAAATATAAATTATGGGATGACTTGCAATTTAAACTAAGTATAGCAATTGCTACAAGCTATTGCATAACATATAACATGTTTTTGTACTGCATATTGAAATGTCTGACTTTGAAATTACAAACTTGCACTGCTTTGTAGCACCAGGTTCTATTCAAATTACATTAGATGGTATAGAAAAAGCATTATTAGGTACGTAGACAACATCAGGAAAAAAAATGTTGATTACAAATTACAAAGAAGTTGTCACTGGAGCCCTTTTCCATATGTTTGGGTGCTAATTTCAGCTGCAGAGAAGCACAAACCAAAGGGAGCTTTAGCAGCACCAGGAATATATTATATGCTGCACAATCACTACTGCATAGTTTAAGAGGCCTTGTTCAGAAATGGTTGAACATTAAGTAATTAAAAAAACAAAACAATTAATGAAAAGAAGAAGAAAAAAAAGAATGTTTTCTCAGTGTTCAAAACCTGGATGACATTTTCCTTCGTCATCAGGTATTTTTTTTTCAGAAGAGCTGTTTTTATTGTTTAGGAGCTGTCAATCTGAAATTCTGTAGCATGTGTTCTTGAAAATGTGTAAATACTATTTACTAAATAAAAAAAGAGCAGTGTGTGCAGTGTTTATAGTAGTTGTGTCATATGAAACGTGTGCAACCTCCCAGGTCAGGCTCGGTCGCTGAGCAGAGGCGGCAGCTGCGACAACAACGGCGCGTGAACCAGAAGTAGAAAGCTGCAGCTAAACACAAGCGGACAACTCCTGAGAGATGGTAAAGTTTATAACTAAGTGTTAATGTAGCTAACGTTACCCTGCGAAGACTGCAGCGTGTATGCAGTGCTATATGTAATGGCTGCACTCTCTGTCTCAAGGGACAGGTGACCATTTATAAACCACCTGTTTCGAGGCGCAGCGTCTGATACATGGAAACAAGCTAAAACCAGTGCAGGCTAACTTCCAGCTAATATGACCGCAAGTGTCACTTCTAAAGTGTTTTTTTTTTAAGAGTCAAATGAGAGTCTTGTGTAATTTGTATAACTATTAAGTTATCACGAAATAAAATAAACTAACTAACTAAAAGTAATGATACGAAAGGGTGCTATGTGTCAAAGGCAGGTCTCGTGTGGCAGGGTGTAATGGGATCCAAATGTTGCTATTAAGTTTAATGTTAAATATAGAAACACATTAGCAACACGTAATGCGTTTTTTTTTCAGTGTTCAGACAGTTGAAGTATACACATTAAAATATTGTAATTTAACAGTGACATTTATCATCAGACCAATGTTGTCAAGTATATTAGGATTCCCCTCATCAGGTGCAGGGCTGCTGATGTGTTGTCAAACCGGTGTAGGCGAGGCCAGGTGTCTAAACAAGCTCTGACAGGCCAAGCCTACACAGCAGGTGGATTATTATAGTATATAATTCATATAGACATGTAGATTGTATATGTTATTGCTCCAGCATTTCAAATGAGGTCTTTTTTGCCTTGTATTATATTGTATTCATTATTATTAAATAGTATCATTGTGATTAATTACTTTGTAATTGTTGTTCAGACTAAGTAACATTTTAAAGAAGGGCATCATTAGCATTGGGAACGTTAAACAATGTTGACATCTTGCAAACCAAACAATAACTAAGCAAGGTAATTAATGTTAGTTGCAGGCCTACATTAAAGCAGTAATTAAGAAGTATCTCGGTTCCAGCTACTCTCCTCAACTTGCAAACACAATTTTTATATATCGTTCAAGAACTATATTGCTGGACAGATGGAAGTTAAACTGAACTGTCATTCACTAGAAACGACAAGGTAAAATACTCCGATACTCTTCCCAAGCTGTCAGTGTGCACAGGCCTCCTTTGAACTCGACTGTCAGGAAGTAATTAGCTGTGTTTCAGTCAGACTATATTATATACAATTGAAACAGATTGAAACATAAACAAGCAAAACTCATTTGTCTGTTGAAAATAATGACTTCTTGATTAACTGAACGCTGCTGTTCTGCAGGCTGTGCCGGGACCGTTTCTGGTGTTATGTGCCTGTGTTTTGGGGTTTTGCCAAGTGGAGGCCACACCAGACACCATGAGCGTTCTGGATTCTTCTTTCTGTTAGTAAGTAGCCCATAGTGCATCAGATAGCTGAGCAATTGTAATGATGGGTAAACCATACATAAAATGAACCCAACAAAGACAGTCTGAACTGAAGCTTAATTTGCTGTTAATGTTGCACATAGGCACATTTTTTCTAATGGCAGTTCTATAACCTTTTTAAATAAGATGGATATGTTTATCTCAGGGTGTGAGCCTGTTCACTTCGCCCTCAATACAGCATATAACAGAAGTGTTTATAATTAGTTTATTCTTGTATCTCTCTTCAATGAAGTGGTGGACTAAAGGTCATCTATCCACAACTGGATGTTGAGAAATGCCTCCTAATTCCAAAGGACCAGAAACTCAGAGAAATGGTCAGCACAGTTTGGAAAGCACCACAGATCTACTTCTCTGGAGCACACAAGGTAAGAGATGCTTAGGGGCTGGCAAAGTAATCAAATAGTCCTTGTTGGCAGGTATGTACGTGTGTAGTGATGTAATTCCTTATTAAATAGTTGATATAATTCATATTTTATAACATTATACATAAATATCTATTGCTATATTGGCATGTCTTTGATACTAAAGCTGCAGATTTTTAATGTAATATGTGTGTCTGCTTATCATCCCCTTCTGTCTATCAAACAAAATTAAATTCCTTAGACAAAGGAGTCTGAATTATCTTTGTTGTAGGTTGATTTTTCTTCTTCTTTGTGCAGGTCATGTTTTGTGGCATGCATGACAGTGCCTTTTTCTAAACACTAGAGTGCAGTAATGGCTAAAACAAGCTCCTACTTTACCTCAACAGAACAATTGTCACAAGAAACATAAAAGTTATAAACATGAAATACAGTTTGAGTAATATTTTAAATATGAGGCTGCTCTCGTGTTTTGGGCTTCTATGCAGACTTGTAATATCTGCATTACCTGTACTGATTACTGACACACTGTTGTAATCTTTGTCACCAGAGGGTGGTGCTAGCACTTCATACTTGTAAATCCGTCAATGAACAACTGATGAACCAAAGTAATGTCCTATCCATAGTTTATACTGTTCAGAATGTCAGAAGTAGATACTACTGTCATTGAGTAACTGCTTTTGCCTGATAGATCCTTTAATCTCTGTTTCATACTAGTGAAGCTACAGTCATTACATCTCCACCTTTAATATGGTGGCATTGCAGTTATTACATTGAATTGCTGCAGACAGCAGCACACTCTGCTGTGTGTGCTTTCAAGTGCTAGGTTATGAATCAGTACTCTTTAGTAGTAACTCATGTTTAATAAGAAAAATACTTATAAAACTCAAACCTAAGACTAAAATAGATTACTAATTTGTAATTGTTTTTAAAGGATTTGGGTGGAATTGAAACGAAACACAGCAAGTTTGAGGGTTTTGTTACAATATTAGATTTGGATTAGACATTCATACCATGCTTGTGTTAAATATGATGAAAAAGATACACATTGCAATGTCAGAATGATATTTGCTGAAATAAAAACAGAGGAAATTATTTTGAGTAGACAATGACTTTGACATTACAGCCCCAAAATTGCTCGTATGCCATATTAACTGAAAAGAAAAACATGTTTGGAAAATGGGTCTCCGGTACATGAAGTCAGGCTTTAATGACATGATATGTTTGTCTGAACAAACATACTCTTGCTTTCATGCCTGATATTAAATTACCACAGAGATTCATTCAGATATCTAGTATTATTTTATTTATATGTGTTATAGGTTTCTTTCAGTGGATCATGTTCTTTTGTGGTTGAGCGACAAATTGAGAGAGACTCCCAATACACAGAACCTGAAGTTGACAATGAAATTGCTCCAAGCGCACACCAAATCCTATATCTGTAAATTGAAAACTTAAATTGAAAGCCACCTCGATTTAGGAGGTATTTTATGAATTCCAGAGCTAAGCAGTCTAGCTTGAACATGATCTATTGCCCTTCACTTGCCCAAACTCCATTTGATCTATGGTCGTATTATCTATAATGCTGTCTTACATGATTCTCTTTTATTGCCAGAATCAGTGTCAGACAGCAAAACAGATTACATGTTGGATTAAATCAATACAAACTTTATTTACTGGCCTTTGAAATGTAATTCTCCATTTCTCCTGACACTTAAGTAAGCACGCACTATTGAAGGATGATCAGTTTGTTGCCTGTGGTTCTGTGGTTGGTCTGCTGGTCCACCACGCTTTCTGTCACCGTGCCATGCTGCCAGAGATGCTGCTATTCTCTGCCACTCATCCCTTGTACCCAGTAGCAAGAATACAGAATAGTGGCCGCTCAGTTTCAAATCCACCCACTGTAACACCCACTTCATTACTGGGACGGCATGCATGCCTGCTGAGTAATTGGAATGGAGCGCAACGGGCAGTAGTCCCATAAGCCCGCCTCTAAATAGGTGTTCATAACCAAAAACAAAAGCAAAGGGCCACAGAAACTGCAGATTTCTGTGTTCAAACTTCAGTGTAGCAATTCGACACTAAAGCTTATGTGTTAGCAAAATCTGGCATGTGTGTTAGTGAAGCATTTTTGGAAATCCTAATTATACTCGTAAGCCTCAAAAGAAAATGGAACCCAAAGGGCTAATGGGACTAAACTATAACAGGACTGTGAGCAATGAGGCTCATAAAGCAAGTTCATGCAAAGTCGGAATGAGGATTGGAAATCAAACGGATCTGTCCATATTATTTCACGGGAGCATGTTTAGCTTGAAAGACGTGGACTGTCCTTCACACCGTTTTTATGAATGAAATAATGTCTGAACTCTACAAGGAACAACAGCAGAAATGATGACTGTTGTCTTCATTTCCTGTTGAAGTTTTTTAAATTCTGTACAATGATTGAACAATGTAAAGCTGAGTGTCCATTTTGCGTTTTTCTTCTCAGCACCACTTTTTCTTTTTTCAGTTGTTATCAACGGAGAGAGAGCGCCTGAGTACCCAGCGTCTTTCTTCAGAGAGCTCCCACTGTTTTGTGCTGCTGCTTCGAGCGCTTCTGGTTGAAAATCTTTGAACTTTTCAGAAAAGTTTTGCACTTCAGGATAAATTCAGTGTTTCAAGGAGAATACAATACATAAGTCTGATTATAATTTAGTTGCACTAAATGTTAAAATACAGTAAATTCTCTGAAACACTAGCAGAGCACCAAAAGATATCTTTCCTATTTTAAAATGAGACCTAACGCCTTTCTTGTCTTTATGATTAATGTATAAAGGTCAAATTCTTAAGATGAAAAACTTTGCCACATCTCTCAGTTAGCATCCGTTTTTGGAGACAATCGTAGGGATGAGGATCCAAAACTGTAGATAGACCAACAAGGTAAATGTCTTCAGTTAGAATTGTTACATCCACTCTCAGGGGGTCTCAGAGGTCAGTAAGTCAGCTCACCTTTGGATCGCAGAAACAAAACAATGCTTGGAACTTATCATTGTCAAATTTCACTTGATAAAAATCCTGATACCCCGACAGAAGACATTTTTGTACGTTCAAACTACGTTTCTGCTGGCATCTCAAAACGATGCATTAATTAAAATATAGACTGTTAGTGTCTCAGTTCAACATTAATATCTCCTGTAAGTGCCAAAATGCTTTTTTTTCACAGAAAGGAAAAGCTACATGAGTGTCTTATGTTGGTGGAAGCTCTTTGGAAAACCCCAAAACTTGGCTACAGGACAGAAAACCTGTCGAATGAAGCTTAGCCTGAAGAAAAGAATAAAAGAACAGTGGAAATTAAGACGATTCCAAAAATAACCAAAGAACTCTGAACTTGAAAGGATTAAAAACTGTGTATATATTTGGCTACATGGCAGCTCATCCAGGTGTGCTTTTGGCAAAACCAAAGAACGTTTGAGTGAGTTTCCACGTTCTTAAACCTTTGTGATTAATTAAGCTTTTAATGCAATTTGTGAACAGCCCGATTACAGTTCTTTTAGTTTGAACATTTTTCACTTTCAATTACATTTTCTCACTATTCACGAATAAGATAAAATCAACTTTATTGTCCCAGTGTGAAATTTGCATTGGACATCATAGTGTGTGCGGTATAAAATCACAGCTACCTCCATCCATCATAATCCAGTCCTTCATAAAGTCTGGATTTATCCTGGATGCATTTCCCTCGACATCAGTGCAACATTTAGCAAAAGTAAGACCTTCTTAATACAAAGTTATGTCTCTAGCCTTTTATTCAAATAACTAAATTATTAACCTATTTATTTTAGAGGGAAGAGAGTTGGGTCTCATGTGCGTCCATGAGAACATTCTTATGTTTGATTTATCAGCTCACTGAAATAAATGTGGGCAACATATTATTTTAAATAGACTTTATTTTGAGACCGGTATGCTCACCGTCCTCCATGTAGTCGGTGTAAACAACACAGGCCACAGGAGCTATCTTTACCTCATAGTTACCAAAAGTGGAGACTGTTTTGGAGTTTTTTTTTTTTTTTTTTTTAGTAAGGACCATAGCCATAGGGCACCTTCTTAGACACGGGGGATTTCAAAGCCTTGTTTTTGGGTAGACATTTCTTGCATCTGGTGGATGGAATGAGGGTTTAAACCATTACTGCGATTAGAGCTGCCTCACTATGATCTCTTGAGCTTGCTTACTGCTGCTAATAGCTGTTTCCTCTCTATTTCCCTCTATCTTTTTCTTTTTCGCTTTCTCTCTCTCTGTGAATGATTTTTATGCTTTGCTAAAACATGTGGGGGCGTTGAGAGAGGATTTAAATGCAACGATCCCCCTCCTCTTTTTTTGGTGAATCTCAGCGTTCTTTTCTGCAAGCCTCTGATGACGACAGGGCAGCTTTAAGCCTGGCAGTGCCCACGGCAGGCTGCCGTCTCAGCGCTGCCCACTCTCCTCTGTGTTGGCATGCCGGAGAAAGCGAGGGTGGGGTTCCTCTTTAACAGACCCTGTCATTCCTAGGAAAGCCTACATGTCCACCCATGCAGGATTCCTGATAGGTCTTCGTGTTGGGGATGTGCGAGTGCAAAGATGGGGATTTTATGTTCAGTCGGCGATGGTCTTCACTCAGCGAAGAGTCAAGGGTGTACGTTTAGATAAACAGATAAGGCCCTCCCTTGAGCCTTTAGATGACAGTGAGGGTCAAGTGAAGTGAAAAATGTTCTGTAATATCCATCTAATTGCATATTCAGTGTCATCAGGTGGGTGTTTTTGGCTCTGCTGGATTAAATAAGCGTGTTTGGCCGAGATTCAGGGAGTTTATTTCCTTAGCTAATGTTCCCCTTTGTCATTATAACACCCTGTTAAGCTGACCCGTGTCCCGCTCCATTCAGTCATTACCCATTACTACTCAGCATATATGATTCATGCAAGCCTCCTGAAGAGGAAAGAATTACAACCTAGGAAAACTGGATTGATTATGCATATTCAGTGGATTCAAGAGAGGCAATAAACCCCCTAAGCCACCTTTCCACACAGTAAAAGAATAATTGGCACCTTGTGAAGCATGGCTGTGGCATGTTGACCACCACAGGTGCAAGAAGAAGTACTCAAATGGATAAATGTGAGAATGTCTCTCATGCTTAAGTGAGATTTCACCTGACACATCTATATCTCATGACCAATATTTTTCTTATTTCTCTCACCTCCTTGTTTTCTTCTTCCCTCCACTCACCTTTGCATTGGTTTGTAAAATAGAGTCTATGTTATGTGTTTGAACCAGTTGTACCCTGTTGTTGCAGTATCCTTCACCTTACATTTGGTTGAAGAGCGTAGGCTGCAATCATTTTTATTCTGTGGCTGTGTGTAAAATATGATTTCAATTACCATGAAAATGTATTGTATTATCAATGGGAGGATAAGAACAGATTAAGGAAGCTCTGGGATGCTCTTTCAGATGACAATGGTCAGGTTTCTAAGCAAGCAGCGGTATTGGAGAAAGTGATAGATTTTCACCACTTGACAAAAGCTCAGAGGAAAGGAGGTGTTTCAACATGTAAAGCCGATTCAACAGACCCTGATATGAACATGGGAACATAATTAGTATCGATAGATAGGTCAACTTCCCTTTCAAAGCAAACCAACAAAGAAAACGCAAAAGTTAATGTCCACGCGTTAAAAAGGAGCTCAAATTTCCAACATGACAATTATGAAAATGAATGAATTAGATCCCAAATTTCAAAGAAGCTTCAGCGCAGAGGCAATAAGAAAGAAAGCCTTTAATAAAACTAGCGCTTGAACCTGTGCCTCCTGATTATTATTCAGTATTCACACAGACATTCTATCTTGTCGGTTCATATACATTGACGGCAAGATTGTTCAAACAGAGATTCATAATCTGCATGGGAAGTGCATCTGCTGCTGTGGATACTTAGACAAACATACAAGATTAAATTTCTATTTATATGAGCCACAGACACCTAACATTTACTGGGGAATCGTTGTAAGCTCTGGAGAAGACTCGGTCGCACTTTGGTGCAGTAAGAAACTCGTACAATTTATTAATGTGATCTGTCCAGCAGGGAGATGTCTGCAGCCTCACAAGCTCAAACATATCACTTTTAAGAAATATTGAGCTCTGTGTGAAGTTTTTTTTTCTTCTTGCCTTGAACAATGTAAGAAGTTCAATGTTTTTTTTTTCTCGTTTTTTTTTAAGCTTCTTCCTCTTATGAGAAAGATCAGGACAGAAATCAACATTAATTTTCTTATAGATTCTATAATTTATCTTCAATAAAAACATTTACTATAGATCTCCTTCATGACTTTACGGACAGGATTACTGTGGTGCTTATGTTTAAAACTGAGGTAATTTACTTTTTTTTTCATTGACAGCCTCTTTTCTCAGAGCTAAGTAATCTCAAAGTTAAAAGTGATGATTTGAAGTTTACTTAAGACCCAGATGCTTGGCTTAGTGGCATTTTGCCCAAAATGTTTTGTGCTTCACATTTGTGGTCCGGCGCAGGGTTTAGTTACAGTTGTGTCCCAATCCTCTGATTCACCTTCTTTAGGAACAGCTTCAGGGCTGCTCACAATGCTTAACTCTCCATAATGCCATCCCCTTCATCTCCCCAGTGGTCTTATTGTCTTAACTCTGGATGGGAAAAAAACAGGTTAATACACGTTTGGCAGAGTGAAAGTAAAGTATCTTTTTAAGATGCACACTATTCAAGTTTGTCTTTGGAGAATGCATTTCATCAGATGCCTGTTTCTCCCAACTTGTTTAGTTACCTCGTGGGTCTGTTTTTACAGTTTTTTAAAGATATATTACCAGAGTTTCATTTTGCTTTTGACATTAAAAGCTTGTCGCTCGCTAATGGTAGCAGCAATCAGGTCCATTGATGCTTGATTGATCCGAGAACAGGGGATAATACAACTGCCTTCCTTGTCATTTTCCTGATCCTGTAGTTTGGAAGCAGAGAAAATCAGAGAAAATGTTATGCAAATGATTTGTTAATCCCTTTACATTATTTGTTCCATTTCTCCCTTTCGCTTTCACACTCAATTTCTAGCACAGCAAGCTGACAGGCGGACACCCTCAGATTGCTAATTCTTAAGAGAAAAAAAAATGTCAGCCATCCATTTTGTATTTAGAATATACATCTACTATTAATTAATTTGTTTTGTATGATTTACCTGAAAAGTGCACAAAGAGATCCTGAAAACCCTTCAAGTACTTCACTTTAGAGACCTTCAACTTTAACTTCATTCTCTTCTTCTTTGTGCTTGAGTCTTTAGTATAAGCCGAGAGAGCAGTGGCACATGAAACTGTGACCAGTGTTTTTTTTTGATAGTTTTGTTGTCCCAAAGGTTGGTGTTAAAAATAATAAGAAAGAGGTGGGATGGTCTTAGATTCAAGAAGCTTAAAATGCAAAATCTCAAATAAGCCCAATTTGGTGGGCTTGTGTTGATCGTCTCAACTGACTCACACACCGCCCCTCCCCAAATAAAAACACTACAGATTTACGTGGCTTTTCAAAAAATGTATCTAGACATTTATCCAGCTTAATCTTCTTAACATATTAAAGTGATTTGCTTTACCCTGAAGTGGCTGAAGCTGCGAGCTCACCGCCCTTCATGGCACTAAGACCTGAGATGCATTGTGGACATCTTTCACTCTTGAATAAGAGAAAGGTGGGCAGAAGTCGACCTTCTTCTCAGCAGTGGAGCTGTGGCTGTCCCCGCTGTGCGTCCATTTTATTTTTTTTGTTCTGTTATTAGTCCAACTGTTGCACTCAGTCAGTGTTCTTAGGCACATGGCTCTGCCAGAACTGCCCACACTGTGGTGTGGAGGTTTGGAGCTCTCAGCTTTTGAGCTGAACTGAAAGAGCTCTCTCGCAGAGTAGGTGTTGGCAGGATGCTTTGTTTCTTTCTGTGAATGTCATGAGAGGTATGGATAATGAGAAAACTGAAGCTCAGCGATGGCATGATTTATCTGCATGCCAACTTTATGCCTGACTGCAGAGCTGGGCATTTTCAGAAAGATGATGTGCTTAACCTTTTCTTCAGACGGGACACAAATCTGAGAAGCAGAAGTGACGGTTACAATGTGTTTTTCCTTAAACACCACTTCACTGGCTGGGCAGCTAAAAGGTCTCGTTCAAACTCAAGCACTGCTAATGTCTTTATTTGGCATAATGCTCTATGGATGTGCTTCAGGGCATTAGTTTTGCCAGATCTCATCAGTAGAACTGTAGTGTAAACTTTGAGACATTCATTGTAGCTGAAGCCTGAGTACATTTATTGTCTTCATGGTATTTAGCTTAATGTCTGTATTTCTGAAACCTCACATGATGAGGTCAGAGTGTCGATGGGCTAAAGTATAATTCATTTTATCTGGAATATATAAAGGCATTTTTAGACTGGCGACTTATCCAGGGTGTACCCTGCCTTCGCCCAATGACAGCTGGGATCGGCTCCAGCGCCCCGCGACCCTAAAGAGGATAAGCGGTTCAGATAATGGATGGATGGATGGATTTTTAAAATGATCTTAAAACTTACTCTGTAAATTAGTTTTCATTAGTTTTATTTCATGGATAAATCTGTTTGGTTTAAATTTAGATTTTTGGGGAACTGTTAACCAAATTAAAACAGCAATTGTTCTGTAAAGCCAAATAATATTTTTTATCTTCAATGTACAATGTGCATTGTATTCAGCAGCTTACTCACCACCTACTGCAGCTGTTCATAGCAGGTTTTCTCACTTGTTCACAATGTTTTGCTCGATACTAAGATATTAGTCCACTGTGGCTATACTTAGTGGCTTTAAAAAGCTGCAGGGTCATACCAGAAGAAGAAAAAATATATATTTCAATAATAAATTAATTTCTTGATTAATCGATTCATTGTTTGGTCTACAAAATAATAGTATCAATCCAGCAAATCCTCACAATTGAGACATTTGAATGTTTTGTGTTCAAATTACTTAAAACTATACTTTGTGATTTAATCAATCAACGTATCGTATCAGCTCTAATTTGTTGCACTCATTTGTCAATTATGTTTTTCATTTTATTCATTTATCATCCATCTGAGGCTGTTTTGGAAATACATGTCGAAAGAATATAATGCTGGTGTCATTTGACTAAATAATGGTAGATGTTTTATAAAGAAATAATCAAACAGATTTACTAAACGAAACATAACACATACTTATAATGAAAACAATAGTTATTTAAATGTTTTTCCACTAGGCATAGAAGATAGTTTTAGTCCCTCACTTGTGCATCACTGAATCTAAGACTAATCTTACTCTGCATAGCTAAGTTTGCATAACATACAAATCTAGTCTGCAGGAAATGTGTTTGCTGCAAACTAGACAATAACAACCTGCAAGAGTTTGGCTGCACACAGTGAAGACTTACTCTTGCAGTAAACATTCATATCCGTCCTCTATGTGCTACACCATAATGATGTAAAGGTGCAAGATATGATGGTAGCCTTTTGATTGCCCCTCAACGGCTCTCAACACGGCGGAGGGTGAGCCGGTGGCTCACAGCTAACAGCGCTAACAGTGCAAACTAGGGTGAAAGTGCTATGCGAGCTAACAGTGTTTACCTGCTAGGCTTCTGCGACGACGCGGCCGGTTGGGACGGCGTTAACAGCTGTAACCGCTGTATGAGGAGCGGCCGGGAGCTAACCAGTGGGTGTCAACAAAGCAAGGAGAAAGCTTTGATACATCACACACAGAGAGGGAGAGCGTTCTGGTCAGGTTGACATTATCCACTATATCTTTACAAAGTAAATAGTTGTTTGCTGCTATATTGTTGTTCCGAATTTAAATAAATGAGTAAATATATCTACTTATTAGCATACGTCATGAATGAAATTCAGTGTTTTGGTCTATCCCTTTTCAAACCGACAGGTACTTGACCTCTTGTACTCGGACTGAATTTCTGACAGGTGTTAAAATCATACACTGAATATTGTTGAACGCATCACAGCTCCACACAGACAAGCACTTCAAACAAACTATGAGTGGTTGTTTCTTTTCATATCGCAGAGAATAGGAGAAATTGATTGGAACTGGGAGGCTTAGGACAGGATTTTACTCAACCATAATATTTTTTCTTTAACAACTGCAGCTTAAATTTAGATTTTTTTTCTGGCTTTGTTTTTTATTTCTTTGTCCAAATCCTATCGAGTGGTGCTTCAGGTTTTTCCTTGAGTAAAAAGTTGATATTGTTGTGGGGAGGGAGAAAGGACTTTTTTTCATGCGTGCAGGAATGTAGATTTCTTCCCCCCGTGAAATCCTAATTGTGCCTTGGAGGGCTGGTAGGGTATCTCTGCTCGGCTCAGCTCTACAGGATTTGTGTCTGTGTATGTTAGAGTATGTCTCTTAGCTTGAATGCGGATATAACCCTTTCATTGCACAAGCTGCTGATTTTTAAAATTTGCCGATAGGCTGATCCTGTGCATCCGTAGCTTTTTGTAGAAAACATTGAAAGTTTTTGTTTCGAAAGCTTCCATATTTCATTTTCTTTCCCTGAAATATTTTATATTTGTTAAGAATTAATGCAGATAACAAGTTGACCTCTTTCTGTGGATCGACTTTTTATGAAAATGAAGCTCCTGAGAGCAGGTCTTGTCAATAGTGTATGGTCAGATTAAGAATATATCATGGGTCAAACAAACTACTTTTGTCCCGTGTGCTTCTTTAATTATTGCTGTGGATTTATCTATGCAAATCCAGGATAAGATCCTATCTGCCTGCAGCGACATATCCCCCTGGATTTGGTCTATGTGAGTTAGGCAGGTTATGGTTGACAGTCAAAAAGGAATTGCAACAACATATATGCGGAGATTATTGCTGTAGTCATTAATTGTTGCTTGAAAAGGGATTAGGATTACCAGTCCTATGGAGCACTCTAACACCTGTCCTTCCCCATATCTAACAATGTGACTTAATTTTTCCTTATTTCAGTATCAGTTCAAGTTGGCAAAATAAAAAAGGCTGATTTATTCAAATGAATCATCAACGCTGGAAATGATTCAATATGTGCCACATTCAGATGGGTGATATATTATTCCCTTGGGGAGAGGCAAAGATGGAGCCGTGGAGCTGTTTTATTTGTGCTGTCTTTATCAGTGTGTCAGGCAGAGAGGCTGAGCTTGTTCTCTATGAATGGACGAGCCCTTGAACCATAAACCTGTACCTCCTCTGATAACAGTTTTTGCATTGTGATATAAGTGCCATTCTCTGTGATGTCCTCTCTGACAGCGCTAAATATATCGACATACACAAAATGATCTGTCAGACGAATTATTTTATTCCAACCAGTTCTCCAAAACTAAGGATTTTCTGTGCTGCGTGCACAGTGTGTGCTTTTGAGGACATATTGTGGATTTTGTTAAGGATTCAAATCAAAGCTCAGTATTGTGGTTGCATTTCTCCAAGCTTTGCTATTCATGCTCTTCATGTTTTGCCTGTAGGTGAACATCTTAACTGCTCTTTTTTGTCCTCCATACCTTGTAATGCTATTTCTGCTGCCGGGACCTCAGACTGCTCTGACGTCTCAGTTTGCCACATCTTCTAAGGTGATAAGAGTGCTCCCTGAATTACTCAGTGCCCGTGTGATGACATGGCCCTGATTGTCAGACGGGTGGGCTGGTGACACTGGAACACAGACGGTGCTTGTCTGTTTGAAATATTCTGTTTCAAGCTTCCAAGCCCTGGGCAGTCCTCTCTCCCAGTCTCCCAACACCCAGCTTCGCCCACTGAAACAAGACTCTTCCATACTGGAAAATCTGGCCCTGTCAACTGGCAGTCTTGACTAGGTTCAGCCCACACGCCAAGCACCCCCCACCACAAAATCCACCCCTTAATAAGCACTAGAGTTTGCCACCCCATGTAGATGCCTTTTGGTCGCCATCCATGAATGGCGTCAATAGCATCTTCCTACACAACAGTGACTGAACGGAGGGCACAAGAAAATGTGGGAATAATTTACACTTTCTCACTGTACTACCATCAGAAACCATAATTAATCATGATAGAAAAAATGTGGAAGCCATCTTGGCTGGTGAGACACACAGTGCCTGTGAACAGGCCTGACACCTTTAACAGCTCTGATGGCCAGATAGGAATGAGTGTCAGAGTGCTTACAACTAGCTCCCATCATGGCAGCATGTATCCCGTCGTCTTCAGAATTGTGTTTGCTGCATGATGGTTCTTCATGAAGAGCCTTTCTATATTATAGTATATTATAGGCAGTCATTAAAACTGTGCCAGTAAGTTTAAAAGTAGATTCAACAATAGCAATTATTATCCTATTATAATAAATATGTCTTTCACTCTTATCACTCCAAGTAAAAAAATAATAATAATAATTAAATGGCTGCCAAAATAACACATAAAGACCCAAAAAAACAGTTAATTTGCAGAGCACATGTTAAATGTGAGCTTTAGGTGTGTACGGCTTTGACAATTCATGTCAACTTGCTGTTTTCAGTTTCAGTCCTCCAACCAAAACATCCACTAATCCCAATAGAACATTATTATTTTCCTCTCTTTAACTCCAAAATTCCCCTTAGTACTCTAAAATCAAAATAGTTGATTTAGATTCCCAAATGCTGGTGAAGTAATTAGAATGTGCTCACCATTAACTTTTATAGGCTGCACTTGGTGGTAAAATAGCAGATCCATGACTCTCAGTCTTTGACATGCTTGACAGACTAATTATGGATATGAGTCCAGTGCTGCAATTTGCCCTGTTTGACTGTGTTGTGTTGTGAGCAGCCAAACTACATGACAAAAATATGTCCCTGTTGCCTCATTTAGCCTGGCTGCATGATACTTCAGAGCACCTGTTTAGTGGTAGTTACTGTGTTGGAGCATGTGCATTTGCAGAAATGCTTTCATGGCAGTGAGTAGGTGTATGTGTGTAAAGCCACCACTAGAAAGTGTTGAAAGCCTCAGCTAGCAAGATCGCATCCAGGGTGACTAATAAGCTTAACATGAGCACGGCTGTGTTCGCAAGCATGGTGCGGTGAAAGAGGTCTTCAATGTTGAGAGAAATGCAGAAATGCTTCCCTAGGCTGCTACTAATTCCTTCACCCCCCTCAAGCTCCAATCAGACTGTGAACCATCTTACTGTTAGCTATGGCTCCATAGCAGCTCCAAACTGCACCACGAAAGAACAAGGCTTTGCAAACACTGTGTTGCAAACAACACAGTGTTGCAAAACAACTGTGTTCAGGGCCGACTGCATTCAAACACGTTTTTCAGTGTATTTGTGGTTCTATCGGCCAAAATGACTGTTCCAAGGATTTGCAGGTGGCACACAGATATTGACTGTGCAGAAATTATGGGGTCTGAAAAAATATGGCCTTAGCATTATGTGTTAATTTGATACACTATTCAGCATTGTAATCCATGCTTTTATATTCAAACTGGAAAGTGTTTAAGTGATTATGTAATTATGTAAACTTGTGTTTCATATACCGCTGTGATTACCCTTTCACCGCTGCGGCCTCGCGTCACAGATCACTCTTGTGTTTGTCTACCTAGCGGGGAACTAGTAGCTGTGTTGTCTTTGGGCCTAGAATATGCGTCTGTATCCACATGTGACTTTCCTTTGACCAAGAGGCTCCTCGAAGTGTGGATTTATAAGCCACTTCACACTCCACTCCTGTGTGGGTGGGAGGCTGAGTTAAAAATAGGCAGGTTTGGAGGTAGTGAGCAGCCCGCACTGTGTGAGGCGCTTAAGAACACACTGAAGAGTATCGGCATTCTCTTTGCATATCATTTATATGTGTCAATAATCTATCGGAGTGTTAAACCAGTAACTGTAGTTGTTACTGGCTCTTGTGAAATATCCCAAATAATCTTATATAATGGTCTCAGAAGCATCAATAGCACTCACGTTGCATCCAAGTGACAAGAAGCGCTCACATTATGTGTTGTGGAGTTTTATAAAACATGGTGCAGCGCTCTCTGTTGATACACCAAAGACCTTAAGTGGCTTCACTTAAAAAATCACCATCTTTAGCTTGTATGTGCATGTTTGTGTGTCAATGTACAGTACACTACAGTAGTAGTGTCCAAGTGTCTACATTTATTTCATATACCATCTTAAAGCCCTTTAGTATTGAGCTTTTCATGAAGTCGGGGGAGAGTCCGATTTTTGTGTGTGTCAAAATCCAACTAGAGGCGGCTGAGATATCCTGACTTTTAGTCCCTAGTCAACTCTGTCTTCTATAAATTCCACTGATACACTACTAACTTGTTTTGCCAAATATATTTTGAGAAAAATGTAATTGCTGCCCGGATAATGTTCAGTGTTGTCATTTTTACCAAAAAAGCAAGTGCTACATTTTAGTACCACACGAACACGTCCAGGACGTGGTTGACACAAGTTAGCTCAGTGAAAGTTTCAGGTATATGTTTAGGAAGTAACAAACCATTAGATATTTTAAATATTCAACCAAGATCTTGAAATTTCCCTGATTCTAACCAAGTGCTTTGCGTACCTAAACATAACCGCACCCCGATTTCATGACCACCAGGAGCATCGGAGAGCGATGCTTTTACGAGTGGATCTCTGTTTTGTTTGCATCGTGCACGCCCACACAGACGCTACCTGCCATTGGTTTCACGCTAGTCCGATGATTGACAGTTTCTGGTGATAGTGGTACAATAGCAAAGGCACTTTTGAAGAAGTGTTACCAAGGAAGTATGGATGTCAACAGTGCACAATCTGAAATATTAAAACATTGGCTTCGCAAATGTTTTAAGAAGAAGGAAGGCATTCAAACTGTTGGTTGGACCTTCATGATGCGGTGAAGGAAGTGTTTTGGTGAGACACATTGTGTCTTTCCTTTTGCTGTAAAAAGCCACGTCCTTAAACTCAACACCCCATTTTTTCAAAAAGAAGCTTAAGCCAAGATTACTCAAGTGATGTAACTTAAGTAATTTATGCTGTTTCTACTTTCATTTTTATGTTATCTCTTGTTTCACACGCTGAGTAGTATCCCCAATAAGCTAATTTTCACATTTAAAAGTGGTGGAGTATCATCTCCTATCATGTTTTGTTCATTGAGAACTGCAGGTATAAAAAGCCTTCCTGCTGTCTACATTTTTAAACCTGCAGATCATTCAACAGTTGTAGGAATCTAAGCTGACATTTGTATTCATGTCTTTGGAGTCATAACAAGACCTGTTTCTACAATATTTGGGGAATTTTTGTTTGACAAAATTCCTCAAATTTTTCTTCACCCAGTTGTTCTGTGGCAGATTACCAATCAGCCCTGTATGATTCCCCATGAAGAAGGTGTCGTAATGCTGCTTGCAGTGAGGAACAATGAGGTTTCAAAGCTTCTGCAGATGAGAGGTGGGGGGGTGACTGTTATTAATGGCCAACAAGGGCCTCCTCACCTGTAAGGATGGTGACCTCTAGGTGAGTGCCACAGCCCCCCTTCTATCTCCATCTCATTTTTGGGTCCACGGCCTTCCACTCTCTGGTCAGGATTCAATTACTGCTGACTGGCTGACCTTTGACCTCCCCTCCAACAGGATGCACCTCCTCTTCTTACCCGGACAGTGGGACCACTGTTACGCTTCACATTACTTGCTCCTCTGCCCCTCTCTCTCCTATCTGCCTCCAAAATGATACCTTATTAGTTTTTTCTAATGTTTTTTTCTTTTTTTTTCTAATCTCTAAGTTTTTTCTAAGGTCCACACATCTTTTCTGTATGTATACACTAGATTATATATTGACTTTCATTTTGAATCTTTTAAAAAAATATTTTTTTTGTTCTTTTGATTTATCATTTGAAAAATGTACTTGTACAGTTGTGTTTTAGAGTTTCTATTTTTCTGTATTACGGATCGATCTTTCAACCTTGTTCTAAGCTGCAGTCGATGGTTGTTAAGCCACCGCCGTGTCTTAATCACAACACAGATACCTGTTAATTACCAAGCAAGTTCAAGTATTTTTGCTACTTAAACAG
This sequence comes from Cottus gobio, assembly GCA_023566465.1. Lineage (NCBI taxonomy): Eukaryota > Metazoa > Chordata > Actinopteri > Perciformes > Cottidae > Cottus > Cottus gobio. The sequence continues at coordinate 13,963,401 of CM042218.1, read as the reverse complement.
GGATTTAAGATCGATGCGTTGCTTTGCCCCGGGTCGAGCGTTGAGCACAGTTGACCATTTAATGAAACGTTGTGGGTTCTTTGCGCAGACAGGCTGAAGAGATGAAGAACAGGGAGGATAAAGCAATGGGTATATTAATAGGCAGCTGTACGGATGACACTGTTTGGTATTGGGTCAGGGATAAAGTATGAACTTGTAAACTCACAGAGGGTTCCTCTCCTCCCTCCCTCCCCCTCGCTAACTCACTCTCGCCCTTCGTGGTGTCATCAGTTAGCAGAGCTGAGCTCGATAGCCCAGGCAGCTCTACGAGAGCAGCGATTAGACATCTCTCTGATTCTCATCCCCAGCAGAGTTCACTCAAAGGTAAGCCAGTAGTGTACATCCTCAGAGACACTGGTATTCCTCTGCCTTTGTTCTTTGCTGTCTTCTGTTTTGCAAATAGTGTATCTACTCGATGCTATTGGCATGTTGTGGGAGTTTCATGTCATCTCTTGATATAAAAAGTTTTAATTTTTTATTTTTCAAACTGCACCTGCATTTCTATCATATATCATCTCGAAGAGGTTTTGATTGACTCCCCCATCAACCCTAATCCTACCCCCTCACCCCTTTTTACCACTGACCAGTAGACATGACAGAGACACCCAGTCAGCTGCAGGGTTTATTCCAGCCGCCTGGCGTCTGAGGCATGGTCCCATTGGGCCGTTTTGCTGTGATCACAGCAGGCTGTGGGAGGTTAATCCCAAGAGAATGCAGGCTCAATCTCCCCCCACCTCCAGCCTCCACCCAGGTGCCTCCTGTATAATGGGCATGGAGCTCGGTAGCCGACACCTACCAGGATTTCCTTTAAATACCATTACAGAGCGCAACAGAGTGGGCAACTGACCTCTCGTCTCTTTTACAATCATGTAAATCAACTAGATTATAAAACATTAAACACAGGAACGTTAAAATAATTCCTCACTTTACTGTGTCATCCAAAATATAGAAAAATAAATCAGCAAGAGATTTGATTAGCTGTAATGTTGAGGCAAAACAAAATTTCAAATGATCATCAAGGCTCAAATGTTACATTTCCTCATTTGTATTAGTAGTTAATTAATACATATTATTTTTAAACGTGTTCCTTCCTGTATCCAGCCATGGGAATTAGCCACGTTAAAACATGTTTTGATATACATTTAGTTTGTTCGAGCCACAATAAATTATTTCAGATGGCACAATATGCATCTGTTTTTCCCTGGAGTCTTTCACACATATCTGTGCGTAATTAATGTGGATTTTGACAGATGGAGAAAAAAGTGTTCTTGTAAGAGGGAAGGGTACATGCCACAATGTGTGAAGTGCAAGCATGGAGGGAGCTTCTTGTATTATTTATTGCCCGTGCCAGCTGGACCAGCCAGATTCTTACAGGTAGAAATTTAAGCACACATTATGTGTAGACATCATTGAAATTCAGTGGCCACCATGTGTCTGTTGTTACAGTTAGAAATGAATGCAAAATGCTCTTAATGTTGTTCTAAATTTGGCTTTAGGAAAAATAAGCCCGTCCAATACAGTACATTTCCATTGTGGTAGTTGATTTTCCGTATACGACATATAAAATATTTCCACACCGTCCATGGTAACTTTCGTGAAATATCCAATATAGTGCCATTTCTTTCAATGATAATTGTGACTGGAGGTAATTTTTAATTTAATTGCCTGTGTGTGTGTGTGTGTGTGTGTGTGTGTGTGTGTGTGTGTGTGTGTGTGTGTGTGTGTGTGTGGTGTGTGTGTGCGTGCTGTTATTTGAAACCATGCTATTTCTGAATGCATCAGGGTCTGACTTAAATATTAGTGTAACTACATTATCACAGTGTTTTTGCCTGGTAGCAAACATGCACAAATGAGGATTACAACTCTTGAGAAGGCAACAGGTCATGGTTGGTAAGCTGCCCGGGGGGGTCACTGATATAGAGTCATTTTTGACAGGCTGTGGAGGAGGCTCTATTGTTCCTGGTGTGTCTGGATGTTACCTGCAGGCACTATCGCTGAGACTACAGTATTATCCTATTATTAGGCTTAGTTGTTTACGCTTATTACTGCTTGTCAGGTAGGCAGAGAATCCTTCTGAAAATGAGCATCTGCAGAAAAAAACATGACTACTTCTTTATCTCATTCAAGTACATCGGCTTACGATAATTTTCAGAGGCCTTTAAGAATGTCTTGATAGGACACAACAAACAGAAATGTAAGGTTTGTGTTTACATGCGAGCATTTGATTCTATGAAATGTTTCACTGCACCACAGACAATGTTGTTTGGCAGTCAGTGTAAGAATGTAAGAAACGCTGCATCTGTTTTATACGTATTAAAGCTGATATCATTATGGTCTTGCTTAAGATGAAAGTACATACACAGTAAGAGGACATCATGGATTGAAGCAGCCTCGATTAATGTCTCTGTTTGTAGAGGAAGTGAACAAAATAAAAAAAGCCCATCATATGGTCTGGCAGATTTTGGGCACAGGACCAGGGATGACAAATGTGCTCTTGCAATAATTCAATCTGCTCTCATAATTCTCTAACTTTTAGGGACAGACAGAATGAAAAATGTCCGGCGTTTGTTTTGCCGCCAAGTCTACGTCCAATAACTGTGATCAAGTGTTAGTTAAGATGCTTTTTCTCTCACTTTATCTATTGACAGATTGAGGGTTACAAAGATACTGGGTAAGTGGCAGAAAGTTACTGTGAATATGTTAACGAGAGGATTTGGTACCAGATCCAAAATGTTGTCATTTTATTGATGTCACAGTAATGATATTAAGTTTAAGGAACAACAGAGCTGTACTTTTGCTATCAAAGTGGACTGCAGTAAGTGATTAGCATGGCTACAGAACATATTCTCATGTAAATTGCTGCCTTTGTAGAACAGTTTTAATTCATGCTTTTCCCAACAATACTGTCATGTGAAATATAATTTTTTCTAATGAATATTTTAGCCTTGACAGCTGAAGTAAAACTGTGTTAAGATTATGTGTCAACCCAACAAAAGGCAAACCCAAACTTCTGATATGAACTGTGTTTTTTCATCTTTGTGTACGCAGTCAAAAAGTCAAGTTACATCAACTTTTTATGAGTAAAATTATAAAAATAATTAAATTCACTCTTTTTAGGTACAGTAAGTAAAGTAAGAAAGTAAAATGAAAAATCTGTTTAGAAGTAGTTTAAGTGTTGTTAGCAGCAGAGATGCTGTCGAGCCGTGGGCAATGTGAAGCACAAGCGGCACATGGCTGCATTTAGAAAGCGAAAGGGATCAGGTACCGCCGTTACTAGAACTGCCTCTGGGCCAATCTCAATATGTGTGGTACTGTAGTAAAGCACGTTATGTATTAAAAATAGTAATATATGAATCCCCTTTTTCTTTGCAGAATAAGATGTATGCTCTAGTGATGGTTGATCCTGATTCTCCGAGCAGCGCCAAGCCAACATCTGCTTACTGGAGGCACTGGTTGGTCGTGGACATACAGGTAGAGTAAGTCTAAATAACCTCTGCTCTTACTTTAAAAAAAGCGTCCTGTGTTTTAGTGATGGGGACACGGACAGCGTTTGTTATTGGATTAGGAGCTCATATGGTACCAATTTATGAAGGAGCGTTTGGATTTTTTTTTTCTTGAAAATTGTGCATTTTCATAATCTCGGGGTCTCACTTGGCATGTCTTGTGTTTACATCTGCACTGGGGCCGATCGCAAGGCTGAAAAATTATGAATGGTTCTAAAGCCTAACTTGGTGGAAAAGGGATGCCAAGTTCAAAAAATGTTAATTTTTCATATCATGTATCTTGTGCAATAAATGCCTGTGACAAAAGTGTGGGAGTAAGTCTTTCTAAATGGCTGTGAAAGTTTGCAAGGCCCTGTCAGCAGCAATTTCCCTCTGCTGCAGAGAGCCTGGGACGTGTCAATGCAGGCGTGTGAGACTGAGATTGAGGAGAGCAGCATGCGAGGCGCACACTCTTTCTCCCATAGAGCTCCAGTCCCTCAGCTCCCCCTCCAGTGGAGAGATCTTGGCAGAGTGTCCTCCCTTCATCTGTTCCCCCAGGCAGAGCAGCTCCCCCAATGATCCACACTTCTCCATATTTTACACCCCCGAAATGGGCACCGCTCCGATCCCCTTATTTCTCTTCATATTTCACTCCTTTTTATCCATTCGTTTGTGTGTTTTCACATTCTTGCATTCTAACGCCAAATGCGTGTTGAGTTGTTGATTGCCTCAAATATTGGAGGTTTGCAGACATTTTATAATCCCGCGGGAAGCGGGAGATCAACCCAGTAGATTAAGACTAGTGGTCTGAAAAACAACCACACAAAGACGCTTCGGCGATGTACACTAAAGTACACTAAAGTAAATACCACTTTGATTCGAAGATCCAAATGTGATGTATCTGGGATATATGTTTTAGTAAACCTTTCAACGGGTATTCAGAATTTTGTGATTCAGCTCATCGATGCTTCGCTTTAGAGATGATTTATGCAACCGCATTTCTGTATGTTTACCTCATATCACTCGCATACGTAAACAATATACAAAAAAAAATCCACTTTCTAAAATTGCATTAGGCGTCACCTTTGCTTCTTATTTTTAAGCCAATAAAGTCTGTCTGGCCATGAGACCAGCTGTGAATAAACAAATGTCTTTCAAGTGCTCAGACGGGCCACATTCTCTCTAGCAATTCAATTTCCTGTCACTCGTGTGGGTGTTGACCTGCGTTGTCCATGTAGGGATTGGCCACTGTGATGGGATGTTTTTCTGATTGTGACTGGTGGTTGGTCAGAAGGGTTAATGAGCCTTTTGAGTGATGCCAACCTGTAGTGGGAGGTGTTTAATTGACCAGGGTGACTAGGTCACATCACACAACCTCAGTTTTGTTTTTTCAAGTGTCGATGTGAATGTGATGGATTTTGTTTCAGGGCAGTTGTGATTTTGACAGCAATGTAGTTGAATTTCATGAATTTGTGTGTGTGTGTGTGTGTGTGTGTGTGTGTGTGTGTGTGTGTGTGTGTGTGTGTGTGTGTGTGTGTGTGTGTGTGTGTGTGTATTATAGAGAGAGAGAAATGGATCAGTACTTTTGATCCTCACTCGTCAAATAGCACGAGCTGCACCAGCCATATTCTTGTATATATATATATATATATATATGCATATATATGCATTAGTCCAAGGTCATGCAGACTTGTAGATGTCTCAATAATTAGGGTGCTTTTTTATTATCCGTAGCCACAGCTAAGAAGGAAAAAGATTTCCTTAATTCGACTGAGAGTGAATCAAGGTCAGGCTGGACTGAGCAGCACGGCTAGATTTGCACTGATTCTTCAGCCGAGGTCTCATTAGAGCGCCGATTGCAACAGAACAAGGACGCACTGGGCTACCTTGTTTATTATAGACTCATGGTTCACCTTGCTTTGAGCTGAATTATTTCGCTAGCTCTTCACTGATCACAACATGCGCTGAGGATCTCCTCCCAATGAGTCAGCCATGCCAAAGCCCTCTTTAACCAAAGAGAGAGGTTTGAGAGCCTGATATTTGTTGCCACTCATCGTACAGTGCCACATACTTGTAGTATTCATCCTTAACTAGTGTGGAGTCTTATGTGAAGCCCAATTTAGCATTAGCTACAGAAACAGGCAGGTGTATTGGTCTTCCTGAAGAGAAAAGGCTTGAATTGTTACAATTGTAACACTTGTTTTTATGTATTGATGATATATGAAAACATAAATTGTGTTTCAGACAGATAACATGTGTATGTTATATGCGCACATTTAAGGATGTTCAGATACCTTTTTTTTGCAGACCAATTACAAGTACTTACATCAGAGTACTTAATAATACCATTACAGTTCTTTCAATGACTTTGAAAACAAAATGTATTTTCGTCACAAGTTCCTCACTTTTTGACTTTTTAACGGACATTTTCACATTCAACATTGTGTTTTCCTGACACAAACAGAGCATAGTTCACCACAGCCTGAGCTGTTGAAATGAATGGGGCAAGGCCTCCAACGCTGTATTCAGTTCTCTTTTTACCTTCTTCATCTTCATCATCAGCTGATGGCTAATAAGTACAACAGCAAACCTTAGCTTGAGTGTCCTCGTGGATCTTGAGGAGTTGTAGCATTTATTCACAATTAAACAAACACACACTGCAGTGCTACACTCACATCAATAAGATAACTGATAACTTCATACTCATGATATGATTATGTCACGCCGGGCTTTTCGATACACTGGCGGACGCGCTGACAGACAACGCTCGGCAGACACAGTCTTCAGGCTTTCTGAACAGAGGATTCCTTGCAAGTCATTTTAGACTTAAATAATTGACATAGATGCAACCTATTAAGTTATGTTATTTACTGTATGTGGGCACAGGAAACGGATACAGCTACTCCTGTAAGAGTGGACATAAAGAACATTTTGATCTATTCATGGCCAGCTGTATATATTTAACGAGAAACTTTAACTGGATATGGCTTTTTTGCTTTTTTGCTGTAAACTGTGTGGCTAGGTTTCTCGTCTTTGCACCAGCTGTCCACTTTCTTTTAGAACTCACATTATTAGATGCTCTATGTGCATTTTCATCGTAAGTGCCTGCATTTTTACTGACTCCTTAAGCAACAGAAACATTCATTTAGTATATTCTGTTTTTTTTTTTTTTTTTTTTATCAATTATGGACAATTACCAAAATAACCATCAACAGATTGTTGTCTAGCTCTCAAAGTCGAATTCCAGATTGTGAGCCTCTCCCTCCCTCACTATGCTCTCCCAGAGTCTAAACCAATGCAGATGTTCTGGTACGGTCTCCCAGCGATAATTACTGTAACAAGCAAATCATTAGTATCTGAATAGAAGCAGCGTATATAAATACAGTGGGTCTTACTTTTACTTGTTAATACTTATTTGCTCATTATAATGTTGGTGGTTTGTAAGTCGACATGATGCAATAGGAACTTACAAAGGAGTACCCGGGCTAAAGCTCTTTCCTGCTCTGAGAAATGCCACGGTGTTCACAATCTCTATAAAATCCCCTTTTAAATATGTATAACCTTAGGTTTTCGTGGATTTTTTCTTACTTTGTATGATGATGTATGAGGTTTCTCTTCCGAGGGTTTATCTCCATGAAATGTTCTGTGCCTCAAATTATATTATTTCTAAAATGATTCTTACAAAAATAATGTGCACAGTATGTATATATCCACCAGATGCAAACACAATTATGCTGTCAGCTAGTTGTTTAATTTGATCGGATAGCAGTTTTCTTATTTGCAAGCAACATGAGGTTAATTTCCAATAAGACCAGAGAGTCATGATCCATCATGAGCTGTTCAGGCTTCTTCATTTCCAGATTCATTTCAGCAGGGCCTTTGGATTGGAAGCCATCATGTGTTTGTTAACTTCCTCTCCCTGGCTAATTGAAGGCCAGTTGGACAGTTTAGCACACAGTGTGCTGTGCTCATTATTATGGTGCATGAGGGATATTCATGCTTTAACATCCATCTCTGTTGTAGCAGCTCCCAAAGGGGAACAGAGCCTGTGTTCTGCTGCTGGTCAGGCAAATACAAACAGTGAAGTATTGTGACTGTGTCAGACCAGCTGGCTTTGTGTTTGTGAGTTCTGCAGCCTGCAGAGATCGTCTGCTCCACACCTCAAGATGTCCTTTAACTGCAAACAATTAGGCGTGTAACCCCTTACTGCATTTTATTCAATGATTTTTGTCACTTAAAAATGGTAACACTGGTGTTATTTTGTCATTGTTATTATCAACCACTCACCTCATACAGGACCCCCCCCCCCACACACACACACACACACACACACAATAGTTTGTTCTTTCTTTCTTCTTGTTGTTTGATTGCTGTTTGATCATAATGAAGAAATACCATGTGCCAATCATTGTGATGATATAGCTCATTTATTAGCATTTCATATTTCTGGGAACAACAATAGTTCATGTCACAGAGGAACAAGCTATATCAGGTTGATGTCAAGTTTTGCAAAAACTCTCATACATTAGTCCCATTAGTGTTTGAGCTGAAGCAAATATTAGTACTGAGTGGTGAAATTAAATTCCTAATATCAGCAAAAGCAAATATTCAATATTGCAAATAAACATACACAATTGCATTGTCGTTTATCCTGTAATTATCTCTACTGTGGCATGTTATGATTTAAGCGTTTATTTTGTGACAGACAGCTGCCCCCATATGGAAGCCAAAAACAATTTCCCAAAGGCCAGACAAACCTTAGCTAGCTTCATTGTGAGAACAAAGAACCATTGGTATTATTCATAATTAAACTCTTATTGTGTACTCTGCTGAATATTTCCATTCTTCTGCCTCTCTCCTGCTCACTCTCGTTTCCCCTCTCCATACTTTGCACCTCGTGCTGGGAACATCTGTCTGGCGTCAGAGTGGAGCCTGGCTGTGCAGATTGGAGCAGGTAGAGGAGCACATTGTAGCCCAGCTAATGATGAGAGTGTCTGCCCTCTCTCTTGGAGGAGACGCAAGCTGCTGCTTCACGCTCGCTCACTCCACTCATACGCCCAGGGAAACAGATTTCCAAACATATGCAGTATGTTTTTAATCCAGTTGAGCACTTCATTTCCCAGCAAACACAAATAACCTTACGGGACATCCATATCTTATGACAAGGGGGTGGGCGCAAAGGAATTGAAAAAAAACCTTTTTAATGTGATTTTTTTTCACTCAAAAGTTGCTAAACATGCTCATAACCCAGGTTAACAGTTTGCTTGTTTATGGTTTCACAAACTTTTACACAGACGTGCCTCCTGGCTCCAAGTCATGTGAAGCAACTTTATCCAATCCAAACTCCACTTGGAGCACCTGTTGTCATCCTTTGTTTAAACTTCAACTGACAGCATAAGCACATGTTCTTTGTGAGCAGTGCCTGAAAGCATTTTAACAGATTGTTGATATACATGTGAGAAGTAAGTAAAATAAGTATCCGATTAAGAGTTATGCCAGAAGTTAAAGAAATGTTTTGGTAAATTACGGAAAACAACTTGTATTTTGTATTTTACATTTTTATATTGCTGCTTGAATTAGTTTGACCCTGATAAAGTTTACAATGCGGGTTATTTATCTTTTTTCCTAAATTTTTTCTGAAATATCCAAATCCTCCCTCTGTACAAGTCAACAATAGCCCTTAACATGGAGGCTCAGCTGGAGGTGCTTAACATTTAGAAAGGCACTCATCCTGCTGTCAGCTACAGCCAGACAAATGTCAGAGGTGGTACTACATGGAGTTCAGCTTGTGGAAGTCATTCCCTCTCTAAACCTTATCAGACTCCCCTCTTAACCTCTTAGCCACATTAAGATGCAAGTGTTGGTTAGTTTGGCTTTTTGGATTTAGCTTGGCATCTTTTTTTTCAAGCTTTTTGACCTTTTCTAAGGTTTTCCACTTTCATGTGTGTTGTCTGCATGCACAGATTTGTGTGCAATTTGTGAAAGGGGTACTACCGCTGATTAGTGGGGCCCACTTCATACCTGGACTTGCTGTCACTGTGGCCCAGCTACATCTGGACCCCTCTTGTCTTGTGTGCAAACATCCTGTAATAATACGATCGATCTTGTCTTACTTTCAGCTTATTAACAAACACGCTCTTCTTCTTTCAGTGTGGGCTGCTGCTCTCACTGTTCTCCGCCACCTAAAGGGAGAATTACATAAGAATCCTCCGCTCAATTGTCAGCTCCATCCCCCGTCCACATATAACACGCATACACACACACACACACACACACACACACACACACACACATAAACACACAATACTGTAGCTGATAACCTACCAAGCCTTGCCATCTCTATAACAACTGACCTCCCTGCTGTGGTTGCCGTGGTGAGATGATTTAGGAGGTTTCACTGCATGAAGAACGTGAGCTGCTACGGTTTCCTATCAGAAGCTGTGAATGCTGTTGGGCCAGCGAGGGAATTATCATCCATAATTCATAGTTTTCACATGTTGCTTAATAGTTTTTCTAAGAAAACTAAATTCTTATTGATTTTACCAAGTGAATTCAGTCAACTTCATGGGGAGAAAGAAATTAACTCTCTGACATATTTTTTTTTTTTTAGGAAGTAGGCCTACTACCTGTCAGTGTGCTACATTAATGTACACCTGCACCCCGTCCTGGGTAAATCATGATTAGTCTCCAAGAAAACAAGGACAACCTGGAAAGCCCCCTTTGATCCAGTCTGTCACACTATAGCCTAGCAGGGAAAAAAGAACAGATTGGACCTTCTCCATGCAAATGCAGTTTAAAACCAGTAGCTCTGCACACATAAAGGCGCTTCTTTTAATATGTGCCCCCTTTCTTCACACCCACGACCATTGTGTATAAAATCCTGTTTTTCCTGAAAAGATTTCTAGTCGCAGCCGCAGACAATGTTCCCCCACACAAGCTGTCGTCTTTGTCATACCCCCCCCCCCCCCCCACACCCCCCCTCACACACACACACACACCCTCACCCTCCACTTCAGTCAGTAAAGCAGGTTCTCTGGCAGTCGGCCCTGCGTGCAAATTCATGTGTTTCAGGGTACAGGTGGGGGTCTTGCCGGAGCCTGCCTACCTGTTCCCCTGTAAACTGGTCAATTTTGACAGACACAAATCAGCAGGGAGGGGGGGGAGCAGACACGGAAACCAGAAGGGGGGAGAAAGGGGCGGGTAAATGAACAAATGTCAGGGTTAGTGGGGGGTTGCCGGGGCCGCGGCTGTGGAAAACGCTTCCTCTTAGGGGTGTCTCCTGATAGGGTGCGGTGAAGGGGAGTGAGGCATGCTGATAAAAACAACTCACTAACAATTATGCTCACCTAAAATAGCCCTTACTTAAGTATATAGCAAGCTTGGCAGTTAATTGTACACAAAAACAAAGACTTCACAAAAGACCTCCTGCAGCCAATGTATTTTCTTTTATTTTGGCATGATAATTAAGTGTGACAGCTATGAATGCAAAGTTGGCAGATATTATAGTGGCCTGTCTAACTCTGCGTGCTGATTAGGATTGTTTGTATTCCAAAAGTTATACCAAACAAAAAAATTGAAAACTGCAGTATACTGCAAATAACTATATTGTGTAATGAACAAATAATTAAAACTGTATGGCATTTCAGATTCTGCATCATAAAATAAAGTGCACTTGCATACCTGAAAAAGTGCAGGTGAAATCTACCATGATTTTATAAAAATACTTTAAACATCATTGTTACCAAAGCTTAGTGATGGTGGTTTGGCAATTATATGTAGATGCGAAAATTAAATAATAATCCTCTGTGTATTTTTCAGAACTTGACAATAAAGAAAAATGGCACAAGAGATGAGTCCATTTTTTTTGCAGATTACAGCCCATATCTATTCCCAACCAAGCAGCTAACTGTATGGTATTTAATGGCAGTGTTCCTAATATTCCCTGGAGAGATAATGCTTTTCTTAATGACAAGTGAAAAGCCACCATCAATACAATGCTTTATGTAGAAGCCAACATTTTACACTTGAATAATTTGTGTAGCATTACTGCGTTTCCTCTGGATTGTTCTCTGGACTTGTTCAACTTGTTCTTATTGATATGCTGTAGGACTAACAACCATAAAATCTACCAAGACCTCTGATCTGTACTATTGACCATTATCATAGCCAAGAGGTTTGTTACAATGTGGTATTTTTATGCTACACTTGGTGAGAAACCTGTTTACATTCCAGGGTGCTGTATAGTTCACTTCTCTCCGCAGCTCAGTCTGATTCCAAAGCACTGTATAGATTTCTTTCAGCTGATGAAATTAAAAAGACAGCAGTGTGTGTGTGGTGTGCCTTCCAGCAACGCGATTTGCCTGTGAGTTCACGATACGGGTTGAGAGGGGAGTTCCTTTGGGGGGGATTAAATAGCTCCCTCTCTTCCTTCCCTCCTCCCCTGCCCTCCATACTTGCAGAACACAAACAGCTTGCAGGGCTGTACAGTACTTGTACAACATGTTTGCCACAGTGCTGCTCACAGGTAACAATAAGCCAAGGTCAAAGGTTAAGAGGGATTGTGGAGCTCAGATTCTAGTGTGCTCCTCTGGCAAACATTGTGCGCACAGGAACAGGAAACAGTGCCCATAGTAACGCTGGGAGAAAGAAAGAGTGAGAGACAGAGAGCGAGTTGGCACAGAAGACAGGGGGTATCAAAAAAAACAAGGCCGAGGCCGGTTTCAAACAGTCCTAATAAGATTAGCACTGTCTTACCAAGTCTAGGTTAGGACGGTTCTAGTTCCGCTCTTTGACTAGTCTACCAGTTAAACAGCTGCCCTAGATGAAAGACGTATATTAGAGAGCTGTCTTTCCATTGTAACAATCACACCTAACCTGAACACAACTGAACTATGGCGTTTTCTGATCAGCTAGTATGAATTATCTAAAATACGGGGTGGAATAAGTATTCCAAAAGCAAGACCACAATGTAAAAATACTCCCATCATATGCCCTGCATTCAAATTGTACTTTATTAGTAGTATAAAGTAGCAGAACATTTAAATACACATACCTCCAAATTATATTACAGTACAATACTTGAGAACATGTACTTAGTTACAGTCGATTACTACCTTTAAAAGAGCTTAAAGGTATATTCAGATATTCAGAGCATAAATATAGCAGCAAACGACTATTAGCTATGTAAAGATAAAGTGGAGTAATATCTACCTCAGCAGAGAATGAAGTTACTCTCTTTCTGTGTGTTGTTATCCAAGCTTCTCCTTGCTTTGCGTTTAGTGCGTTTAGTGCATGTTTGTGCACGTGAGCATGCCACACTGGTTAGCTCACAGCCGCCGCTCTGCGACTGACGGCGCCGTTGCAGAAGTGTAGCACGTGTGGCACGTTTGCTGTGGTTTGTGCTGTTAGCGCTGTTAGCACCATTAGCTACAGGCCGCCAGCTCAGGCGGCGCCATGTTGAGAGCTGTCATATTATGCACCTTTAAGTAAACCATCTCCTAACTATAAGGTAGTAGTTCAGAAAACTGGTAATCCTTTTATACAATTACAAATTTGAGTCGTTTCATTCTTCCAGAAAGATGTCCATGTTTGTAATTGAGAAGAGGCATCATTTTACCGATACACAGAAAATGAAAATGTTTCTCAAGATCGTTGAAAACGACACCGCTCTCAGCAACTGATGAACTTGGACGTCTATCTGAACTGTTGGTTAGATTTAAGCCATGGTGAAAGTCTATCTCTGGGAAACCAGATCCCTGCCTTTGTCAGGCTTTTGAATGGGAAGGAGATTATCCATTTAATCTCTTAATCAGGCACACTGTATACATAGTTGGTCCTGTGCCTAAAACCTTGGTTCTGATGTACCACAGCCACCTTTTGCATTGAATCCCTCGAACCCACAGACCCAATCAGGTTAGCGCCAACACTGTTGCACATGTTCCTCTCCGGCTGTCAGTATATTATACCCTTGATGCCCTGTTAAAATGTATCCAGACCAACGGTGCACAAAATGGATTGTGGAAATATGTAGATTTAAAAAATACAGCTTTTTTAAATCCCTCATTGCCACAAATGTATTCAGATGTTTCATAACATGAATTAGGTTCCTGTACATTTTGCGCAGTATATGTTCCCCAAAAGTAGGAATTAATAATGAAGATGCTTTTTGGCCTGGAATTGCTATTCAAACAATTATGTACTTAGTTTCTTCCAACAAATGCATTCCACATTATTGTTTTGCTTCATAGCAAAGCACCCAAAAGACTAAAACCTTTCATTTCAGCAAAGGCCGCTATTGGTCACCGTCAATAAAAGCATAAAAGCATTTATTTCCCACGTTTGTCAAATTAACAGCATACTCCATCTCCCATAGGACTTGTAAGGTTCATTAACCTTTCTGTGAAGTGGGACAGGTTTCCAGCAGTTACCATAACCTCTGTCTCGCTCCTACCTCAATTATAATAGAAGAATTAAACATCCAGCGATTCAAAACAGTAATGCTGCCTCTTAAATCCCTTTGTACCAGCTCTCAGTTGTTAATGACTAAAGACACTGAATGAACTATAGAGTTATCAACAGACAGAACAGCGGACAGAGGCAAATGAAATGCCTGCTCTTAACAGCGAGAAATACTGACTACATGTTCAGTTTTTGTTTGATAGTTAGATTTTACGGTTTCTATAATTAGTATTCAGTTTTTTTTTAATGGTATGTTGCCTTTGTTTTCTATGAATAACACAATATTGCATTAATGGTACATAAAACAGTTATTATATATTTGGAAAACCATGCCACGTCTGTGTGGAAACCCTTGTGGCTGTTTATTAGTTCATTAATAATTGTAATTAGATATACAAATTACATAATTCAGCCAAATTTCGCTGTTTTGTTGCACCGTGGCTGACAGTCCTTCCAAAGTCAAAAGACTAGACTGACCTTGAACTAATTAAGTGGTCAATTACACGCCTGTTGATCTCTTTTAATTTCTTAATAATTAGATTAATTGTGTGGGCAAAGAGTTCATTCTCTTGTCCACCTACTCCTCCTCCACCTCTTCCTCTCACTTCTCTTTCTCCTCCTCCATGCCCGGGCCCACAAGGTTTCAATACTCATTTATTTTGTGTCACCGTTCACATTTGAAAAAAAAAAAAGGTTTTAATTCTATGCCATTGACAATTTTAATAAGCTTAATCTTCCTCTTACTCTCCCACCCCCTTACATCTCCCCCATACTCTCATGTTTAATCAAAATTGAGAACGTGCCTGGAAATATTTGTCTATTATAACCTATTAATTTACTATCTCCACTGATTTCTGTTCTTACCGCTGAAAACCGCTGTGGCCGTGGAGCAGCAAGGCCTCGTGTTTGTCTGTGCGTGTCTTCTGATGCTACTTGTAGTCAAGCTCAGGCTGGGATTTTCCAGTGCCACCCCCGTCAGTGGGAAGCCCTACATGGGGACATGTCAGAGCCTTGTTTGCTTGTTGTGCTGATGAAGCTGGGGGTGGGGCGAGTGGGCAGCCGTGTTCAGGTTCCAGGATTCCCTTCAAATGAGTCAGCTAGCCCCCACTCAAGCCGACTGTTACCTTGGGAACTCACGCTTGGGCTTCCCTCCACAGTACTAAAGTACAGACTCATCAGCACTCAGAACACACACACAGACACACAGACACACAGACACACAAGCGTATAAGGGCTCGGAAGCAGCATCCAGGTTGGAGGAAATTATCTTATTAAAACGTCCTCGGTGTGGCCTCGACTCGGCCCTGCTAGGCCCAATCTGCTCTGTGAGAATGAGATGACCAACCCAGCACGGCCACTTTGTTGAGGCAGATTTGTAATTTATGCAAATTAGACTGAATAGATGAGTGTGATAATGAGTTTGGGTGGCTAGTTTCTTAAGTCAGTGATTTGAGTAATAGTATGCTTCCATCCTAATGGACCAGCGTAGTGTAGGTTTGGTGCATCGCAGTGTGTCGGGTGATGTCAGTGATGGCTGGAGTTCACTTAATAACTGGACTGTTTATGTTTCCAACTCAGTTCATTACCAAAGCCAAATGAGTTTCTTTACTAAAGCCATTAGTCCAGCAGGCTATTGTTAAGTGGGTTAATTTGTTGAAGCGCTGAAGCAGATCATGGGTGACTCCCCCACCGGCTTTCACCCTGTCCTGCTGAGGCCAATGCATCCCGCTCAGCTGATCACCATTAGGTTGCTCTACCAACCAATCAACTCAGCCCATTAGGCCATTTCACAACACAGGGTCATTTACCGTAGCTGGAGACTCCAGAAAAAAATATTTGTAGGGTTGTGTTTGATTTAATTGGGGTTTGTCTTTTATGGAAATTCATAAAAATAAAAAAAATGGAAAAATCACATTAACAAATCTGTGTGAAAATTTAACCAATTCAGTATACTTATTGTATGGGTTAAACTGTGAAAATGAATTAAGTTTGATTCATTGATATTATTAAATTAGCCTCAGAGGGCTTTACAATCTGTACACATACAACATCCTCTCACATCGGCACAGGAAAGACTCCCCCCAAAAAACCTTTAACAGGGAGAAAAGGGAAGAAACCTTAGAGAGAGCAACAGAGGAGGATCCCTCTATCAGGATGGACAGAAGCACAATAGATGTCATGTGCACAGAATCAACAACATAACAGAGTTACAGCACATTCAATGCATTACAGAAATGATTCATATAACAAGTAGTAGGAATGATGAAACAGTTGCAACTACCAGATAAAACCACGATCCATGTAAACCTGTGAGTTTATGTGATTTGAAAGGGTAAAGCTATTTGTTAGCTGAGCTCTCATGCAGTCATCAACGCCTGGTTCAGTCTCTTCACATGTGATTTGCCTCTGATACATGAGTGAGTTATATATATATGTGTGTGTGTGTGTGTGTACGTACAGTATATATATATATATATATCTGTGTTTATGTATATGTGTGTGTATATATATATATATATATATAT
This sequence comes from Cottus gobio, assembly GCA_023566465.1. Classification (NCBI taxonomy): domain Eukaryota; kingdom Metazoa; phylum Chordata; class Actinopteri; order Perciformes; family Cottidae; genus Cottus; species Cottus gobio. Next base: position 13,946,897 of record CM042218.1, on the reverse strand, counting down.
ATATTTGTATATTTGTGAAAATCATAGACTCCCAAGTGCTATATAGGGTTCCCTGTAGATGTGGTTCCCAATGTGCTTCCAGGTCCGGGTTGGTAGGAAGGTGGTTTCTCCTGGCCATCAAATCTAGAGCAATGCATCAACGTCCAGCCTCTTCTGAAGGTCAGGAGAGACTTTATCTGTTTTTAGGAAGGGTGGCACAGGTGTGGTGCATCGGTTTGGTGACCATATACCTGTAAACTCGAGGAAGGATGGTCGAGGGGCAACCCGGACCATTACACAGGATGGCCTAATGTTGCTGCCCTAGTCCGCCAATGTTTCGGAGGCCTGATGTAATAATCCATAATTATTAAATCCAGCTGGATAAAGACAGTGGGCACTGCAAATGTCAGAGTGCCCACAGTTTAAGGTTGCTGTAGATGGGACTATAATCACTATAGTGTTGGCAGTAAGAGTCTGACAGAGGACACTTATTCTACCTCTAACAACTGCTTTCTAGCTCACTCTTTTGTCAGTAAACTGTTGCATACTATGATTGTGTTGCATACCATGTAAACTCAAAAGTCAGGTGATCTCAAGTGGTCTCTTTGTCCCCCTTATACCAGAGAATCTTTACACCCACTCATTTTAAATTCACAAGTGGCAGATTTACGCTGAAATCCTAAAATAAACGAGGTCGTTATGAACATATTCAATGTCTTTTCTTCCTCAAAGAAATTGTGTTTAACCTGTAAACGGTGAGGTTCCTTGTGAGACACAGACTTTTAATTCACAATAACCCTGCAAATGAATGGGATGATTACTGAGGCGAAGATAAGGAGGCAGTCATAAGCACTTGGCTTGAGTGGAATAGGCGAGGGGGGGCGGCTGTGGCGGTACAAGTCCAGCCTCAGAAATAGAGCTGTGAACACCATCTGTCATGCTCTCTCTCCCCGTCTGTTAGCCTGACTGCAAGTAAAAGGGAGAATGATGCTCTCAGAACTGCATTAGAAGGACGTGGGTGCTGATTGTCGTAGGTGTGGGTTTACAGGGTGTGCTAGGGAGGAGGAGGGAAGTGGTGTATATACAAGGAGGTGCATGAGTAACTGACAAAGGGAAGCACTCTCCCACACAGAGAAGGAGAAGGGTTGTTGGACAAGTGGGTATTCCTGGTGAAGCCGCACCCCTGCACCTTCTTACCACCTCCTCGCGAACTCCTACCTTTTTGTCAGAGGATTCCCAGCGGAAGTTATGTCGACACATTATACAAACACACAGCTCGTCTTCTCCTCTAAGGCCGAGAGGGGTTAACAATGCATGTATAATGTTGAGCTTAATTTCAAATGTTGAGCAAGTATCCTTGCTGTTACCTGGCCACTCAAACCCGAAGGCTGATCATTAACAATACTTTAGTGACGGTGATAATGCCGCTATAAACTCTGAACAAATTCCTTCATGGGGTGAATTATAATAAATTAGTTGGTCTGGATAAGCCTCGTTTGGGTTTGAGATGGAGCAGAGAGCGAGAGTTATTTGCACTGAATATTGGTAGTTGGAGTGTCAGGCTATTACGTGACCCACAGAAAGAGCTCTGGTGCATTGCTTTTTCCCGATTTTTAGAATTATTCATTGCTCATAACGTGTAGGTTGTTTGGGATCCTTTCTGCTTTTGTCTGAGTCAGAGTGTGAAATAGAGTCAGTAAAACATGAAGGCAAGCTGGGCCACGATGAACAACAGGGAGAGGCACGATGAAATGTTCCTAACACTGGACGAACATTCGTTAATCTGGTGTCTAAAGTGTTGGATGGCGTCTACATTTAAACAGAGCAGACACAAATGAAGAACCCTTCAGTGAATATAGTTTTGTTAACATTTAGGAACAAAGCAAATATTTAGCCGATCGCATTGCCTGGATCTACCTTTTCATTTGATATGTATGGGTGAATTAACAACTGAAACAGAGTCCAGTCCTCCCACTTCAGGTGCCATAAGTGCTCTCCCACACCAGTTTTCTTCGTCTCTTAAATTAAAAGTAAGCTCTCCTCTTTAAATAATGACACACCTTTATGCTTCAGAGTATGTTGTTATTTTCTGTTAAGTGTGTACAATACTTAACATCCATTTTGATGCTTTCAGTTTATTTCGCTGTCAGTTTCTGGCTCTCCCACACAGCTCGGTGTGTGATTCATTATCACAGCCACAAGAATGGGTATTCCCCTCGTATGAGATGTAAAAGAGTTGTTTACTTTTGTTTGACTTAATAACTCTCACATGAACTCAAACTAAATACTCGGTTATATTCTCTGTTTGTTTAATTAACAGTTGTCCTTCAACTACATGAAAAAACGTTATGGTAACTATAGATGAGATGATTGGCACCAAACATCCGTGCTGGTATTATGACTGTTGTGATGAATGGCCATTCATAATCTGTGCTTCCTCAAATGTTGCAGTATTACAAAGAAAAACAAACTAATAGGATTTTCAGAATTGTTAGTAGTGGTGATTTATTTATTAATTCAGATCACTGCTTTGCACACAATGTTTAAATGTAAAGTGTAGTATCTTTGTCATTGCAACATTGCTTTACTGACCTCTCTGTCTTCTTAATTACTGAATTTTATGTGACACTGGTATATGACACACTGTTTATGTTGGTCACTTTTATATCTAACAATATGATTTTAAAGAACAAACATTCCACTCTCATAAATATGTGCGTTTGGTAAAAATATGAGCACAACATTAGGTGGTATTGTATATATTGATCTCTATGAACCTCAAATGCATTATGTGAGTCATTAACATATGAATTTAAATAGTGGTTGTAGTGGGTTCCTTGGTAACTGCATAAACCAGATCCTCGTGTTATTTAACTTTCAGCTGTTGAAATGACATAACTTGCAAAATTCCAACAGTTGAAAAACTGACACAGAAGCCGTGAGTATCAGGCTCTCGTGCATATTTTAAAATTCTGCTGCTTTTCAGTTCAGTGCTTCAGGTTAAACAATAGTTTACAGAGTCTGTCAGTGACTGGATCGATATCTCTATATGCTGTGCTTTGCATTTCTATTATGACCAAACAATACAAATACAATCGTCCTAGAATACCCTCTTCTATTTATATTCTTTGATAATCGTGTTAATATAAGAAGTAAGAAGAAACCAACATGCACGCTTGCTTTGCATGAAATGTTCACCAATGTTTTATTATATATGTATCACATATATTTACTGAACCATGATTTAATAAATACTTGTTATGCTTTTTAATGACATCCATCATGTTAACTTGTATTGGCAATGTCAATTGTCACTGGACATGATATCCATATTAAGATAGTTATCCTTATTGTATAACTTGTTTTTTACAGTTTTTTCCATCTATTATTCATTCAGCAAAATCACTGTTATAATAACTTAAATGAGAGACCGAAGTAAGTACTTGTGTACCAACTCATTGGTGGGCGCAACTGACAATGTGTGAGCCTTGTAATCACGTTATATCCCTTATCTATGACATCATCATTCACAGATTTTGCACGAGTGGGGTTAACAAGAAATCATTCACCGTGATCGGTTGGAATTAGATAAATTAAATTAAATCAAACTTCGATGAATTAGAACCGCTCAAACAACTTTCATTGATATCGTCGGTTCAGTACTTCTACGTGCTGTTGTTGCACTTTATTGTGGTCTTCGGATGTTTTTATGAAACTTAACATTTCCACTTTGTACTTGTATTTGTAATGATAAGGAAATACTGCAAGAATAGAATTGTACACATATTAAAACCCACACTTAGAGCTAAACCTTTCCTAATACAAAAAAAACACAATTAACACAGCGAGCGGCTGTCAATCATTTAGTGGTCGGAACTTTTCGCGCTCTGTGTCCCGCCCCCACAGCGGGGTCCCTGAGGGAGGCCACCCACCATGTGAGAATGTCCTTTAGATTAGTGTGAGCAAGTCCGTCACTCCCCAGTGAACACCAAGAGTCAGCGACCTCACACTGCCCTGCCCCGTCACAACTACTGTGATACCAGCTCTGCTCGGGAGCAGTTGAACCACCACAACCACAAAACCCATTACTTTTAAGATGTTTATATCTAGTCAGTATTAATGTATGATTTTACGTGAGTCATGCATATGATTCATTCGTCTTTTAAGGTTTGGCTGAATTTAAATTTTGCATTAATTTGCTGTTGTTAATCTATGTATTGTAATAAAATGAAAAACGCAGAGGGTGCGATGGAGAGCGAGCGAGAGTCGAGCATTAAGATGTGGGAAAATGTTGCACGCTCAAATGTTGACTACCTGTTGCTATGGCAATGGGTTTGGATCCTGCAGGCTGCAGGACTCTTGCTATTTCTAAATAAAGCTTTTTTTCTCACTGATCAGTGGATGAAGAAGATACTCACATTGAAACTAATCTTCTGAATTTTAGCAGGCTGTGTAAACACTGTTGCTCTGCACTCCCATACTTACTGCTAAACCGTCTAAACAGCAGTTGGAGAATTATAGATAAGATGATGTACAATAGAGGACGCATGCTTTGCTGCTGCGACATTTATGAAACAGTTATGATTCATTACAGATTGTATCTCAGTCATTCTGGTCTGGATTTAAGGAGACACTATGTACTTATGACAATAGAGTTGTAACAATTTAATTGGCACTGTGGATCATGATAAACTCCAAACCGCATTTGTGATCGTCCAATTTCCTAAATCTCCACATACGACTTGAAAGCCAAATATTCCCATTTCGTTGTCAAGATTATAAACTAAACAATTAAAACTGAAGTTATTTATTGAATTACTAAGAGAGGAGGGTCAAGTTGTCTTTCCAACAGGGTTACATTTTCATTCCCTTTTTAAAAAAAAAGATTGTAATTCCCAAGACGGTAATCTACATGGAACAACTACAACATGTCATCATACGTTCAGAGATGGTTAAGTCCACATCCCCAAAGAGAGTGGCTTAAGTTTCTATATCAGCTGTATGTTATCCATTTCTGCTTCAGGACCAAACGAGAGGAGAGAGAGAAAACTATCCTGTTTGTCTTTTGTCCTTGTATGCTGTCTAGTAACGCAGTACCTTTGTCCCCCTGTGGGGGGAGCCTGTGTGTGGAGAAAAAGAGGACAGAAATAGGTGCTGAGACCAGATATTTGATGCTTTCGATGGGGACTTCCATGCTTACCTCAAGTGGGTTTTGGGCCATTTCACAGACAACATATTTAGTCCTTTTCCCTCCCACTCAAGGATGCAGCCGTCTTGCAATAAGCAGCCAAGTCTATTAAACAAACATTCCTGTGTGCAATTTGGAGTGTGAGGTGCTTGACTGTGTGCTTCCTGGGTATGAGAGAGTTTAACCTGACAAATATACAGTAGAAAATGCTTATGAAAAATATCTGCGCTTCGTATCGGGTGACATGATGTCTGTTTCTAGGCAACAGGAATGTACAATTAATAATATGGTGAATTGCTACCTGGAAATCCACTCAGTGGTTTAATTTGCTTGGGAACTGTCTTTTTTTTATTTTTAGATACTAGCGACAAATTATTGTCTTTTTCCAATCATCACCTAAGTCTCAATATTTAATGGATCTATGCTTGCTAAAATATATATTGATATGACAACATATATCTATTAAATTAATCTTGGAAATCTCCTGCCTTTCTCAAGTTGGTAGTGGGTGCTAATTCAAGGACTAACCACTGAGCATCGGGAGTGTATAATATTTGGCAGTACAAATGAAAAGTGGCATCATGTTGTGTTGTAGGAGGCATTATAATGTCCCACTGCATGTATCTTTCTTGTTAAAAATGATTTTACGTATCAGTGAACTGATCATAAATGTCCCAAATGCTTTGCCTGACCAACTCTGTGTCTGAATTATCAGGCCAATGCGCTCAAGAAAGGACAGATACACGGGAAGACCCTCACTGGTAAGTGTGGTTTTCAGTTAACCATTCATTATATCTTGATTTTCTTTAATTACATAAGTTTGTCTTCGTCATATGTGTTGTTTAAGCTTGTTTCTTTTGTTTTGTTTCATTATCACTTTCAGCAATTTACCTCAAAGTTACTGTGAGGAACTTTTAACTCGTTATGTAACAGTCTCAATTTAATACTGATGCCTCTTTATGACCTACATAAGTAAGACTATCAGAGACTATCAGCGAGAAGATGTTCTATTTCCATACAGTTATTGTTGATGCCTGTCATTGGTGCCACCGGGTTTCGAAGAAAATCAGATGAAATTATGCGGGTTCACTAGAAGCTCCATCAGCTCCAGCACCAGGGGGGCCTCCGGCAGCAACCAGAGCCATCGCACCACGCTGCTGGAGGCCCAGGCCGTGTTGCTGGACCCACGAGAGGGAAGGGAGGCGCAGAAGAAGCAGAGTGAGCAGGGCAGACTGTCAGACCCTGCTGCACTGAAATGAGAGCTTTTCTAAATAAAATCTGGTGCTCAGAAACACTACTTACTTTTGTCCACGGGGAATGCCAAATTTAACACAAATTGAAACATGCTTGTAGCTTCAAGGTAGGGTTGGTTATCTTCAGAAACATGTTGGTTGCATTTGTTGAAATTTGCATTACATCCCGACAGCAATCAATGAATCAAATGCTCTGTCAAAAAAAAGGAAAAAATATGGTGTCTGTGGCTGGGACTGTAGTAAACCCTTACAATCACTTAATTCTGCATGGATTAGCATTTGTGAGCGAGTGTAACGGCTGTAACAGCAACAATAGAGTTGAGAGTCAGATGTGAACCCAGAGAGAGTGATTTTGGATGTGTTTACTGTCCTCCAGTGTCAGTGTTGATTAAAGAGGATTTATCCAAAGGAGAACTAGCCCGCTTATATCCCACAACCCAGAGAACGCAAGGAATTAAGGGTGACAATTTAAAGGATCTCCAGCTACCATTGTTTTTTTGTAATCTAGAAAAATAATCCAGATTCATAAAGAGGGTGAAGAATTAGGATTTCAAAGATTAAGCCCACTGTTAGATTTTAGTTGCATCATTGAGATAATCATATACGGTATACTGCTATGTAATATCACCAATCTCAGCTCTCCTAATACTGATTCTTTGTTTTTCCGTGCAGACTATCATCCTCCAACCCCTCCACAGAAATCTGGGTTCCATCGCTACCAGTTCATGTTGTTTGAGCAGCGTCCCGACGCACCAGTGTCACTCACTGAGCAGGAGAAGTCATCCCGCGGTAAATAGTCCGCTCACCAGCACCTTGAGCTCACAGCCCTGTTGACCTCTGCAGGATTATCCTTTACCAACACTGGTCAGCTCAACTGGTCAGCAGCTAGTTGTTGATTCAACAAAAGAAAGACCACCAAGGAATTAAAACTCAAGGCCCAATTACAACCTCTCAAATGTTTTAGCTGCCTATGTAGGCTACTGCAGGTATTTGGGGGGCGATTCTATTTCCTAACTTACAGTAGGAAGTGTTTTAGATTGATGTAGGGATTGAGTGGGCTTAATTCTTTATTTTTTTCCATATTAAGATTTGATTTATTACATAATGTTTTAAGACACTCCAGCCAGACACCATCTAACCACCTGTAAGCCCAGGATTTGGTGTGTGGCTGTTTTCTCAGGACACGTCATTCTGCATAATAAAAAAAAAAAAACTATGAGCATTTCACCAAAGCATTTGGAGCTGCTTTGGAAAGATATTTTTCTAAAAGTAATTAACAAGGGAAATGTTAATGAGGTTAGTGAGTAAGTCTGCTGCAGTTTTAATGCCTGAGGGGTCGTTGGCTCCCACGCACACCTGCACGAGTCTGCCTGACCACGTCTCGTTAGCCCAGTCAGTGCACATCAACTGTGTTCATCAACTTCTAACCCTGATTACTGTTGATATTATTGCCAGATCCTTTTTTTCTCTTTGTCTTTCAAAAGACAACCGTGTTTATCTTGCAGAAAGCTGAGCTTTTGTTTTGTTTATACTTCAGGTCTTCTGAATTTTCCTCCCCCTGAAGTAAAGTCTCTTGGAGGTGGGCAATTGCACTTGGATGTACGGCGCGGCACCTCGCAGGAGGCGTGCTCGTCTGTCTGTTCTGCTCGGGTCACAGCCGGTGATTTGAGGGGAGATCAGGGCGGTGTGAGACTTCAAGCGGTGGGGCCGTGAATGAGTGGAGCTGCCAGTCGGTGCTGTTTGAAGTTTTGACAGCTATGTCAGCAAACAATCAAGGCATATTAGGCGGAGGTCTGTTTGATGTTGAAACCTCTTGAAAAAGAAATGTCAAAGATGTACTTTGGAGTATTTTACATATCCAAACTCACATTTGGGAAGGTATTGTTATAGTTTTCACTCTGTCAGAACTAGTTAAGATGAAGAAATGGTAGCATGAATAATAGCCTGCTATTTAGAATATTTTAATATATCCTTTTGTGCAAAATAAACTGGAGCATTCTCCTTTTCTGAAACCAGCTCCAATACAGAAGTTGCCCCCACATCATGAAGTGATTGAACTGAGTGGATCCACCCATCCTTAATCTACTGGATGAGTTTAACTCCCGCTGTTGCACATCCTCTCTCTTGCAAACTGTTCTATCTATAATTAAATTAAGAAATTCACTCCTGGATAATCAAATGTCTCATTTGATGGGTCAATTCTGGAGAGGATAACTGCCCTTGTAAAGAGGGTTATAATGGATATAGACACATTAAGAATGAAAGCATCGCCAGGGTTTATGAATAGAAAAATATTCAATTTTACAGTTATTATTGGTTTGCTTGAATTCAATGGAGTACCTGCTGTATTGATGGCCTTCACTTGGCCATGAGCGCGGTATTCCCGCACAGACAAGAGGAACAGAGGGAATCCCATGTCTCCCCACCTCCTCCGTTAAGTATGTTCACTTATTAGCGTCTGTCCTCCCTCCATGTGGTATGACACAGAGAGCATTTTTCATAGCCCATGACATTAATTGATGTGATTTGCAAAGGGAGAGCATTTAGACGTGGGTGGGAGACTCCTAATGATCGTTTTCCACTTCCAGTAGCGCAGTCATTGACTCAATTGTATCGCAAATTTGTCGTCTTTTTTCTTTTCATCTCTGACCATCGCTTAAATAGTAAAGGGGTTGAACAATGAGAGGTGGAGCAGGGCTGTTGTGCAGAATTGTGGGAGTCTGCTGTGCCTCCTGTGATAAGGTTATGAATGTGGGTCAGTGAACTGATGGAGACAGCTGGTTTGTTACACAAGAAACTATAGGGGGGCTGCACTCTTGGCACCAGGCACAGGGGCGTGATCGTGGGGAATCCCCTTCACTCTGGCTCAGGAAGGCTGTCCCTGACTGCAGGCTGCCCCTGTGCCAGGGCGGGGGGCAGGCGTGGGCACACAGGCCCTTGTGATACTTGTCAGCCACTTGGCAAGCCCTCAATATGTCCTGCTACTGTTCAGTGCCACCGAGTCAGTTTGTCAAGGGAAACAGTGTTAGCGTTTCCCCGGCCAGGGAAACTGAGGCTTTGAGAGAGGCCATCTAGTGTTGTTTCAGCCGACACGGTAGTTTGCACAAGCACTGTTCACACATCCAGGCCCCTGTCTCCAACTGTATTGATCAGAAAAAGAACAGCATCAGAATTATTGGATACAAATTCTCGTCTTTCTTTTTTTCACAGTAAATTACAAAGCAGAGGATGTCCACGATGATCATGTTGTGTGAATGAATGGATCACAGTGGAGTTCGCTGCTGGATGGTGTACGTTGCTCATCTTGCCTCCTAGAGCCCCTACTGCCAGCTCAGCACACTCCACAGTAATTGAAGCCATTTGCAATGTTGCAGTGTGGTAATGGGCAGATCCATGTCTACCACCCACCCACAGCCTCTACCATTAATCAGAGATGCGTGGAGTCAAGAGAGCCAGGATTTGGTTGCTACAGCAGGCCTGAGTTTCAGCCAGGAGTCGGCTGCCTTAAAGGAACACTTTGACGTTTCGATTTTGGCTGGTTGTGTTTTTTATTTATGTTATTCTTTTTATTTTTTTAACAGATGCTTGTTGGTTTGAGGTAAAAGTTTCTTAATTTTTCCTCAACTCCTACCATCCATGAATAGCCTAATTATTATTCACTACTGAAATGACTAATCAAAGAGCTGAAACAGCTAATCACTAAAATATCAGATTAATTAATTCACAAGGTGTCCAATATTGTGTAGTTAGTTAGTTACTTGATTTGCTGATTGTCTTAGTCATATGTGATGGTAAACAGAATAAAATGTAATGTTGGATGGTTGGACGGATAAAGATGAAATTCATTGATGTCAAAGTGTAGAATATTGTGATGGGTATTTTCACAATTTTCTCACAATTTAGAGACCGAATTACTATCAGTAATGCAAACAACCATGAGCAGCAGCAGGAGCTGAAACAGTTAGTTTATTAATCAATTAGATTATCAACAGAAAAAAAGGATTAGCAAATATCCCGACAATTGATGAATTGCTTGGGTAATATAATAATTTATTGATTTATTCCCTACAATGTGACAGGTGATGAATACTAACCAAATAGAAATAAACATGTGACATATCTCTTTGAGATTGACGCAGTGCCCAGCTCGGTGTATTTGGTAACGATGGAGGCTGCTATATTGACAGCTGGCTGTGAGCAGAGAGCGGCAGCCAACAGTGTGACACCGCTCCTCAACCCCGGTGCCTCCTCAGCAGGCATCTGTCCCGCTGAAGCGAGACCCGTTTTTAATCCAGAGGCACTGCTCTGTGGCTGACCCCTGAGCTTTCGACACCCACAAATACTTTGTCCCTCTTGCCATTAGTATAGCATTATTATGAATATGAATGTTCAGTAAAGCTCTTCCCCTGATATGGCTCCTCTTACTCTACTGCGATGAACAGGATCACTTGGTTTTGAGTATTTTCGAGACACTATAAGAGGTTTAACAGGGACACCGCCCACACCACTAAATGTAGCAGTTCTGTGTCACCTCACAGCAGTCCTGATCTTCCTGCCATACCCAGACGGAGAGGCAAGGTGGAAACAAAAGGGGAGGCAGGAAGACTTTAACATCGCCCTCAGGTCCGACACTATCTGTCCTTTCCATGAGCAGGCAGATGGGAGAGGCAGAAACGCGTCTCTGCACTACAAACAGACAGACCTATTTTAAGGTCATTTGTTAGTCTAGGCATTTGCATGGTACCAGCCAGTGTGATAGCACCAGATATTGTGAATTTGCCTAATTTTGGATTGCGCCCAATGATTGCACAGCTTTAGACCGGATTATGCGTGTAAAGCCTTACAAGCAGCGCCTGGTTTTTGACTCTCCGTCTGATCGTTACTCTCCAATAAAGTGATCTTCAGTGTGACATTCTCCGTTGGAGGAAATGTTGCCTAAAACTACCATACGGTTGGTTCTTCCTCTGAAAAGGGAAAGAGAAAGTTTGACTATTAATGCATGACTGTCATGCAAGTCAAATCTGCCCCGTGACTCGAGGCCCATACCTCTATATTTAGTATGAAGTTTGTTGCCTCACTCCTCAGTTTTCCTTGAAGGTGCTACCTCTATTGGGCGAGGGACCTCGTTCTGGACATGCAGGGGAGTTTGGGGCTCTGCAGAGGCGGTGCATTATCTCCCACTGACGCACAGGCCAGAGGGGCCACGGGGGCCATGCCCTATCATACAGGCAGGTCACTTGACTCCATTGCCCTCACTTGATTATTGGAGCCCTTTCTGCAGGCAATCCTTGTTCACAGAGGGGACTTGGCCAGATTCAGGTACTCATCTGCTCATCTCCCAGTTATTATTCATTATCTTCTCCAGCTGAGCTCAGACCCTGACACGACCTCATGGCAAACCCGGACACACCGAGGTGTCAGTCTTATAAGCTAAACATGTAGTGAGGATCAGGAAGGGTGCATGAGCCCTAAAACAGTTTAAGTAGTAGTTTGAGTAATAATTCTGTCATTCTGTCATCTTGTGTTTAAAACGCTCCAATAATTTGATGCGCAAATAGAAACGCTAGTTAACGATTTGAGAGGAGTTAAATACAATAATGGGTTCTGAAAATAGCCGGAAAGATTATGGCCTCGAATAGAACTTTTTGTCTGAAATGTAAATTAATCCTGAATTGTTTCTGCATTGATGGGAGGTGAGTGCATATGATGTGAGTGGCGGTGGCAAATGTATTTCTTCTCCCAGATCTCCTCCGCGATACTGCAGAATACAAAATGTGGCTTTCTAATGGCGAAATCAGCTCCAGCAAAGGCCTGTAAAGCAGCTGCAGCGAGAGGTGAAAAGCAGTAACGTTTCTATTCCGGCAGAGTCAGACTCAACTAAGTGTGAGACCATTCTCTCTACAGATTTGGACGATTTCAATAGTTGGCTTTCTTTTCAAAAGATAAACTTTCCTACGCTATTCTTGAGCAGCTGTTCGTGTAATTACTCCACATACGGAAATACCATAATATCAGCGACTCCCTGGATTTTGGAGCACAGCTTTGTCGTATGTACACTCAAACATGTGAAGACACAGACAGACAGACAGACAGACAGACAGATAGTCGCTCTCTCTAGAATCTGTTGAAGTTTGCAAGTTTTAAGCACACAGGGTTTTGTTGCCTTGGAATCATAATTGTGAATTTGTCTTTTTTTTTTGTAAAGGGAGGGGAAGCTGCAGGGAATCAGCGGTTGTCAAAATCTTAGAAGTGATATTGTCATACCAGCCGGATGGCCGTCTGGTGTTTGTTTAAAAGGGGAGGGAAGAAAAAAAAACAGTCCAGGCGATTGAATCATATCTTCTTGCCAATACGTCCTTGCGTTCCCACCTCCATCATTACAGCAACATGTTTTATTTTCAGCAGTGCTGTTCTCAGTGACTCACATCCCAGAGCCATGTGCTGCTCAGTTAGGCCTCAGCTCCCTTAAACATGGGCCGAGCGGTCACGAGAAACACTCTTGTGATGCACCAGAGATTGCTAGCAGACTGTACTGAATTTATGTATGATAGGAAAAACATGTCTAATAAACTTGTGATGTTTAACTGCTTACTTGTTTGGATTTATCTGCAAAACAAGTTTGTATCAGAGTGAAAAGAAACCTGGGTTTTATATACATCCCCCTGAATATCTGTAAATACTAATACATTTCTTTGTTTATGTGTCATGCTGCTCCCACAGGTAAATGGGATCTTCAGGCCTTCATCACAAGGTTTGATCTGGGAGAGCCTGTGTCCACTCTGCAGTTCCTCACCCAAAACTACAAAGACTGAAGGATGCTCAGATGCCTAAATTATGAATCTGTTAGTACAATTGCATACAATAAGATGTTTCCCCACTTTCCCTGAATTAAACTGCATCATTTCTTCAAAGCTTGCCACAGGTCTTCTCTTCTCTGCTATCTTATTGTTGGGTTGGAAAGAGGTTTCCTCTTACTGTTCCACCAGCTCTTGGGTTTTGATGAGGCCCTGTATCTCTGTCACGTGGTCTGGAGTAAAAGATTTGAGGGATAGATTTTGACCTCACTGGGGATTTCTTATTAGTTTCCAAACACTTTCAGCATTATAAGGAAGACGGCCTGATATCACAACTCGTTGTGGAAAGAGTTTAATCTAATTCAGGCACGGAAACACGTCAGGGCCAAAAAAAGGAAGTGGGAGGTGAAACCGAGACCGCAACACAGCCGGATGCTTGCAGTGGAACTTGAACCAAAATACTCTACAGTGACAGGACAGGGGGAGGGGCTGCAGGGCCTGTGGTGTATCGGGTGCAGGGAACTTGATGTTTGTGTCATTGTTTATCATATTTCCATTGACCACTTACCCCAATTGGAAACATTGAGGTGCTTTCGGGTCCTTAATTGATTCTTTTCAAAGTAAAAGCAGCTCTAACACGTGTCGAAGTGTCCTTGAATGTAACTTTGGGACAATGAACCCATTTTGAACTTTGACAGTTGCGTAAGAGGTCTACCTGGCAGGTCTGTAGGGGATGGTGTGGATAAACTTTTCAACCCGTTCACGAGGAGATACTTAGATACTTTTTAGACTTCACAAGTCTTTGTAGAGGGTGGGTCAGAGAACCCCCCATGAGGAATATTGGTTTCTAACCAGCAACTCTCCTCTGGGAGGGGTTTGTATCAATACCCCAGATGTCTGGAAAAGGCTGGATTTACATGAGGGACTTTGATGTTCTGATGATCAATCTTTAGTTGGTGGTTTCATTGACCCTAATTTGGTGTCTCATCAGTGGGCTAGGCAGGAGTAGGTAATGGAGGTTTTTGTTCCTTTGGTGGTTAAGCCAGCCTTGGTAAACCCCTATGTGCCCTCCCAATGAACTCTGGGATATCATTGATCAAATTGTCCTGCATCTGCTTTGTTTGCTTCCCCGACTTAGCAGTCAAAGCATCCACAAGCAGAACAACCAAAACAATGCGCATGGGCCCACAGTTAGTCAGACAGTCCATTGCTTTTAAAAAAATGTTAAGTATCCGTCAGTTGGAATATCGCTCTTGACCTTGATTTACTCATCTTATTTGACTTATGAAATCACATTTTGAACAATTGGCAAGTGTAGTATAATTCCACACTCATTGTGAGGCATGCCAAGTGGGAGAGCATTCTTCCAAAAACCACCTACTTGAATCCATCAGTACACCATTGAAATGCCAAGATTTGTACTTCCAAATACACTGTGCATTTCTTTCTCCTTTATATCTCAGAGATATCCTGCCAAAACAGCTGGGTTTTGCCACTCAGTTTCCTTGAATGTGTTTATTTTTACTCCAAATGTCAGGAGAGTTGAAATATTCTGATTAAGAAAAACTGACAGCTGTAGTTCAACGGTGCACAGTTTATTGGCTTCTTTGAAAAAAGGCTGTTCACATCCCCTGATAATATAAGAAAGGCATTTAATATTTTCGTAATTTATTCAAACTTACATTAATTAAAAGGAATTTGTATAATCAATTCAATTGCCTAACCGGCACTACATGATCTAAAATGCATGGTGACTCCAGTCTCCATTCTTCTTTCCTCGCTGCTGCTGGAAGTGCAGAATATGTATTTCACTGGAGACTTCCTCCTGTTTATCACTTGCTGTGGGCAGTGGCAAAATGGATTTGAGTGCGACATCTGTCCAATGCATTTCAACCGTGTGCTGTACTGACCACTTTGCACATGTGTTTCTATTGGCAGAAATGGAATATCAAATGAATATGTATGTTTTCTGTCGTGTACAATCATCTGAAAATAAGAATAGTGTTTTTGTTACCGAAAAACGAGCCGTTTATTTCTACCCACAGAGCGGGTCCTCTTCACAGAGTCCACCGTGTTTCTGCAGCTCAGAACGGACAAACGAAATACTTTTACATTACAATACCGTTAGCTGACGCTTTTATCCAAAGTAACTTACATGCTATACAGTAGACTGTAGACACAGCAACATGGACTAGCGAAGACGGGGATCAAACCACCGATTGAAAGTCAAACCTGCTAACCACTGAGCCACAGTTGCACTTGCTCAAGATAGGGCCAAATGCATTTTTGTGTCAGCCATCGTACTTTCATTTGGTTACAATCTATACCTTCACTGCTAAATGTCTCAAACTGCATGCTTGTCTCCGCCAACATTTACACCATCTAGGAACGCAGCATTTTAAAGTGCAGCTTTTTGCTAAGGTATCTGCATTGGCCTTGTGTCAAAGCAGATACCTTAGCAAAAAATGCACTTAGTCCCTTTAGCTGTGGAAAATACAACTCTGCACAGAACCAGACAGATAGCAATGACTGGGTAAAAGCTTAATGATGTTCAATTTGAACTATATACCAGCCTTAATAGTAAATTGAGGAATCATTCCTTTACCAACGATGTGATGTGGAAATGTAATAGAAAATGTAATTTTCATTATCTGCTCCTCAGAAATGTATAACCATTATACTTTTTTAGTCAAGCATGTTGTCATGTGAAAAGCACGTTAATCTTACTTTACCTTCATTTAGATCAGAGATTCTCCACGTTATGACTTCAAAATGTGATGCTGGTCACCTGAAATCAAAAAAGATGTTGGAGATCTGAAGTCTTTTGGGGATTATTTACCTCATTGCCGGCTGATTAAACCTTATTAGTAAACCTACTAAATAGAAAAGAATGATCAAGTCATGCTGTCAATATTACAGTAAACTCGATCAAACCAATAACGGAAGGAAAAGGATAGGAATGAATAGCAGTTGTAGTCTTCCCCATGAAGCCTGGAACAAACTAAACTAATTTGACTACCTATCCACGGTGCCAGGGCAGTTTTCCACTGTGCTTTAAAATGACGCGCTGCCTTCCATGGAATCACCGTATGCAAAGGAGCCTGGACGCTGCAGTCAACGAGATCTAACGCTGAAAGCCGTTGACAAACACTGCCGGCCTGCCCCACGTGACCCAGCTCACAGTGGAGGAACTCAGCCTGCAACAGGTAGGTGTTCCAGCAGGACGGGCCAACTTCCAAATGACAGAGCCACACTCACGCTTCCCTGAGGAGATACACAATAGTGCAGTGAGTCCCCAAACTGACCTGAGGGGATTCTTTCTTTTGTTTGCATTCATAAACACGACAGTTGACGCAGCCTTTTCCTTGGTTCTTCCACTACGTGGATCAACCTGTGCCACTTCATGAGCTGGAGAAAATAACAACAGACAATATAACTCAATATGAAGCAATAGCTCTGCTATAAATAGGACCTTTTATCAGCTTATAATACTCTTTAAGTGCACACTGTGTCCTTCATGAGGCCATAGGTCCTGGCATTTCTCTGCATCACATTATACTGTTATTTAGTCCAAACCAAGTAAATCTAATACATTCCTGGTTTGGCTTAATTATTCAGTGGCATACAAATAAGGACTGACTTCACACATTGATACATTATCTGTGCAGAGATGTGGTTTTGGTTGTTAAAGTAAATTAGGAAGGTATCTCACTATTTAACATTTGAATATTCATTCTTGAAGAGCTCAAACACAAAACACATTTCTATATTCATTAATGGTGCCTTTGACCTGAAACGGTGAAACAGAGGTCTGCGTAAGTCAGTACGAGGCAGATGATTAAGTCAACATAGAAAGTCTATGTTTGGACGGACACAACATGTTAAAGTTTGAATGAAGTCCACCAGGATCATTGTTGTTTAAAAGGCACAAGGCAGTGAGCCAGGCACCCGGAGAGGAGCCTGTGCTGCCCCCTGATACGACTGCTACTCATGAAACACACACAGACATACACACGGATGGAGGACTTGGTAATGAGACACACAAGATCAGTGGCTGCTCTGTTTGTACAAGCCCCCTAAACACAGAGCATGATTCAGACTAATTCTCCCACACACTCTGTTTACACTTCTGGTTCATTGAGGTACTATTAATTTCTCAGGTCTGAATATACTGGCACTGACATTTCATTCAATATTTTCTGTGAATTTTGCAAAGGCCTGTGTGTTTTATATTGTTAAAGCTTCAGCAAAAATTAAAAAAAGCAGATCCTCACTGCACTATTAAGAGGTGTAACTGTAGGTTATGAGTGTGATGTGATAGATATATGAAGTGGATGACCCCAAAGGCTTTAGGTAATTCTTAGCTTATTCTGTAACCAACTAAATCATAAAGAGAATATTTTCTTATACATCATAAGGCAACCACTTTATGTATTTTTTTCACAAGTTGACATATTGGTAAAAAAAAAAAAAAAAAAGCGAGCCATGACGCTTTGCCCATTGACTTCTCTTTGTACGTTTGTGGCTTCCGATCACTTTTCCACTTCTACTTCACCCGGAACTCACATGTCCAAATACAGACATGAAGGGGCGGGGCCGGACACTGCCTTTTTTGGAGTTTCCAGTTAAGCGGTCACTTGGGCTCCAAGTCAAAGCAAGTCTGTGGATTTACAATGCGCCTGCAATATTTACAAGCGATTAACTCCGTCAATTACTGTCTTCGTAAGTGTTGCTGCATGAAAAAGGGGCCCGAACTGGTGCTCAGCCACACGGGACGGCACAAAGCGTCTGCTCGTTCGCCAGGAGCAAAATGGAAGCACTTCGACTATCCAGAGTCGTTTTACTCTGTCTGAGCTTATTTGGACAAAAAGTAATCTAAAAGAAAAGTCATCAAAGAAACGTAGTCCAGAATTCTCTCAGTAATATGAATAAACAGCTCTCAGGCCTAACTCGTGTCATAAAGTAGTCTGTTTTACGAGTGGCAGCCTCTATAGCCGCCACTCACTCTCTTTCTCTCTCGCTCACACACAGCTGCGTAAAACGCTCCCAGTGTGCCTAATGGTCCACAATGGACATCATATTGCTGGCAGTAATAAAGATACATAAATAACTCTAATGTTTTCCACGAGGACAGGAACAGAGGAGAACCCTCCGCTCATCCCGAAGAAGTACGCAGCTGGGGGTGCCATGTAGATTTTGTAAACTTTGTAGCTATCTATCTATCGGAGCCTTGTGCCTCTACTGTAGTTTCCACCGACTGACGCGCGGAGAGCCTGGGCGCTTGGCGCTCTGTCCATATATGGTCATCTACGTCACGTAAATGTTCCATCCCCCTATTTAATACAAGCAGACTGGAGTCCCCTATCCAGCTCCAATAGAGCAAGTAGAGCTGCTCTTGTGCAACCTACACCACCACCTCCTCCATTGATTCACAGACTTCAAATTCCCCCACAAGCAGCCCATCAGCTACCACAGTGATCAGATTAATAACAGCAGTAGCCTGTGATCACACAGGAGGAGACAACCGGCGCTGCTCGTCCTCCGCGGGATACTTGGATAGCTACAGCAACAGGATCCATCCCTGCTCCTCTCCTCTTTTTTTACGCCTGGTCCACACCTGTGTTTTCCACTTTGAGAACACGCGCTGTTTTTGTGTAACTACTTGGATACCTGCGCGTTGTCCTTTTTATAAATGTCGGACTGAATATAACTGCTATGACAGGGAAACTAGCGGAGAAGCTCCCTCTTACGATGAGCAGTTTAATGAACACGATCCCTGACAGTCTCTACCCAGAAGAGGACATCCCGACGTCTATGAATATCTTCACCGGTACGGAATCTATTAACCACTATTCACAGATGAACACAGGTAAGATTTCCATCAACTTTTGTTGAGTGTATATGTGTGTGTGTTTTGCTTACAGTGGGACAAACTGCGCTGTGCGCGAAAGGCAACAGTTGTCTTGTGGTTCGGAGCACCTGTTTGCGCTCTGGCTGTAGCGCACAAAGCCACACTGCCGTGCAGAATACTTTTTAGGGGTCAGGTGTAGGCTAACACTGGCCACTATGAATTACATACACATTCAATTTGATGACTTTCAGGTTGGCCGTGTGATTTATTTTGTATTGTCTTCCTTGTCCGTAGCCGACATGTCAAACGGAACGTGAAAAGGGCAACTGTACCCATACCAACAAACTTTAAAAAAAGAAAAAAGAATTAAGATATGATATTTAAGCAAATCTGCCGTATTTGGTATGGATTTATATTCCCTAGAGCCGAGGTGTGTTTGAGGAAATGTTTTGTGAGCGGCTGAGGGGAAAAAAGGCTGTTTTACGCAAAGTCCACTAAACGCAATCGGCCCCTGATTGAAACTGAAATCTGGAGGTTATGAGAAAATGTGTCCAATTGATGTGGTCAAACTGCAAATTCCAGTCATTTATCAATATGATAAAGCCGCAAAGACGGGTCAACTACTTTAGACAATGACTTTAATTCACATCTATATACACATATCACGGATTGGATTTTACTAGACGTGTGTGGCTGCTTTTCTCTATATGACACATGCTGAGACGAAACATTCTATACTCACTAAATTGCGAGGCCGGAGATATTGATCGATTTATTAGTCCAGATTAACGTATAGTTCTGATTAATTTAGACGCCCATATACGTAGATGACTTGTTGGTCCGGCACAGTGTTGGCAAAACATCAACCACTAATTGCACAGGCTCACCTTCTGAGGTGATGGGTCAATGCTGCTGCACGAACATATACTAAATCTTTCCCTGGCGTGGCGATAGGAACCATATGCAGTGACCGCAATTTACATTTTCATTGTCAAACTTTGTAGATTTATCAGGTTTTTATGTTCAAGTTTTTTGTTCACAAATTAAAACTGTATCTCAGTTTGAATTTTACCCGAAATATGTTATCCTTATTTACCCAAGAAGTGTGCGTTATTTTTATTATCCCAACGCCAGGTCTATAAATAGTATACTTCATTTTGTAAATACGTGAATTAAATGCACGCAGTATATATGTGACAAAAGACATTTCTCTATAAACACGGCAACACAATATATTTGATGTGATCTCTGAGAGAAGATATTTAAACAAATGAAATTAAGTAGCACAGGGAAAAAAAGGTCTCGCAGTACATGTGTGCGTTGCTGTTTTATATTCTGAGCTTGATTAAATTCACATTATAACCTCTAAAATTTGTATAAATAAAATTTTTGCATGTATGTTATTTTCCAGTAAATAACAATAATACATTTTAAAGTACCATGTTGTCGTTTTACAGGTGATGTGTGCTTTGCTCTTCAACACTGACCTATGAAAAGTGATGACTTTATGTCATTCAGTTTAATATCCCAAAGATAAATGTACCTCCAGAAAACTATAGATGTAAAATGCATTAATATCAACTCAATTCCTGTGTCATACTTGCCCAATAAAAAAATTTGCCACAAGTGTCATTGTTCCTCTGTACCTTGTGTGTCACAATGCTATTGCTCAATATACATAATTTAGCTATTGTTGTTTCATTATGATTTGCCTTTAGCCAAATTCCAGCAAGCTGTAATTACTGGGAGTGAATATTTAAGCAGCTCTGATTTCCTGCCTATGAAAAGAGAGGTCTATTTTAACTTCTGTTTAGGAAATAATTCTGTTCAAATGTCTCACATTAAGCCCTCAGATCACAATCAGCACGTACATGTATCCCCTTTAAGCACATCTGCATGTGATATTTTTTATGGCATCTTTGGAATAAGTTAAATGTGTGTGAGTGCGTGTTTACTGGGAAGTGTACGATTCTGTACAATTAAAATATCAAGGAAATTTGTGACAATGTTGTTAAGCTCACTAATGCAGAGATTGGATTGGAAACACTTAAGATTTTTACCCCCGTTTTGTGTAGATGTTCTGTATGCTGCAAATGTGTTTTGAATCCTTGAGCGTGATGGATGTGGCGTCTGCCTTATAATCCTCCCTGCTGTAAAGAAATCAGATCTTGCCATTCAGTTTGGCTGTCCTCCTGAGGGACACAATGACTGGATCAAAGGGGGTGTTTAGGTCTTGATTTATGAGAGCTTGTGGGATCTGAGAGAGAGAGACACCACTGTCTCTCATGCAGCAGTCACTCACTTAACTTGCAGGTCTGACAGCGCTCACATTTCTTCATGAACTGTAGTGGACTTCTTTCATTTTTGATATTTTTGGGCACACTATTACAGAGATATGCAGAAAAGCTGAATTTTGGACCAACCCGAGGACTGCCACTTCAATATCATACAGCTTGACAAAGTGAATTTTGTGCCACATTATCACTTTTGCAGGCTTTTCTTCCCAACTGATTGCATTTCATATTTGTGTTTGTTCAACCACGTGGATGATATGCTCATGATATTTGTTTTTTATTTGCGTTTCTCTAGATAATATCATGGATCTGGGCATGGGAAGCGAGAAAGCATCCGCAGAGATTCAGTATGGATCCAGCTTCCAGTCCAACCGCAGCGGGCAGACTGTCACTTATCTGGGGAAGTTTGCCTTTGACACTCCTCCGTCAGGTGGCATTGGTGGCTCCGGCTGGTGCTCTGATAACAATATCATCAGTCTTGTCAGCGCGGGGATCCTGGGCGTTTCTCCATCCCCCGGCACGGTAACAACGCAGACATCATCCGCAGCCATGGGCGGACAGACATCAGATATGGAGCAGGTATATGGTCCGCCACTGCCTGCCTATTCCACGTGCAGTGACCTGTACCAGGACCAGGTCTCCTTCCACCACAGCCCTGCCACCAGCACGGCTCTAGCCTACCCTGGCAATGACTATCACTCCACATCTAAAGCCTCCATGGATGGCAGCCTTTTCTCCATGATCCCTGACTACAACCTTTTCCACCATCAAGGGGAGGTTGGAGTGATGGAGCACAAGCCCTTCCAGACCATGGACCCCATCAGAGTCAACCCTCCACCCATCACACCACTGGAGACCATCAGGGCATTCAAAGACAAACAGCAGATTCACCCGGGTTTCATCGGCGGGCAGCAGCACCCTCCTCAGCACCACCCACCGCCACAGACTCTCACCCTCAAACCCATCCGACCACGGAAGTACCCCAACCGCCCCAGCAAGACCCCCGTCCACGAACGACCCCACGCCTGTCCGGCGGAGAACTGTGACAGACGCTTCTCACGCTCAGACGAGCTCACACGTCACCTTCGCATCCATACAGGTCACAAACCCTTCCAGTGCAGAATATGCATGCGCTCCTTTAGTCGGAGCGACCACCTGACCACACACATCCGCACACACACGGGCGAGAAACCCTTCTCCTGTGAGTTCTGTGGACGCAAGTTTGCCAGAAGCGACGAGCGAAAGAGACACGCAAAGGTTCACCTGAAACAGAAGGACAAGAAGCCAACTGATAAGAGCAGTGGGGCAGCTGGGAGCCACAGCTCGCCACCCAGCTCCTGTGGGGGGCCGACAGGCGGAACGTCATGACCGTCACTACGTGCACTTGGACTGGACCCTCTCCATGCCTCATAAAGAGACTAAGGAAGAAGGGATCCCGTCCACTATGAGATAAATAGGTGACTCTTTTCTTCTCTTATACATCCCCTGCTCTTTTCAGTTCCTTCTATTTACAGATGGATGCCTTTAGTTTAAGTCAGAGGGGAAAGGCTGCTACGCCCTTCTCCTTCAAGTAACTCAGAGCCTCAGCTACTGTAACACAGTGCCAGCACAAAGAAGGGCACCTTGGCATATTCTGTCTACCAGGTCACCCGATAGGTTTTTTTGGGGTGGATACACTTTTGTAAATTTTACTGAGAATTTCTAAATTGGAAGGAAGCCAGAATCCATCATAGGAGTCAAAAACAGACACAGTTACAATGGAGTTTAGTTAAAGGGTAAGTTGTCTGGGATGTATGCATTAATTTTATTAGGCTGTTTAAAAGTGCAATTGGTTATATTTGTGTACTGTCATGGATACCTTATTAGTGGCACTTGGCTGTCTTTTTGTTGTTTTTGTTGAGGTGTCGTGTTTTTTTTATTTTCTATTTGAATGTTGTTTTCTCAAAAGAATGTGCCAAATGTATTGTGGTGATACAGCCAACCTTGTTCTTATTATTGTGCCTGACATTTGCCAAACATAGCAGTGATATCCGCTTAGCACACATGTTGAGTTAAAGGAAAGATCAGATTCAAACAGCGTATCTCATATTTAGATTAATTTGGTCTAGATGATGACTGAATGGGTCCCACAAAGCAAACCGATGTCTTGTCCTGTTACCTGTACTTATAAAACAAACATGCCTGCAGCAATCAATGCCTTTGCCAATATTTATTTATTTGTAGTCACTGAGAGACACTGTGTATTTGTGTTGCCTTTTTATATGGTGGCTTTGTGGTGTTAACAGATATAATTTCAGATTCTTTTGAAAAGCTCACCAATTCTGTTCATTTTTCATTTTTCTTGAGTTCTGCAATTATATGCAATATATTCGTGACATGCCATCAACCCGAAAAATTAAATTAACCAAGAGCACAGTTACACATACTGAACAACGTACAGTAAATACATTACACTGGGTTGCAAACCAGCAGTATATGAAAGCAAAGATGATTGAAGGATACACGGTGTAAAAGGACTAAACTATTTGGTTTAAATTACCAAACAATGAGCAGCATATGTTGAGAGAAAAATTGTCAAAATTCATGTTTACATCTTTTCTAATACAGAGTGACTGAGACTGAGTTGTTAACTAAGGACTTGTTTTTTTTTGTACATTATACAAACATGTATGCAGGTAGCTACCGTAGAAGTTACACTTTTGTACTCAAATGTCAAATGCACCATAATTCAATATTAAATTGTGCATATATGTGCATGCCTTCATGCACACTATGTAAATACAAATGTCTGCATAAACAAGAACTTTCAATTGACTGGATGCTTGTGCGGAATGTGTCTTAAAGCTTTTAGTAATGTAGTTATAATGCAGAATATTTTGTTGTCATAGGTCATTGCAAACATTTTTGGAGCACCATAAAAGAAAAAAAGAATAATAGCATTTGCACCATTTGTACATTTTAGAGTGGTAACTGGTTTAAAAGCACTAATGCGTTCTCTGAATAAACAGCAAGATTTCTTACATTTTGTTTATCTCCATTATAGTCATAATCAGTTACTTCAATTAACACATCTTCCCACATTGCAGAGAGTTTTTTCTCGGATAGACTAAATAATGTGATGCTTTCTTCTACAAAATGATTCCAGAGCTATGCCAATATTTTTCACATTTCTTAATGATCTTTGTCCTGATAGAAGGAAATTACTATTCTTTCATTCAATGAAATATTGTGTGTAGGCTCATCTACCCATTAGCTTCTATGGGAACTTAAAAGTGTCATAACAATGACCACATTTGATTAAATCTATATTCCCATTTTTATTTATAAATATATTTGTTTTAACAAATCTCTGTGAAGCAAGACGTTTTTTCTCTCTCCAGAATACATGATGGCCCCATCGGAATTTGAGGTGTGATAGCCTTGTCTAAGTGCAAAGATAGTTTCTGATTTTATCACTCAAATATAAGATACATTTCTCCTTCTACTTTGACCGACAGTATTTCTGGTAATTGGCTGTGTTCTCTGTGTATGCAAGGCAGATCATTTATATAAACATTGTTTTCAGCTGGAAAAAAAACACACTGTACATATTGTGTCTGTAGACACGGCAATCAGAATTAAAGAGAATATCGACTGAGAAATGCAAAGGCCAAAAGAAAGGTTCAGAAAAGCAGTGCCACAGAGAACACAGTGCAGACAGAAACAAGCTTCCAGGGCCACGCTTTGGCTTTCCTGTAACAACCAGTTTTCACTGCTGAGCTTCCTGGCAAGTGTCCACTTATTTTCCAATTAATTTGGCCTCAGAGATTCTTTTCTCAACTCATCCATGTGGTTAATGAACAGACCTCCTTGCACTTTTTCAGATAGTTTAAAAATCCACACACCCTGTAACATCAAACTGTAAAGCAATAGTTTTGTGTCATTAAAAAAAAATGATATTGCATGGATGGTCATCGACAATTGAAAACTTTCTGAGCTTATCGCACTAAAAGGCATATGACTACACAACTGAACAAACTGAAAATGTAACTTCTTACACATTACATTACCCAGCATTCCTCAAGCCTGATCCCAGATGATGAACTCGATTATAACCAATATTCAAACATTATATTGCAGCTTCCCAGGTTAAATATTGTGAAGAGAAATGGACTATAAACATCAAGTAGCAGACAGCCTCATTAAGTCAGCACAAAATAATATATATATATATATATATATATATATATATATATATAGTATATGACGTTATAGGAAATTCAAAATGTTTATCTAGAATAGTTTGATGTTAGACACAGTCCAATATAGACTCTAAATTATTTTTGATTTATTTGACCAAAAGTGATACTCTTGTGTGTTGATTAGACACTTTGCTGATTAGAATGGATGATTTGAATAATAATATATAGAATGTGGCCTCCTCTGAAAGAAAACTGTGTTTATGTTTGCTTTGTGTTGAGGAAGTAAGGCAGAGAATACACCAAACTATTTCCATGTCTAAATAAAGTAGAACTTTGCAAACTCAATATTGCAGTCATATCCTCTCACTGTGCTTGTCACTTTTGTTTCGTGACACTTTTGTAATGGACAGATACATTTTGTAAAATGTATATGATCCCCTGCATCCCACTCCTTCAATATAGTTTGGTGGTTGAACACCAATACAGGCTGCACCATGTTCTGCTGAACAATAATCCTTCTGTCTAATGTGTGAATGCTATAGATATATGTCAATGACTTGTTATACAAACTGGGAAACAACCCCCTCTTATAAATGCTTCTCCAAGAATAATTTTTAATGTTTTTTTTTAAATATTTTATTGTCCAAAAGTGGGTTGCTGAACGCTCTGAAATTGGAATTTGCCTCATCCTCGTTCTCTGCTCCACATTGGATCTGAGCCAACATCAGCAGCCATCTTTGTGCCAAACTGGGTTGCAGGGTTGGCTGATCAAAAACAATATGAGATGAGAACTCCTCAGGAGAAACAAATGATAAATGTGACCTCAGTCTGCTTGCAGTTGAAGGCAGCCCTGTGCTAATGTTTGTGTTAAACTGTTTGATTTAGTCTCCGTGAAGTTGGCCGTGGGCAGGGCAATAGGCTTTGGCTCTTTTGTGACAATTAATAATTACAAGATTTTTTTTTTAAACCCTCATGTTTGAAGAGATTTCAATAATGTGTAGATATTATAGGCTACTCATGTCATCTTATGGACTACAGGTGGCTTCAGGGATTTTGTGGTCTTCAACAGTGACACTTTGGTGTTCAGATGGAGTCGGTACTCACTGTTTTCTGTTGTGTTGTGTTTTCTTTTCATTACAGTATATCCTCATGTTTGCATGTGCACGGAAATGCTACCCTCAGATGCTGTGGGTGGTGCTCATTTCTTTATTATGCATGAAAATAAGTCACATTGGGTGAAATGGGATAAACCCAACAACAATTCAAGATAGACAATTGAAAACACACACTGGGATAACTGTTCTGTTTTTTTTTAAAGTTTTTTTTTAAAGAAAACAAGGGGTCTTGTTTAAAATGTTGTGGATGTCTTTAGCCTATTTCATGTTTTTATTACCTTATAATAAGGTAATTTTATGATGAGCTGAATATTGAAATTAATTTTACTATATCCTTGTGATGGGGAGATGTGCTCCCCTGTTTACTTGGCACTTCAGTTTGTTGTAATGCAATTGTTTTGTTATTTCTATGTAAGTACTTGAATAAAGAAAAATATCACTTGCCTTCAGTTTACTTGGATCTCTACGTGCACACGAACACACGCACTTCGACGCGTATACACGCACACACACACACGAATATTTCGGCATTTTAAATACACATTTTACAATAGCATGTGAACAATAGACGTCTGGTATTATTATATGAACGCATGATAACGTTAGTTAGTTTTTTTTTTCGCTTTCTGACAAAAACGTCCTTTGAGGAAACACAAGCGGCTAATCTCCGGACTTCCTGTTTAAAGCTCGACTGTTGACTGGGGAAAGGGGATGAGGTCCTTGGAAGATAATAAAACTACCCAATGAAACCGGAATAGAAATTCAGTCAAAATGAGCTGGTACGTATTATCTACACAATTAATTCGGCGTATTAGATTGAAAGTGTGACTTTAGAGGATATAGTCTATAATAAATAACAAGGACAGATGGCTTGTCAACGGGCTCCGGCTATTTCCTGGTAGCGCAAACGTCACACATTAACGTTACAGTTGAACAGGAGTTAGCTAGCTTGTTATAAACTCACCAATATAACCTTTCCGAGAGACAATGAAACGGGTCCCAGATGGTCAACAGAGTCTGTCACGTGAAACAGTTGCCACCAAAGTAGCAACGTAACGCTAAGTTGTTGCAAAGAGTCAACTTTGACCGAAGGGGTTTGATAACGTAACGTTGTTTAGCTTGTACAGGACCAAGTTGTGGCTAGTTTAGAAACATTACGTTAGCTTAACTAGCAAGCGAACATACACATATGGAGTTACACTCCTATCAAGAGTTGTAGCTGCTTGTTTATGCATACTGTCTAAATAAATAAAGGTTGAGGCTTTAGCATTAATCGGAAACTAAATGTCGCGAGCTAGCAGTAGTTGTGAGGTTAACATGCAACAACGACAAACACAACCATGGAGTTTCTTTCTTAGTTTGTGTAGTACTCTTGTACAGACATATTATTGTCTTACGTTTCGACTGCTAATCTACAAGTTTGAAGTTATCTACTGGAAGTAACTCATTGTATTACGTGATTGTAAAAATACTTGTATGTTGTGTGTAATCAACCTAAACAACCTTTTGGTTGTGGTTGAAACAAATGGTGGATTAATTAATTAATCATATACATTAATCAATAATGAATCAATTAAAAAACCCTAATCAGCAAGGAATATGAAAGTGTTACAATTTAATTTTTATAGAATTATATCAACAAATGTATACTTTTCAGACCGATTTCCTTTATTTTTGAACATATGAATGTTTTTAGTCCTTCTAGTGCATTTTGTATGGTACCACAGATGATTGTGGGATTAAGTTCAATAAATCAAGCGAGGTGGTGTGAACAGTTGGTTTTATGGCATAGACTGAATGGATTATCTGCACAGATATTAACTGAATCGGAAAGTCTTGTCATCAGAGCGCTTCCGTCCAGCTGGTGACATCCCTGAGAAAGTAAACAACCACAAACAAGGCTGTGCTATCACTTTCAGCCAAATGGCAACAAGGAAAAGCATTCTTCTACATCAGAATATGTAATGTGCATTTTCAATTCCTGACTCTTGACTCAAATAAGTTTAAGTACAAGATATGTATCGCTATATGATACATAGTTATCAATTGGCCTTCCAGACCCTCATCCGCCCTAGTTCTTGACCCAACCCAAGGTCTCTCTGGAGACGAGGAAAACCGTTGCTTATGAAGAACAGTTCACACAAGGGTATCTTAGAGTTTATGTATCATTTGCTTGATACTCTTTGTAGAAATAGCTATAGTCTGAATCTGTAGGATTATATACCTTGTTCACGTGTTCACAGTCATTTTTGGCCGGTCAACAAAATAGAGTATATATACTGTAGTGCCCCCGTTGCCTATTTACCATCAGGCACTACTTGGTTGCTCGTTGTCTGACTTGTTCCTGACGCGTTTCATTCAAGACACTGTCCGGCTGTTATGTCCATTCTGTTTATTTTAATCACAAATAAACAGAAGACACTTGAAGTCGCCTTGCGCCCCCAGTGGTGGGAGGTCCAACATAATAAAACAGACAAAATGGCTCTTACATATACAGTATATATTGTATAACAGGATTATTTTCTTTTGTAAGCCTTTGTTTTGTTTAAATTGATCAGATCTGTTTCTCAACATTGGCAAACATTTGTTCAGGCGTGACGTTTTGGTTGTTTACCAAAAACTTGACAAACTAATAACACAGTTGACCCATCGTCCTCCAGTTTAGGCTTTTGGACTATTAAGGCAATGAAGCTGAACTGTTTCTTGTCTACAGTTTCTGGGAAGTTTGCAACCCAATATCGGTTGAATTCTGTCTTGTTCTTTTGACATGCATTGCATCGCTCAGTATTCAGCCATATCTGTAATTGATTATTTATGGGAATATACATTACATTACATTTCATTTAGCTGACGCTTTTATCCAAAGCGACTTACATGATATACAGTAGACCGTAGACACAGCAACGGTGAACAATGAGGGTTAAGTGTCTTGCTCAAGGACACAACGACATGGACTGCCGGAGCCGGGGATCGAACCACCGACCTTCTGATTGAAAGACCGACTTGCTAACCACTGAGCCACAGTCGCCCTATAAGTAGAATATAAGTATGGTAAGCTTTGTCATACATGCATTTGGTTGTGTGTTGCTGTTTATGGAATTAAAAAGAGGTCTGAATAGTTACAGAGCTTGTTTCCCATAATGTATGACTGCAGTTCAAGACGAAGTGCGGAAAACCAAAGACATATTAGGCCACCAAAAACGTCTTTCAGTTATGTGTATGTACACTAACTCCCTTTATAATATGCTACATATTATTAGTGTCATTTTTAGGGAAGACAATAATCAAAGAAGCAAAATAGCGTCACACATTTCAGTCAGACAGTTAATAGCTGGCAAACAACGCTTCTACCAGCACGCACTGCCAAACACAAGGTCAAGAGTGGGGTGCTCGACCAGTGAAAAGAGTCCTTTATGGGCTCTGCTGACTGACGCATTCCACTAGGGCCTGCAAACTTGCCTTATGACGTGAGCGGTTTGACTTTGGGGTCATCATCAGAACAATTCCACTTCCCAACATCTTCAACTAGCCCTCTGTGCTCCATGGAATATACAAGGTTGAATGATGCAATATCCCTCTAATGGCGTACACATTTGCAGTTTTAGTGAAAAGCCATTGGTTCTTCCAGTCGATGCATAATGTGTCCCGGATAGAGAAGACTGTCGTGCCTTTGTTCTTGCCTACGTGCTTGCTTGATGGCAGTGATGTGCAGCCTATTACAGCAAAGATCAGATAGCTCTGGAAATGCAAGTTGACCATCTTGCTGATGATGACAGCAAGTGTGTAACAGAGCACTTTTTTCTTACTGCGTCTTGGCCTGAAAATGGACAATGACCAATAACCTCAGTGAGATGTCACTGAGATGCACCACCATCCTAGTTCCTAAAACTATCCTATTTATGTATCCTTTGAGGTATTGGTTTATATGTACTTGAGTGAGTAAATGTTTATTGATTACGTCATTCTTTGGATTAAAGTACTGTATATGTACAAATAATTCTTACTTTAGATTATTTTTTATCAAATTGTCAGTATATAGCACTAAATATCAAATCAATATGCAATCAGTGAAAATTCCCCTGTATACTATCACTAGGCTTAGATTTCTTTCAGAAAAATTTGGACTTGAGCTGGTGTAACACATACGTTTTCTGTCTTCAGCTGTCTTGCGGTCAGGCCTCTGCCATGTCAGACGCTAGTTCTGGGTTCACAGAACCGAACTTACCAGTGTCTCTAAATGTGACAGCCCCTACAGAAAGATGGCTGTGTGAAGAAACATTAGAAATTATTCTCACAGTGACTACCATCCTCCCTCATTTTCTCCCTCTGGTTGGTTGCCTGCTACATTTTCCCTCTCCCTCCCAAAGCACACTTCACTCTGTGTGTTTGCCAGTTCTCATGAGCGGTTGAAGAGAGTGACCACTTTCCTTTGGCTCTTTGTAGAAGTGGATACACTCTGAATCTGTAACATTAAGGACTCGCTCCAGTTTTTTCCCCCTCAAATATAGAAAATACATCCTTTGGTACATTAAAGGGAAAATCCATTCTAATACAGTTACACTTAGACGGACTCTCTTGATGTCATCGAGAAATGAATCCTGTCATGGTCAACGCTGCCAAAACATGGCAAAGAGAACATTGGAAGCTAACATGAAGTATGTTTCATGGCACACTGATGGCTGTTTTGAACACTGTTATGTTTATACTTAACTCTTCCATTGGTTTTTTCTTTTTTTTTTGCTGTGGATGTCATGACTTTCTCCCTGACACACCCACCAAATGAAAAAAAAACTAATACAAAATTGCAGTTTCATTAAGATCAATATCTCTTTTACAAAATGGACCTACAAAGTACAACATCATAGAGAAATTCATACAAAGCAATCATCACACACATAGACACACTAATTAAAACAATCACAAATATGATTAGTAAGAAAATCTTTAATGTCCCTCAGAGGAATAAGTGTTTTGCAGTTTGTTCCAGTAGCAAGATGCATATAATACCTATTAATATAAAACATATTGACATGTGGGGCACTTGTGTAACCATGTGCAGTTGTAGTTTCTTGCTGAATAACATAATCGTTCATAAACACTGGTAAATGATCATTTAAGATATCACAAATCATGAGGGCATATGCCAAACAAAGGAATACTGCATTTGCAAGAGGAACAGTTGTAACCAAAAGTAGGTGTTTACAGTACAAGACAGTATACAAGGTTCATGGAATATGTGCACATCAGAGTAAACTAGTGCTTAGGCAAGCAACTTTTTGTGAATGGTGATACGTGTCTGACCAGGTTGAATTTATGCTTTCAGAGTAAAATCTCAAGTTAAAAACAGATCATGCGAGAGAGTAGTTCTCCTAATTGTAGCTTTGAAAGAGCACTGATCTTCAGTTTATGTTCAGTTAATTACATTCATTATTACGGCTGTTGCATTTTGGAAAAGAAATTCTTACAATTTCAAAGCTGGTTATGCACGTACGTTCCTTAATGTGACGTTATAGTGTACTAATCAGGTAATCGAAAGGTGAGTCACATAAGATGAGTAATTTCTGTGGTTATTTTCCATGTTGGCTCACCCAAATGATGACACAGTGGGTGAAACTTCTTTCCTGAGCCAAAAGCAACAAAATGTTTTTAAGCATTAGTAATCAGTAAACATTTGAATAAATAAAGAATTTGTTCAAAACTCCGATCAAGATTAGGTCACGACAATTGGTAGATGATAGAAACTAAAGCACAGCACCAGCACAGAGCCAGCTAATCAAAAGACATCTTGATACCTCAGCCACTTGTGAAACCTGTTTTTTATTTTATTTTATTTTTTTACTAGGTTAATCCTGCTGTTATTTGACCATATTGAGTTTTGTGATTGAGCTGTCATCAAAAGGATCTTCCCCACACTTCAGTAGCATTCCCTGGTTGCACAACGAGGCCCTACATCACACCCTCTCTTTTCCATCTCATTAGTCTACACACCTTTCTTTTGACGCAGCTGCTGCCTCACCCTGCCTGTCAGCAGCAACTGTCCATCATATAGCTTAGATTTCAGGCTATTAGTGCCACATCAATGACAACCTACAGCCCTGCACATTGGCACGGCATTTTTTTCTTTTCTGTCTTATGCTTTTCCAAAGCAGTCTGATGCTCGGCAACAACTTATTAAGGCAATGACATGGTTTTGAAATGTGGATAAAAGATTGTGTTTTAACTAAGAATGAACAGGTTTCCTTTTCTTTTACCAAAACTATTGTCAGAATGTCAGTATATTTGTCTTTAAGAGTGAAGAAAAGTTTGTATTTCATTCTCAAAATAAGATGCAACTACTGCAGTTACACTAAACCCCCAAGATATGTTTTCTTTTTGGATTGATTTGTAGCAATGGTCTCAAGTTTTATTTTGAAAAGCAAGTCATTGTCCTGGCTATGCCCTTTGAGTCCCAATATATTCTCTCAGCGTACTATTTTTCCTGATATACAATAAAGCGTGTGCATCTGTGTTTGATTGCCAGCCAGGGTCATGCAGTAAAGCCACACTGACAAGAGGGACAAGCACTTCTGTTTAGTGATATCCGCCTGCAACGGGAGCCAGATGTGTTTAGTGATGACATGTGGTTAATATACATGGCTTTGAGCAACACTGCAGAGCAGCAGGAGTTAACAGCTTCAGATTGTTAGTGTCAGGGATCTCAAAGATGCGCTTGTTCACCTTTTGACCTGGACCAGCCTCTTGTCACCCATCATGCAACGGATGACAATCTAAGCATTCAGCTATTCCACCTTATAGGTAGTTATTTTCCAGTTGCTTATGTCTGTCACCTTTCATTTGCTTTTGTGTGATTTCAGGATTCCCTTCAAGATTGGACAACCAAAGAAGCAGATTGTCTCTAAAACCGTAAGTGTCTCACAAGAACAAAATGACTCAATTTACTCATTAATAAAAAAAACATTAAAGAATTCAGCCAAGTCTATTTCAAATAATAAATAAAACACTTCATTTTTTAGGCATTATTTGTTTTTGTGGAGGTTTATCTGTGGTAGTTTCAAAATTGGTGTATACAACATGAGTAGTAGTATAAATAAGCGAGTGCCTCACCCGAAAGTACTGTCTGACCCATACAAGGGGGCAGAGGTGGTTACCTTGAAGTGACAGTGAGTGGGTGATCTCCTTGTTGGAGAAAACCACTTCCACTGTAATGGGTCTGTGGCCCGGCAGTCGCTGTCAGACTGGGTTTCCAGCTTCCTGTGCCATCCTCGGCAAAAACCAGGGAGTGGGTTAGAGGCAGCCCAGTTAGATGATCCGCTGGTGACAAAGTGTCAACTGCCCTCCTCGTTGTTTTAGCCACTGTGTTTACACAGAACCACAAGACAGGAACCAGAGCTGCCTCTGTAGCCTGCTTGGCATGTTTGAGAGACATGGTTGGACAAACTGTCTTAGCCCTTGTGGACCCTGGGAACTTGATGCACTCAGTATGTTACCTCCATTTCAACCCCTGAAACCTTTTGTTATATTTCCTTCGCTGTGGTTTGTGCCCTGCAACAGTTCCCATTGCCAAGAAGGTGCATGGCCTAGGAACTATTGGCATTAGGTAAAGGAGTAAACCATTGAACCATGGTTGAGTGCTAACGCAAGTCTTGACAACTCATGTTGATAATTTAATCAGACTACGAACAAGCACTGGTTGTTGCTAGTATGTGTTACATCTCAAACTATGTTGTCACCTCTTAATTGGTGATCAGCCTAATTTACCTACACTTCTTTATTCTTCACGTCAGATGATGTGAACATGTATGCAGGAATTTTGTCTCCAAGTTTGCTTTTGACTTGATTCTTGGGACATGTAGTTCCTCAGACTCTGTATGATGTATGTGTTTACCGTGTGCTCAAACCTTCAGATAATCCAGTTGACACACAATAATAATGACATTCTAGAATTTTTACATTAATTGTGTTTTTCTTTAGGTTGAAAGAGACTTCGAGCGAGAATATGACAAGCTCCAAAAGTAAGTCTGCATTTTCAACAAAAGTCTATATTATGGTAGACGATCAAAGAGTTGTCCTATATGTGCTATTCATATGTCTATGGAGGGTTTGTGATATAGGATTAGGATGATCAAACCTACTTTGTGTGTTGTTGGCTAGAGGTCCAATGCAGGCATGTGTGTAAAATTGTGGTCTTTTAGTGCTTTCAGTTTGGTGAAAGGTAATTTCTCCTGCACTACTTATCCGTGACCAAATTAGATTTTTCTGGAAGTACAGTTCTTAAACCAAGTTATTGGTCAGAGGTCTCCTTTGTGCCAACATGAAAAAGGTTTGATTATTTTTTCCTACGAATGTAACTAACTGCTTTTATCAACAAGTTAAAAAAAACACTTATTTAAGTTATTTTTAAATAAAAAGAAACAAAAGTAATAACTTAACATGTGAAAAAGTGCTATTATTTATCATAAAATATGTATTCATTACTGTTCATTCCCTTGCCAGAAATATGAAGTAAGAAATATGTAAAAAAAAAACTGTTTTCAGAAATGTTTGCACGCTTTTTCCCAAATTAGATAGTTGTTGCGTATTATACAATTATTTTTATAATTTTACATACAGGTATTTTAGTATTTGGTATTGTACTTGTTTACAAAGCACTATGATAAACTCACACAAACTCACTCACAGTTTCTTTGTCCCACACAATTTGCCAAATCCTGCTGCGTCTGGGCACTTCTTTTTTTTTCTCAACATTGAACTGTGAAAGGACCCACATTTGAGCTACAATGGTGTCTGAATGAAAGAGAGCTTCCTTTGCATTATGTTTCCTTCAACCACTGACACATTTAAATTGAAAGCTAGAGTTAAAGTTATAATCCTATCAAATTGCCTCTAAATGGACCATTAGTGTTCAGAAATTAATTTGTGGTTGTAGACATTCTAAAGGCATTTTACAAGTGACTAAAATGCTTAAACAACATTTTTTTATATTGAATATGATCAAACTAATTTGAATTGAGTAACAGGATGTCAGTGTTTCTATGAAACAAGGGAGAGAGGGGATCAGAGCATGTAAGCACCCAAGACCTGAGTGCTCAGTACACCGGGGCCTTCTCTTACTGCAAGGCTGAGGTTATAGAAACTCCCTGAGGGCCCTGCAGAATGAGTGGGAGCACCACTTGCCTCTCAGGTTTTGTTGAGTAGGAGGGCCTATTATCAGGAAGGTGTGGTGCCAATAGACCTTATAGATGAGTCAGAGCAGCAGGCCTGTACAGACTTTTAGGTTCTCCACCCTAGAGATCCATATCAACACACTGCGGTGCATCTGTGGCCTAAATATACTTGGTAGACTTAAACATGGTTCCTGTTCTTGAATTCCATCTGCCCGACAAAATATTTTGGTGTAATTTCACTTGGGATTTTGATGGATGAATGATATTGAATCAAAAAAAAAAGTATACTTGCCATGTGTACAGCAGCATGCTTCTCATATCTTGACTAAAGCCGGACTGAAGCACGGTTTTTGAGGCCAATTCTCATATCAATATTTGAGAGTTGAACGCTTATTATACATAAACATCTTTGATAGAAACTCTTACATTTCTTATAATAGTTTTCACCAAATATGTAGTGAGCTAGATAAAATACACTTGTTAGTGCTCTCTTGATGACAAACTATGTACCAGCATAATTTTTTAAGGATTTTATCAAATGACTGATACAATATATCTGGAATTAACAAATACCCCCTGATCTATTGTCTATTTAATTGGTTTAACTGCATTGCCTGACCTGGGGTCTCAGTTATAACCACTGGGTACGCACAAAAGGGGACCAGGCGACACGATTGTGGCCACGCAGACCCAACGTCGGGGCTCTGTCGCAAAGAGCCGCTCTATTAGCACCTTTTGGAAAGAGACTCCAGGCTCACCTGGCACTCATCCAGGATGGCTCTCCTACTGTCAGTGCTGACACAGAGTAGGGAAGATGCAACGGCATTGTGCAGCACATTTTAAAGTAGGAGGTACTATCTGGAGCAAGAGTTTCACATGCACAAACGCACACTACAAGAACACATCATGAGTGAACAGGCATTGGACTGCTAGTTTGTTTACATAGTGAGATGCTTTCACCCACCTTCCTGCAACCCAATCTCCATGATTGGCAGGGTTATACTGTTATTTTCCTCATTCCATATTTTACTCCTTTCATTACTCTCAAGTGTTAACTGTGTCAGCCAATTTACGAGATTTATTTTAGTTTTAGTTTGTTTTGCATGATGCCCTCAGTTGACTCCACTGGCATTCATACTTGCATTCAAAACAAAGTGTAGTTATGTAGTATGATTTCTCAACTGATTCTACTTGCTGGCATCCCACAGACAGAAATGATTAAACACTGACAAGAGATCAGCATTTCCAGACGTTAAAGGTGCATTCACATGGACATGAATAACCAGCTGATGATCGTTATTGGCGCTCTTGTTGCCAGTTTGTTTTTTGTAAACATCACAGTGTCGGTCAGTGTAAATGGCACACAGAAATTAGTAACCAGGTTACTCAAAGCCTATTTCACATGTATGTACAGGTTACTCATGTCCATGTAAACACATTGTAAAATAATAGCTGCGTTGAAATATTGCTTCTTAAGTGACCTTTTAAACTCTCTTTAGATGTTCTTAACAAAATGTAAACACTGTGATGATTGTCTGATCGCACTCTTCGCATCACATTGTCCAGGCCTATGTGGAGATGTATACTGGGCAACCTATGTTATGGAAACAGCAAGAAGTCCTTTAATTATTATACTGACTAAATCCTGCTTGAAGTATTGTCATATTGACAATAATTTGAGTGTGCATTTGCTAAATTTAGAAATGTCTATTTCTAAATATTTGTAATGTTTTAATATATTTTGATTGCTGTAGGAGGGCTGATATGGTTTATGAGACCCAGTTCCATCTAATTGGCGAGAGAAATAAAGAAGTTACTGTGGAGATTGTTCTGACAGATGTTGTGTGAACAATAAAAGATGAAGTTACATCATTTACTGCAAATGACATTTTTAGAACAACCTCCATCTGGTCTGTGGCGATTCAGTGCAGAATCCTAAAACACGTCAAGACAGACAAAAGCATGTAGTGGAACAAGTTATGATAGGAAATAATTACAGATTTGTAGTTAGCCTTAGACCCTCCATCCTAGGAGTTTACTAGCCCTTTGTTAGTACAACAAACAAATGAATACATTATATGGCAGTTACGGATTGAAGTCTAAAATCAAAGCTATTACAAATGCATTCTGACAAGGCTAATACCATTACATGTTTCTAATGCTGTAGTTGACAGTTGCCCATAACCCCACATGCTGTTTTCTGACAAGAATTTACACATTTATTCTATAAACGTATTAAAAGCTTCATTGATAAATTAATAATAAATAATAATACTTTTATGCTGCATTATTCTTTCGAAGCCCAACTAAAACTACTAGGTTCAACAGTTTTAATAGTCAGTGTCGAGGCAGCAGAAAACAAATGGCATGTTTAGTTCCGGCCCCTGTGCTTTTACTGCAATAGCCCACTATTTGTTTATTGAAAAAACAGCCAAAACCCATTTGGAGACACCAGACTGCCATTTGTGGGTTAGCAGGGTCCTAAATCTTATGGCCAGTGGCCATAGTGCCCCCACCAGAAATCCTTTGGGATTACACGGCTATTGTCTTCCCTGTTAGTATAATACCTCAAAGCAAAGATGGAAATGAAACCACCACATTCCCTTTTTCATCAAACAGGAGAAATAATATGACAGCAGTCTCAGGGGAGATGCTAAACCCCTCGTTTGCCTTAATTGATGTAATGAATGGCGTGTGTTTTCAGCCTCCATAGTCTGGTAATTGCCATTTTTAACACCCATCAATGGAATATGAGCAGTGGAATGATTGAAGACATTAATGCTTTTCAGAGGAAATGTAGTTGACAGAAACAAGAAGGATTTTCTGAATTATTAATTAGCTAACGGATGTTATAATGCTATTTTATGTGGAATCAATGAAATGTGTAATTCCTTCTTGAACCTTGTTTTTTTAATATACTAATTTCCTTTTCTAGATTTTTTTTTGGGGTTTGGAGGTTTTCTTGTCACCACGTTGTGAATGGATGGAATCGATTTTGAAAAATATATAGATTTACTTATGATCCGTGGTATGAAATGTGGACACGGTGTACCATTTTTGTCATGCTTGGTCTTTTTTTTGTCTAATGCCATTGTTTGTTATGCATTGTAGCCCATATGTCCCATTGTTGTCAGTGTTGCTGATGCTTTACTGTATTACTAGACCAGAAGCTTGCAGATAATCATTCTCCTTCTTGTCTTACAGGCTGGAGGATCAGACGAAGAAGCTTCACAAGGACATGAAGAAAAGCACTGAGGCTGATTTAGGTGTGTTCCACCACCAACGTGTGTGTTACCGCCTGGTGTGCCATTGATCTCCACTTGTTCACCAACATACTTGATGTTGCTTGGCAGGTTTTTCAGGGCTAGAAAGACTGTTTGGTTGTCTGGAGTTTTTTGGTGGTGCATCAGTTTTCTGAACAACTCGACAAATGAGACGACAAAGTGCGGGCCTTCACCTTAATCTTTTAGAGGGTTTTTCAGGCTATCATACGTGTGATTTGGATTCATAAGCGGAGGGCTCGATTCGTCTGCCATCTCTGCCCTCATTTATTCAAGCAATTGTCACAGAAACCATATTTACGCTACTTTTTATTTGTTGGTTTCTGAGTTGTGTACTTTTGGATCTAGCGATAGACATGGCCTGTGGTAAGTAGTCAGTTGTGGGGGTGGAGCAGCGGGGACGGATGGAGGAGTGAGAGACTTCTTCATTTCCTCTCCTTTGTGCTCTGAAATATGGATGTCGGCGTCATCAAAGTGTCGTAGCTGTCAGACCCTCATTATTGTTAATGGATTCCATCTGTTGCACAGGTCCCGTCTCCAACAACTGCTACCAAACAAAGAACTGGACCTACTCTGCATGTCGGCACTGCATTAAATACACTGCTTTCTATATCAACCGTCATTCATCAAGTCAGGGGTGGTGATTTGCAGAACTCTATTGAACTGGCTTCTAATTAGCCAGTGAGGAACGATAATATCTTTTAAGGCTTCCTCCGGTTCACAATTTCAATTAGGCTAAGTAACAGAAGGCGAAGTAAGTGGCAGGAATAACTGTGCTTTGCATACTGAGGAATTGTTCACGTGGTTTCAGTCCCATGTGATTACAAGAGACAGGAGCTTCACTTATTTGCACCTGACTAACACAAATAATTAAATCACTACCCTCAGGTCACCTTTTGCTTTTCATGACCCTATAATAAACATGTCTCTCAGTCATACCAGACAAGGCCAAATCAAGCAATTTGTTACCTGTCAAATGGAGACCGATTCAGAAGTGGCACACAACGATAATTGATTGGCTGAAAATTGGTCTTGAGAGAATCCTGAGGGAGTGTGAAAAGAGACCAATGACTGTTCCAGATCTCCATGAAGCCCATTTTCACCACAGCCTCTCCTGTCAGCTTGTATCTCCTCAGTGGAGCTCATTTATGTTGACTGTGAAGCCATAATCTGATATGTGCTCTGTGGCATGTGTGCAGATTAACAGTAATTGGTGCTGTCAGTATAAAAACATTGCAAAGATTTTTGGTGCTCTTGTAAATATTCAACCCGGCAGCTAGCCCCAACAACTCCTGCAATTTTTTACAATGTGGGCAGCACTGTGCTCTTTAGTTATATCCCAAAAGCTATTTTTTGAAGACCCTACCACAAACAAGCACATTCACAGGTGAAACAATTACTGGTATTGAATTGGATTAGAACGTGTAGACTAGAGTTAGGACATCTTCAGTGACCATTTATATAGCCTGTAGTCTACATGATTGTCTTTTCACAAATGTCCTCTGACTGTGTGTGTGTGTGTGTGCGTGCGTGTGCGCGTGTGTGTGTGTGTGTTTGTCTGTCTCTCAGCCATGTCCAAGGCAGCAGTGAAGATCTCTGCAGACCTGCTGAGTAACCCGCTGTGTGAGCAGGACCAGGCCTTCCTGGAATCCTTGACCGCTTTAGATACAGCTATGAGAAGGATGGACTCCTTCAACCAGGAGAAGGTCAGACCCGTTCCCACACAAGTCTCTCGCTCTCTGAATTGTTTGTGTCGTCTCACTCTTTTGCATGTTTCTTCTGCTTTGTTTCCTTGGCACTTGCCATTGGCACAGATACCATTATAATCGTATCGGGGGAAATGTCTTTCCTCAGACATACAAAGTAGGAAACTAGACGGGTTTTTGTTGAAAATGCATGTTTTCATATTAGTCAATATTGTGCAGCCTGTGGACTAAAAACTATCCGTATGCCTTTCCTTCTGCTGTCTTTGAAAAGCATCTGTGGCATCATCCTCTATAAGCTCAAGCAACTGGTTATCAGCTGTGAAGATTGATGCATTTGTGACTCACTGGTGTCTAAAATAACTCATACAATGAAAGGCCTTTTTTCAACAGGAAAATACTGTATTTCCTACCACAAAATCTATAGACGTAACTATGCATGGTTTGCATAGTGAACAAGTCTAATGTCTTACTTATTGAAACAAACCTTTTGGCTTCAGTTCAACACTTTTTTTTTTTTAACATTAAAAACATAAAACATACTATAACTTGGAAGGTTACCAGTTGTTTTTTTTCCTGAAGAGTAATCAGCTTGAATTTATAATACTTACAACCCTTTTATATAAACTTCTCAAATCATGTTTTTGTTGCTACAACTAGATGAGAGCCAACCACTAAACTGGTCCATAACTTCCTTCACTTATGTTTTCCCTCTTATTGCACTTTTCTTTGGGTGAATGGATATTTAGAGTATTTGTTGATTTGCAGTGTGTTTCCTTTAATCTCTGTTTGCTTTCACTCTTCCATGTTTTGTCCTAAGGGGCAACCACATATAGGTTGACTTTTCTTTCCAGAACTCACTATCTCACAGCTGTATTTTGCAAAGATCTCTTCTTTGGCTATCAGGCCTCTTCAGATTATTTGCCGGGTGCACTCCAGGTTTTTTGATTAGAATCATTGCCACAGGTAGTCATAAAGTGAATCATAGTGGCACCGCATGTGTGCATCCTCAAGGCACTACACTGTGAAGGGTAGACTTTTAAAGAGGAGAAAATACAGGAGATCACACTAAGGCGTATACGGATTGACTTTTCTTTCCATCTGTGTTTTCTTGACTCATTGCGCTGTTGTTTGGTGTTTTGGGCTTTTGTTGTCTTCAAAAATATACCCTTTATTTTCACATTTAGGTGTGTACCAGAATTATTTCATAACTCAACAACAATGATCTAACATGGTGGAGAAAATTAGCATCTCACAAACACACCATTTGGATTTGTACATATCGTTGAGTGGACGGGACTTTTTTTTCCTCTGAACTTTCATGAACTGGATTCAATTTCAATAGAAAATCAAACCTAACCCATTCTCACGAGAACCACGGCCTCATTATTATAGCTTATGCCACTTAGATTGAAAATATTTTTAAAGATTCATGTTATAAGCTAGAAAGTGGAATACTATATTTCATTTTAGGTGTAATGGACTTTCTACTTTCATAAAAAGTGTCTTAAATGTGAGAAAAAAAGAGAAAATATATATATATATATATATATATATATATATATATATATATATATATATATATTCAATACAATCATTATAATATGCTAAACGTGTTAAATGGATTATAAGCAACTATGCTTTAGCAATGCTGTCATTTCTTGTTTCTTTCCTTTCTTCTGCAGCTATAATTTAGCAGTCTTTCAGACCGGCTTTGCTCACAGCTCATCACATTTTACAGGAGCCATTTTGAGTGACTAGACAAAGTAGAATGTGGGCTGGATGGAGCGTGTGGGCTTGTGACCCGGGGTGCGTATGTTCTAGGACTTGGCTTGGTTGAGCGCCCAGGAGAGCAATCCTGACAGTTTCACTGTTTTCAGTGTGGAGTAACTTTAACCTTCTTGAGAATTTCATACTATATCACATTTTCTTCTTCTTTGTTTTCACTGTTTTATAATTTGGAACTGAAGAAAATGTTGTCATTGGATGAAGGATGTAGAGTACTTCTCTCTGCTTACATTTTCCTCCTGGCTAAAACTGTAACTTTTATATCTGCCATCTCTCCTCAGTCCTCAAGTCTCTGTCGTCGCATGTGATTTGTAGTTTCACATTTTAAGGCATAACATGTCTTCATAGAGTATAGTTTTGGCTCCATGGTGTGTAGTTTTCTTGTTTGGCTGGGACGTGTTTGACATTGATTCAGCTCGGCACTTTGATTCCAGCTCAGTTTTCACTCGTGGAGGACAACAGTCACCAACGTTATTGACGTGGTTGTATGTCTTTTTTTAACACACTTTAATCCGGAGTGGATTTTGACAGCTAGGTCACACCTGATTTTCTCTGCACTTGTTTCAGTCTTACTAAATAAAAATCCTTGTCTTAACACAATGTTCCGTTCTGGGTTTGGGCAGGTCTGTGTGGCTGAAAGTGAGCTGAAGGCTAAATAGTGATTCTAAGCACTTTTTGGTCAGCCTGCTATGTGGAATATCACCCCAGGTTTGCTAGGTGTTTAAAATCCAGCGCAGCTCACTGGAACACTACCCAAGCTTCTCCCTTCAAGCCGACTGTGGATTCTGACGGCACCAACAGCAAACCCTATTGCTCCTGCAAAACAGACACAAAAGCATCCACCCTTTGCTCTTCTCCGTGTTGAGACGAGATGTTCTGCCGCAGGGCCCGCAAGTGAGAGAGCCAGCAGATAAAACGTGCAGCGATAATGAAGGCAGCAGTGGCCCAGGTCTGTGTGTTTTATTTCTGGGGCTGAGGAGGGCGCACAGCCCCGCCGGCACACTGCTGTCGAAGCTGAGCCCCAGTGTAGATGGCGGCAGCGCAGTAGAGGATGCTCCGTTTGGAGGGATATTGATTTCCTCTGCGATCTGTGTGTATTTTTGGGAGGCCTGTGTGCCGGGATGGCCTCTGCCCCGTGACTCACTGATGGAGACTACTGCTTGAGCGCCGGCCTCAGGCTCTGCAGGGCCTCCAAGGAATAGCTCTGCCCCCCCTCACTGTGGGAAGGGGCAGAGGGTAGAGGGCACCAGCATGCTTAAGCAAATCTGCCGCTGTTGTTCTCCCTCCTCGCTGCATGCTCTCACCTTAGAAGCAGCGGCGCAGCTCAAGTCAGGGAGGGGGGATGGTGTGAATATGTAAAACAAAGAAAATGTGAATTCCCATGTACTTA
Organism: Cottus gobio; assembly: GCA_023566465.1. NCBI lineage: Eukaryota > Metazoa > Chordata > Actinopteri > Perciformes > Cottidae > Cottus > Cottus gobio. The sequence goes on along the minus strand of CM042218.1, from coordinate 13,902,916 downwards.
TTTGTTATTGGTTCTCTGTTTTCCCTCAAACCACAATCAACCATTTTGTACTTGGAAATCTGCCTGTGTGAAGCGGTGAGCGTTGCTGTATGTTCTCATAGATGGTCGGGGCATTTTTACAGAGCACAGCTGCGATCCTGCTTCCTTGTTGTTGTGTGATTGACTGTCCTTCCAATAGCGAGTGAACATATGATTATGCGGAGCTGCTCACTGTTATCATGCAGCTGTCACTTCACATCTCGCTGTTTTAAAATTCTCCTTCGCTGTTCTCAGCATTTGCTCTTCACTTTACTCGATTGCCTGATTAACTTAGCATTCTGTCATTCGCAAAGATCTAGTAGTAACAGTCATTTTGAATCTGCAATGTAAATGACGCTGGAAACTTTATTAATTGTGCGCCAACTTCTGTCGATGAGACTTGGTGCCGGGGCTGGAGGCCTCATGATGAGATGTTCATTTACTTCCATTTAACACCCCCTTTCCCCTCCTTCCCCTGTCAGTTCTGGCAACCAGAAGGAGAATGCAGAAAAATATAAACTGTTATTGTTAAAATGTTTGTTTGCAAAGAACTTTCATCTTGTAAGGCAGCCCACCCTCCACAGGATTTGAAATCAGTTGGGCTTTGCTTTCATGTCCGTCCCCTGACAGTTCCATCCTTTTGTATCGCAAGCTCGATGAATATTCAGGGGTTTCTCCTCAGGGCTTGAGTACAATAAAAGAGTCAACGTCATGAAAGTTTTCTTTTGCAAGCCCCCCCCCTCTCCTCTTTTTTGAAATTTACACAATTGTTGATGTTTGTGCAGTGGCATTACTTTGCAGCTAATGAGCGAGCGATGTAGATGCTATTTTGTTCCCGAGTTAAGTTTTGATGTGACTCAATTTGACAATGCATAACACTTTGTAATGTCTCTGTAGAGCTGCTGTTTGCTTATGTTAACAATTGTTACTGTTGTACCTGTTGTTTATTACAGGTCAACCAGATCCAGAAGACAGTTATTGACCCTCTGAAAAAGTAAGTGTCCTTCTTCATTTCTTGTTCTCTTGATTGTTTTTGTTTGTTTCGTCTATATTTTAAGGGATGGCGTTAAATAACTCTTTATTCCAGACCACGGTAAAATAGTAGTTGTTGCCAGCAAGTTTAACATTTGTTTAGAACAGGGCGATTGATTTTTTTCACACAGCACCATAGAGGGAATTTAGATGTGTTATAAATTCACAGAAAAGTATTGTAAAGTTGTAATAGTTCAGTTTGTGTAGCTTTAAGTTCTTGATGTGTTAAATCCATATGACACACTGGGCAGATTAAGTCCAACGCCTTGTAACATTTTTATTATTGACGCAGCTCTTTACACTGGTAGTCCTGGACCACCGGAAGGCCTGAAGTGTAGCACAGACTGTAAAAATGAAGTAGGGAGTGAGTGGTGCTGCTGTGATGGTAGTGCGTCTGGAAGAAGGTTTATTTGGTTCTCATTCCTAATATTCGCCCCCTTTTGTGAAGGCGGTGAATGCTATTCCATTCCTTAAGCTTCACTTTTTCAAACACACACACACACACACACACACACACACACACACACACACACACACACACACACACACACACACACTGTAAACGCACATGCAAAGCAGAGGTACTGAAGGGAGTGGTTGGACTATCCCACCCTTCTTCCGGAGCGCTTGTTAAGGTTTTGCTTCCTCCTCTTGGCTCCTCCCAGGAGATGGATTATACATATGCTGGTTACAAGAGCATGTGAATATATTTATATTGCAGGTTTATGTTGAACCCAAGAAGCTTGTTAGTTTTTTTTTTTTTTTAAATAACCAATGTCAAGAGATTCCCCTGTTAAACAAATAGGTTGGGTTAATGTGTGTGTCTGTGTTTGTGTGTGTGTGTTAAGCCCCGTCTTCCTTGTGTGCTCTGGTGGCGGAGCAATGACAGGATGGAATGGTTCTAATTTCCTCTTCCTGGTGGGCGGAAGGCGGACGTGTGGGCAGGCTCAGAATATGGCAAAGGGCCCAGCTTCCTGGGCCCAGAGCTGTGGATTGGTTGAGGAGGGGAACTGTCTCAGGACCGTACACACACACACACACACACACACACACACACACACACAGAAACACCAACTCAAATTTTGGAAGGGGAGTTGTCTCGCAAATATGGTATTTTAGATCATAAAGATAGGAATTTACATGATGCAGAGGAAGTAAGTTCATAAATGAGTTTTGAAGCAAAGATAAACTGGCCTCTATATTAACTTTTTACCCTCCTTAAAACACTGCTCTATTAATTATTTTAATTTAATTATTAGTTTTTATTACTAAGTGTTTTCTATAGAAAACAGAGACAAAAAAGCTACTATACTTTAAAGCTTCCATTAAGATTCCATTAGCCCATCACTAATGAATATTTTTCATTGTTTACTTGGTCTCAGAATACTCTATTGGAGATTTTGTGTCATCATGAAGAGAATTAGAGAAGAGTTGAAAAGGAGAACGTTAATGGAAGACCTTGAATGGTGTGTGCGTGTGCGTGTGTGTGTGTGAGTGAGAGATATGTGCTATGTAGTTATTGTTGCTATTTAAAATGTTGGCTCTTGGTGTGGTAAAATGTGCAGTAAACTAACGAAAAAGAGGCCCCCATATCTCCCCCTGTGCCTCTTCCTCTCTCAGGCTCAGACGTGAGTTTTGTCCACTCAGCGGGGTCACTCAATGACATCACTGTGTTTATGTGAGGGGAGGGGAGTGCGTGGGCATTGAGGCATGTGTGTTATCTAGGCCTCCTAACCTAGCCCTTTCTGCTCCGTTGCTCGTTTGGGTGAGACAGAAGTCAGGCCTGTTTGGAGACCTCTGCCCTGCGTCGCGCTGTGACTCGACAAGCCACATGATTCGTCCCTTCAATCAAAGGAAGACTCGGCCCTAGTGCAGGTTGTGAGGCCTGATATTTTTTTAGGGGTGCAGTGACTACATTTTGTTGTTTTAATTGTTGTAATTAAATTGAAATGTTGTACCAGGATATTCGTTTGCTATGAGGCAATACATATCCCCCCACCCCATCTTATCTGGTGTATTATGTTTCCAGGCTGCATGAGTTTTGATCAACAAACACAAGGCAAGTTGCGGCAGATCAAACTCTCCTTCTGAGACAAAGGCTCTGTTGGCATGTACGTCACACACTCACAGGTTCCCATGGCCCGCTGCTCTTAAACCATTTATACAAGAGGTGGTAGTTATTTTACATTCACATCAAGCATATCTTAACAAAACTGGCCTCATGATGTAACCTTTTCAAAAAGGTTTCAGTCTTCATCTGAGGTTGAGACACTTTGGAACAATTCTGTTTTCCATATTTGTAGTGGTTTGTTTTGTGTTTTTTGTACTAGTGACTGAGGTATGTGAGCCTCCTAGACTGAGGGTGTCTAGACCAGACTTGGGCTTGGCCGGTGGGTCAAACTGGCCTGCCTGTGGATTGGCAGCCACTCATAAACAAAACTCTCTGGTCCAGATGCTATTTCCATCCAGCTTGTTTACCACAGCCTGACCTGTCACATGTACAGTGGTGAGCCCTTGGTCCTCGCACGGCCCTCAATCAGCGTGAGACCTCATCTCGACAGCCCAGCCTCAATCAGGGCATTGAGGGAAATGTCCAGTAGCTGTCATTACCAAGTCACCTTCAACCTGGGCCACTGCTGCATATTCTTGTGTGGGAGCCTTTGACACAGCTGAGTCACTATAACGTCTGGACACAGAGCGCCCTGCATGTAAGTGAGACGTCAGCATCTAGCAAGGAGAGCACAGGAATGGGTTAAGAAGCAATTGGCTTTGTCTAGTTCTTCCTCCTCCTTCAGCGCCAGGAGAGCAGGGGCCCTTAAGTCTCTGTACTGAAACATAGTAGTTGGTGGCAGTGTTGTCCCACTTCAGAGCACAAACAGCACGCCATCATGATGTGTCATGAGGAAATTGCTCCGTGCCTGTCAGGTGAAGTGTGCTGGTGAGAATGCGATCAGCCTTTGTGTCATCTGAAAGCTGGTTTGCTGCTGCGTTGTCATCAGCCAATAGTGTTGGAGAGCAGTCATGCCTAGAGGGCAGTTACATAATCCCTTGGCACTTCAAGCATGTGTACACTGGAGCAGATAGTAGACTTGAGGATCGGCATCCACCCCTGCCATAAACTGGGCCAAAGTGGTATTTTATAAATAGCGGAAGAGCGTGGGTTGCAGGGCTGGGCTGAGCTGAGCTCTGTGATGTCACTCAAACGCTACAAGACCACTCCTTGCCTAACTTCCTGTAGGAAACAATCCCTGCTTGTCTGAGACTAAGCTTCACTTTCTACGTTTCATCTCCCCGCTCCCGTCCTCGCCCTCTGGTGAGGTGCACCGGCAGACGCAGCAGCAATCTAGGATTTCACAATCAATCCACATGTTCTCAGTGGCTCCCTCCTCTGCTGGACGGAGCAGGGCAGGGGTTGGCATGCAGAGGAACATAAATCATGTTCCCACACATTTTGTTGCTAATAACGCTATGGGCAGCAGAGGCTCACATAATAAACTATTGTAGTAGTGTGCCTACACACTTGATAAAATGCTTTAAATGAGTCATTCAAAAGAGCTATATCTCACTCTTCATTAAGAGTGTTTTCATTACTGACTCACTGTCACTGGTTTGTGTTAGAAAGACAAAGAATGTCTTAATGTTTGTCTTGTGGAGTCTGTTTTGGTCGTAATTTGTTAGTGACTGCTGGGATTTTAATATCAGCCCATGATGCTGTGTTAATTCCCCTTCACACACATATTTATTGTATATTTTCTTTTCTTATAAAATGAGACATTACTATCTAACAAATAATGCTGGGATGATACATTAATCTTGTTTATATGCTGGCTATCATCCAGGTTTGTTAATTGTTTTTTATTTAATTATATTGGGTTGGATATTAACTATATACATTATTACTGCTTCCCATTAAAATCAGAAACAAAACCAGTGCAACAAGTCCCAGGATGAAGCTCAGACTCCTGTTGCTAAGTTACAGATGAGTGTTTTCCTATTTTTAGTGCTGAAGACTAGGATTCTCGTTGGAAGAATATATTTTCATTTGGAATATGATAATTGTCACAAAATGAATTGTTTCATGCCATTTTGAACTACAGTAATTAGATAATAGATTAGAGGCAGCTTAATGCAAAGCTGTCCTCTGGGGTTTGAGAGTACCTCTACAATAAGATGTTGAGGAGAGGGATTTTATTAATTCATAATGACTTTTATGAAGATAGGATGCCATGCACAATGCATGTCGACAAATTTCATAGAGTTTTAATGATTTCAGTAACTTCACTTTCTCCCAAGAAAATTTCGGAATTGTTTTCTTTTTTTTCCTATTTGAGTACTCTGATGTGAGTGTTTGGGTATTTTTTGCTCGCACACATGCGTGTGTGTGCGTGTGTTTTGTTTAGTGCCATATTGGTTGTGTCAGAGATGTCTACGGTTGTCTGTGTGCTGGTTTATCGCAGGTACAGTGGCGTCTTCCCCAGCCTCAACATGGCAGTGAAGCGCCGGGAACAGGCACTGCAGGACTACAAACGGCTGCAGTCCAAAGCGGAGAAGTATGAAGAGAAAGAAAAAACCGGGCCCGTTATGGTCAAACTACATCAGGTGCGTTGAGTTTATAGCTTGCATCGGCGCAGGTGTTGCTCCACTCCAGTGCTCCCTCTATCTGCAGAGGGGCAGAGATCACTTGCTCTTACATGTTGCTCATATTGTGAATAGGGTAATAAGTGGAAAAAGACACAAATGCTGACTGGATATGAACAAAAATAGTTGAGCACATGCATACTGTACATGTGCGCTCCTTCACCCACGCAAGCTACCAGGCTCTCAAGTAGTGCCTTTTCAAAAAGGCGCTGCTGCTGCACATCTACAGGCACGTAATTGAGAATTGTAGACACACACATACACACCATGAGGCCACTACAGAAGCGCACACATTCACAGATTGCGCTGCAGTGCTGCCTATGCTATTGCCTCTAACACATCCTCACATGGCGAGCCACCCACACACATTGAGAAAAGCACCGTCAGGGGAACAAAGCCTTGAAGAGGCCCCTACATCCCTGCCCTTTGAGTCCCTGTGCACTTAAAGAAATTATCTTAACAAAACACTTGTATGCCATTTTTTAACTGGCATGTGTTAAGAAAACTAACTAATGTGAGGAAACCATACCATAATGCAGTAGATCAACAATATGTTGTAGTTTTAAAATAGCAACACCCCCTTCCCCTTAATAAAAATGATCACCCTCTCACACATATTCATTGTGCATTCCATAACTATATGCCTACAGTAGACTACCCACTAATATATTTCACACACAGATCAGTGGTGCTGGAGTCCACTCACAGCCAAGTCTGCCCACATAACCCACTCCTCCTCACTGTGGTCGTGATTATAGCATTTTTTTGCACTGCTTCTCCGTGGGAATTAGGCAAAAATCGTTCTGAACAACAAGAAAGACACTTAAGATGGCTCCTCTGCTGAAATACTTTAAACTAACGTGCTTCTATTTGTAGGCATTTGTTTTTCTCAAAATCTGCAACTCTTTGCACCAGTTTTTGTAGAAGAATGTGTAATGTGAAAACATGGTGAATTGAGGGGATGTGATGTAAAATTAGAAGTGATGATTCTTTTGTTTTCTCTCTCCCCTCCCCACCCCAGGCCAGAGAGGAGCTCCGACCGGTCAAGGAGGACTTTGAGGCCAAGAACAAGCAGCTGCTGGACGAGATGCCCAAGTTCTACTACAGCCGCATCGACTACTTCCAGCCCAGCTTTGAGGCTCTCATCAGGGCGCAGGTTAGTGATCTTCCCCCCCGGAGGTACACAAACAATAAGGCGCTTGTGCATGCATGCACACACACACACACACACACACACACACACACACACACACACACACACACACACACACACACACACACACACACTCTCTCCACAGTGTCTGTTACGCCCTCCGAGCGTTAATTAAACAACAGTGGATAAAGTGTCTGATGGAAGGGAGTGTATAATCCTGGCAGTCTGTCTCCCTCCACGCTGTCCTAATGTGATTAACCCCCAGTGACGGCCCACACTGCTGTGTTTAGCCCAGGAAGGCCTCATCTGTCTGGCTCCACTGCAGCCCTGCATGTCATCCTCTAACCTGAAGCTTCTCTTAAAGCAGCTGGACGTCTCAAGTTAGCGCCACCATGTCCCCCTCCCCCACCCCAGACCTGCCTGGCCATGTCATTTCCTCTTTGGGACGGCCACTGGCACACTCCTAATCAGTTAACTAGATTACCCTAGACCTAATGCCAATTATGTAGTTCTATGTTGTACTTTGAACTTAAAATTAACAAACTGAACAATCAGTCATGACCAAGATTAAATATTTCTACAAATCTTTTTTTCTTTCTACGGTTCAATAGATTTTTTACCTGGCTTTGCAGTGTGCACGATTTATTATTAATCACACGTGTGCTTTTTTATTTAGTCAACATTATCTTTAGTCATGTAGCTCAAGCACATGAATGAGCAATTACACGTTTATACACACACACAGACACAGCCACACGTGGGTGGCCAGCGGACCTCATCCCCAGCCTGCATGTACTCGGTTTCATCCTCCACTCCCTTCTCTCCCAGCCGCTGTTGCTGCTCGGCTCCCAGCGGCAGCAGGAAAAGGCACAAGGCTCCCTTTGTTGTGAGCCTTTAGCTTCACTATCACAAGTACTGTCCTGAAACTGTCAGTGGGACACTTGGCTTGACCTGTCCACCTGTACAGATGTTGATGAATTGAGACATTGTCTTGATTTGTTCCCCTTAGTTTTGCATTCTTTGCTGCATGTGTTCTTTAAAAAAAAAAAAAAAAAAAGAAGAAGAAATTCAAAGATTGCTTTCTTTTCTCAGTGGATTTTCTGTTTCCTGAAACAGTGGTCACACAATGTTGTAGGACTTACTGGGTAGAATGCAACATGCATTATTCATTACTGTTGTAGGCTCAGAGGTTAAAGTGTAACCATTCTGTATACATATTAAGCAGCTGAGACTGGTATGTTAAAATGTCCAGACACAACTCATTTAATTTCAAACTTTGCTTTACCCAAAGTCTCCTTTTTGTACCGTAGGTGGTCATAGGCTGTGTTTACTCCTCCTGGTGACTGGGCTAATTGTAATAATAGAGTGTCTTTGCTACAGAGGGCACTCAAACACTGATCTGGTGTACATTATCATCACTGGTCAAACGGACATTTCCTATGGCTCTTTCAACAAGCCGTTTGGCATATCCGCTTTACCCCACAAACAGCAGTAACCCAATACTTATGGCCCACTCGTGTGGTTTAGGTGGCAAGTGTTGGTATAAACATTGAAAGGTCTTTCAGGCTGGGCACTTAAAAAGGCTTGTACAAGGTGGTTCAGAAACTTAATGTTTTTTCCTTTGGGTCTGACATTGTCAAATCGGTCCGTGACAGTGAGGCAAATGTTATTTCTGTATTCGGTGCATGACTCCTGGTTATTTCCAGCTTGACGTAGACCATATTCTGTTGTGAATTAGCAAATCAGTAAGCATTTCTCCTACTTGTTGTTTGGTTGGTCTGGCTGCTTCGGCCTACAATAGGACACATGTGCAGTTTCAGAGAAACCAATGGTGCCCTCTTAAGAGCATGGTATCGTATGCATCGCTGCATGAATAAATATTGAGGTGTGTGTGTGTGTGGGGGGGGGGGGGGGTTTCAAGGGGTTGTATTTCCCAGTACTTTCATTCTCTGCCTACTCTTCTGGAGTCTTGTAATGTGATTAAAGTCTATTAATCATCAAAGCAACTCTCTAGGGAGCCTGACTCATGAACTAAGGGGAAGAAACAGGGGTGGGAAGTGTCAAGAAAGCTTTCAGTGAACACTCTCTATCTCTTGTTCAGATTGGGAGAGAAAAGCAGGGTCACTACCCACAGAAGTGCTGGGGTTTTTGGGGCTTTGTCGAAGTTGTTTGATATCTGTGGGCTTCCTCTTCTCCTTTCAAATCACTTCTCATTAGCAGAGGTGAAGAGGTATGAGACCAGCAGCTTCAGACTATGAGTAAGAGCATGGTGAGATTGTACGAGCAGAGTCTGGATATTAATTTGTTGGAGTTTTTCCTGATATGTTGGCGGTTTTCTAAGAAAGGTCTGTGGACCCTCTCGAGTTTCTCTGACAGGACTATTTTTTTTTCTCTGCTCCCCAGGTTGTCTATTTCACCGAAATGTACAACATCTTCAGCGAGTTAACAGACCAGATCGACCAGGCAGGATTGACTGATGAGCAGAGGGAGAGGGAGACCGAGGCCAAGCTCAGCGAGTTGCGTGCTCTGTCCATTGTCGCAGACGACTGAGGGAGGAAAGCCGAAAACCGGGATGGGTTCCTTTCATGCCTCTCTGAATGGATTGCAGTCTTTTCAGGCTCCTTCGTGCAGTTCAAACGGACAGCAATGGCCTTAACCTGATTATCAGATTGTTTCCTTGCGGCCTCATCGCCCCTCATTCCTCTTGCACTACACTCCCATGTTTCATTCTTTCTCCAGAGACTCTCTGCAACTCAAAGCAGCTGAAATGCCACATTAACTAAGCCATCAGCCAAGTGCAGCATTATAAGCCAATATGTTTTTGTTTTTTTTGTAAAGGAATAAACTGTTTTCGTCAGAACTAATTAGCAAGGTTACACTTTGTGGTTTCAGAGATGTCTATAAGCATTTGTTTCTAAAGCAGGAAATGAGCATGAATGTTTTTATTAGTCACATCTGCAATGCTACTAACAATCTGTGAAACAGTTTTTATCACCCAAGTTTGAAATGACAAACTACAACTGTTATGTAATATATTGTAGGTTACCAGCAAGAACATGTAAGTCTGTATTTTGGCCTTGTCCAAGTTTAGCTTTGTGCCATGTTGTGTGAGGGCCTTTTATCGGGGTTTACAGGGTGGTATTGGTAATACCCCCTGTGCATTAAGTGCCTACATTGTCCCGGCTGTGGATGTAACATGAAAGCTATCTTCAGTAAAGTGAGATTGTGCCCGTGTAGCGGTGTTGAAAGGTCGACCACTCAGACTGCAGAGAGAACAAGTTACTGTTGGTCTAATCAAAAACAAAGGCTGGTGCTCCCTCTAGTGGAAAATACCAATCATGACCATTTAATTTTATTCACACCATCCATCCTTTGTTGTCTTGAGGTTCAGTGTCTGTTCTCAACGAGCCACACATTGTTGGCACTCTAAAGAAAAGTCCTTTCTCTGTAACTTCTCAACCAGGGTTAGAAGCCAACTTGTTTTTAGCTTTCCATGATTTGACCATGATTGTGCTCGTTTCCACCTTCATCAGGTCAACACATACTAGATGGTAATGCACACACCAATTGTTCCAATATCATGTTTGTGGATTTCTTTTAAAAAGGTGTCATATCCAGAAGTTGACTATTTATTCTCCCACATTTTGACATTGAAACAAATGCTTAGTTGATTGACTGTCTTTGAGTTGTTATATTTTACTTACACACGTGTATTAATGAAGTTTTTTTTTAAATGAAGTTTTAAGTGATAGATTTTTCTTTTGACAACCAAGTAATACTTCAATAGAGTGGGTTTTATTTAAGTTTTGAATGTATTAACACCAAAATCTGTGAAATGACAGTTTTTCAGCCATCATTGTAATGTAGTCTATTGTGAAATAAATTAACTGAGAATATCAATTATGTATACAGTTGTATTGTTGCCTTGAGTCTGGATATTTCTCTCAAATGCAGGAGTTGTTCAAGAAATTAAATCACACACACGACTCATCTGTTACTAATCTTTATTTCTCTTCAGTTTCACTTTACTGGAATTAGTCAGTAGTGTCCTGTCAGCAAATCTCATACGCAGTATGTACTGTTCAGCCATTTATTTTTTTACAAATCCATGCTGTTTGATCACCTCATAGTTTTAATGGTTTAATTTCAGGTGATAGATTACATGCTCACACTGGTTTATGAAATCTTTCAGAACCATTATGAAAAAAATATGCAACAGACGAGCTTAACCGTAAAATACAAACCTACAGTTAACCCAAGTTCTATGAGCAACACTGTCCCTTAGAAATCAAGGCGGTGTGAATTAAATGTCGTCTCTGCAGGTTGCTTCTTAATAACCTCTGTGATTTGTAACTCTAAACTATACAATAATTTATGCATTAGTAAAATCTCCCAGTAAATAAGTGAATTAGTGACAAAGACAACTGTGAGATGGGAATTTAAAACAAAAAAGGTGCTTTGTCCCAATCTGTTTTTTTCCATGTGAAGTTAATACATTACACACGTGTGTGTGTGTAATGAAATGTAATGTGCAGGAGGTGGATTTGAATTAAAACTTCTTTGAAGCAAAATACCAATATTCCAAATGATATACAGTTGTATATTTTAAAATAAGGCACTGCTGGACGTATAGGATTTGATTTTCTCCTCTTCTCCCGGGTCCCTGTCCCATCTGTGTCTCCCCTTATTGGACACCAGTAACCTTGGTGTGTGGCGTCCCTCAAAAGGCCGTCTTGCTGTACATGCTTGATATTTGTTTCTGAAAGGTTCTGCGGATGTCAACCCGTCTACTTTTCAGTGTGGGGGTGAGAAGGCCGTTGGCGATGCTGAACGTCTCTGGATGCAAATAAAGACCTTTCACCTGAAAGAAAGGAAAGGCACAAAATCACACCATACGTCATTCTTGAAAAGTTGCTTGCTTGCAAATATTTAACCGAGCCCAGTGTCGGCAGAGACTCCTCACTTGTTCAAAGGACTTCAGCCCCGCTTCCTTCCCTACTGCTTTCATGTCCTCTAAAACTGCGTTCTCTAAATCCTGTTGAAAGAACAATAACCGTCAATGTTCCAGGATGCATACAATGTCAAATGGTTACGTTATGAAATTGGGGTTTAGATGACATACAGGATTCTGGCACAGCTCTTCATAGGATCCCACGAATCCTCTGTCTTTAGCCCAGTCGACAAACACCTCGGGGTCAGGTACAACTATGCCTATGAGATACGACTGGTGACAAGCGGAAATCAAAACTTTAACCCCGGCAAATGTTTTGAATACTGATAAACTGAACATGAATTGAATTGTACCTCTAAACTATCTCCGTGCACGAACACTTGTAGCACAGGAACACAACGCATGTAGACATTTTCTATCTTCTCTGGAGCGATGTACTCTCCCTGGGACAACTTGAAGATGTGCTTCTTCCTGTCAATGATGCGAAGCGTCCCATTCTGGCAGAGGAAAAGCGGAGACACTTACAGCAGTCTGAAAGACGACATCTGCCAGCTTTAGGATGATTATTGTGTGTAATCTTACTGGAAGCCACTGGCCCACGTCCCCACTGTGCAGCCAGCCGTCGCTGTCCAAGGCTTCAGCCGTCCTTTCGGGGTCCTTCAGGTAACCTCTGAACACACTGGGGCCACTTATACAGATCTAATCAAATTAAAATAAAATATAAGCGTCAGTCGATCTGTTGCATGTAGAATATGATGGCACAATCTGATTACCTCACCTCTCCATCTCCGTTTTTAGCATAGTAGTTCATATCAGGGATGTCTATCAGCTTCACCTTGGAACAGGGCAGAGGAGCACCGACGTGACCTGAAAACGACACATCCACATACCGGCTGAGGACAAGGTTCACCAGCACCAGCACTGAAGCACAAGCAAATCAGATGGCGTCTCACCTGCGCTCCAGTCGCCCGGCATGGAGAAGGTGCAGCCGGCGGTGCACTCTGTCTGGCCGTAACCCTCAAAGATCAGGCAGCCCATAGTGGCTCTGAGGAAGGACAGCACGGTGGGGGAGATGGGTGCTGAAGCCGTCAGGGCGAACCGCAGGTTACCTCCTAAACTGGCCTGAAACACAAGCCATGCAGTATTTATGTAAAACGGTTCAAATACAAACTCATTGTTGGTACGAGCAAAATTATATTCTCAACCTCCACCGTATTTTCTGCATTGACCATAAATAGCCAAAATCTGTCAGTGTGCATGTTTCTCCAATACACTCCCACAGGACCAATATGCTCTGGGTAAATTTGGCATTGATTACTGGATTAGTTATGCTCCTCTTGTAAAGTTTGGATACAAATGTGTTGATTATTTGCATGGCTGCTGGTCTACACGTACCACTGTTATGTGCTGTAAAATATAAACAGTGACAAATATAGAGTCCTGGATTTAAAGAAAATATGTCACGACTGAAAACCCATCTGTAGCTGGAGTTTTGTTTTGGGGGTCGGTTTCTGAAGAGGCCTGTAGGTCTTTACTGGAGACCTCCAGCAAATTAACTAAACCCATGGGAAATATATATAAATATGGAGCTTCCGGCAACTGACCTGAATCCTGTTGAACACCAGTTTGTCCCACAGACTGTTGTTACGAACAACGCCGCTGCTGAGCTCAGCCTGCTTCCTCCTCACGGCGAAGTGAAGCAAGGCCCGTCGCAGCGGAGAGGTCACCGAACCCAGGATCTTTACAGAAATCATACAAAAAGAGAAACCAGGTTTAAAACATTACACACTGAGAAGTGCGAGATAACAGTCAGAATATAGTCACCTACCTTGTCATAGATGCGATTGAGTAAACGAGGCACAACAGGGAAGAAGGTAGGTTTGAGAGTTTTAATGTCATCCATGAGGAGAGAAATGTCGCCTTGGTAGAATCCCACTCTGGCCCCGTGGCAGAACATGGAGACCTGTGACAGAAATAAACTTAGCTCAGGGTTAACACACTACAAAAAAAAATTCAAAAATCTGAAAAGAGCATCAGCTACCTGAATCATCCTCTCAAACATGTGGGCAAGCGGCAGGTAGGAGATAGACACATCCTCTTGTCGGATCACAAACGAACCCTGAGAGAAAACGAGAAGAAAAGTGAGCAAAGCACAGGGGAGAGATTACGTTCAGGCAGTCGGCATACGGCGAAGCCCCGCAGGCAATCAAACATGCTGGATGGCTTTTTCTACAGCAGTTAGATAGCACAATCTTTATATGGGGGCAATTAGTTAAAGTACCTTGCATCGTCAGGGGCAATCAAACAGCCAATTAATCATACCATTAGACACAGCAGGGAGAGGGACAGTTTGGAGATACAGAGACAAGCAGGTGGGAAGTGATGGTAGCCGTGAAGCTGTTCTCAATTAGACAAGGAGGTGGAAGTGTAGACAGACCTCCAGGATCTTAATGACAGAGGAAGTGTTGGAGGCGATGTTGCCGTGGGTGATCATGGCTCCCTTGGGCTTCCCTGGATAAATAAACAAGACATTATTGCAGAGCCCTGCGCAGCGAAAAGGAAGCTACAGCGGTGCCATAAAGAAAGGTTGTTAGTGGGCACTGAAGGACACTTCAAGAATGATGTGAGTGAAGCATAATCACGCTGAGACGCATGAAATCAGACGTTACCTGTGGTTCCACTGGTGAAGCAAACCACGGCCAGATCCTGAGGCTGGGGCGGCTACAGCGGGCAGCAGAGAAATATGAGAATATGACGACAGACTTCCCCCACTCTTAATTTAAGTGATGTTTACAAGTGACTGTTAATGACATCTTATGGGACAGGAGCAATGATGAAACTGTCATCCTGGCATTTAGAGGGGGATCAGACATTTACTGAAACCAGTTTGATGCGGTGATGTAGATAAACTCACCACAGGATCTTTGAGGTTCTCCCTTCCCAGATCCTAAGATGTGGACAAAGAGGAGTTATTTATATCAATTTACATATCACCATTGATGACTAAATTAAAAGGGGACGCATTTAAATGAGTCTGCATTATAGGGATGTAGTACCCCCCCCCCCCCCCCTCTGCTCACCATGAGCTGCCCCAGTTTCAAAACCTCCACCTCGCAGTTCTTCGCCCTCTCAACAAACGCGTCGCTGAAATCGTCGAAGAGAACCAAGCAGGAGAGCTTTGGAGTCATTCCCGCCTCCTTGTTCTCCAACAGAGCTGCGGCCTTCTCCTCCCGGTCGCAGATCACCAGAGAGATCTCCGCTACGAACGCCACCAACATGAATGGTTACTCACTATAAAGTACATTGTTCACCCCAAAGAGATCCATCAATGGTGTTCTAATCAGCTTTAGTTGCAAGTACAGTGAAGCTCAGAGATGCAACAGTCTTTTCTTTTACACTTATATGACTTTGCATATGAAGATTTTACATTAAAAACATAATACAATGTAAAAATTTGAACCAGTGTTTTGACTATTAATACATTACTTAAAAAAGCCCAGTTATGAGATGTCTATTAATGTTTTTTTATCACCTCCACCCCATCTTTCCCTTTTTCAAGTACATTTAGGCGATAACACTTCTGTACTTTTACTTAAGTTGTACAATAGCATAAAACAGGACTTTTACTTTAAGTAGAATGATACAAGTATTGCGTCCAGTGCTGTTTCCAACAGAATATTTATCTAATCATCCCTTAGATGGGATAATATGCAGACAGTTTGCATGACACTTAGTCTCCAAAACAAGATTTTGGTAGAAGGATCTCTGCGTAGTGCTCACCACTATGGGACGTTTGATTTGAATTGACAAACCAATAACGACAGAGTTTATATCCGTTTATTAAAACCCTGTAACAATGCTCTATCATTTCCTCACCCAGGTTGAGAATGTGGACCATGGCCTCCAGCCCCAGTGTGTCGTACAGAGGCACCACCGCCATGGAGTACGTGTAGCAGGCCAGCTCGGAGATGATCCACTGTCGCCAGCAGAGGGAGACAAAGCAGCACAGTTAGACTCACGTCCAGCCTTCACACACTGCTGAGTGAATACTTGTTCAATTCAATATTGAATCACTGGGGAGTAATGTGGGGTTGTGTAGATCATAATGCATTTCATACTTACTAAACAAACAAAACCACATTCAAAGTAAAAAACAGCACTGTGTGTAGACTGGTCTGATGAGAGGTTAGAGGCTCTGATGGAGCAGAAAATGATCTTTCAGTCTACACAGGAGCGACAAAGACGGCCCTGCTGACGGATATATTACAAAATGAGATTGGGAGTAGACCTGCTCCAATATGAGCTGCCCCGGAGACCCACATTCACCACCCGCACTCTGCTCTCAATATGAATGAAGGCAAACACACTTTCAGCACAGACAAAAACAAATCATATTTACATTTTCAAAATTCATAGAGGAAATATGATCCTGGTATGGAGCAAACCTCTGTGGAGATGAGAACATCTATCCAGGTAAAATACAAATGGGAACTATTGGGCTGTTGAGAGGTCAAAAGGAATTGATTTGAAGGCAGAACAATCCAAGCCAGAAATGTTATCTGAGCCAAACTAAAGCTCTCGGAAGGAACAAACAAACGTCACACTCCAGAAACACTGACGCGTCTGCTCATACCTCTGGTCTGTTTTGTGCAAATATCCCAACAAACTGCTGTGGGTTCGGCTGGCAGCCTTTGGCCAACAGCCCGGAGCCCAGCACCTGCGCCTGCTCAGACACCTAAAGAATTGGAGATGCTCAGTCAGCAAACAGCAGAGAGTGACATGATGCACAGAAGAGAGTGATGACTGGAGTATTGAAATACTAGAACATGTCCCACCTCAGTGTAGGAGATCCACTGGTAGGGCTGCCCCGGCTTTCTGAAGCCCAGACACGGGCCTTTTCCTGGAGGACACAAGACAGTTACGTCGGTTCAAACATACAGTATTTTAAATATGGGATATGCGGCCGATTTACTTTTTTGCACCGTTCTTTGAGACACTTACACAATCAAACATAGGATAAAGTAAACATGAAATCTATTGTGAAAGGGTCCCCTGTCACTTACCTGCAATCCTCAGTCCTCTCTGGAACATGTCAAAGGCCGTCCTTGTGTCATCGTAGTAAAACTCCATCAGGGAGTCATCTTTAAGAAGAGCCGATCGCCGGCAGCTGGGATCTCCCTACAACAAACACTCTCATTTAGCACCTGACGTATGGCATTTACACAAATTATAATAACCAGGAGCCACTCACATCCACAGCCACAGACTGGGCTTGCAGATCGCAGGGAGGGCGCATGGGTCGAGGTCGTGTCACCAGCCAGTACGCAGTGAGAGAGGCCACAGCACCGATACCCAGCAGAGAGGAGGGGGACAGAGACAGGGAGGACAGGGGCAGAGACGGCAAAAGACTCCACAGGTTTTCAGATTCAGAACCCTTGAGTCCAGCGCTGGAGCGAAGTGACCGTAACCACTCCTGAAAATGCATCACTGAGAGAAGAGGACAGAAACAAAGACAGACAACATACCGAGTGAAACTCTATGGTGTGTTTACGTCACAAATGTTTCAATTTGCTGTTGCAAAAAAAAAAAAGGCAGCACAGTTAACATTTAGCAGACTAAAGCAAGGTTGACAGATTCCGTAAAGTTCTTTCAAGTCACTTTTAAAATATGCAATTTGACTTCTAGTCTTTTATAATGTTTACTAATGAGGTTTTCACCAGCTTCAACAGTGTGTGGTTGTATTTCACCTTGAGAGAGAGAGAGAGTGTGTGTGTGTGTGTGTGTGTGTGTGTGTGTGTGTGTGTGTGTGTGAGAGAGAGAGAAATAACACCTACTGTGGGAACTGCCTTAGTTTTGAGTACTTTGCCAGATGTTTGACACTTCATGCCCCCCCCCCACCCGACCATTTTGGCATGACAGCTGGTGAGATTGTTTAATTTGTACAAAAGTTAAAATCTGCAAATTGCTCGTCCCAAATTTTTTTAAATGCAAAACAAATCAGCAGCAAATCCTCCCATTTGAGACATTACCACATTTTGCACAAATACAGCAGTACCGCACAAGACCTATAAACTTACTTTTATGTGTAAAATAGTTTCCCTTTTAACTTCTTCTTAGTATCCACCACATTGAACTCTGTTGATTTACTACAACCTAGCTTAAACACAGAATGCGATAAAACAAGGTGATGGTGTGTGTGTGTGTGTGTGTGTGTGTGTGTGTGTGTGGACACACACCAGGAAGTAATAACAATTGGCCAAACAGAAACAGGCACAGAGGTTACTCTCAGTCATGTTGTGCCACTCTTTCATTCATCAGGGAGGAGCGAAAGAGAATCGGGGTGCGTGCGGTAGTGAGGGGCTGAGGGGAGATAGGGGGAGGGGAGGACCCACCAAGTCCACCCCCATGATCCCCTGCTGGACACTTTCTTGTTCATATCAAAACTGAATAAAAGTAGGGAGTGTTGTTGTCCCAACAAACTGAAAAACAGCCCTATAACGGCTCATTTCATCCGCTCTGACAAACCACTTCATCTTACACCGGGCCAGGAATTCACCTCACTGAATAAATCTCTGCTTTCCCACATCCCCTCCCCGAGCACCCCTCAACCTCTCACCCACTTTCTCCCCCAGTGCCCAATAAGAGAGGGGATAAAGAGTGATATACCCCTCCCTCCTCTTCAACTAGGCTGCTCCTGCGCTGTTTCCCTTCCCTGCACGGGCAAAGTGATGGCACACTCGTCCTTGGAGAATCCATAATTGTCCTTTGGCATCAATTAATCTGAATTAAAACTGCTCATTTGCCACTTCACACCTGCTGGAGCAACAAAGCAGCTGGTGATCCCTGAGAGTCCATTCACTAGGTAAATCAATAAGAAACAAAAAGGGCTTCATGAAATGTGACACATAAAAAAAAAGAAAATGACAGTCCACTGAAGAGAGTTTCGTGTAACCTCTTTCTGTCTCCCTCCATCGCTCCCTCCTCCCTCACTCCCATTCATAAGGGCTATTGTCAAGGCCCAGACAGGGACCATTGTGCGCCCAGCTTTTACTCTCTGGAAGACATGAGACAAAAGAAACTGTACACACACACACACACACACACACGTGAAAATATACTGGAGGAATACAAATGCACCTCCACAGCCCATGAGGAGAACAGCTTGAATGTTTTGGCGGTTCACACCTGATTTTTGCACTCAAGAGGGAGGATTACATCTAGGGGCAGGCATGACAGCGTTATGTGGACTAGCGTTAAAACTATAATAGTGGTTTCAAAGTATTTTTGGGGCCAAAGATGTTTGACACAACAAACTAAATTTGTTCAAAGATGGAAGTAAATTGACATCCTGCTATGGAGTGCATACAGAGTGCCGTTTCACAGGATGACAGATAGCGGATAGCCTGAGGCCTCTGCGTGCCTGTGCACATTTGGTCCAGCTGACAGGCAGAGACAGAGCTGAGAGATATTCTCAGCTGTTGCAGTATACTTGCACTGCAGAATATAGAACGGGCGAAAACAAAAAAAACAAAAAACTGGTTTGGCGAAAAACCTGGCATGAAATCAATGGCGACTGTAACTTCACCGGATCAAACTGTCTCACTTTGTTTGTGCGCCACATTTTGGAGGGTGCAGTAGAACGCAATGAGCCTCACACTAAGTGAATTATACTTGGAAAGGTGACAAACTAGTAACATCAAAATGGGAGATTAAAGAAATTGTCGGTGTTTACAATTTCAAGTTTAAAGTTTTAATCAAATCAGGGCTTGAATGTAGAATTTGAGAGTCTGTGTAGTTTTTGTAGAGACATTTTTCCAGGGATTAGGTTGATAAATGTTTGTTAGGTTCACAAATGTTAGCTTCATAATAAGCTTTTGGTACAGTCATGGTTTTGGCATCACCATCGGACAAAGCCCATTTGTACAGTATTTCAAGGAGATGGTGCAGGGCCTTTAAAAGAGAAGAGAAGTTATCTACATTTCTTGCTCAATATAAAACTTGGACAGCCAGACTGAGTTTAAATTATTATTTAGACTTTTTGGTCAAGCCTGAGGGCATTAAAAAATGGCTGCTTAAAAAAGAAATGTGTGCACGTTTTTATCACAAGCAGACATAAAAGGACTGACCTAATTGCATTCTTTCAGTTAGAATATTTTAGTTATTTTCCTGTTGAATAAAACGTTAAGGATTTGATCTACAGAGCCAAAATGAAGTCTCCTCAAAGCAAAATAATGGCATCGAAAACTTCCATGAATCATAAGAAGAGCGAGAAGAGGCGATGCAGTTCTGCACAGTGGCCAACAGAGCTTCTGTGGGGATGAGAGCGTAATACTTCCCCCCGACCCAGAAAACTACAGGAGGTGACATGAGGAGGGGGGAGGTTTTTATTGGGGGGAGAGACGACAGCATTTTATAACCAGCAGCAGCAGCAGCAATGAACTCTGCACACTTTCCATGTGCCATGAGAAGTGAATGGTCTGATCGAAGGGAGATGAGGAGAGAGGGGGGGGGACACGTGAGGCTGGCCGGGCGGCGGTGGGGTTGGGGGGAAACCATCAAAAGAGAAAGAAAGAAACGCTTGGGTGTTTTCCGGCTGCGATTCCCAAATGAAGCGTGAAGAACACAGACACACACTTGGTCACAACGACGTTTTTCTTGTGGAAGGGGAAGGTGGTAAAGAATAAATGAGAAAAAACACCAATCCTGCACATAGAGAACGCCTTCCCTTTCCTCATGATGCGCAGGAGTCTGCCATGGTCTCAAATTCACTTGAAACCAATCAGGATTCTCACAGACAATGCTACATTTGTGCATTTCCCCCCCCTCCAGCCTGAAGTTTCATGTAACTAAGCAGCAGCAGTTTCAAACATCACTACGCAGCCGTAATCCTCCACGTTTAGCTTTCCTGGCAGCACACCTCATGAGTCACTTTTGAAAATCGGTGCATTTTTGTGCATCAGGGCCGATCATCACAACCTCAGCTGCCATACTGTAGGTCCAGCCGACACAATGAACTGTCAAACACCGAGGAGTGGAGGGCAGAGAGCTGGCATCTGGCCTTGTGGACAACTTCAAACATGTTGCATTCTCCAGAATAGGTAGATGTGCAGGTTAATACAGATACAATGCTCTAGGCAAACAAAAGAAAAAGTTGAATAGAAGGTCTAAGGATTGCCACCGTTTCTATGCTGTATTGTACATAGTGTTCAGCCCCTTTGAGGCCAATTTGAGACTTTGGGCTACATACATGAAATTAACTTTGGTGTTATTTTACAAAAGAAAACCTACAGTTAAGGGCTGAAACGTTTCCCAACCATAATCATCCTCAGCTTGGTTAAGGGACAAAATACCACAGGAATGTGTTTTAAGTGCCAGTTACACATGAGCCACTCCAGGTCTTTTAATTAAAGGAGTTGGACGTACACTGCAAAAGTATCAAACACGCTGTACGTCTCTGCACCATGAAGTAATTCTACAAACACTACAGTACGTGAAAAGCACCATGAGGTCACTGCAAGTTAAAGCTTCACTTGAGCAAAGGCACGATGCAACAGCACATGCCATATAGAGGAGGCATCATTGTTCATCAAATGCGTTTTGGATGCAACACTAACGAGACCTGGGCCGATGTAAAAGCCCGGATCATTTAAGGGCGCATTTATTTCAATGTCCATTGAACAGTTTGTGAACAGGTTGATCATCTTCGCAGAGCTGCGAGGACTTCAACAAACCCTCAGCTTGGCAGCCTGGACACTCAGCGGGCTGCAGACAAACTTGTCTTGTTACTTGTAGATCGGAATCTGATTTTTGGTAGTTTATGTTTGTTTTTATATCTGAAGCGACCGTAAAAAAACTCATAGGCTGAACAAAGAAGGACCAAATGAAACTTACCTCGCTACAACACAGGCCTCCAATTGCTCCTTAGATTGTGCTCCAAAGTTACTTCAGCAGCGGATCCATCGAGACGTGTCGACGTCAAGCTCAAAACAGTATGCTTTTATTTCCGGTCACCCTTTCAAAGCTAAAGCCTCTGCTGATGGAGACAATGTGTGCGACCTCGTTAAGTTTGATATATGAAGCGGAAAAAATAAGCCACACAGATGATTTAGAAAGAGACTAATTGCATTATTATTTTTTTAGCAGTACTAAATTAAGTTATATTTTAACTGCATGGCAAAAAAAGAAAATAATACATGGCAAAGTAAACATATGTTAATGATAATGCTAACAGATCATTTTACATTATCTTTTATTACATTATGATGATGCAACAAAATAAACTACAAATTGCAAAATAAACTTTTTTGTTGTCCTCTTTTTCCTACTTTTCCCCCCTCCGTTTGCCATTTAGTATTTAGCTTACATTTAGATGTTTTAGCTATACAATCAATCAATTATAAGTTAGTCAGTTAAGTATATTTTGTTTCACTAAATATTTGAACTGATTTAATGATTTCATGGGATTTTTCAACAATTTAACAATTTGTATAGTTTAACTCAGTTACTTTATTTTGAAGTTAAAATCACACAACTTCTGGTATTTATCTTTCTAGCTTTCTGTAGATTTGACGCCTCTCTGCCGACTCTGACGTCACTTCTTAATTGTTTTCAGGCATTTTGGGGGAGATCAAATAATGACCAAAAAGCGAAAGTCATAGTGAGATCACAGAATTGATAAGAAAGAAAATACAGTCTTGTGCAGCCTGTTTGTTTATTAGGCCTACATTCAACAGCAGTGGCATCACTGAACTCACATTTCTATAAATCTATAGAGGTTGTACATCATCAACAGTCTAAGATCACCACAGGCAACATGGTTCATTTATCAAACAATAGCTGCAGTTACTGATACTGAAAATAATTGTGTCTGAAAATATAATTAATTCTTAATGGCAGTAACACTGAGGGTAATGAATAATTTATGAGGCCTGAACCTGAAAGTGATGAAGTATTGACAGGTTTTTTTCCAGTTCACAGCTACCCCATCAGAAATCATCCCAGTTTGTGCTCAGTTCTACTGAGCCCTCAGTGTAATGCCCACATGTACTGCTGTCCAAAGCATCCTTAACCTGAAAGACAGTGCAACAGGGTAAAAATTAGTTATAATAGATCGACCCACTGCAACAAGAGATATCACAAAACAGAAAATAATAACCCAAACTGAATATCTTACTTTGGGAATAACTGGAGGGTTTAACGTGCCTTTACAGAGTTCGTCCCAGTTTAATCCTTCAAACCATCTGAATAAAAATGGATAAAAACCTATAAAACCATATTTCCAAACAATGGCCTGCGTGATTTTCTCAAGTCTAATACATCTGTCGTCTTACTTGTGCTTCTGAATGTCCTTGGCCCCATTTCTCTGACTGCCCAGTCTCTCTGAGGGATTGGTCCTTGGAAAGCAAACAAGAACACACAAATAAATAAACTATGGATTAATACTCAGATTCTGTCCTTCAAAGGGGATGTTATGCCACAGGTTGTTTCTTAATTTTCTTCTATCTGTATGTGTGTGGGGGTGATGGATGAGGGGAAATATAATAGGCCTATAACATACAAGATGGTGGGATGGAGAAAGGTCTTCTATAAAATAACTGTCATAAGCTTTCATATTATAATTCATATTGGCATATTTACAACACCTGCACAGTTTCTTTATGAGACTGGAGGCCTTTTTGCTGATGGTTTTTGGAAAGTCGATCTGATCGATACCACAAATGGTTGCAGTGAGAATCTTTATCGGGTCAGTGTCGTTGAATGGGAGCCTGGAGAGGGAAACAAGAGCCTGTCACTATCAGTGCAATCTACAGCTGGAGAAATGAGCTCCACAAATGGGGCTTCATAAACCTGTGAAACCTACCCTCCACTCAGAAGTTCAAACACAAAGATGCCCAGAGACCAGAAGTCTGTAGATAAACTGTGACCTTTGTATAAGATGATTTCAGGTGCCATGTAGCCCGGTGTACCGCAGAATGTCCAGGTTTTCTTACCCATGTCAACCTTCTTTAGACATCTGGAACTAATCTATAAAAGGAGGATATGAGTTCACTCACAGTAAAACCCAGAATAGCTTTTAATACAAAAAATGTTAGCCATTTGTAGTACCAGTTTGGCATAACCATGCTCATCCAGAACAACATTTTCAGGCTTGACGTCTCTATACATGACACCTCGACGGTGAAGAAAGGTCAAGGCCTCAACAACACAAGCCGTGTAGAATCTGGTGCTGCACTCATCCAAACGTCCCCTGAAACAAAATGAGCAGTATGCAGAAGTGCTGGTTTAAGCACGCAACAAACCAAACAAATGTGTGATGTAGACAGGTGTAAGAAATCCTGCTCAGTCTCAAAACTGTATTGTGATGAAAGCTTGGCCAAAAACACAGCAGTAGGGCTATAAATATTGTCATCTTTTTGTCATCAATATGATGACAAAAAGTGCCTTGCATCCTCTTTAGTCATAACTACTTACTTATCTTTGAGTAGACTATATAAATCCCCACCAAGACAAGCTTCTGTCAAAATGTACAGGCACTCTGAATCTCTGAAGGTTTTATGCAGCCTGCGATCAATACAAAAATAGAAGCATGTTAAAGATCATTGTGTAATCAAAACAATCATAAATAGATAATTGTTGAATAACAGACACCTGGTAATGAATGGACAATGAGCCTCCATTAGGATGCGCCCTTCTCTCAGGATGTGCTCCTGTTGACTGTTGCTGAGGATCAGCTTTTTCTTAAGGACCCTCATGGCATAAAGACGCTTGATGTTGCTCTTTAGTTGCACCTGACAGAGGTAGAAATCAATAGATTACATTATAGAAACATGGAATCTGGAGGCCACTGCACGGCAGATCCGTGTCATTGTGAGTGAACTGCTTAAAGATCAACCCTCACCAAGTCTACGTGACCAAACTCCCCAACTGCTAGAGTGCAGATAATCTGGAAATCACTTAAGGTGGATGAGAAGAGATCAGCATCCTTGTCAGACCTGTTCACAAGCAAAACACAGATGAGCCTGTACCTTGTGTATTCTATAGGTGCAAATTACATGTAATCATTGTAGAAAATAGCATTGTATCCTGATGCCCCTCACTCGATTTTGGATTCAGGGCTTTGCTGCACCTCATGACTGCAGTCAAATACCAAACCACCAATGACGTCCTTGAAGGTCCTGAAATACAGAAGTACATGAACATTCTCACGATGTATGGCTAAGCACATCAATGCATGACCAACTTGGAGTATAGTGTAGTAACTGATTGAGATACTATAGTTTGGCTATTGCTGCATACGTCTTTCTTGACTTTCTTTAAGTCGGAGAGATATCCTTTAAAATATTTTACAGGAAACTCAAGCGAAGCATTGATGTACATTGCACCTTTTGTGGAGAGCTCAGAGAACCGCTGGTACATTTATTTTAGTCTTGCCCAGTCTTGTGTAGTAAATTGTCACGATTTATTGCTGATCGTATCTACCCTCCTTTTATATTACTTTGGAAAAATGTATTGTTTAATTGTTTGATTAATCAACTGAGATATCTGTCTGCAGTACTATTTAATAATTTTAATTATTATTTTTGACAAAATGTTATATTCACAAAAAAGCTGTCATAACCACCGGAAGCTTGACAACATATTTAATTTGGTCCCTCCTGTTGTAAGTTATATACACAAAATGTGTTGTACACAATAATTGGCTCAATAAAGCCGGTAAAGAATATATATCAAAATAATCAGTGAATTTTACAAACACAAAATATCGACTTACTTCCTGTCTATGGCCAAGCATGAAACTTCACCAGCAGCAATAACATTCACAGTCTGAACATCCTCTCTAAAGAGGAGTAAAGAATAAAATCATATTACAAATGCAAAAAAAAAATCATTGATATAATGGTGCCACGAATGTCTGTTTTCACCATCATGTGCTCATCTACCCGATATATAATGTCTTCTGAAATTTTCTCCTTACCCCCACAGAGCTTTCTCTCCAAACCACTGTCTCTCGGAAAGCTTAGAAATAACAACCTGCTCTTCTTGGCCTGGCTTCTTTTCTGTCACTTTCGCCTGGCAAGCACAAAAGAGAGAGGTAATGAAAAAGAGCTAATGCTGGAGAGCAGGGCAGAAAGTGCCAAAGTCAATTATCACCATTATAATGCAATTCTTAAAGCCGCACTGACATTTTGTCCTCCACAGTCTAAATCTTTTTCTCTCAAAAAGCCTCGTCTCATTTGTGCGGCAGGCAGAGAGCATGCAACGTTACCTGGCCTTTGCTAATGATGTAAAAGGTGTCTCCTGTGGCTCCTTGGCGAATGATGTAATCACCTTCAGTGTAGTGTGTCTGTGGAACATACAAGACAGATAGAGAAGTAAAGTGTAGAACATATTTTAAAAGCAGCAGGAAAAGACAGCAACAATATATTACAGAAATAAAGATGAGGGCCAGTAACAATGAAGGATTAATTGTGATTATACTGCAGCACCTTCTTGTTAACTGATGCAAAACAAAGACAGCTGAAAATAAATAAAAAATTCCGGGCCCTTCTGTAAAATATCATGTTTACACACGTTCCGTCTGTGTACACACAAAATCTATCAGCTGGATTCTGTTTGAACAACGAGTGATGGTTACACAAAGCTTCAGACTTTAAGAACTTAATCTGTACCTCTTCCATGAGGTCAGACATTTTCATGATGACATCCTCTGGCAAAGACTGGAGGAAGGGCGCGCTGCATACACAATGACGGGGTTGAAAAAGGTTTTATTTCTTCCCCAGAAACAATTCATATTGAATGTTGATATTTCGGTTTGTGTTGAGGGCCTAAATGCAGCAGCGTGGCGACTGACTAACAACATGACCCTGGTGATATCGTGCTGAAGATACTAAAATACAAAGTAGCTTTCCGGGCATGCTCTGTGCCAAATGAAGTGTGTCGGACCGATGTTCACCTGATAAGCAGCTCCGTTGAATGAGAAAGGCTGTTGAGAGCACTCTGCGTAAGAATAGTCTGGTAGCACTTGCGGTCAATAACCCACAGCTTGCTGTCCGTTTGAGCTGCAGTTCAAAAGACAGAGGATCTGGTCAAGATTGTGATGGTGACACTGGAGCTCAGGTGGAAACACAATCAAGAAGCAAGTCTTGAAACAGCTCTCAAAGACATGTGTAGTTTGTGATGTATGTGGATTGAATGCAGGATCAGCTAAAGAGCAAATTAGACTTCATTAGAAATACTCACCATTTAGAATACAAATAAATGTAAGTGTTTATTTTAACACTTTTAATATAAATGTAATCGGATTTCCTTAACTTTTATCACTGTTTCTTGATAAAAAAAGAGCTTTAAACATGGTGTTTTAAATTAATAATGACCCATATTGATTGGTTCACTGAAGCTTCCTGCAAACGGAAGTAGAAGTCCTCTAGAAAGTATAATTAGATCCACCTTCGGATAATATAGTGCAGCTCTGAAATCTCAATTTCACCCATTTGGATATGCTCCATCAGTTTTCACTTTAGTGTGTATGACACATAATGTGCAAAATGTTTTCAAAAAGCAAAACATTTATCTCAATAGAGGATTTGTCTGCAATTTTCTGCAATATATAATTTGCTGCCACTTCTTTGACCTGATGATGAAGCCCCATTTTCACCTGCACCTTTATCACTGTCACAATAAAAGAGAGCCAACCCCTATTAATGGTCTCAGATAGCAACAAAGAGGGGAAAAAACAGTAATTTCAAGTCAGAGAGGAGATAAATACAGTGATCCCTGAATGGATCAGAGGAAACAGCTGATAGAAATGGACACGATGAAGCGATTACAGACCACGACATGAGACACACGACATTGTTACTGGAGAGCAGATCTATAGTAAAAACAGTTAATTGGAAAGGCTGACTGCCTGCAGGATAAAGAAAGCAATACAAAAAGGGGAATGAGATGCTTAGGAACCAAACAACGTAAATCCACCTTTTTTTCAATTTAAACTGATCCTGACCATGTCAATAGCCTATTTATTGGTGAAACCAAGACACTTTCTCTTTGATGCTATATCAGATGCTATATATATATATGTATATATATATATATACATATATATATATAGTCTTATATCAGAAATATATGTATACTCAATATTTGTCTTATTTGCAACTGTTTGTGTGTGCATGTTGTATTGCAGGGAGGAGATGTGGCAAGGATCCTGCTGGGTTATGCAGTAATGCAGAAAATGTCCCTACATCTTTGAGAAAAAAAAACGTTTGAAGCTGTGGTCTTGTCTAAGATCTAAAAAGCCTTTGATTTTAGATTCAAAAGACGTCTTTCTTGGACCTCTGGCAGAAAACCGCCTGCTAGTGATAATCTCTCAAACAATATTTATTTATATCCTGACCAAATCCAAATTCAATAAAGTGAGACTCCACCAGGGTTTTTTGTGTGACAGATCTCTATTGATATATGAATACAAATTTAAAACCAAGGTCACAATGCTTTGATACCTGAGACAGAGTAGGTGTGGGTGCAGTTGTAGAAGAGGGCCAGCTCCCCAAACATGTCTTCTGGCTCTATTGTGAGAAGCTTAAGTCCGTCTTTTGTCATATCTAGCCGTCCTTCTGTTAATAAATAAAGTGAAGAAACAAAGCATGTACATAATACCTGGAACTGTTATATCCATGTGTCAGGATGTCTAAGATATACTTTACAAACAACAGATATTCAATCATCCCTAAGTGGATCAAGGCCACAACCTCTTGGGAT
The DNA here is from genome assembly GCA_023566465.1 of Cottus gobio. Lineage (NCBI taxonomy): Eukaryota > Metazoa > Chordata > Actinopteri > Perciformes > Cottidae > Cottus > Cottus gobio. The sequence continues at coordinate 13,874,363 of CM042218.1, read as the reverse complement.
GACAAGTGAAAGATAGTTAGCAGCCACTCTCTGTTAGCCGTCACATCACAAATGCAGTCAAGATTTCTGAAGACAATCCAGCCCTCATAAACTCTGCAACCACCGCAAAGCTGAACCCCTTTTCTCCTTGCTTTTTGTTTCAAGTTGACAACACAAAGAAAACAGATAGATCAGTCATTATCCAAAGTGCCTCCTCTTTTCTTGCTCAAACATGCAGTTCTCATATCGCTGTGTTTGAGTGCAGGTCAAATAACTATCTAATCACATTACATTGATAGCTTGCAGTAAGAAAATTGATATATAAAGATAAGAAAAAACAAATAATTTTATCGGACTGTTCTCAAGCACCTGTCATCTCAAGGAAATGTTAATAAATGCCCTTAGGCATGCTAACAATTGTAAAAAGAAGGATTTACCTTCTAAAACATAAGCCTGAGCACCGTTCGCCCCTTCCTGAATGACATAACAGCCTTGATTGATCGTGGTTGGATACATACAGGATATAATGGTTCGGATTTCTTCTTTGTCAAGGCTTTTCAACAAGTCATTCTTCAAAAATGATGACTGGATCAACCCCTGAGACCTGAGGGAACAAAGGTAGGATATAGACCACTGATGTAATACTTAAAGGCCAGATATTAAATGCTTTTTTGAAATATTTGATCAATTCTGAAAGCAGTCGGTTAGCCTTGAATATTTGAGAGACATATTTCCAGTAAGGACAACTGAGAGAACATTGCTCTTACTCGTGGCTTTTGTCACAGCTTCTATGTGAAACCATGGCGAGGGTCACCGGGTCCAGAGTGAAAGGCTCAGAAATTGCTGTTTTTCTATTGGCTCGCTGCGAGTCCTCACTTTGAGTTGAGCAAGCTACAGGAAGACACACACACACACACACAATAAGTCAGGTTTAAGGCTTGCGCTATCTGTTGATGCTTAAAACTATATGCCATTTATAAGCACCATGTTCTGTACCTGCACTGGCTGCAGAGGATCCTGGGAGGGAGGCAGTGGCTCTGTAGCGATCCAGTTCTTCCTGCAGTCTCCGAATGAGTTCATCCTTTGTATCCAACTCCAACTCTAACTCATCTATTAGTGTGTCCCTCTGGCGGAGCTCCTCGATCTTTAATTGCAGGGCAAATTGGAGGTCCCGAAGTGTCCCCATTACCTCCAAACACCAGGTTACAAAACAAATATATCTCTATTTGCACAAATAAATACATTGAGTGGGTCCAAATACATTAATTTATGTCTGATCTTGAGTTGCAGTGATTTCCCCATTGTAGCTAATCTCAGTTAACCCGAACCTAGACAGCCATCTGCATCTCTTCATTAGATCAGTATCAATATTATTAATATGAACAGGAAATCAATAATGTATAAAGGCTTTTAGAAGGAGTTTGATTTGCCTCTTAAACAAATACCCATAAGTGCTTCACATGATAGATAGATTGATAGATAGATAGATTATATCCCCTATTAATATTAGATTTGATGAAACGTATTGGATGGCAATAATTTTCGAAAGGCTGAAGAGTAACAAAACATGCTCAAGTACGACAACAACTAAGTTTCCAGTGCAATAAAAAGAAGTCTGTCTTTGTTCTATGAGCTTGCAGTACTTCTTGCAGTGCAGTACTTGATTCAACAAAAACACGAGCAAATAAAGTAGCTGTGCTAGTAGACTAAAAGAGATAAAACAACTAAGATTATTAAAAGGTCATCATAGACTTACTATTAAGTCACACACACACGTTGTGTCCCTGCAAGAATAAAACATGAATATTTTCTTTTTCGTTTTGGGTCGCAAACGCTCGCAGCCAAACGCCCTGATAAACAGCCGTTTACATGCATGAGTTGGTCAAATGGGACAACAGCATTATATGTTTTCTAATAGACTAAACACACATGTATGATCTGCAAAATATAATGCCGAATTGTATTTCACACACACAAAGATCACTTACCACATGCAGCCACGTCTGACAACGTGGAAGTCGTTCTCACTTGTCCTGAATATGTCTGTCTCTGAAGCAGCAGACAGGTTCGACAGGTGCAGCGCGTCTAAGATGCTCCTCTCCTGCACGGGGCTGATCAGGGCTGGGTACAGACAGCAGGCAATCACATGACCCAGACAGCGGAGACCATTCGGGAGACTGAAATGAGAAATGCATGGACTGGATCCCAATTGGGTCAGAGGGTCTTTGGGGTATTTCCGAGCCCCGGGGATAGGTCACCGAGAAATGAGCGGTGAGCATCACTCATTGTATTCCCCGGATAATTTAGGCTGTGTGCACTGATAAGTGGTTTTACTCCTACTCCATTGTAGACTACAATCAAAGTGGCCGATCCTGATATAAAGATATATATATATATATATATCGCACATCATGCTTAGAGCCAGGACAACAATTGATGCGTTGGTCTGATGCAAATCCTTTATTTTGAAAATAATTGTATGATGATTGGCAAAAGTCACAATGGTTGATTACATTTTTGTAAATACGCCTAATTTTGGGGTTAATTAACCGTCCCATAGCTAAAAACTAGATACAACTTCCGTAATACCAAGTAATTATTAGTTTTTAAGGACGCTCCTTCCCACTTTACATCCCTATCCCCATCTTCGCTTTCCTTCATTATCATGTATTCCTTTAATATGCAATTAAGGCCTAAGTATCTCGAGCAGAGAAAAGAACAATAACGTGTGATTTTCTTTCCTCTTTTGGTTTAATTATCCTCCACATGGAGAAGTCAGCAGCAGCCAGCAGCAGCCATACAACCTCCGTCCAGTCGGTGGCAGTACTGTCACGTGAGAGAAGCAGCAGACGGAGGAGAAGAAGAAGAAGATGGGCCGTTGATAAGAGAAGAAACGCTGTGGCTATCTTGAGCTAGCAAAGTAACGTTAACTGAATATACTACGTGGCTTGATTGTTAAACTTCTTCTTGTTTTTTTGTTCTGCGTATCATCGAAAATGATCCTCACCGTAAAACCACTTCAAGGGAAGGAATGCAGCGTTCAGGTAAGTTAGGCAGCGCCGAGCTAACTGCTAGCTCCCTACCGCTAGCTTAAATCGCAACATCGGCTAAGCTGAGTAGATTGTCCCGTCTCGTGCTCTCTTGAGTAAAGTACAAGTATGGTACTTCGGTTTCAACGTTATGTTGTCATTGTCAAACTCCTTGCAGCGTAACGTTACTTTTAATGGACATACTGTACATATAGTCCAGCTATGAATCGATGTTACTCTAGATAGCTTGTTGGCCACATTCTTGAGAAAGACGCAGTAACGTTCACTGTCATGGACTTCCTCTTGTTCGTTTTCTCCTCTGTGCCAATGTTCACACACAGTAGTTTAGAGGGAGCTCTGTAAATCCTCACGTGGGGCTTTCTTGTAGGTAGGAAATGGAAGTCACAAGGTAAATACTGTAAAATACAGTACTAGCGTGAAGTTAACTTTAATTGTCTTCTCAGCTGTCCGTGATGTAATTTGCTCACTATGAAGCAGGTCTGGTTCTTAGGTCTTGACCACAATGTGTTTCTCTCAAGTTTTGATTTGATGACTTTACTGAATGAGGCACTAATCTTAACTATCTGACATGGGGATTACTATGTGATCAGTATGCTACTGTAATACTCTAAGGTATTTTGTTTAGAACAATATCAATACCTAGTAAAGATACTGTAAAGCATTTGCTGATGCGTGTATCAAATAGTGAAGTATGTATAATACTGGTCAAAATATTGTAATCAGCAGTTTATTATGTTTAACTAAGTCAGTGATCAAGACCACGCCATGTTTTTCCTGATTTTGATCTGAAAGTTCAAAAGTACCTGGCCTGTTGTTGGCTGTCTGCAGTGCTAAAAGGATAAATACCACCACTATAGGCCAGTGACTTATTGTTTTTCTTTGGAATTAATGTGCTAAAGTCGCCATGTATCAAGGTAATGTGCATTTGGTACTTGTGAAGGAAGGAAGGTGAATTCCCCATAAATTGTTAGTTATATGATGACATTTGAGTACTATTCAGCCTAACAGGAGAGGGAAGAATGCTTGCCAAATGTGTTGTGACTACATCATCATCGTGTTGTTGTTCTTCTAGGTGACTGAAGATGAAAAGGTCTCCACAGTGAAGGACCTTGTCTCAGAACGTCTTAACATACCAGCAAACCAGCAGCGGTTGCTCTATAAAGGAAAAGCGCTTGCAGGTAGATTTACCAAGATTAAAGTGTTTAATACTCTTTATGCTGAATTGTAATTGCTTGATTCATCACTCTCTTCTGTACATGAAGCAAACATGTTTTGTATGATTGCATACTTATTTTCTTCAGATGAACACAGACTAAGTGATTATTCCATTGGGCCGGAGGCTAAATTGAATCTGGTTATCCGTCCAGTGGGGGAGAGAACTGCAACGTCAGGGACGGCTTCCAGCAGCAGCGGTGGCTGCTGCAGCAGCAGCAGCTCACAAGGCAGAGTGTGGCAGACTGTGTCCACTATCCTTGCGAGACACTTTAGTCCAGCAGATGCGGCAAAAGTGCATGAACAGCTTATTAAGGTATTTAATAATTGTACAATGCATAGTAGTCTCAGTAGGTAGAGTGGGTCGTCTATTAACCTCAAGGCTAGCAATTCAATCCCCGGCTCTTACTGTCCCTTGTCAAAGGGTTCTAGAACCATCCACTGAATCCCAAGTTTTTCTCTAAATATATAGGATCGTGATATGCAGAAATTATCATATCATCAATTAATCATCTAGCACAGGAATATATTTATAAAACTCTGTCAATGTTTAAGGCACAGCAAGGTCTCAGATGGGACTTGAAAATCTTGGACCTACCAAATTATTTAGAGCCTGTTGTTAATGCACCATTAGGTTGGTTTGGGTTCAGGTCTGCCTTACTGAAAACTAAATAATTTTTCCTATATCATGCTTCATTAGAAATATAACAATACTGCCCTACACACAACATGGTTAAAAGAGATTGTAGAATATTTTCAACTTGCTCTTTCTCTATATGGGGCGACTGTGGCTCAGTGCTTAGCAGGTCCGACTTTCAATCAGAGGATCGGTGGGTCGATCCCCGGCTCCGGTAGTCCATGTCGATGTGTCCTTGAGCAAGAGCACTTAACCCTAATTGCTCACCGTTGCTGTGTCTACAGTCTACTGTAAAGCATGCAAGTCGCTTTGGATAAGAGCGTCAGCTAAATGAAATGTAATGTAATAATATTTGTTTTGTTTTTCTTCAAGGACTATGAACGTTCACTTCGACAACTTAGTCTAGACGACATTGAGCGTTTGGCGGGAAGACTGCTTCACCCCGATGGCGAAGGCATGGACACCTCATACATGGACTAAGCCTAACTGAAAGTTGCTTATTGTGATTGTCTTTTGAGAGGCGCTCAGTTCTTGAAGGTGCACACAGTGTTAGATTGTGAGACATGGAAAATACAGTATCGGTTTTCTTGCATTGAGCTGTGTGCCTAATCCTTGGCTGAGTAAAGACAGATACCAGTGACTGATTATCTCAGCAATAGGGCTTTTTTAACCATGACCATGAAGGACTTGGATATGAAAACTTGGCAACTTTGAATTGAGCACTGTCATTGTTGTTGCAGAAAAGACACAAGACCTGATTACATAATATTTGAAAACAAAAGAATCCATCTATGCTGTTGGTTTCACATGATCTCTGGCTGCTACAACGCCCAGCTGACTAATGTCTACCTGGAGGTTTTTTGTTAGTAATTTGTTAGTCAGATGGTGTCTTCTTTTAACCATCCTTGAAAAGGTAATACATGTTTTATTCTGTAACTAACTGATGTTCATTGAATGATTTGTAAATAGTGTGTATGTGTGTGTATATATACAGACATTAAACCACAGAAAAAAACACGTTGTTTACTGTTTTGTTGAATGCTGACATCTTATGTGACTGTCTATAAAATAAATTATATATATGTGTATATGTATGTATGTGTGTGTGTATATATATATGTATATGTATATGTAGAAGTGGTTGAATATAAAATATATTGAGTTTACAGTGACCTTTTAAGGCGTGACCAAACAATGAGTCTTATACATGTCGACCAATCCGGTAACAGTAAAATGTCGCGGTTATTTTTTTTTGACCAATCAGATTGAGGACGCGTATTGCGAGTACCGCCTACGTGGGAAACCTACTGTTTTCTTTTCCTGCTAAATTTGGATAGCAAAATGAAATGTTTGATTGTTGCCATTTCCCCCCAACAAAATATGACGGACACAATCGTTGGATAAGGGTGGATACAGTTTCTTGGACATCGGTAAGGTGATAATACAGCATTGCTTCTTCCCATTAATACGGTTCTCCCCTGAGATAAGCTAGCGTTAGCACAAAGCTAGCACAACCGTTTCACTTCCTGCCTTCAGCACGTAGCTTGAGCCAGCTAATATCAACTGATAACACCGAGCCTTTCGGCCTGCGCTGCTGCAGCATTGGTTGCTGTGTACGTCGGTGCCGTTATTGATTAATTGTCAGTGTGATATGGGATGCTAACGAGCAGTGTTGTTCAAACTGCTGCTAGGGCGTTAACGTCACTCCCCTCTCATCAGGACCACTCGTCCCTTTGGCAAAGCAAGACGTCATTCACAGGGAAATAACGTTAACTGGAGCCCGTTTTTTTAATTTTATATTTGCAGTTGTAAATATTCAACCGCGTTGTTGCCTTCTTGTCGAAATTGTAATGCAGCTTTCTCATTGGGCTTTTTTTGAATAACATTTACGTACAAATGTGAGTTAAAATATATTTTAGTTACAGTATGATTTAATGTGAACTGAGTTACTTTTCTGTTCTTTCTTTGAGTCCATTCATGTTCTGTTTGACCAATTTAGTAGCGCCCAGTCTATTGGAAGGATGGAGACTCTGATTCCCACCATCAACCGGCTGCAGGAGGTGTTTCTCACAGTGGGTGCAGAGGTCATACAGCTGCCTCAAATCGTCGTGGTTGGATCTCAGGTCAGTCTGGAAAAAAACGTAATTGTAAACCAGTCCTGCAACCCTTTCTAGTCTGAGTTTTTGGTGTGATGTTTTGATTTTATCAGAAATTGAATATGTATTGTGAGTGTGTTTTTAAAGTGAACACTGATATGGACTGACTGAATCAGTGGTGCTAGAAATTGATGAATTGCTCTCATTTTGTGCTGTAACAGAGCAGTGGAAAGAGCTCTGTGTTGGAGAGCCTGGTTGGACGGGATTTCTTGCCTCGAGGATCTGGAATAGTCACAAGACGACCCCTCGTGTTGCAACTTGTTAATGTTGCCCCTCTACAGGAGAGACTGAAAATCGAAAACGGTACCTTCAGATGTATCCATTTATTCACATCTTAAATAAGAAGGAAGTTGTTTTGATCATCCTTGAAAACCCACAATCAAGCTTTAGTGCAAGTTATGATACACTAAATCAGCATGTTTATCATATATCATGGTCTGTTATATCTGTCTAGGCTTAGGGTCTGCTAGAAGTAGTGACTACTTAGCACTTTGGCATGGCGCTTTCACTCACTGTTTGAACTGTAAGCTACTTCCTCCAGAGCCTCTCTTTGCTAACATGCAGTCTTTCTTCCTCTTCCTCTTCTTCACTACTCTTTCAGGAAATGGGGTTAAACAAAATGCCCAAATCAGCTACCCAGGTCTCTGTATATTTGCTCTGCATGGACTTGTCTTTCATTTTCCACTTTATTGCTTTTAAGAACTTTCTCAAACATTTTGTTTGTTCTGATCTTCATCTGTCAAACATGATATCAGTCAATTTGTAATCTTTTCAGTTTGCATTTTTTCTCCCCAAAGTGTAATTTTATTTGCAAACATCTGTAATTGTACTTGCGCTCACTCTTATATGTTTGTTCAGGTGTCAAAGCTGAAGAATGGGGTACATTCCTGCACTGCAAGAACCAGGTACATTTAACTGCAGATTTCAAATGACGTCCTTGCTGCAGTTGTCCTGTGTTATGTTCTGGCTTCACTGGATGCATCATTCTCACACTATTTTGACAGATCTTCGCAGACTTTCAGGAAATTCGTCAGGAAATTGAAGCAGAGACTGAACGCAATTCAGGTGACAACAAGGTGAGAGAAAGCATTGATGTTAAGTCAGTGATACCTTCAATTTAACTTTTTACTCTGCATTTATACATGTCGCTCCTTTTTTCATATCCTCAAGGGTATCAGTCCTGAGCCCATCTATTTGAAGATTTTCTCCCCCAAAGTCCTAAATGTCACCCTGGTTGATTTGCCTGGAATCACTAAGGTAAGCTCAGCCATGTGACAAGGATGTTGATTTAGTGATTTATGTGTGCAAACATAATGGTACTAGATGATAATTATAATCACATCTGCAATCATCACAGATTCACAGCAGAAAGGCACGCGTGCTCCGCTTACACTATCGCTGGCTGCTCATTGTTTTTGCCTCAGGTTCCGGTTGGGGACCAGCCAGAGGACATTGAGGCACAAGTACAAGAGATGATCTTGTCCTTCATCTCTAATCCAAACTGCCTCATCCTCGCAGTTTCCCCTGCCAACTCAGACTTGGCCACCTCGGATGCTCTGAAATTGGCTCGTGAGGTTGATACAGATGGTAGGACATTTTGTCGCCTTATCTCCTCAGATTTCATTTAGATTTTGCTTATTACATAACATGCCTCAAGTAGAAATGCATTTTGAATTATTCAATATATAGGAAGAATGTATTATGCTTAAATCATTTCAGGCTATTGGACCTGTCAGGATGGTGAAAGCATTCTTACAGTTGCTTAGAAAATGAATGATGCTGTCATGCTGCACTCTGAATAATAGATTGATAGATGATGGGAATCTGCTTGTAGTAATTGTCTTGTGGGTAGGCAATATGGCCTTTTAAGTGCCAATTGTACACTGATAGTGTGCTAGTTAGGATATCTGTAGCTGAGTCTAAATGTTCCCATGATGTCCTCCTGTATACTTTCCTCTCGGATCCCTCAATATATATTCTGAAAAACTACATTTTGAAGATTCTTAACTGTTCTCACAAATATACTTGCGTGTGTGCGTCAGGTCGTCGAACACTGCTGGTGGTCAGTAAGCTGGACCTGATGGATGCCGGGACTGATGCTCTTGAGGTCCTTTTGGGTCGAGTGATTCCAGTCAAACTTGGAATTATTGGGGTGGTTAACAGGTTTGTAGTGATACATCTTTTTTTTGTTTAGATATGTAATGTTTTAATCTTCACAATACAGCCAGGAGGCCAGTTGTTCATGTCCTTATTACCCTGAACATCTGATTACTCTCCCGAACTGGTTATCCTCCCTAGGAGCCAGCATGACATCAATACCCAGAAGAGCCTTGGGGACTCAACGAGGGATGAGCAGGCTTTCCTGCAGCGCCACTACCCCTCGCTCGCCTCACGTGCCGGCTCACGCTATCTGGCCAAAACTCTCAGCCGGCTGCTCATGCATCACATCCGGGATTGCCTGCCAGAGCTCAAGACCCGTGTGACTGTGCTGAGTGCCCAGTACCAGGCACAGCTCAATGGCTATGGCCAGCCAGTCGAAGACCACAGTGCCACCCTGCTGCAGATTGTCACCAAGTTCGCCAGCGATTACTGCAACACCATTGAGGGAACGGCCAGATACATCCAGACCTCAGAGCTGTGAGTTTAATTGCTTTACAGTAGCAGTATCTTTATTTACCACCAAATGCTTTTTTTCTAATCATAGCAACCTTTGTTTCTTTGATTTTTTTCAGGTTATCAGCTAATTTCATACTTTGTATGCCGATTTTACCTGCATTGGTTCATAATGTATATATATCATGAGGGTTATTGTCTCGTGGTAATGTTGTTTCTACTTCAATTGTAAATTGAAGTGGTATCAGCATCTTCTTTTGGCACCCTCATCGCTACACCTCTCTTGCCACAAGGTGATTCATTTATGTAAATATGTAGAGAGCAAATATTGAACTTTTTTGGTTGACTGCATTTCATTTCTGCACAATTAACATTGCTGACACGCAGCATGGAGAAACAGCGTTGGTGTCACAGCTGAACTCATCTCTTCCACAGCTGTGGGGGTGCTCGGATCTGTTACATATTCCATGAGACCTTTGGGCGCACTTTGCAGTCCATTGACCCCCTGGGAGGACTGACTGAGCTTGATATCCTCACCGCCATTCGCAATGCTACGGTGAGCTTCTCCTGACTTCTCTTTTAGTAATTAGTTTAATCCCAATTCTAGTCAAGTTCTCTTGTTTGGCAGATAAATTAAAGTGTGTGTCTGTGTGTGTGTGTGATTTGCCTTGCAGGGTCCGCGGCCAGCACTGTTTGTGCCCGAGGTGTCCTTTGAGTTGTTGGTGAAGCGGCAAATTAAGCGACTGGAGGAGCCCAGTATGCGCTGTGTAGAGCTGGTTCATGAAGAGCTGCAGAGGATCATCCAGCACTGCTCCTCCTATAGCACACAGGTTAACCAAAAGACATTGACACATTATCATTTGATTGACTTGCTGAAACAGAGAAGCATGAATTATGACAGCACCATGTTGAAAAATTACGTCTTTGTCTTTGCAAGGAGCTTCTGCGATTCCCCAAACTGCACGATTCCATTGTGGAAGTGGTGACTGGATTACTGAGAAAGCGCTTGCCGATTACTAATGAAATGGTAATCCATGGCTTAGCTAAAATGATCTTTCATACTAATTGTAATAACTAACAGCCAAGTCCTATTTACCACTTGAGATTTATTCTGTTTCTTTCTATTAGGTGCACCATTTAGTATCAATAGAGCTCGCCTACATCAACACAAAACACCCAGACTTCACGGATGCAGCGCAGGTCTCTGCATCTGTCAACAGTCAGCAGGTAGTTATTTGTCCCTTACAGCAGGTACTCTCATTTATTCTGCTAGAATAAACAGTAATAGTCAAGCTCTGAAAAGCCCCTTTCAAAGTTTGTTGTGGGGTTTCAGACTCAGCCAAAAGAGCCTTGACCCCCTGACTTCCTCTGATTTTTTGCTGACAGGCGGAGGCCCTTGATGGAGGAAAGCGCTGGAAGAACGAGAAGGTTGCAGAAGAGAGAGTCCCGGCTTCAGGCTTTAGCAGTCCCAGCAAAGGCCAGTCCATTAACCTGCTTGACACAGTGAGTGGTGGGATTAGCAGAAGAACAAAACACTTAGTAGTGAATACATTGCACGCTGTCAACATTTTACTTTGCCTCTCTCTCGCTCTGCCAGGCGGTGCCCGTATCGCGCAAGCTGGGTGCAAAGGAGCAGAGGGACTGCGAGATTATCCAGCGCCTCATCAAGTGCTACTTCCTTATTGTCCGCAAAAGCATCCAAGACAGGTTACTGTTCTTTCCCTTCTTTCTGCTATTGTTGATCCCAGTTGTTTTGAGTGATTTCCTAACTTTTTATCTCTGGGATGTGTGTCTGCAGTGTGCCCAAGACAGTGATGCACTTCCTGGTAAACTTTGTGAAAGAGCATCTGCAGAGTGAGCTGGTGGGTCAGCTTTACAAACAGTCTCTGCTGCAGGAGCTGCTCATTGAGTCACAGGACACGGCACAGCAGCGGACCGAGGTTGCTCAAATGCTTGAGGTAAAATTGGTTAATGGTTTTGTTCTCTGAATAGGTTCTGAGCATGAAAAACCAACAGTCCTCTCTATTACTCTTTTATCCACTGTTTTAAAGCTAGTGATTTAACTGACCTCTTTGTCTTCTTTTTCAGGCGCTCCAAAAAGCTAATAACATCATCTCCGAGATCCGTGAGACGCATCTGTGGTAGCCAGAGGAAAAGAACAATTCCCTTGTCAAGGGACAGCTTTGAGAGTATGAGAGTGTATTTGAGTTTACACAGAGGAAGAGAGACAGTGTGTGTGTGTGTGTGTGTGTGTGTGTGTGTGTGTGTGTGTGTGTGTGTGTGTGTGTGTGTGTGTGTGTGTGTGTGTGTGTGTGTGTGTGTGTGTGTGTGTGTGTGTGTGTGTGTGTGTGTGTGTGTGTGTGTGTGTGTGTGTGTGTGTGTGTGTGTGTGTGTGTGTGTGTGTGTGTGTGTGTGTGTGTGTGTGTGTGTGTGTGTCTGTGTCTGTGTGTGTCTGTTTGTGTGTCTGTGTGTGGCAGCACCCACATTTTCTCATGGACCAATGACCATAGCACATTTTGATCTACTTTTTCGCGAACGTTGTGTAGCGAAGGAAACTGATTAAACACTCAGGCCGAAAAGTGTTACTGCAAAGTTGAAATTTTAAACACACACGGCCACAAACAAAATCTTTTTGCATAATTTGTGACAAAATGTTTGGTTGGATCATAAGAATGTTGCTGTAAATGTATAATTAAGATTTTAAGTGAAGTTGTTACCTAGGGATTAAATTATGTTTGCACTGTAAAATTCCACAAAAGAAACCTCCTCTGAGCCTCTATGCTAAATTAGATGTTTTACAACTCCAATCCCCTTTATTATAGCTCTGACCAGAGATTAAGTGGAAATTCAACTCAGTTAATGCTGACTGCAATGCAACACTGAAGACAGACCATGGTCATTTGCAGAAATTACTGGATGAATGCAGATTGTATATCCAGCTCTGTAGTGCTAATCAATATCAGGTTTATTTTCCAGAGCCAGATTTTCATATCAGCCCATTTATTCTGTTGCACTCATAAACGAGGAGACCAAACATTCCCAACATACATTTTCCTCTGTTTGTAGGAGACGAGTTGGGCAGCTATAATATGTAGAGTGTATATATTCTATAGTATCTAGAAAACAGAAATGAATATAGACTATAAAATAATAGTGAGGAGATTATGTAATACTCCATCATTTGATTTAAGATCTAGATGGTGGGGCGGTAATGTTCTGTAGCTTCTCTTTATTTCCTCAAGCCATTTGTTCTCTGGGTTCTGCTGTTAATGATACAGAAAGATTAGATAGTTCCCTATTATTGTCCCTGTCCACTAGCAAGGACATTACCATGTAAAAGAGACTCAGTGTGCAGATACCTCCTGCATTGGCTTCTGGGCAAATTATAATTTAATTGTGTAATATTGTTAGATGTGTAAAACCATTCATGTTTTTCCATTTCACCTCAGTTCAGACTGTTGTTCAAGTAGATTCCTCCACCAAGTGCTATCGCCATTAATGTGAATCTCCTTTTATATCCAAAACAAATAGTTACCCGAAAAATGTGGCTTTTTCAGGAAGACCTGCCTAAACAGGGACCATCAAACAGAAACTCTTCTGACTGTTTCTTCTGTGTGATCAGGGAGCAAACACAACTTCTTATCAGGCTGTCTTTCCCTGTGTTGGTCTGCATGTGTGTGTTCAGTATGCATGTGTGGACGTATGAATGGCTGATTAATGTATATTTTGTATTATTTAACTGTATTTTATTATGTGTCAACTGCCTATGAGTTCTTGCCTGCCAATATGTGTGATACATGTTTACTGAATGAAGTCTGTTGAGATTGGAGGGACTCATTAAATCCTAAAAAAGGACACTGTATGAAGTCTGTTTGGGTGTTATTGACAACATGCAGTTAAAGAAATACATCTGTTTTCATACAACCGGTTCATTTGTCTTCCACAGTGAGATGTGATTAGACCCACTGCGTCACTTTATTGATCTCAGGTGACTGTTCAGTCAGATGGATCTGTCACGGCCACATCAATAGCATGAAGACAGTCTCCTGAAGGGTGCCACACACACACACACACACACACACTAACTGTGACATGATTAGCAGACTAAAATCGTTTTTCTTTGTGGTTGACTCACATCACCACCTGCTAATGAAAGAGCTGCATGGGCTGAAACTACGGATTTAACCGTTCCAATTTTAGATAATAGGAGTATTTTTATTGCCAATGTAATCCAAGTTAAACCTGAGCAGAGGGTGAGACGTGAGGTGATGGATGAGTTAAATCAGGCTGTGAGAGTGGAGAGCTGGTCATTAATGTTAGATGAGAGCGAACGAAGACAGTCCAGAAGAAACCAGTATTTGCACAAGGTACACACTTAGGCAGAGTGGATTTTACGAACCCCACTAAAAATGTGTGTACTTGTACACGCAGAAGTCACTTACAAAAGAGATGCAGGTTAAACAGTTTAAATGTGTGAGAGCACCGTGCCTGCAAAGGAAAATGAACCACAAGCGTATAAACTCTTAGTTCAGGCGATTATTTTATATTGCCTGCACTTTTTGTTGCAAGTTATTGTGATCACTCTCTTATAACACACCCCACCTCCCCACCAACAGGACTAGACTAGACCATACCAACTCTGACATGGGAGGGTGCTCGGCTGCAGTACCGTGACAACTGCATTATTTTGGTCACCTAAATCCTGCTGAATTAAAGTGGAACCAGCCCAAGCATGTTTTGATTCATCTATACAATTTCTCCAGGCTCTCCTTCCGTCCTCCAGTGATTTACAGGAGGTTTTCTGGCTGCAATCCCCTCCTCGCCTGTCCTCAACCAGTGAGCCAGTCAGCAGAGCAAGCTGAACAAAGCCATGGGAGAAAGAGAGAGAGAGAGAGAGAGAGGAGCTTCTGGGAAGAAATGTCTCTCACTGACTGTCGCCTGGACAACCGGGTAAGAGAGGAAGGGAGGGCGCACAAGAGGAAGAGAGAGAAAGGAGAGAGGAGCATAAAAGGAGAGGAAAACAACCCATTATTAACTGCTGAGATTAGAAGATTCCTGTAGAGTGAGGGGGGCGGGGGGGTGGGAGTAGATTTGTGTCTGTCATTCTCTTGTGGGGGTTCCCCGAGTGTCTCTCTCTTGATGAGTTATTAACTATGGCAATAAAGCAGTGCAGTTTTTTTCTCCACACAAGAGCATGGTGGAGATGAAATTTCAGAGCACAAGTTCTGCACAATACAAGTGGACCCAGGAGCCCTGAACGCTCCACCTGTAATTCTCGTCTCATCAACCTCAGGTAAGACTAGGGATGCTTTTGTTTTTACCTGATTTATTGATAGAGATAATTATTCCTAAATTAAACTTTGCAAATATCTTGGACATGTCAGATGGAAGTAAAAAAAAAATGAATTAACAAATAAATAAGTGTGTCTTACCTGCTTGGAGTACAAGGGTTGTTTATCAGAGTAACTCTGAGGCAGTTTTTCATTATGTATTTGAATGAGTTGTTTTTATGCTGCTTAAAAAAGAAACTACCCTCACTGTAGTATGGGGATTATTTACAACATTTACAAGAGTGGGAGAAATTGCACGATACAGCACCAGGATGCTTCACACACCATACACCTAGCTTTGCTCTCCCTTCAGTGCGGGCATGAATTCATCGAGAATAACATGAGAAAATTAACACCGTTGGTAGGTGCAAATGAATCAGGAGAGTTTGACTTGAACCACTGTGACTCCAGATTCACAGTGCGTAAAGGATAGAAGGCACGTCCGCTGTAAGCATACTGCTGAGCGCTCATGCATAATGAATGTATTCATAGAGCACGCGTGGTGAAATCAATGCCTCTTTAAATGAGGTGGTATGCTTGCTGGGTTTACACCAGTCTGAATTTGTGTGGGGCATGTGATACCCATATTGAATAAGATGGAGAGGAGATAAAACTGAGGAGGGTGGGGTTATTTTTAGCTGCGGTCAATAATGAAGGTTACACATCTCTCACCTTTTGTGCACAAGATGGAGAAAATGCAGAAAGATTGAAGGAGGAAAAGGGCACGAGGGTGAGGATTGGAGAGCAAAAGGGGGGACGAGAGAGATGTTGAGACAGATGATTGTAGGTGAAGGGTTCAGGCTAGCAGCATGCTGGGATTGCTCAGAGCTCCCACCTCAACCACCATATGTAATTCAGAGATGGAGTACAGGGTAAAAACACTGACACTCTGCTTATTCACGTTTTTATGGGAGAAACAATACATGAGAAAACCTGGTCTAGTGGAATTTACGGTTCACCCTCCTTTTTGCTCTCAACTGGCTGAACTTGAGAGAAAAACATCCCTGTGCTGCACAACAACAGACCTTCATATACTGCTGTACAAGCAAGCAGGTACTGCATGACTACCTGGGCAACACTTGATTAAACATATTCAAGAACAGATGCTACACAGAGAGTTCAAAATTGAGTTTTATGTGAGGGAAGGCAAATGATTTTCAAGTGATTAATACAAGATCTCATACCTCAAAAGCTGCAAATAGATTTTCACTTTAGCGCCCTCGATGCATTTATCTCTCAGTTTTGAGTCTAAAACTACATTATAGACAGAGCCCCCTAATATAAACCAAGACATAAGGGAGACAGCATTATTCAAATAAATCCAGAAAACTGGATGCCAAATTACACACTATTTTTAATCCACACCTGCGCAGGCTGCAAACCGTGTGCTCTTAATCTTTGCAGACAAATAGTGGTTTTGAACATTTGCGGGAGCTTGTAAACACATTAGTCATGGCAAGCTCTGCACTGATCACGGTGCATTACAGCTGCACACTACTAATAATTATTGTACATGAAGTGCAATGCGCTAGGACCCAAAGAAGCGTCGGACACATCAAGCGGAGAGAAAAGGATGTTTCCCTGTGGCCGTGCATCACTGTAGTTATCGTCCCTCCACTGTACCTGTATGCTGTCGACAGGGTTAGCATACGCACAGAGCTCTGCCTTAATGTCCAGTAGGCACCAAGTCTGCATGTCAGTCACTAATGAGTTCCTCAAACTGTCAGACTGTGACATCAGCACCACTAATCAGCCTGTTTTGACGTTGAAACGGACACAGAGATGTAGCTGTGAAGATCTGTCTGTTGTACTCGCATTTAGATTTGTTGCTATGAATATTAATTGGCAGAAAAACACAATTTCTTTTGACAGATTTCTGAGGTGCTGGTCGTTTGTTTGAAGGGTGACGGCTGTGTGTGTGTGTGTGTGTGTGTGTGTGTGTGTGTGTGTGTGTGTGTGTGTGTGTGTGTGTGTGTGTGTGTGTGTGTGTGTGTGTGTGTGTGTGTGTGTGTGTGTGTGTGTGTGTGTGTCTCATCTTTGGTTGAGCACCATCATCAAAACAAGCTGGAGAGGCAGAGATGATGAATTGTAACAGGATTGCAATTATATATTTACCAAAACTGTACATTTTATTTACTCTAAAGTGCAATTATATATTCCATATTTCTTAAGATTTGCTTACATAATTGGTCATATTATGGACAGCAACACATCTGAAGTGGAAAAGTGGCTTTCATTATGGCATTACAGAAAATAACATATTGGGCTCATTTTGAAATAACAACCAGGGATGGAACATTTCCTTTTCTTTGTTTTTTTTGACAAGGCCCTGAAATCCAAAAGTAATTGAAAATGATAATAATAATAATAATATGATTTTGTTGAGATGGGATTTCTTTGTTTTCCAAACTTTCCAAGACCTTTATTGAACGTGTCCTCTAAAACAGCAGGTTCACATTTACAGTGCGTGGGCAGATGCTGCTCTCCTAATAAAAGGTGCACTGGTGTCCTTGTCTGTGCAGTTAGATGACTTGGTGATTGATAAAAGGAAGTGTTGTGCGGATTAAAAAATTAGGAGCTCGTGGACAGTCTTTCTTATCTCATTCATGAAAGGAAAAATCCAGCATGCACTTTAAACGCCGTAACTCTCAGAAAGTGAAGAATGTAGAGCTCGGGCTGTTAATGATGTGGCTATGAAACACATCCACGAGCTGCTCTATTATCGGTGAACTGGAGACTTTGTGGACACAGTGCCTGCAAAACGTTTATCCAGCAGACATGAACACTCTTTTTTCTTTAGCCCTTAACCATCAAATAAAGAGTATTCATGTGTAAGATCACAAACACAAATCCCATAAATCAACAGTTTATTTTCAGCTCCAGGGTTTGTCTCTCAAGAGTCTTTCTTCTCTGCTTTTGAAGCTTGAGGAATCTTAATCACTTTTACAAATATCGATTACATGGTGTAATTTGTAAATTCTTATTTTTTACGATGGATTTTTCACTTAGGCTACAGATCTGAGAGCAGCTATCTTTTACACATAATCAAGATTCACTGTCTTACCTGGCTGACCTTAAAGCACTGCTCTAAAGAAAATAGATAAATTGCTGCAGTTAGCGAGCTCACCGCCACTTGAATACAAACTGCAGTATCTTGTGTGTAGAGTGGGGAAAAAAGTGCCACCTATTGACACTATTATTCAAAGGCTGCGCATTTCAGGAGATAAACCCTTTCTTATTCCACAACTCTGTCTAAAATCCCACTCGCTCTTCTTGTCAGTAATTAGACAAATTAAATGATTCAATTTGCTGCAGAGCAGACACCGCTGCTGGGGATTTGTAGACGGCCACCAGCAGACCCTCTCTGGGTGATAATGGCTCACACACGCTGACAGAGAAGAATTAAATCACAGCTTTTAACCTGTCTCACCCCCAAGCTCTTGTGATCAGCATCTTAAAGCTGGACTCAGCTCTCATAAGGAAAAAGGGTCTCTCCTCCTCAATTTTCTCCATGTGAGCTGCCAGTGGAAGCTGCTTGCCGACAGCTGCATAAAGACACACTTAATTCTCACTGCCTTGCTTGCTGAGTGCAAATTTTCTTCTTTTTTTTAACCTTGTCCATCATTTTGTCTGAAACTCATGTCAGCTGCTGGCAGTTCAAACATATATTTTGTGCTCCTGCCCCAAGAGAGATGGGGGTGTTACTTTAAATGAGCGATGATCAAATGGTTTTGTGTCCCTGACAGGTGCCAGCATGGATGTGGAGGATGAGCCACTGCTGTTTCAGACCAGCTGGGGAGGGGAGGAGGAAGAGGAGGAGGAGGAGGAGGAGGAGGATGGAGTAACGCTCGCAACAGGACAGAGGTGTTTTTCTGGAGAGGCTGTGGTGTGTGGCCTTTGGAGGGCAGTAGGGTGGGTGTACACACAGCCCTGGGCCAGTGGAGTAGTTTTAGGGGTAGTTGTCTCGCTACCGTGCGCCCTGTTTGCCTACATGCTCCTCTACTGCCCTCCTCTGGACATAGACCTCTCCTACAGTGCCTTTGAGGTTCACAGTCACTTCTCTGCCGAGCGCTTCGACGCCCTCACCATTGCTGTAAAAACTCAGCTCGGGTCCTGGGACAGACGTCGGAGAGACTTAGATAACAGTGAGTCTGAGGCCCTGAGGGAGCTTCTGCTGGAGAGGCTGAGCAGACAGGGAGCATTCAACAGAACAGAAAATGAGGGCGTGAGGTCTCCCACTCCTCAAAAGAAACAACCTTTTCATGCAGTAGATGATCAGAAGAGAGGAGCCTCAGAGAGCAGAGATAAAAGGACAGCGCTTGATTTGAGTCTGGAGGAAATGAGGACGCACAAGAACATACATCACAGAGCAGTGGAGGAAGCTGAGAGATCATGGGATGAGAATCTGACTCTTCCTCTCATTAGGAGGCGCAGGTTTGCTCCCAATTACTACCTGCAGAGTCAGGCTCTGTGGAGGATTGAGCTGGTTTTTGTGGCTCAAGGGGAAGGCGATCGTAACATCTTCACCCCTGAACGTCTGCAGACGATTCACCACGTGGAGCGCCTGCTCATGCAGCACCCGCAGTTTCACCAGTTCTGCTGGAAGCCTCTGGAGATGCTGAGGGATCTGCCACTGGGACCGTCCTACTGCTCCCCACCCAGCTCAATCCTATCTTACCTGTACCCCAGTGAGAGGGGAGGGAAGATATACTATGATGGCATGGGCCCAGATCTAGCTGATATTCAAGGTGAGCCCACAGTGAAGAAAGTGGGAGGAAATAACAGCCTTCAAATATAAAGGAATACCTGTGACAATCCTCCTAACAGTGCTGATCTGCTATGCATGTATTCCCAGGTTCTCTGAGTCTTGCCATCACCCACCCACAGTTCTACTGGTACGTGGATGAGAGTCTGTCCCCTGAGCATCTCTCCTCCTCCCTCTTGCGCAGTGAGATCCACTTCGGAGGTCCTCTTCCTTCCTACTACTCCATGCAGGACCGAGCTCACGAGCAAAGGTCCCGTTTCAAAAACTTTGTTGTTCAGTATGCAGATATCCTGGCAAAGCAATCTACCAGGTCAGGACCATTTGTTACAGAACAATAATTGTTCCATTCAGTGGTTTTGCCACATTATAGTCACCGTATTCCCATGTGCTACACATTGTTGCAAACTGTTGAAATGGGATGCTATTATGTTTGTGCGCTCCTTTTCACAGCCAGGTGAAGGTGCTGTATGGCGGAACAGAGCTGTTTGATGATGAGGTGAGACACACCTTCCACAATGACATGATGCTGGCTGTCATCAGTGGGGCTTGCATTACTGTGCTCGTCTATGTCCTTACCTCCTTTTCTGGTACAGTATGGCCTGCTTTTAATTCCACTTGTGTTGATGCACTATGTTTTTGAAGTCCGTTGTTTGGTACCGTATGTTAACGAGCTCTGTGATGCTTTGTTGTCTCTCGGTAGTGTTTCTGACTTTCTTCGGACTTACTAGCATTGGGCTAAGCTGCCTGATGGCTCTTTTCCTGTACCATGTTGTCTTTGGCGTGAGGTACCTGGGCATTCTCAATGGAGTTGCAGCCTTTGTTATTATCGGTATTGGTAAGGGAAAAGAAATACCTTGTTTTTTCATTCAAGGAATAGTTTGATATTTTAGGAAATGCACTGAGAAGTCGATGAGCAGCTCTCATGTCTGAGAGTGGTATCGATCTTGTCATCTAACACTCAGGAAGAAAGTGAAGTGTATTTTTCCAAACTGTGAAACTAATCCTTGATGTGGTTGAAAAAGATACTTATTAACTGTATGTTTGGCATAATATGTAATACGGCAGCTCTTTTGTTAACTCACTGTTGCTCAGGGGTGGATGATGTATTCGTGTTCATCAGCACCTTCAGACAGGCTTCTCATCTGCGTCAACCGCAGCAGCGAATGATCTACACAATTAAAACAGCCGGCCGAGCTACCTTTCTCACCTCCTTCACTACTGCAGCTGCCTATGCTGCTAACACCTTCTCTCAGGTAATCATAGAAGAGAAAATCAACTGTTAATAGGATCTGTACAAGGAGTATAAATGACTCCTCTGCTATGGATGAATAGGAGTGCCTCTCTCAGCAGGACAGTTTTTTGCATGCGATAAGCACAAATTAAATATTTCAAGGTCCTTTACACTGTGCTTCGTTTAACTGACACTTAGATTCCAGCCGTGCATGACTTCGGCCTATTCATGGCCCTCATTGTCAGCTGCTGCTGGCTTTGGGTATCCGCCCTGATGCCTGCCGCTCTTTGTATCTGGACAGAGTGTGTGGAGCCTCAAGAACACGTCTGGTTGAATTGGTGAGGCATTGTTTTCTTACTTTTGTGTGAGATTTTATTTGTGCATGCTGTGTGACACCACAGGAGCGTTGTAATACCTTCAGCTGTCTCTCTCCCTAAACTGCCTCCTCCCGCTGAAGCTGGAAGCTGTTTTCGGGCCTGTCACCGAGCCATGGCCCTTTGTCAGATGAGGATGATGATGTGGCACTTCTGTCGGTGGAGATGGAGCCAGGTGAGATTATTATCTCCCTTGCATTGAGTGAATCATGGGGCGGGGAATGGGAAAGGGAATGATTATATGTTGTAAAATGCTGCTGTCCAGGCACCACTAAACCCCCTGTCTTCGTCTTGGCTCAGGATCCTGTGACACAGATGGCGACGCGACCATTCTTTCCTTGTCAGTGGAGACACCTCGGCCCCCTCCGGGGCAACAGCATGTGGGCGTGGTGAGCACGAATCTCCGGTGGGCACTAAAGCACTTAGTGGCAGAGCCAGCCGTGCTGCGACGAAAGGTTGTGCTAGGTGAGATTTGATATAAATCTCTGAGAACTCTCTTGATATGGAAGTTTGTACTCTGTAAAAGGTCAGAGAGAGAAATTTCTATAGTTTGGTTTACAAAGATATTGTCAGCCAAGATCTTGAGCTATGATTTAGCCGTGAGAATAACCTTCAGCTCATCTCTGTCCGGCCTGCAGGGGATTAGACTGTCAGAGGGCGAGCAAGTGTCTATCAGGAAGTATTTATCCTCCCTCTTTTAAGGAGTGACTGTAATTGATTCTTGCTCCTGATCTGTCTCTCAGCTGCTCCATCTACTCCATCAGTAAGTACCTTGTCTCTGCCATCATTTATCATTGTCTTCCTGTTGGCCCAGGTGTCTTCCTCCTGGTGTTGCTCTTGTCTGCCGGGTTCTGCTGTCTCCTGAGGCCCGCCACTCACGCCCCTCTTCTTTTCCGCCGGGACACAAACCTCCAGACTCTGCTGGCTCTGAGGAGCAACCTCAGCGGCCAAGGCATCTCCTGCCCCATGTGCTCAGGTGAGACTGTGGCAGTGATAATACACACTCACCAATTAACCCACAGATCCAAATTAATTGCATGTTGTGATCTGCAGGTGTGTTCATGGAAAAGCCCCATCTTTTGTACACACACGCTTCCTCATCAGCATTTAAGTTCTCTACACATCAGCAGACTCAGAGCACAACAACCTTGTCTTTTCCCCGGAGATCAGGAAAACCAAATTCAAGCACCAATCAAACAGGTGAAATTCAGCATATAAAAATCATCTTCCCCTCTATCCAAAACCCTCTACCACTATTTTAAAATATTGGACTTGTGTTTTTTTGTTCAGACTCTTTACTCACAGTTTTCATATCAAAATTGGACCTCGGAGCCTCTACAACCCTTTACCGCTTTTCCCTCAACACCAGCACTCCCTCCCCATGGAAACTGTGCAGCGCAGAGCATGAACAGGTGTCATCATTTCAGGTTAGAGCCAAAAATGAATTAGTTGTACCGTTACTGCAATATGTGCCACTAAAGCGGCTTATAACTAATCTTGTTTTATCTGAATAGGCTTATAATCAGCCCCGTGGCAATTACACCACCAGAATGACAGTGTGTGTTTCCCATGTGTACCACCCGTACCCCAGCTGGATGATCACATCCACCTCATGTGAACCCCGTCATGGCTGGACGCCAGAGTTTTCCTTTTATGTAGCGTCGTCTCTGCAGCAGCATAGCAGGTGAAAACTCAAGTGAAAAAAAAATCAAAGCATGAGTTAGATGGACTGTCATGTTGTTTTAGTGGACAAGCTGTCCTTTCAGCTCTGGTTTCTGCTCCTAGGAGACTGTGCTATGCCCAGTGCCGCCTGAGACCTCATCCCAGCCGCGTGTGTGTCGACCCGCCTGGCTGCGGCCTCGGTTCTGGGCCTGATGGACCCACACAGGGAACCTTTTACATTCCTCTTCCCAGTGGTGAGTGAGTCAGAAAGCATCATTAACATTGATACAGTTTGTTAGCCCATAGTGGAAACTATTTTCTTATTGTATGTGTCACACGATGAAATATATATATATTTTTTTCATTCTCATGTTAAGCTTTTAAAATAAAGAAACCTTTTTTTCAAATATTGCTTCTAAAAGTGGCATCTTCTGAATCCACAGTACTCAACACACACAGATATTTTTACAGCGTATAAATAAAAGCCTGTTGAGAGATTTTCCTCTGGTTCTATTTTCAAAGATCCCTCTTCTGCTGCCAAAACAAAATCATCCAAAACGTCTGGCTTCAACCCATGCAGTGGCGGTGCATGTGGCCATCCAGCAGTTCGTCCTCTGGTCGACACCGGGGCAATGGTTTTTGTTGTGTTTGGCATCTTGGGAGTCAATCGAACAGAAAACAGGGACAACCACGTTATTGGCGATATGGTGAGGGTCACACATGTCAGTGTATCTTAATAATCAACAGAAATAAAGCACAGACATGTTTTTAAATACTATTATCATGTGATTGACTGTTTAATTCTCTCCAAAGGGCAGCATTGTATTGGACCCAGACTTTGATATTTTCCAGGAAATGGGGCTTCTTTGCAAGATCTGTAAAGCTATTAGTGCAAACACAGAACTTGTAAAGCCAGGAGGAGCGCAGTGTTTGCCTTCAGGTAACACCCACACACTGTTCAGAGGAAATCTTTTTTTTTTTAACATACAATATCATAAAGCAATTATTAAAACCTGAAAGAGCTGAAATGGTTTGTTGATTAATATATTAGTTAATTAATTATCAAAAACAAGAGTCGGTTGATTCAATTGTGATGCCACATTATTAGCAAAAGTGCCAAAAATCCACTGGTTTCATATTCTTAAATATGAATATTGTCTGGTTTTCTTACTGCACTTTATAAAGCAAATTTAATATTTTGGGTTTTTGGACCAAGCACACAAAAAATGTATTGGGGTTTGGAAAATTGCAAAGTGAATAAATCAATGGAGGAATGATAAACTTATTTAGAGACAAAACTGTATTATAAAGTGCTTAACAACTGGGTAAAAAAAAAACACAAATCCTGAACAAAAACAAATTCAACCATGACATAAAATTCTAATAAAATGAATCCTGGTCGTAATGTCCTGTCTTCGGTTCTCTTCAGGTAATAAACTGCCGTCTGTTCTTCCCCTGCTCCATCCTGAATGTCACTCTCTCCCTGAGCCCAACCTGCTCCCCGGGCAGCTCTCTCACGGAGCGGTGGGAATGCATGGAGGCAAAGTCCGCTGGCTGTCCATGGCCTTTGAGTCTGTAAGTCCCTCCATCTTTCAGCTCGTCATGTTCCTGCAACACAGAGCAGCTCTTTTCCAGTTGGTGCCATGCGTAATGTTCTACCTCTCTTCTCCCAAGACCACATACAAAGGAAAATCCTCCTTTCAGACCTATTCTGACTTCCTTCAGTGGGAGAACTTCCTCCAGGAGCAGCTCGCCTCACTCCCTCGGTCCTCCGCTCTGCAACGGGGTTTCCAGACCTGCGAGCACTGGAAGCAGATCTTCATGGAAATTATAGGCGAGTGAGAGGCGGCACTGCGTGTCAAATAGATGTGTTTATTTCTGTAAACTGACAATGGATTAATCGGGAGGAGGAAGTGATGCCAGCAGCATGTAGAAATATGATGTTTTACTGCTCTCTGGTTTGTTAGTAGGAGTGGAGAGTGCCCTCTGGAGCCTGCTGCTGTCTCTGGCCATCTGTGTGGCAGCAGTGTCCGTGTTTACTGCACATCTTCTGCTGCTGCTCCCAGTACTCATAACCATTCTAGGTAAGAGATGAACATTTGTATTTCTAGGTCTGAAAGTGGCTAATTTTTAGACATTCAGAAAGGAATTTGGATCGGGATCATGTGTGTCGTTTTTGGCCTTCAACAGGAGTGATCTGTCTGGTAGTGGCAATCATGTATTGGCTGGGCTGGGAGATGGGAGGAGTGGAGGCAATTTCTCTATCTATACTCGTGGGATCTTCAGTGGATTACTGTCTGCACCTGGTGGAGGGATACCTGCTGGCTGGGGAGGCCGCTTCCTCTATGCCTGGTCATAACTCAGTATGGGAGTGTACATTATTTTCAGCAATTAGAAAAACCTCCACAGCATGTCTTCTGTTTACACACAGCTAATGACTAAAATCTTGGATTTCATAAGGCAAGAATCGCCCTGAAGGCTCATGAATAAAGAGGAGCCGCTCCTCTTATTAATCTGTGCTTTGTTTGCAGGAGCCGGGGCCCGAGAGGCAGAGACGAACCTTGGAGGCAGTGAACCATGTGGGCGTTGCCATAGTGTCCAGTGCTGTCACCACGGTGATCTCCACAGTCCCGCTCTTCTTCTGTGTCATTGTGCCTTTCGCCAAGTTTGGCCAGATAGTGGCCATTAACACCGCCGTCTCCATTTTTTTCACCCTGACCGTGACTGTGGCCATGTTGGCGTGTATGGCCCCCGCCCACTTCAGCAGACCCCCCGGCGCCGTGCTGAAGGCCGGCCTGGCCGTGCTGGCCGCGGCGGCCTTGGGAGCAGCTCTGTGCTGGGTGGGAGGACAGCTGGGAGCGTCGGCCTGGCCCTCAATTAGCACGTAAACACAACTGTCCGCCTCTTCACACTGATGTCAGGCAGGGGAGTTCCTCTGTATGCAAAACTATGTAAGCACTCTATTTTCCTCCTTATTTGAGAGAAATATCAGATCAGTAAATTATCTTGTTCTTTACAGCACAAAGATGTCAGAATGTATTCCATATTTAGAAACTGTTTGTCATTACAAAGTACATATTTTTCACTTGTATTGCTCAGTGGATTTTAAGAACCTCAAAGTACTATAGTGTGTATGACTGAGTGACTCACTGTTGTGGGTTGACCCTTCTTTGTTGAGATGATGATTCTGCTAATTTGATCCGATATCGTCTTCAGCCTCTGGTGGAGATATTTGAGAAAATCGTTGGGAAATACATGCTGAGTCACAGTTTTCCTGAGAAGTCATTGGCACTGACTGTTCTGTGACCTGCTGTTGCAAACACGGAGAGGGGTGCGGTGCTCTGACGTACGGGATGATTAGTGTTACAGGTTCACATGATTCATGGCCATCTTGTGAAACATTGTGTTTGCTTGATTTTTTTTGTGCTGTTTACGTGTTTTCAGCCACATTAGTAACAAAGGTCATGATGTCCCGATGTGGCTGGATTAAAAGTTGTACTAGTCAAGTTTATACCGTGCACAGTTTTTTAAAATGTAATGTGGGATGTAATGTTTCCGTATGCTGCTCTAACACATTCTGAACTTTAGATGCTGCCAGCACACACTTGTTCGGAAGAGTTGTGTCAACCAAGACGTCCAACAAGATACCGGCCTCTTTTTTGACCTTTTCACATGTTTATACCTTGGAACTCAAACTGCTTCAATGTCTCTATTTTTGTCATCAGCACCAACTGAAAGAGACCTTTTTTCAGCTCCTCAGGTGTGCCCTCTACACGTCCTCCACTGCACTTGTAGGCACTCACTGTAACCCACTCTGCTCCCTCGTCTGCACTCACCCAATTTAGAGCACCACTCAAACACCCATCGACACCAGACCCGCAGTGAAGGTGAGGGCCCTTTGTCAAACCACATAACACAATAATGACTCGGGAGAGAGAGAGGGACGGACTCAAGAGTAGTAGCTTTCTGTTTTGTGTGTGTGTTACTTGTGAATGTCAAATAAAACGGGTGCAGAAAGCCTCGGATGTGTTCTTTTGTGAAACCTCAGCACGGTTCTCATCTTCATTGTTATGTAATTGAGCAGCAGAGCAGAATGAACACCTGTCACCGTCTGCCTTCATTCACATCGTTACTGAGAGAGTGACAGTAGGCAGAGTCACATCTCCAATAATTAGTTAACTTTTCATGTGAAATGGCTATTGCAAAATTGCTGTGCATTAATGTTTCATGTCTGTGGTTAACAAAAAAAGAACTGAGCGATCGTTCTACACACATCGTGTGTCACATCTGCGTTAAACAGAACGTATTGAATATATTGAATAAATGCAGAGAAACATTTACAGACTTTTGTTCCAGAGAGTCTTCTGTCTGCGTTATTTTGCTGAAGGAGCAGCTTCACATGTATTATGTTGCAGTAGAAAAAGAAAACATTGTGTTGCCAATTTATAGTACAATTCTACGGCCAGTGGAGGAACTTCTATGGAGTTTGAATGCTGGTAGTCTATTTACATGTATTTTTTTCAGAGGAGCACTTCCTGCAAGGAGACCACATTTTCTTACAAATAATAAGCATGTGCATGAATAAATATTATTACTTTAAAAGGGTAAGATATATTTCCTGATCCAGAAATACTGAAGTACACTACTACAGTAGTAGTAGTGTAGTACACTACTTACAGTCCTTTGCAAAAGACCCAACATCTTTTGAACGTGCTTTGGTACAAATGAAGGGAACAGCATCGTATTGAAAGCCGTTCTTCTTGTAGACACATTCCCCAAGATCTGCAGCACCGGGAGAGAGGTAGTGACCCAAGTGCTGCCAGACACGCACACAGGCAGACATAGAAAGAGAAGAATCATTAAGAATAATGATCTTCAGGCTACTGCTCGTGAGAAAATTGACACATCGCTGCGCTTTGCAGCACTTCCGCCTCCTTTGACTTAATAAAAAAAGAAAAGAACGACGACTCTCTGAAAGGAACTGAGCCATAAGATCTGGCTCACTTCAAAGGTCTGTAATTCCATCACTGCTGGAGCAAACTTTTTATGACATACTATAATGTGACTGTTAGGATTTATTAGGACATTCTAGACTATTACCTTTTTCGACGTAATATATTGTAACTTTTTTTCTTTCCAAAAGCATTTCAAAACCAGTATGTCTCATATGTTCAGAGACTGTGACGACTATTAAATCCTTATTGTAATTGAAATGAGAGAAGAACATTTATTCATTATTTATAATGCATCTAGTTAAATTGGAAAAATGACAGTAAATATTGAGATATTATTCAATTGAACTTGATTTGATTTGACAGTCAGTTGTTGACTTCATACAGACGTTGATACAACTGTTGGCTATTTCAATAATTATGGGACTAAATCGTAGAGCAAGAGGATACAACAAAATAATTTGCATCAGAATATTGTCTCAAACTAGACCTCATTGAACACTAATTGAATAACTATGCCATAAGAGCACGAATTTTACCCAAACGCCAGTGTAAACAGGTATGTCTTCAGTTGATGTTTAAACCACGTCACCGAATCAGCAAACCGTAGGGGTGCAGGCAGAGAGTTTGGTGCTATGGCCTCAAATGCTCGGTCACCCCGGGTCTAAAGAAGAGTCTGTGGGACGGACAGAAGATTTAACAGGTTGGACCTGAGATTGCTGGTAAATAAGGGCAAAGTAGTTCAGCCACCGTCCTGGCCGTGTAGTGCTGTCAATGAGAATGAGGATTTTATATTACATTACTTGCTAAAATGGGACTCACTTGAAGTGCAAAGTCCTCAATCAAAACATAACATGTGCATCCCTGGTGCTCACAGGTGAATCACAAGGTACACAAATAGCTACCTGGCATCAAACATCATGCCACTCCCCTTGGTATGATGATATGGTTTATATACATTTGAACTACCACCTGACAAGAAGACAAGAGGCAAGCCTGTACTTCTAACCGGGATGCATGAAAAAACTAATCAACTCAAGCATTGAACAAAGAGTTGATCGTAACCACATATGACGGTTTTAAAAGTGACGTCACGATTCCCTTTCGTTTGGCAAGGGTCCATTTTTTTAAGCTAGTAGCTTGTTCTTGAGGCTGTTCACTATAGGCAACGGCTTTAAACTGTCCAACTCCAGTCTTTCTAGAAAGACTTAAAATGTGTACCTGAGGTCCTGTGGATAGGCCAGATTCACTGCATATGCCAACCCAACAAGCATGCAGCAAGCCCTCATTGTTACCCAGTGCAGTCAGAACATTGCTTAACGACTTTGTTGAGTCACTCGCCCACAAACCTCCGTCATCAAGACTTTCTATGATGTTGCTGCTGCAGACACATCTATTAGCATGACACCCAATGCAATCAGATAATTACTGATGAGATCCAATCGATTCTGTCAGAGACCATACAGGCGTCACAGAATGGAGAATCATTACATGTCCGTTCTGCCAATTGCTGCAAAGTTTTTAAGTTGCACAGCATGCAAGACATGCGTTACCCGGGCAATGAAATCCCTCCTCACGGCAAACAATGCAAATACTATGAAAGTCCAGAAAAAGAAGTCTGCGAAGAGCTGGTTTCGGAAATATCTCCGGATTAAGGTCTGTCCGGTTTCAGACACCAATGTGTCATCGAGTAAACGGTCATCTGGACACAAACTCTTCTCATCTCTGCCAGCCACATCCAACATCTGCTGGTTGTGCTCGAGTAAGTGCAACTCAATCCCTCTGGTGTTGGAGAATTGCACAGCAGAGGACACCGGGAACACCACACCTTCACACTCCATCGACCAGTTCCCAAAAGCTATGGTTATTGTCCCTGACAATAGAGAAAGCCTGATGAACGGACCGAGGTGAGAAGCTTTTCTTATCATGAGGACTCACCTTCAGGACAGTTTCAGGTTGCCCGGACCAAAAAAACCTCTCTATTGAAACTAGTCTGGCCCCTCTTCACCTGTCGTATCTATGATGAGTGAGTCACATACATGCAAGCACACACACACACACGCGCGCGCGCACGCTCTAAGAGCAGAAATGGAAAATAAAGATA
Organism: Cottus gobio; assembly: GCA_023566465.1. Taxonomy (NCBI): domain Eukaryota; kingdom Metazoa; phylum Chordata; class Actinopteri; order Perciformes; family Cottidae; genus Cottus; species Cottus gobio. Next base: position 13,844,298 of record CM042218.1, on the reverse strand, counting down.
ATGGGTTAAAAGGTTGCAGCAGAGTAGAAAACAGCTTGGCCTGACTCAATATAAGACTAGTTTTCATGTCTGGGCCGTAAGGAGTGAAACTTGGCTCCTACCTGGAGAATGTAATCCTGGCATAGTGCATGATACTGTCAAAGTCATAGACCTCTCCCAAAGAGTCCACCTCCCCCGGCTCCATCTTCAAAAAGTTATACTCTTGTCCTGTGAAAGGAAAAATGGAAAAACACAGTTGAAATATGAAGCAGAGTCATACTGTGCCACCTTATTTATGTGCAGTATGTCTGACAAAAAGTTAATACAGTTTTACTCTCTCCAAAAAATGGATCACACGATGGGGCTACAGATACAAGACACAGCTAATGTTTCACAGTAAGATTTTATGCATTTTAGGATGACAAATAATTCGACATTTTATATTTCACAGACATAAATTTGAAAAAGCTGGCCCGGATACTGACTGTCACGATCAGCTGTTTATATGCCGTTGGCCAGTTCTATAAACACTTGAAGGCTGAGGATGAGCGTATACCCCACTGGTGTTTTTTTCAGTTTTTACCATCCTAGCCCAGACTTTCTGTGTGTACAAATGTGTTACTTTTATTATTTTGACTCTTACTGCATCTATCCAACATTATTGCTGAGGGATCGATGAGACCTGTGCCCCTACCTGGTTGTATGTTGTCCCTGATAATGCTGACGTGTTCGTCTCGGTCAGGCCGCGTGTGTTCGTGCCAGAATCCAATCACATGACCCAACTCGTGCACCACAATGCCAAACTTGTCACAGTTCTTCCCAATGGATATGGCCTGAGGGCCCCCACCGCGGCGACCCACATAGGAGCAGCACCTGTGACACGCGCACGCACGCACGCACACACACACACACACACACACACACACTTCAGTGGTGAGCAATCAGAGGATCGATTTATAGGTGTTCTGGCGCTTTCCATCATACCACATGATCTTCATCAGCAAACGGAGTTTAGATCATTTTAATGGTTTGAGGTCAAGTTGCAGGACGCCTCACGCATTTCCATGACAAATTGGAAAACCACATCTGCTGATAAAAATCACTTATGATTAATAGCCACAGAACAGCCAATTAATTAACTTGAGATTGTTTTTCAACTGCTGTTTCTAAGGTCAACAATTTGCTTACAACCTTATTATACTGACACTTAAGTTATTCTCAGAGCCTTGTCTAGAGACTCTGGAGAGTTTGTCCTGTGTGATGCTATAGAGAAAGTGTCATATAAAGAGTCCTCCATCAACTGACGGTGCAGTCCAAGCATCGCTGGGCACTTCAAGAAAAAAGTAAACAACTGAAAGCAACTCAACTCGATTTACTCGACTGCAGATTCAGCTCTGTTTTAATATTACAAGTTAATGAGCGGGAGCTGTGGTTTAGGAGGTAGAGTCTATTCATTATATTCTGTGGTTTGATCACCGGTGTTACACTCCAACTAGCTTTCAAACCTACTGGTTTCCCTAATTAAGATTGTATAAGTGAACACTACATCACAACCACGTATGAAGAAATACATTTAACGACCTGGATTTGATCTCTTTAGAGCAAAACGATAATGTAAAGATGTTTACCCAATGCATTACACCATAACAGACTTCAGACTGCAGCCTGGTCACATCTGCATGCATTTTGCAGTATCGAGTGAGGGCCAATTTAATTCTTAACAGTCCTGCAGTTTTCTGTGCATCTACACTGCTCTGCTTCTTGTGTATTTATTCAATAAAAACACACAGAGTGGTAATGGACCAATAATAAGGGAGAGTAAAGATACAAGTATTTTGCAAGGTAGAAATTGAAAAGCTTCCCTGCTGTGTCAAATGACAAGCTCCATCTATAAATAGTAAATCGATGATAAGATAATTAGGGATATTTATATTTGGCTTTGTTGTTTTTTATGTTTGCTGGGTGTCAGAAAAATATTTCAAAGACAGACTAATGTGCCATTTAAGTCCTCAGCACTGCTATACTCCTACTCACGCGTCCTGGATTGCACTCAACCAGCAACTCAGCCAGTGCAACTCAGGACATGGTTTAACTGAAATGGCACAAAACAGATTTACAGTTATCACTAAATATTGTGCATACGGCTCAGACATCAAACAGATATGTCAGACTACTGGAATGTCGCATAACATTATTCTCATCGTGTCGAGTGAGAAATAAATGGAGAAAAGGAATGGGTGATCAACATAATATATTCAACATAGACCAATGGCTATACATAAGAAGGCAATTATAGGGCTAATTTAAACAGTACTGTTCCCCCTTTACATTATATGTGTAATAACTAGTACAATAAATACCCAGGCTCATTTGGTTATTGTGAAATACTTCATTGTACCAAGAAAAAGCATTTTCTTTGGACAGAATTATTTTTACATCAGAACTGTAAATCAACACTGAAACATAATTCATATCTTTATTACCCCTTGTTACAGGGCACACACAATGTTCAAGTATGCCCAAGGAACTAAATGGAGCAATTTAAAAAATAAAAAATGAAGCATAAGAGAGATAAAATGCATTAAAAAATAAGTGAACTGGCATTGCATTTCACAAAAATTCATAAGCTCATGATTTTGGAACAATTCACTGTAAAGTGCTAACTGGTTTGAGCTGAGAAAAGCACACGTTCCCTTTGAAAGATCATACACATTACTTTATACATGGAGGTACAGTAATAGAAAGTCATCAGGCAAGCAATTAGCAACCAGAAGACATGGACCACAATTAATGTATTAGTCCTTTAATAAGATAACTGCTTCCTTAGTTTCCTTGTTAATGGTAACAATGAGAATCTTGCCACTGGTTGCCAGGACAATGCAAATTACAAATGCTGGTGTTGTCACTGTACAGTTTTCCTTCTTTCTTTGTAATTACATGCAATTGACTGACATACATCATCAAAAATCTCAAGTTCTTCTAATCCTTTTACAGATAGGAATCCTTGAACCAAAAAGGATGAGAGTGTGAGGAGAGGAGAGCAAATTTGAGGAGTGCAGGAGGACCTCCCATACTCCTCCTCCTCCTCCTCCTCCTCCTCTTCCTCTTCCTCTCTACCCCCCCTCCCCTGGATGTGGTGGGCTGGCCAGACAAAAGCAGGGATCTGACCAGCTGATGCCTGCCTTCCTACAGGTCCTGAGAATCCACTATTTTCCTTTGTGCCGCTCATTGGGAGGCACGTTAAAAAAGAAGAAGAAAACTAACAAAAAATATCTGGAGGGATCTGGGTCAATAAATTGACCCTACTATCCGCCTAAGGTGGACGTTCATCCTCTCACCCAGACCTAACCATAAAAAGGTAAAAACAAGGTGTGCTGCGGAATGGCTTTACTCCTCACAGTCTGTGGGGGGAGCTAGAGCCCCTAGAAGCTGAGGTGCGGTTGGTGGTCTTGCGGCTGTTCAGTCGTGTCTGAAGTATCTTGGTGGCCGAAGGTTTCCGAGCATCAGGCTGGCGCCTCCCCTGGGAGCCCCTCCGTTTGCCCCTTTGCCCTGCACGGCCCCTTCCGGCCCCCGCTGGTCACTTGCGTGAGTGGAGTGTGTCCTGGAACTTGGTGCTGGTGTAGCGGACGTGGAATCCCTTTTTGTTGATTGTATCGTCGGAGCGGAACTTGATCACAATGGAGTCACCGGCTGAGTAGATCTCCTCTGGAGGCTGTCAGGAGTAACAAAACAGCAGATTAATTTGTGCTTTCTGGTTCTTCGACTGCACTTCCATTGAAAATAAAGACTTCTCACATGCTAAAAAGGAAGTCAAATCAGTGACTACGACGAATGGCCTCTGACTGCACATGACTGCTACTTCTGTAACAGCCATGGATGTAAGGGTCCAGGTCAAGACTTGCCCTTCCCAAATTTAATCTGATTCAGCCTTTGGCTGTTATTGAACGGAGGATAAAATATACTCTGATGATTAGTTCCAGGTGCATCGCTCCATCAAGCTCATTTCTTGCCTGAACAAAACCATATACTGCATAGCACTTCATATACTTTTACTGTCTTGAGTACAAAGTCGGACCAATTATTTTCAATGTTAAATTTTATGTGTGCAGAGAAAATATGCAGCACCTGGCTGCCCTGGCTGTTTGTCACAAATCACATGAATATTAATTCAGAACATCGTACTGAAAAAATAATTAGTTGGTTGAGGTGCTCAGGCAGCAGGACTGTGGCTACGACAAAGACACCGCTGTGATGTTAGAGCAGGCAAAGCTTGTGCAACCAACTGTAAAACACCGGGCTGTTGATTCAAGCCGTCATTTATGACATGAATAATATATCTACAAAACTGCTTAAGTCTTAGTTTATGGCAAAAGAGATTTAAAACACAAGAAGAAAGTGGCCAACAAATTGAATTGTGCACGCAGCAAAATGTAGTCTGCTGTTTAACTGAGAAAAGCCCTTGGGCTGAAAGTAAGCCCCCCACACTATAATGAGTTTTCACCCTACTTTGGACTGAATTGTGTCAGTTTATTTCAAACTGTTTTATAAAAGGAAACTGATTGAGGAGCCACTCCCCGGGGTTCTGGGGGTGTTATGTCCCCTCCAGCAAATCATTCACAGGCGTATTATGGAAGTGTGTAAATTAAATCAAGCTGTTCTCTGACCTGAGGAAATGTGTGTTTCTTTTCCCTGCTGGCCTCATTGTTCCAGACTCAGGCTGCAGAGTCAGCATTGGCTGATTAATTCACTGTTACAACCCCAAGTCTCTAAGACTCTGATAGGCTATTGGCACCCGGGCAGTGATGGCTTGTGTTGACCTACAACCACCTCCACAGCAACAATCTCAAACCCAGAGGAACACGTCAACTTTAACAAAGTGATTAAAGTCGCTGGCAGAGGTTATTCAACAGCAACGCAAACTTTCGAAACAATTGTCTAGATACTCCTGCTTTTATTCTGTGAACCCGAAAAAAAGTGCTGTGACAAACCAAGAAAAGACATTCACAAAGTGAAGTGGTTGTTAAATGCTCTCACCCCTGAGCCACAATAACGTCCCAGCCGTGGAGACTTGTTGTCAGCTCCATCGAAGAGCTCCATGTAGTCATAGCCACAGTCCGCCTCCTCCTCAATCTCAAAGGTCTGGAAGATGAGCTCCACTCCGTAGCCTTTCTCCGCTGAGATCACCCACTGACAGTCAGAAGCTCCGGGGTAGTTATTGTCCCCGAACTGGGCGTGGGAGAACAAGTCCTTGGTTTTGACCTCAGCCTTTAGGCGACCTCCACACTCTGTGACCAGAAAAAATTGAGTTGGACATTTTGTAAGCAGAGGCCAACGTTGACAAGCTACAAGTTCAGCTGCTTGTACTAGGGTCTCTGGCTTATTTGTGGTTTTACAGTCATACAGATACAAAGGATTCTTCAACTTGCTCTGGAGTTGGATACGAGTCATTATCATTCTCAGACTGAGTCCTGTAAGCATTACATCCAAAAAACATTTAGACGTTTGATATGTGAGTAATTTACCTTAAATTAAGCATTGTCCCAAAAACATAAAGTGACTTTACTGGAATCCTTCCCAGCTACTATTATAATAAAGTACCTTTATAATAGCATCTTTTCTTACCTGCAGTATGGGAAGCCTCAAAGCCTTTCTTCTGCACAGAATTATCAGAGAAGAAGCGAATGAACAGCTTGTTGGCAGTAGAAATGATGGGTGAGGGCTTCTTGGTGCCACAGAAGCGACCAAGAGTTGGAGCTTTCCCATCTCGGCCGTCGTAAATCTCAATGTGGTCATAAGCACACTCCAGGTGGGCCTCCATGTCGAGCTCGTTGAAGGCCTGCGACCAAACAAGACGATGAGTATGTTGAAAGAAATGTGTGGTGGAAATAGAAATTGATGCAATCAAACTAAGTATTAAAATACTTAGTCGACACTGGAAACATTTTGTATTCTCTCAGCACACAAGTAAGCTAGAGTAAATATTTTTTTATTATTGTAATTTAGAAACTGAGTTGTGCATGATATGCTTTGGTATCATAAGTTGGTGACTGATTTTCTTTCAGCAAATGCTAAAAATAAAATAAATTGTCCGAGACCGTAGATAAAAATGCATAGGATGCAGAAGAGGAAGCCACACAACGTTGTTAGGAAACGGCACAACAGTTTCTAAAAAGCAGCTCAGTAAACACAGATGTCCTCAATGGGTTCAACAGTTATATTACCTAAAATAGCTGCAGACAAATAAAGACATGACTGACAAGTAAAATTATACAGAGAGCTGGAGGAAGTGACACATACGATTTTGATGCGGTGGCCTGGAGTGGTGGTGAGTGCCCAGGTGCATGCCTTCTTGCTGGGGTATTTATCCGGCCAATTGGGGCTGGTGATGATACCGCTCACACTATTCACAGTGTGATCACAGCCAGCTGTAAAAAGACATCACTGAATCAACGCAGACCTCTGTATCATATGTATCTAATATGGAAGAGTCTCAAACTGTTAGTAAGCATGTGCCCATCGACTTGCCCATTGCAACAAAACAAGTCAGGAGTGAGAAGAAATGTGCAAGCATATCAAAGAGACACAGGTTTGAGGTGACATACCTTCTTTACAGTCGTGTTTGTTCTCATGCAGTACAAAGCCGCTCCTGCACTGACAGCTGTAGCTCCCAAAGGTGTTGACACACTCATGTTGACAGCCACCGTTCTCCTTAGAGCACTCGTCTTTGTCTGGTGAAGCACAGGGGACACAACCTTGAAAACTGTTTCCTTTCGAGTGTGACAGATAGCAGCTTCAAGTGACTTAATAAAAATACATCACTGTCAGGGGACTCACCTGAGAAGAACTGTGCTTTAAAGCCCTTTTTGGACACTGTATTGTCCGATTTAAACTCAATGCGCATGTTGTTGTACTGGGAGGTGATAGCTTCTGGTTTCTCTGCCCCACAGAACTTCCCATGGAGCCTTGAATCTGCTGACAGCCCACTGCGCACCTCCACGTAGTCGTACTTACAAACCTGAGCACGGAAATAGAGCATGTGAACATTTTATTTGGTTTGACTTATGTAACACAAGGACGACAGGAGGGCTTGTTGCAATGACAGAGAGAGAACATAGAACAAACCCACCCCGTGCCGATTGAAAATAACCCGAGTGCTCACGTCATTGCCCTCAGTCTCGAAGACGTCAAAGAGCAGAGTGATGCGGTACTGCGTGGGGGCGACCAGCTGCCAGATGCAGTTCTTGTTCGGGGGGTACTCTCTGGGCCAGCCCGGGCTGGTGATTGACCCGTTCAGCTTGGTGATGAAGCCTCCACATGCAGCTGGATAGAAAACACAACATGGGAAGAGACAAGGACAAACAAATAGTGAATACATTGTCACCAAATGTTATGCTGCAAACGTACAGCTGAAATGAAAGTCGTTTGAAATATCCTTTTGTACGGAATACACTGTATTACTGCCTGACCTTCCCGTGAGGACTCAGGCAAGCTTTGTTACAGTTATGCAATACACACGTTACAACAACTGGTGTTGCTCCTCACACAGATAATTTTAGCAAAATGTAATGTGCAGCATTGATCCTTACCAACTGATGTTATTTTGATACATGGATTGTAACATTAATAGATGTGGACAAGGTGAAATGTTGGAATAGTAAAGGTTACAGTAATTAGCTGTTTTTACATGCTATACGGATATAACTCGTTAGTTTTTTCTCTATATGTAAAGGCGGGTATCATTAAAAATACTACTTTCTTTGATATTTTACAATGCAATATTTATACTTTGACAGCATACTCTTGTATAAGCGTACGCCTGATTGCAACGGTAGTGTGAGAAATGCTTACTGTCATTCTGTTTGCGTGTCTAAGGGATTAATCATGTGAGAGCATCTATTCTATTCATCTATTCAATACTATGACTACTATTATATTTGTTGCAACTGGGCAAATTCTTCATTTTATATTTTTTTAATGCATATGACAAACCCATATTCAACCTTCCTTTACAAATATATTTATCTATTTTGGGAACCAAAGCTGTAGCTGTATTTCTCAAGAGGAGTGGCTAAGAGGTCAATAAGATATTGCAAAGCTTGCAGTAGTTACAGTAAGTCTTGAACAGCAACATATCATTTGAAATAAAAATAATACTTGCATCGTTGTGACTCAAATATTTAAAACGCAGTGCTCGGCCAGCACAAGTATCACTGTTGGCATCTTTTCTGGCTTTTAGAAATAACTGTACTTATTGTATCTGGGAGCTAACTGTGTAAAGTGCTCTAACATGTAAATTACATGGTGAGTACGGCTGGTGACTTTTCTCCCTGTACTTACCCTCGCAGCTGCGCTTGTCAGCAGCCAGCTCATAGCCTGGGTCACAAGCACACTTGTAGCTGCCTAATGTGTTGACACAGCGTTGCTCACAGCGACCGTTGTCCGGCTTGGAGCACTCATCCATCTCTGAAAACACAAAGATATGTTAGGACCCTTTTTGCTGGCCCCCTGGCTCGGTGGCTTACAAGAGAAACACCCAAAACATCATCATAGCCAGGGAAAGAGGGCCGTACAGAACCGGATGGTGAAACAAAAACAAGAGAAATAAACTTATCCTGCCATATTGTTAAAAAGATAACGACAGACTAAGTGATTGCTCTCTTAATAATTTACAATCCGTAACCTCTGACCTTTGAAGAAGTTGGCAGCAAAGCCGGCCTTGTTGACCGAGCCATCTGAAACAAATTTCATCCACAGCTGGTTGGAGCTGGTTTTGATGTCATCTGGCTTGTCGTAGCCACAGAAGCGGCCCAGTAGGGGACTGTTTTCAGAGTTTCCATCACGGACCTCAAGGTAGTCATAGGCACAACTGTCATGTCTCTCAATCTGAGGAGGGTTAGAGCGTTTGAGGTTAGACATCAGCAAAATCTCCAAATCAGTCACAAAATTCACAAAAAAATATTTAAATTCATAATTACAAAAGGACTGGCGTCTTACCTCAAAAGACTGGAAAGTAAGGCCTACGTGGTAGCCCTGAGCCACAGTAATCTTCCACACGCACACTTTGTTCGGCCTGTAGTCGTCAGGGTAGTTCGGGGACTGGATCTGGCCGTTGTCTTTCTTCACCTCCCCACCACAGATGGCTGCATGTGACAGAAACAAAACAAAAAAAATGTAAAAAGAAAAAAGAATACCGAGCTCCCTCAATAGCAATATCATCAGCACATGCCTATAAAAATAAAAAAAACGTGTGCTCACTGGTCTGATTTACACAATGTGGATTAGCTGAAATGCCTCCACCACCAGCTCCCACACACACAAACACAAATCATCCCTTTGCACAGTCTGGAAACAATGGAGCGGAGTGTGAAGGCCGGCCAAAATCTGATTAATGCAGCATAAAGTGCCTGACACATCAGCAGCAGCGGAGCCAAAAATGGTGGATATTACTGCAGTCTCTAGGCACATTGTTGGATCTGTGACTGGCCATGCGTTCACTAAGCTGAGCGGCATGCTGGAATTGGGTGCAGCGAGGTCGAGGAATGGGTGCTTACCCTCGTAAACGGCGGAGAAACCTTTTCCCACCCAGTTACTGCTGCTGCGGAACTCAATCCACAGTCGACTGTCGGTGGAGATGATTGGCTCCGGCAGCTTATCACCACAGAATCGACCTGGGTCACAGGTGAAGACACAAACGCACATAAAGCAAGATTTTGATTATCCACAACACATGTGATAGCTCTGAAATTCCTCCACAAAGCAAAAACAGACAAGAACTAAACAATTATTTATTTTAGGATTTCACGTTTGATAAGTTCATAACCTCTATGTCCTAGGTATGACTAGCTGAAACTAATAGTCACTTTGTACCTTTTTCACTCATAGAAATGTTACTACAGTTTCTGTACATATTTACATATATTTGAACCTATATTAAGTCCAATTACTGCCGTACTTTTTCTTTTATGATAGTAAACTGAATATTGTTGAATTTTGGACAGTAAATACATTTTGTGGTGAATTGGTAAAATTGTCATCAGATTAATCAATAATGAAGTGAAGCGTTCATGACTCCCCTTAAAACTGACCTTTGAGAGGTGCCTTCCTCCAGTATCCATCTCGGATTTCCACATGGTCATACCAACACAAGTGGCTCCTGTACAGATCCATGGAGGTGAAGTTCAGAATGATCTTAAAACCAAAAGAGCATGATTACCGACACGTTCCGGTAAATAAGATGTAACAGAGACACCACTTCTGTGTCTCATAGTCTCATAGTTGATCTGGTGTTTTCATATGCTCATACCTTTTCCCCTGGTGTGACTGATATTCTCCAGATGCAGTGCATATAGGCAGAGTATCCGTTGGGGAAGCCAGGGGAGGAGAGGTTCCCGCTGCTCTCCTGCAGACTGTCCCCACATCCTGTGCACAAACACACACAGACCCACACGTAAGGCCTGACCCGTGAGCATGATGCACTGCCAATTTGTCTTCAACACCCAAGCCACTAATTTGAACTATACACACACACATCAGTTTATGTTCAAAAGAGCACATCTGCTTGTAATATTCACCCACAACCCCGCACCTCACCGCTTCCCTCCACCACCTACTCCAGATGATGATCACACAAAGGAATTGAGAGTGTGAGACACTTTCTCTGAGCATCCTCTGAAAATAAACCTGGCTTACTATAAATAACCAAGCCCTCTGGAGGATGTGATGCATTATGTACGCCTTGCCAGTGAAAAACCACCCTTTATTTGACTGGCAAAAACAAAAATGTGCAAAACACCACATGCCTCATGGAACAACTGAGGGAGACTCATGATGCCAAATGGGGAAAGATGTGGTTAATTAAGGCAGAGAGGAAATTAGAGAGAGTACATTGTATCTTTAACTGTCAATCTTGAGAGATGTATGCATTATTACTCTGTGTTAGCTTTACCTTGAGTTGAGTTGGAAAACATAACCCTGACTGTTCACATTCATTGCATCCCTTGAGGTTTGTGTGTAAGCAATAAAACGAGAATCCCTGAGCTAGGAGTTGTGTGTAATAATGCTTGGCAGAGGTTTGCAAGTACTAAACCATTAACAAGCACTTTAAGGATTTTTTTCCCCCCAAGAACATGTGGAGACTCACCACCTCACCCCCCACAATGTGCGTCACATCAACCAGTCAGTTTCGTCCTCACGAGACAGAACTTGTCTTGAATGAAGAGACAGAATGCTTGCACAGACACATATGGTTGAAAACCACACTGGCAGGTCCAGCTCTGGAGACCATCCCTATGTTTATTCATTGAGCTTTAATGTGAGGCCTGACCTACAATGAACTGTCTGTCATCAAATCTATTCAGCAGAAGGCCGTCCTCAATGTACATCTGTTAATGCTATAAATTATGTTTACTTCAACAGTGTTGAATCCTCTCTCATCCCCGGAATCATGAACACAGTGAGTGGTTTGGAACAGGGTCAGGCTTATGTAACTCTCCTTAGTGTATAGCCTCAATAATGCAAAAAATAGACCGGAAAAAATAGACCGGAAAACCCCGTAGCAGACAGCATCTGTCATTTTGGTCTTACTGGAGCATTTGTAGAGTTTGCGTGCCTGTGTGATATCCCCTTTGCTCAGTCTGGTTCTCTGGCCAATGGGTGGTCGCACTCCGTTCACATCGTAGCGTGGCAGGATGGTGTCCAGGAAGATGCCCCTGTAATTCAGCAAGAGAGCCTGATGTTAATGTTGCTTAAAACCCAGCCGGCATGCACACAACCCTGGTCACTCTTCTAACATGCATACACACCACAAAACATGTTTGCTCAAAAGGATTAAGTGACTCACCATCAATAGGGCAATTCAATCACTGTTGACATTATTATGAACGTTTACATGCTAGGCCAAACAGAATGTTTGTTTTACAGAAAAATACATAAAATCCAACAGGACAGACTAGATGGTCATGGATAGCTCATTTTCATATTCACTTTGAAGCAGACAAGTAAATCTGGTGACTCAGATCACCAATATAAATTTTCAACCATAGAAAGGGTCTAAATACATTTAGAATGTAAAAAAAATATGTCAATATTTCTTCCATGTAAAACACAATGATAATGCTTGTAATGAGATTTGGCATCAGTTAAATTGGACAGCATGAGGCCTTCATGCACACCCACGTCTATGTGGACACGAGAGTTATCATGATCCTGACACACATGCATGTGCTTTTAGAAATGTAACATCATTACGACCATACACAAAACATCTTATCGATTAATAAACATTAGAAGGAACCAATCAGGATGTGGCCGCTTTTCCACTTTCCCATCCTCATTAGCTAATGAGGTAAATTAGAAGAAGAATTTTTTTTAAATCCCTAAACTGCATGTCCCTCCATCTCCCATCAATGTATATGTAGGGAAAGGTTGTTTTTTTTCTTGATATTTCAAAGCACTCATGTTTACTTTGTGATTCTTTCAGATCTACTCGTCTCTTTCATAAAAGACTGAAACGGTCCATCTGTTGTATTTTAGTCTTCCTTCCTTTGAGGTCAGGGTTAAACAGTCTGTTTCTGAGGTTAAGTCTGCCCTACACATGGGCCCAAACTCAGAGCTTAAGTCCTTCCCCAGAGGAACTGTGCAAGCTCAATAAATTGCATAAGTTATGAAGGTAGGGATGTGGACAAACTAAAGAACGATCAGATAAAACATCTAAGTAACTTAAAAAAAATATTTTTAAAAAATGGCAGAACAGTAACTACAGAAAATCTAATTTCCCACTGCTGTCTCACTTGACACTTTGTTAGTTTATCATCTCTATTTTTTTCAAAGTATTGGCGAGAAACGGCCTGGCTCCCTAGTCGTTCCCATGGTGACATGCCTATCAACGCCAGGCATGTGCAAACAGAGCAGCCTGAGCTAACAGTTTAGACTCTGCCTACCCGTCTGTCTGTAAGCCTCCAGGAGCCCGTATGCTGGCTGTCGGTAAAAAACGCCACTCCAGCCAGTGTCGGAGCAGACAAAGGGCACACTGGCAGATCTCTATTTGAGTTGGCACTGCTCCATGCACCGGTCCTGAAAAATATCTCTGGAGCGGAGGAGGGGGCAGGCAGAGTTGTGGGTCGGGTAACACACCCCAGACAAAAAGCATGGGGATCAGCCCTGCTTGTCCCCTGGAGACCCAGCAAAACATCAAGACCAGCCATGAAATCTTCCGAACAACACACGCAGCAAAGGCCCTGGCTTCCCACGGTGATTTACTGTAAAACACCGGGCGAACACACTGGCTAATAATGGTGTGACAAAGAAAGACACTGGCACAGGTAAATCAACCAATCGGGGCTCAAGAGAAAGTGCTCGGAATGACTTGTGAAAAGCTAACAGGAGCCTCTTGTTTGCTAATACAGCTCCGTGAAACATTCCCCAGCAGTGGCAGCCGTTCTTCTCTCGTGTCGAAACGCTCTCATTGATCAACGCAGTGCCACGAATTAGGATAGCCACAGAAGAGGAGTGAAAACAGAACAGGACGGATTACCCAACATAAACATACTTTCTGGAAAGGGCTGCGCCATTGTGCAGCAGACTGCAGTGCATACCACAACTTTAGAGAATCAATAGGCTAAATCCAAATCCTGACCTAAGAATGACACAACTAAATGAATATCCTGTTTTTAAGAGTTAACTAAAATCCCAAATAAGCTGTCCTCTACGAACACCTTTCCTTTTGGAAACACTGCATCAGCTGCAGTGGACTTTGTTCAGGTCTCAAAATGATCCCGTAAACCTGAAAGCCCACGAGAAAGAAATAGTTGTTGGTATGAAAGCAAAGGATTAATTTGGTGTTAATTCATGACTCTCCATTCCCTAAATTTCCTGTTCAATACTAAACACTATAACTAACTAAATTCTGCCATAGGCCGTGCAATATTTTAGCTCCATTCTGTGTGAAGTGCATTCTCGACCTACAGTTTGGACACACTGGGCACGACAGGTATTTCTGTACATTAGTCGACACCGAGCCGCAGCCTCCGCTTAGACAAAGATTCCCTCTCTGCTTCCCAGAATCCGTTTGCCGCAAGAGCATGGCAGTTGACTTGGGAAGAGGCCCATACACAGAGTAACTCAGGGCATGGTAGAAAGTATATATATGTAGCTGACATAGAGGGCCAAGTTTAAAAAAAAAAAAAAAAAGGACAGCTAACAGCTGGTTCTCATAGCAGAGTAAGGTAAGGATCAGAGACTGGGCTGCCTCGTCTGTGTGCCCATAGATCACATTACACCCACTCTGACTCACTGAAGGCTGTCAAAACTACTGCTATAGGTAGAACATTGCATAGTTGAACTGGCCTGCAACTGTAAGAGGTTCCCACTGTGTTTATCTTTGCAAGACAGGCCAGGGTCAAAATGCAGTTTTCATACACACAACTAAAGTCATATCCTGTACATGTCAACATGGGGTAACCATAATATTTACACGACTAAAGTTTGGTTGTCAATGCTTATCTCATGTGGATGGTTGTGAAGCAGCTACATTGCCCTGAGCGTAGTGTTGCTTTTGTAATTACAAAGATGACTCAGAAGCTGAATCATCTTCTTCCAAGAGGAATATATTGGTTTTGCAGTCACCCAGCTGGTGAACGAGACTTTTAAATACCGGCAGCCTAAGATGACTAGAGGAAAAGCCCAGACTGACCAGTGCTTGTCATGGGGCTTTTTCCAGTAAGGTCTTTCCTCTTACGCCGAAACACCTGTGTGGGCTGAACGACAGCACAACATCTGGAAAGACTTCCTGTTGCGTTTGACAGGGAGCAAGGAATGAGGTCAGCTGGCGACAAAACTAAGTGTTGAGTAAGGGAGACACACTTACAGTTCTGCTTTTACAAGCAGGATCTTCTCAATGCAACATGCTTCCAGTATCCGACTAATTCAATACCAAATGTGGTTTAATCTGGGTCTCCACAGTTCAGTCTTTATGCCTATTTAAATGCCAACTGTCCAAAGTCTAAGATACATAATTATAGAGTCATGTGAATTTATTTACTGAGCAAAGGGAGTGAGGCAAGATCTAAGCATGGACACGGGACAGCAATGCCCCACCAAATTATCCGCCTGCTCCACCAACACCACAGATCCTCCCTTCACCCAAATTAATACCAAGTATTTATTGATTAACAAGTTGTGATTTGATATGATTTTTCCCACATGCTCTCTGAGAAAGACAAAAAAAGTATATATATATATATATATATATATATATATATATATATATATATATATATAAATATACGCGTGTGCGTGTATATGTGTGTGTGTGTTTGAGTGCATGCGTAGCTGAGCTTGAAGATCAGTAAGTATTCAAAAGTCCACTGAAAACGTATTTATCATAGACATTTACCTGCTTACAGCCAGTTGGTGTATATCAGAAGAGAAGAAAAGGGAGTGAAGGTGTCGATACATTTTCTTTCTATAAAAAAGCTCTAATGATTCTTAAAAACAAGATTATCCAGGAATAGGCATGGTTTTAAAAACGAGTGGCTATTTACAGACTGTGTGGGCTAAACGCACACGAGGAGCCTATTCTCCTTTACAATAATTAACTAATTAATCGGGTTGGCAAACTCATTAAACATATTCAATAGTTTAGTGTATGTGAAGGAATGTAGGCTATATAATCTGCCACTGCATTTGGATTTTTATGGCCCAACACATGGGAAACAATAATTTTGACAATTATATTTCCACTCCTCCATTCCTTACCACTAGTGCTCATTTAAAACCTCCCTGTTCCGAATGAGCCATGCTTGGCCGCTCATACAAGCGACTTCACACAAAAGGCCCCCAAATTTATAGTTTTACTTCAGAAATGAAAGCACTACAACTAACGAGACCAACATACCCAACTAGAGAAAGTGTGAAAGTTAAAGCAAGACAGCGTTTGACTGGAGTCCTTAAATCACTAAAAATTATTATATTGTATTTTTTGCTTTTTTGCAATTGACTTATGTATTACAATGTTATGGTTTTCTTACCTACTAATGTCTCTTGTTGCAACACCCACTTTGCTGCTGTAATCCTGCAAATTCCCCCACTGTGGGACTAATAAAGAAATATCCTATCTTATCCTAATGAACGTAGCCGAGGTCATTTCCAAATAGGCGTAGTTGTCACTTATTTTGACACAACTACCAAATGTATAGAGTAGATCACATACTGGTTAAGTACACTCTGGTTCAATTCCCCTTTCAGTTGGCTGACCACTCGTGTTGACTCAAGGAAAGTACGGAAGATTTCAGTTGTAGAGTGAACTGCAGTCAATGAGCCGCTGGACGACTTGCTGGATTTGAGTGTGCAGAGCCCTGAACCCCACCCCTCTGCTGCACACAGCGCTGTGTGCTTGTTTATTCAAAGTTTATTAATATTGAACATGTCGGGAATGAAAATTGCACCATATTTTGACAAAGTACTCCAATGTGTCGCCAGAAATGCAGCCGCCAAGTGTGAAGTAGATCAGATGAGCGGTCCTCGATGCAAAGGCAAAGGACACACAGACAGACCAACATAGATTCCTTGCACTATTGTTAAATGTAGGACAATATTAGCAGTTTACTTAAATTGTGCTTAGAATGCAAATACCAATTAGTAGAAAAGGCATGTATTATAAAAAGTAGTGTTCCAAAAAGGTGCTAAAAGGGCTTTCCAGCAGACCTAGAAAATAAAGCTACGAGTCCCTGCAGTAGCCTTTGGTGAACATCATGCTACTAATCACCAAAGCCTCTTCAAAGAGCCTTTAGGAGCATAATGAGGCGGTTCATGGTGTGAAAGCACAACTTTTACAAGGAGCTTCACGTCGCCTTGAAAGTAGCACATGGGATTTTTAGTCATGATGAAGCAGGACTGCTGTTGCTGTGCTCGCTCAGCCCCAGGACTGCTGCTTTACTGGGGCTTCTGCTTCTGCAAAAGCAGCAGGAATCGAAGAGGAGTCCTAATTTGAACAGGCTGTGGGAAGGAGCTGGCACATCCCTCACAAACACGTTGACGATGGCTACAAAGACTTGGCTTTCACTCTAAAGATTTTTTTATTTAAATCATTTTTGGTTATTAAGAGGCGTTGGATTTTAACAATTTAAAACACAGCTCAGACCTGCTACTGCTGCTGAAGCCACATTGAGAGTGTAACGATGCACAAACAGGTAAAAACCTATGAATCAACAACTCAGCGAGATGTGAAACCAACAGATCTAATCTGATCCACTCTGTGCCCCAAAGGAAAAAGCCAAATGGAACCAGACACGTCTTACTACAACTTACTTCATGCACGTGTATTGTTTTTTCCATTACAGCGGTTAGAGTTTCATCTTATCCAAATATTTCATAAATCACATTAGTGCTCCTCCAGTCTCCCTAAAGCCCCAAGCAATGTGAGCATCAATTGTTGAAGAAAAAAAAAAGGTCTGCCAAAAGAAACAGACAATAGGAAGCGTCTTAGTTCAAAATAGAGGCTGTTCTGTGGGACCTACTTTATAAATATATAAACTAAAGACCCACCTTCTCCCAAGAAAACTGTTTATATCTCTTTGCTCTTGAAATCAATCAACGACGAAACAATTCTGATCAAAGACAGACATTCAAAGAAACATGAGCTTTTTTTACAAACTTGATGTCCTTAGGCTACATAGTCTTCTAGTGATTTATTATTGGGGAGAATTTAGTGTTTCATTCTTCTCTTTCGGAATCCTGCCACATTACTCAGCAGCAGCCCGTAGACACAGACCTGGTGCATTATAGATCTATATACCCATAAAGCTCTAAGAGCAGAAATGGAAAATAAAGATAATGGGTTAAAAGGTTGCAGCAGAGTAGAAAACAGCTTGGCCTGACTCAATATAAGACTAGTTTTCATGTCTGGGCCGTAAGGAGTGAAACTTGGCTCCTACCTGGAGAATGTATTCCTGGCATAGTGCATGATACTGTCAAAGTCATAGACCTCTCCCAAAGAGTCCACCTCCCCCGGCTCCATCTTCAAAAAGTTATACTCTTGTCCTGTGAAAGGAAAAACGGAAAAACACAGTTGAAATATGAAGCAGAGTCATACTGTGCCACCTTATTTATGTACAGTATGTCTGACAAAAAGTTAATACAGTTTTACTCTCTCCAAAAAATGGATCACACGATGGGGCTACAGATACAAGACACAGCTAATGTTTCACAGTAAGATTTTATGCATTTTAGGATGACAAATAATTCGACATTTTATATTTCACAGACATAAATTTGAAAAAGCTGGCCCGGATACTGACTGTCACGATCAGCTGTTTATATGCCGTTGGCCAGTTCTATAAACACTTGAAGGCTGAGGATGAGCGTATACCCCACTGGTGTTTTTTTCAGTTTTTACCATCCTAGCCCAGACTTTCTGTGTGTACAAATGTGTTACTTTTATTATTTTGACTCTTACTGCATCTATCCAACATTATTGCTGAGGGATCGATGAGACCTGTGCCCCTACCTGGTTGTATGTTGTCCCTGATAATGCTGACGTGTTCGTCTCGGTCAGGCCGCGTGTGTTCGTGCCAGAATCCAATCACATGACCCAACTCGTGCACCACAATGCCAAACTTGTCACAGTTCTTCCCAATGGATATGGCCTGAGGGCCCCCACCGCGGCGACCCACATAGGAGCAGCACCTGTGACACACACACACACACACACACACACACACACACACACACACACACACACACACACACACACACACACACACACACACACACACACACACACACACACACACACACACACACACACACACACACACACACACACACACACACACACACACACACACACACACACACACACACACACACACACACACACACACACACACACACACACACACACTTTGGTAAATGAAAATAAATCCCCCCCCAAGAAGTGATGTTTCCCTGGGGAGAAGAAGGAGGAATGTGTCCCTGGCTCTATAATGTTTACTAGCTACTATATTTGTACATGCTCTGTACGTATAACATGGAGCTTGTAATGAGAGCAACATTATCTCAACAACCTCTGGTCTGTTTTACAGGCGAGCTGTACGAGGTGACCCGTCATCCACACATACAGCAGTGACATTCATTCATCTGTCTGCCAATGCAACCGCTGAGTGCGACGGTGGAAGCTGGCTGGCTGCAGCGCTGCATCTCAGCGTGACATGAAAGACTCAGTGTGGGAGTTGGGAGGACGGGCACACACATCACGGCCCTGTGGGCCAGACAGCCGCTCTTTAATTACTGCGAGCCTGGCCAGGCTCTCCTGAGACACGCCTTGAACTTTGCACAGGACAGATGGGGTCCTGCTGAATATGCAGCGGAGTCAAGCGTTCCCACTGCTAACCGCTGCCGCCTGCGTGGATAATGTCATCTCTGTTGCTCCAGAGGCCAGTTATAAAAAGATAAAAATGGTGATCAACAGTTCGTTGGAAAAAGCTCAGTTTTATGAGCTGCATCCGCTTTCTGTTAAGCGGTTTGAGTTGAATGATACATATCAGTGGGAAAGGTACATTGGGTATAATGACATAATGGTTCCAGCTTGTGGTTTAACTATGTGTGAGGTTAAAACATGGGAACTGGAAACGTTTTAGGTTTGTGTATCCCCTGGGAACCTCTCTAATACGTATCCGAACAGCTCTGCCATATTTTTCCTCAAAATCATTTTTCTCAAACTAAATCGTGTGAACTGGTTTCTGTTCACAGCAGCAAGTGCTTAAAATTTCAAAATATTTCATCGCCAAATTAAAGAGGCCGGCACACCTAAACAGGTTGTCAATAGTCGCTTACAACAGCACTTTCCCTGAGTGCCTGTTTAAGAAGAGATGCTGAGTGGACACTAAGCCTAACGTTCTTGAGGAAGTCTCCCCCTTGGATGCAACTCTGTTCACCAGGTTTGACACAAGTGCTCAGTGACTGATGCAGAGTGATGATGAGGCACTGGAAACATTCCTGGCCACTGAATGGCCGTCTCTCTCAGAACTGGCATGGGGCTGAAATAACCACTCACACAGAGACGGCGAACGGAGAGGATGAACAATGGTGAAAGGCTGCTGAGCAGGGAGCAAGTAGAAGTACTTAGGGGATAAATAATTAGCTGCAGATAACAAAGGCTCAACAGAGGCTGACCATTGTTCAGTTCCTTCATGCGGGAGCTAAAAACCCCACTGACTCACCCACACGGTCGGTAGGTGAAGACAATGTAGCTTTCTTCCTGTGTCCTCTCAATAAAGGTCACACAGGTGTGCTTCTCCCAGTGCCGCATGGCTTGGCGGAATATTGCCCGCTGGCTCCCTGAATAGGACGACAGAGACGGTGAGATCAGGGCAGCTGACGAAAACACACTTGCACACATTTTATAGAAAAAGGGGAGCAACAGCTGGAAACAGCTTCAATTCAATTCAATTCAGTTTATTTTGTATAGCCCAAAATCACAAATACAAATTTGCCTCTAAGGGCTTCACAATCTGTACACATACGACATCCCTGTCCCGGAACCTCACAGCTTCAAGACGTAGAGTTGACTAGATAGCTATTGGAAATGAAGTCATAAGACTTCATAATGCAAACCTATTACACTTAACTAATAATTCCTAATGTTTCGGAATTGCGTATCTATCACATAAATATTGCATAACTTAATTGGTCTTTGAACAATTACCCTTCGATGACACATTACATCAGTGCATTTGTTTATTTCTTTGTTCATTTGGAGGAACTCTCAGTTCAAGATGACGCCTCGAAACTTGATTTTTTTTTCATGTACGTGAATACATAGGATGAGTAAATTGCTGTTACTTACCACTAAAGTTTCCACTGATGACATAGGGAATAACGCCTTCAGGCCAAACACGTTCAGGTCTGGAGGTGGCAGCCCTTCTACTGCGGAGTGAGCTTTGCCTATTTTGGCTACTCTGGTTGGTTGATCCTTAAGATTTCAAATAAAGACAACAAAAACATAAATTAAATTTCTGTGTCTAACATTTTATGCAGAGCAAATACATTTTTACCATTAAATAGTTCCTCAGATGACAAAAGAGACGTTTATCCTAACCCTACAGCACACTGCTTCAAGGTTTAACGACATTCAGAAATTAATTATTTCTGAAATTACATTTACCCCCTTAAAGAAACGTTTGTTCAAATAACATTGTCTTCCCATTTTGCACTAATGGATTTTCTTGAAGGTGAATTATTTCTTCTTCCAAATTAATTTCATCACTTCAATGTCACTCAAACACACATAAATGCAGAGTAACCATGGAGACTAGGCTCCCACCTAAACCTGGTGATAATAATAAGAAACGGCCATATTTGAACCGCACATAGCACAATCTGTACTCCACTCTGCTGCAGAACAGGCACAACTTATAATGAAGCAAATGTAACTGCCATCATCTAGTTCAGAAAACGTTTGAACTGTAAATGAAAAAAAGAGTGCATTTAAATTAGAAAAGACTTATGGAAAGTGAGTTTTTCTTTTGGTTGGTTTTCAAATGACTTAGTTAATGATGCAGTTTTGTGGCAAAAGATCCAGTGTAATAGTTTGATGTTAATTGGCAGTATCTGTTTGGCATCGGGTCATGAGGACAATAACTAATCTAAAAAGACAAACGTATCACACTGATGTGTTCTCATCATATTTGAATCAATGTCAAAAAAACATGTTGACATTAATTTGAGAACATTTATGAAGGATTGCATTACACCAGGAAGTAGAGTGGTGCCTCTGCGTGTTATTTTCTGCCACAACTTAAAAAGAAGAAGGAAAGATGGTAAAATACGGACAGGGTTGTTTTCTTGTGACCCACAGCCAGGTTTTACAGTTTTGAGAATGTTTCACCTTTAAAATTAAAATACAATTTGATTTTTGACTATGCATTATTATTCAATTATTGAACAAAAATATATTATATATATTTACTTATAAAGGAGGAACAGTAAATGTGTGTAGGAGAAAAAACTTCTGAAGTTTGCACATAGTGCAGGAATTTAATGGGTGTGTTGGAAAGAAGTCACGATTTTATGGCTTAAAATCATGATTTCTTTATACAAAGACAATATTCTCTTGTACCTTTATATTATTCTATTTTTTTAATAGAGAGATAATGTCGATGTGCTTAAGAGGGTTGGGACACGGTAGGTTTCGGTCCACATGAAGACACCCCATTGTGATTGATATTGATCATATTGATACCTGTCCCTGGTTCCGGGGTAAATCAATAATTCATTTAACATTTATTGAAATGATTCTTTAAGATATTGACCTCTATACAATAAGGTGTTTTTTGTGATTGTTGCAGAAACAGTTATTTCTTGCACAACCTCCCCTGGTTCAATGGCATATATGGGAATAGTCTGAAGAGGACAAAACTCCAGCAACACCTAACAGTATGAAGAACAAGTTTATTGTGCGACTTCATCTAGATAACTACACAAAGGCCACAGGCCGAAAGATTTAATCTCACAATAAACTTGTTCTTCGTACAATAAGCATCACTGTAGAAACAAAGACACATACATGTACATCTGGTTCGAGTACATCCTGCCAATGGACTGTTATTCCATAACAATACTTTAAGTCATACAACTATGCGCCCTCATAAAGTAAATTTGATTAACAGGCGAGCCACAGTATGCACAGCTTTTTGCTAGAACAATGTGTTCTGTCGAATTTCAGTCTGCAAGAGTAAATCTTAGCAGCCTGCTGAGATCAATTAGCACGAACATTTGTGCATGTGTTGAGGAAAAGTCTGATAGCAGCCAAATGGACTCGGTTAACTGATAAGAAAGAGTGCTGGGGAGACAAAACTTGAGGAAGATGTGTTAATTACAGTAATATGATTAAATCTACCACCTTCATTTAAAGTTAGGCAGGGAGGACATTAGGTCGATGGTTTTATTGGTTGTTATTCTGATCATTTTATTTATTCCCTTTGATTATGTAGGTCAGACAACAAGGGCTAAAAAAATAAGGATAAGTGTTGGGATCCTGCAAAGAGATACAACAACACCAGTAGAAAAGAAGAAGTTAAGCATGCAGCTGCTTAGTTCAGGTTTATGATAACTTCATTCAGGAGGTGAAGTGACAGAGTGAGCAGCATTGAGAAGGTTTTGAACCCAACAATTTAACTTACACTGTATGGATCAAATGAAAAAAAAAATGGTTTATCTTGTTTCCTGAATTGTTTAATAATAAACAACTTAAATGGTGTGCATACACTACCAATCAATCATGAAAGAATGGGAGTAGAATGTTAAAAACATAATTGTGCGGCAAACCTTTGAACCGATTTGTAAAAAAAAAAAAGTTGACTGCTTTTAAAGGTACTGAAGTTGTTCATTCCTAATTATATAATGACTGAAACGTTCTACTCTTGGAGATATTATTGACTTGTGTGATTTGAGAGGACCTCTGTGGCTGCCTTATGTGGTAGATACAACAATGTATAAAGGTTGCATTGACCAATCAAGACACATATGTGTAAGGAGATCTGGTATATATACTAAAGTGACCAAATGTCTGTGCAGCCTGACGATGGTAAGAAGAGTCTTATGCAACTGCACTGATAGCGTTATCCATTTTTAACACGAGAGCATCCTTTCCACTACACAACTAGTAGATGTTCAGTGACTAAGCTGCTCAAGTGGACACATTGATATTTAGAGATGAGCGTAGACACGGTCTGTCTCCACTTAACTCTCTGCCTCAGGGGTCACTTAATCTATAAATCAATATTGCCCATTTGATATTTTGAGAGCAATGTATTTTTAATCCTGCAAAATGTTTACTTTCCTCAGCAGGCTCATTAACTCTAGTGAAAAACAGCAAACTATCACTATTCAAGCACAAACAGCAACATGCACGTACCTGTTGGTTCATGCTCACCTGTAGTTTATAGGATTGTGAAGCTTGTTGGTCCCTGCTGACTCACGACTCTTGCTTAAATACTGCGTTTTATTTAATGAGCAACATTTAAGCTGACAAAGCCTTTCAATTACTCTCGAACATGGTTATATAAGTAGAGCAATGTGTAGCGATAACAGGACAATTGTAGGGATGAACATTTAAAGACAGCTCACGAAAAACACAAAACTGCTGTCTGACAGGTGCCGCTGCTGCGGACTCTGGGAAGTGAATCGTGTTCATCTAACTCTAACAAGGGACTTTCACCTCAAATTGTAATTGTGAGTGCATGAGTGTCATCATTACCTGTGTTATTAACAATCTGGACGGTTCTCTGCGCCAAATTGATTATTCGGTCCACTTTAAACATTTGCATGTCCTCCTCGTCAAGAGCAATGTCTCCCAGAAAGGCAACTGAAACAGACAGAGATGGCACATGTCGGACGACTGTTAGGCAACGGCACAATATGGAGCAGAAGTCTGAGCCGCCAAGTTGCCTCAAGCTTTTCCTGCTGCTCAGACAGAGAAGGCTGCATGGAGGCCCCGGCAAAGCACTCGTGGAAGGCCTAGAGCAAGTAACACAAATATAAAAACATCATTCCTTTCTCCTTGTCCCTAATCTGTTCACCCTTCCCTTTCCTTGCAGTGAAATAGAAATAGAGTTGTGAAACAGCAGTGTGTCTGTTTGTATAACAGGAAAGCTGCCTTGTCTGGACTCCAAATTATAGGATAGAAATGCAAGCAGCATATTGCAGATGGCTGGTGAAGGCTCATGCAATAACGAGACAGTATGAACTCAGAAACCATTGACAAGATTATTTTAGCCAAGTCAAATCCAGATGTCACCAAACGACACAATTCACACTGTGTGCTTTAGCGTCCGTGGATAGTTAATGAGAACTGGCAGATATGGTACAGTGAGACACTGACACTACCTTAATGGAGTATTATGGGGCACCTTGAACAAGTAATAGCTCTTTAATGAGGCCAAGGAGAGAGGAAAAAAAGCAAACAGTCCCACTTTATGAGGAATGTGCTTTCTGGGATTCCTACTAAATGCCCCATTTCTTTGGAGGATAAGATAGGAGCCCTCTCCACAGAGACAGGGCGCTCACTTTTACAAGCTTTTAACACCAGCACGCCTCGAGAATTTATGGCCTGGCTTGTATGCTGGAGTGTTTTTGGGGGGGGTGGAGGGAGGCGATGGAGGGAGAAACAGAGGGGGGGGGGAGAAGGGCAAAGGGGTGTCACTGTAATCCCAATCTGAACAGGAGATGACAACGACAGGGGAAAGAAAGGGAAGGGAAGAGAGGAAGAAGGCATATCCTCTCTGCCCACACCGCAGCTCTGAATAGGGAGGGCAGATGTGGAGCAGGAAGAAAATCACAGCCCTCTGCATGTGTGTTTGAAGGTTAGTGCGGTGGAAGGGAGACCAGCCCAGTGGGCCAAGAAACTGGGAAAGCCACTGTGGGAATGATTAACAGCAATTGTTTGTCAAACGTTTGAATCTTCAATGTGTCGTCCCCCCGGTAAAAGGTACCCTCACTGAAAATGTATCATGTGTAGATACAATTATATTTTTTGTATCTAGACTTAAGGCAGTTTTTTTTTTTTTTTTTTTTTTTTTTTTTTTTTTTTAAATTGTAAAAAGCAGCAAAAACATTTACAGAGAAGATCGTGTATCTCCTCTTATAAAGGTTTGACAGAGGCATTAGACAAGAGAGAAAGGGCTGAAAATAAAAGAATAAGAAAAAAACTTGGCTCACATCCCCATTTACTAGAAGAGTATTATTGAAACAATGTGGAGCTGGCTTTGGTAGATACAGGCCAGTCTTCCACCCTTCAGGCTGATGCACAGCAGAATTGCAAGGTTTGGGATTAGAGGCTAATGACAGCAATAACAAAAGGTGCAGATCACAGACGGCAAGCCGGGGCACGCACAGGACAGGTCTAAATTCCAGAGGTCAAAGGGATCCTCTAATTTGTGCTTGCAAGTCACTCACACCAAATCCCTGAGACGTAAAGTAAACACTACTCATAATCAGCACTCAAACTGACATTCAGTCTAAAAAAACACCACTGATAGGAAGAAGCCACCAGATCAGAATCGGGTTATTGCTAAGTACATTATATATACAAGGCATTCGGCTTGATTGATTGTTACTCAACAAAAATCATAATGCAATAGCAAAAGAGATAATTCAAAAATAGAAAATATGAAATCAAACAAACAAAGAGAGTACGTTATGACAAGTATGTTAGATGTTGCACAGTTATGGATGGATAGGCTGACTACAGAGGGACATTTTCATCTTTTATCTTCACATTTTTATTTGATTCCCAGAACTGACTGAGCGCTGAAAATAACAGACCATCATTTCAAGTTGCTGTTGTATAAGGCGTTAAGCACTGATAAAATGTATCCAAAATAATCATATGGAACTCTTTGTCACTCTAGTTTGACTGTGGATAATTTAAAACAACAATTTGAGGTTGTCTCTTTTCACATACAGTGTCAACTGGCACCATATTAGCAGTGTTGTGTGCAGGCTGTGACCAAATAACGAGGAGCAGGCTTTCTTCCACCCCCATGAGGTTCACAGAGGGCTGCGCTCTCTTCCCAATCATCCACCTCCGTGCCGGAGACAGGCCGGTTAATCCGCAGTGTCATTGTTCTCAGACAACAGTGGAGATTGAAGTGAGCAAATGCACGGCCCGGCGGCATTAGGACTCATTTCCCCCGGGCACAGCAGTCGTCCTGGAGACGCTGTTGCAGGTTTATGGAAAGACTCAGGGATTGTGAATTAATCCCCTTGTCTCCTGGCTTTAATTATCCACAGAGGCACGGTTTTAGGGAATCTTTTGTACACAACTCTGGGATTGAGGACAGTTCATGGAGAAAGGTGATAAACTCATCTAGAGACAGAGCGTAGTAATGGTATGAGGTACACTCGAGTGGTGTACCGTAGATTAAAACCCACAGAATGTGGCAGATGGCAATGGATCACTGTAGAGTACAGTGCTGCCTCTCTTTCCAAACATTATCCATTACCTAAATAACAACAGCTGCAGCTGTAATACTAACATCTATGCAGAATAGTTAGGTAATAGTCCTACGTTTTTTTTTAGCTGCTGTTCTAGATTAGATGTTCCCTTTAGTCAGACAAAAAAAAGTAGGCATTTAAGTTTAAATGAAATCTATACACGTATATATTTCTCAAACTAATGAGACTAAAGACCTTTGATGAAATGTTAATTGAACATATTTGGTGTGTGATAAAGACCAAATCCATTGAATTTTTTTAATTAATCTAACCATCAAAATCCTTCTCATCTCAGATTGCTGCCCCCCTCCTCCCCACCCCCCATCAATCAGGCATCCAGTCAGATTATACATGAGATCTCAATCAAATTAATCCCATTGATTCGTGTAATGCCCTCCCCTCGATTTCTGCGGTGTCAAATACTCCAGGACTATGCCCATAAATCTCCTTCAGTGAACACCAGGCCACGACATCTGCCACTGAAACCTGCACAAACATCAATACTAAGCCTACACAGACACTAACACCAGCCTATATTTAGAAGGCCAACTCGTTTTACTCCTTGCTGTGCTTATAGAGATGTTTAGACAGTCTTCCCCGATACAGGACCTACCGTTGAGGGATGAGAAAGCCCGGCCAATATGTAAGCCTGGAATGCATCACAATGCCCTGGCACCGCCTTTCACAGCCTGAGTTTGGTAACAAACGCTGCATTTGAATTCAAATAGAGGCCAATGGTGTAAGGCGATTCCCATCAGATGACAGTGAGTATCACTTTTCAGGTTTCATTCTGTGTGAGGAGATATTGAGGCCAATGTATCAAGCTACAGCCTGAGAGTAATTATTTTCCATTAAAAGTCTGAAGTTTCATCAAAGCCACAACTGAGATCAAGACCGAGTTACTGTCACCACGCTGCAGCTTCAATCTCATTGGCAAAATGAGAGTGGCTTCAGCTGCAAAGGGCACACAGCAAGATACTGCCTCCCCTTTACATTTCACACTCCATCAAGCCCATTAGCAGATTGGATTCCCCAGCGCAACCAGCCACTGATTACTGATATACCCTACTGTGGTCTTTTTTTAATGTCAACGATACACAGCATTTAAACTCTGATGAATAATTCATCGCCACACTGCAGGGATGTTCACCTTTGACACAAAAGAAAAAGTTATTTGGACTATCAAGACTTTATACTTGTGGTTTTGGCAGCAGACTAACACACACTCATGCAGTCTGGTGTGAGGAAAGGTTTCCCAGAACAGATGTACAAAGGTCAAACGGGTCTGTGGATTACCTAAATCTGAGTCTTCAACTATATTCACCACAGGTGAAACAATTCTTCCAGATGAACAGCAACGTAGCGTAGCTGAATTATTTAGAAAAAATAAAATAAAAACTGTGAATAATGAAGTAGTGACTGTTAAGCTGCTCATTATAGTAGACTAATTGGGCATCATTCCAGCCATTTAAATGAGCTCTCCCAAGCATTTGCTGTTACTTAGGTTCCGGACCCAGACTTGGTATTAATGAAATGCAAGATTAGTTATTACTTAGCTCTGACGACAAACATATTGTCCCAATTAATGCACCAAGATCGTGCCAATAGATCGGCTCCCTAATCACCTGAACCCTGCAGAGAGAAAAGTGGCAGGGGTCCTGTAATGTAAAAAAAACACCCAGTGTGAGCTCGTCTATGCAGCCAGCATTACATGATAAAAGAACAGCATCTGCTTAAGTGTTGCTTGATGGCCCAATCATGAAGTTCAACAGACAGCACTAACACATTGCAAGAGCAGGTTTAAAGGAGGGAGTTGTGTAATAAGGGTCATTTGTTTTGAGCTGCCATTTTCAGAGACTCACATGAATAAAAACAAACTTTACAATTTTGTGAAAGAAGGAAATTCACACAAAACCCTGATCAAAACAACCTACTGGTATGGGTCATGACTTTTTTTTTTTTAGCAGAAGATTTCTTTTACATCTTAACATCATATCATACAAGTGTAGTCTTATGAGTCCTTATAATGTAGTGATCAGAGGCTTTTAACTGAGACACACCAGTAAATAATAAACCGACTTAAGCTCTGAAACATTATTTTTTTTAATCCAGCTGTCGTTTTTTTAAATGGCAAAATCATATATCAAGTGGCGAGAGGAAAAACACAGGTCACCTTGACGGAAACTAAATATTCAAAGGGAGGAAGCCCCCGAGCTGGTGAATGGCCTGCACTCACCTCACCTGAGCTGGCAGCATGCGGCTGTCCTGCCCTCCACCCTCCAGCCGTGCTTTCCCTTTGGCACCAGCTAAATGACCTACAGTCTGTGGTAAGTGTTTGAGTCACAGGAGAGCGCTGGTGCCCAGATAGACCAGAAAACCACCGGATAAGAAAGGAAGGACAAGAGAAGACCGGGGCGTTCAGGTTGCCCTGTCTGCAGCAGCACGTCTTCAAAACTTCAACAAAAGGACGGGACAGGCACACAACGCAATCTCAGGAGTCTTTGGGAGAATAAGATGTTTTCTTCATAATTTAATGCATACGTACACACCAAACCAGTCACTGTTTTCATGATTATCATTTCAGCAGAGCAGACAATGAGCGTGACTGCTTCTCATCTATTTTTCATTTTGAAAAATGAGTGGATCTAATCTCAGAGGCTTGTTAGAGTCTTAAATGACTTCCTGGGATGCTGCCAAGTTTGGAGTTCTGCAAACTAAGGAATTTTCCACTGGTTTAACTTCCTAAATAGATGGCATTACTTCAGTGTTGTTTCACTGCTCACTTCCATCATTGCACATTTATATTATGTCTGGTATAGTGCTGAGTTATTTAATCCATTATAAATGTGAACATTTTTTAGGGATTATTTTAGCGTGGGTGAGGAGGAGTGGCACACGCATGTTGTGACAAGAAATGAAGAACTTAGTGAATGCATTTAATATAATCTGGATAACTAAATAAATGCAATGATATGACCTCCACTTGGTAAATTATCCAACTGAACAGCCATCACAAATTCACAAAAAAGTGTCATCTTATATGTCCTGACTGCATTCACTTTCAAGAGGACAACAGGAAAACAATTTAGTAAAAATCCTGACTTTGAAGAAGAGTGTTAACCAAGGACAGCCAAATAGAGGACAAGAAAGAAATGCACTCCTCACAGAACATTGCTGCATTAGACGTAAGCATTTTCCTGGGCGGAAGCAGCAACGTGACATAAAAATGCTGACCCTGAAGCCACAGAGAGCGATCAAATGGACTCAGTGCAGGGATGTGCTTGAAAAACAGGGAAAAAAAGAGAGGAAATCAATAATCCAAGAATTATGATCTACTAGTATCAAGTTGACGTATGGTGAAAAATGTTGTCTCTGGTATCAACTGAGTGAGGAGCAAAGGGGATAGCTGAGACATCTTGGACATTGTGCTGCTTTGTAAGAAGGAGAAAAGCAGGTGGGTGTTTGAAGAGCTGGAGACTGGGAGGGTTTAAAGAGTGGGAGCTTGTACTCAAGACCGTCTCCAAACCACCGGTCTGCAGACGTGTCCAGAGTGAACCATAAACAAAACTGCACTCAAAAAAAGAAGACACACATCAACCCTGAAGTGGCAATGTCCCTGATGACGCACACACAAATATAAGCCAATCACTTGAATTACAAACACAACATCATTGAGCCTTGGTTAGTTTACCCTTCAGTCTGAAGAAGTCATCTGAACACCACGTCAATGTCCTTTTTTCCATGAAAAACAATCTGGTGTGACCACTTGAATGATCTAAATTAACCAGTAAAGCCAAAGGAAGCAACATCTTCACTGACTTGAACATGGGCCATTGGTTCATCTGCAGCCTGACCTTTTATGTCATTTTTATGTAAAGCCACATAACTCCTGAAGCACAAACTCCCATGCCACTTACTCTTCTTCTCCTCAGGGGAAAGATGAAGACAACAGATAGGTAAGATGCTGAGTTTGGGGGGATTGAATTGAGTTTGAATTAACAATTGACAGCCACATCAGAATTTGTCAATTGCCAAATCAGTAAGGACTTCCAGGACTTTAGAGGTCATTTTGAGTGACGCCAACTCTGTATTTGTAACCTGAATACTTTCTCCAGATGGAAAACACAATCTGTTCAAACTCCCCCAAAGGGATTTGGCAAGACAGCGAGTTCACCCCACACACACACACACACGCGCTTTTGCCTGAGAATTGTAAAAAAAACAATATGCAGGTCTCACCACAGCACAAAAGATGCAGACATATTTATACATTGAGACAGCGGACAACATAATTATGTGTGCATCATGTCTAAGCTCCACTGTACTTTCCTTTTTCCAGTCCTCCACTTTGTTTTTAGTGGTCGTGTGAACAGCCGGTGGAAAAAAGCACTGTTTGTGCAGTCAGTGACAAAAACCAAACAGAAATTGTCTTTTTTTCCTCTTTGTTTATATTTGTGTTGTGTATGTTTATAAGTACGAAGAGCTACGTGGAACCGGAGTCAAATGCCATGCATGTGTAAACACACATGGCCAATCAAGCTGATTCTGATTCTGAAAAGGAGCAGCAGAAGTCTAAAAACCAAAGTGGAGAAATCCTGTTTGCCCAACAATCTAGCAACACAGCGCCTGCAGGAGCAACATTATCGCAGGAAAGAAACGTTTGGAGAAGTGCATTTGTGGCAAACTGCAGGCTGTAAACTTTTCAACAAGCAAGTAAACCAAAACTTTTCAAGCCTCGAGAAATGTATTCAAACGCTCATCGTTTTTATTTTCATTTTCTCAACCTTTGCCGCCGCTCTCCGAGCTGGGTTATCCAAGGCGACTCAGCAATGTGTGCTTCAAATGTTTCAAACTGCAGAAACTATGTCACTCAGTACAAAACAAATGCACACAATGTTCTCTCGAGCCTTTTAAAAACTACATCCACTACTGTCATCTCTCCGAACGCGCTTTTCCAGCCGATCCCTGCAAGCTCCGCAAAACAGATTCGTGGCATGTTTCTACTTCCCCATCACAGCGTAGCTTCTACAAAAAAAGGGGAAAAAATCTCACCAGCTTTACAGGGATCCTTATAGTCGATCGGCTCTGATGGGGCACCGGACTCCACATAGTAGCCCGGATCAATCGCCTCCAAATCGATCGCCAATAGCACGCCGAGACAGGAGAGAACACACAAACATCTCGCCGTGAGATCCATTATTGTGGCGGGGGAGACGGCGAGAGGCGAGGGATAAAGGTGAAGGCAGATAGGGGGACAGAGTGAGAAAGAGAGAGAGAGACAGAAGAGTGAGTGAGAGAAAGAGAGAGAGAAAATGGGAGGTTTTTGGGGGAAACGAGATCCCTCCGGAAGGCGGGTTTTAAATCCAGCCTCTCCGGTGTGTTCCTGGCTCTGGGGGCAGTGATTTCTCTCCTTCAGCCAGAGACGAGTGCAGAGGACAGCCTGAGAAACTTTGATGATCCGGCAGCTCCACGGGGGAGGTGAAGATGCCCCATTACGCGGAGGTGCCCCTGTGCATTTGTATTGCTCCCCAGTCGATCCATCAGGGGTCTCTCAGGGACTATGGTTTGTCTCATTATTATCTCTTTGTGAAGAAGGATTGTTGGCGATAGTTTCCCATCCGTCTCCACAGTATTGCTTACTAACCTTAATTCAATATTGAATAAAAATAGCATCATATTTTACTCCCTGGAGAGAGACCTTGATGAAAAATGAAGTTCAATTTTGAATCTCATATTGTCTATACAAAATATTTTTATTTTTATACAATTATAATCAAACTTGGATGCATGCAAACTCCGTCTTTCACTTTCCTTTAACACAAACGAACGAACAATTACGCACATATGGGCACTCGACCTCAGCCACCCACTCTTGCTATCGCACGCGTTCACACGCACGCAAACAAACAAACAGACTGAGATTGACCCTTCCAGATTAGGGTGTACTCGCATATACGTATATAAGCGTATATAAGTGATGAGAGCGCCACCTGTTGGCGATTGAAAATCAAATACAAATATAAGTATAGGCCAAAAAGACAGGTTTGGCAAATTCTTAGTTTTATTAATGTATCAATTGGAATTTAACCCCATTTGCATAACTTTGAATAAGTCATTTATTTTCTATTGTTTTTCATCTTTCCAAATTGTCTGCCTTTTCTTTACACTTTTTAGACCCTCCATATCAACTGTATGTAAACAGATGCACATGAACTATATACTACTATTGTACTTTTTGTTCCTGTCAGTATAGGCACAGTTCTAGTTTAATGCACCAGGACAATCCTGCGTATAACATTCTCCTCCGACTTGCAACAGAATATTACTGGCATTGCAGTGTATGTTGAATGTGTAATCCAGGGGTGTCAAACTCATTTTAGCTCAGGGGCCACATGGAGGAAAATCTATTCCCAAGTGGGCCGGACCAGTACAATCATGGTATATATAACTTAAAAACAACAACTTCAGATTGTTTTCTTTGTGTTAATACGATCAACATAAAAAAAAACTGGAGCCTGAGGACAGTGTGTCCAAAAGCACACTCTTAAGAAGGAATGTGTCAGAAATGGCACAACATGTGTTGAATTTCAACACATCTACAGTGTGCTCAGGGACAACTCATGTTGTGTTAATTTCAACACAGCAAATGTGTAAACCATTTCTACACACCAGCTGTGTTACATGGCTTAACATATAAATGTGTGTGTTTAACACATTATGTGTAAATCATGTGTAACCCAGATAAACACATAAATGTGTTATTTCTGCACATTATGTGTCACCAATGTGTACTGGAATACCTGGTGACTAATTCATATTTTTCTTTCAATAATAATGAAAAGCAAGGATACAATCAAGAGGCTTTATTAAATATTTCATTTAGAATTGTCAACTTTTCTTTACATGCATTTGTAATACAAGTCAAAAAATGCATTAAATGTTATTACTGAACATGACAGTGCAGAACCACACCTACAAAATCTTGTACCTCGGATTGAGATAGAGCTTGTCATTGCTAAAATTGGACATAATGTCAAGAGATTGAACATCTGCAACATTGTCCAAATTTATCATTTCAAAATCTTTAGTTTGTTGCACAACATATGCATAAAAATGCTGATCAAAGCACTGAACTTCAAGTACTCTAATAAGAAAGAGTAACTTCTCCTCCTGGGGTAGAACATGAATTATCTGACCAAATAAGCGCTCCCCATGATAGTGTGTTTTTAGTGGCAGCACAGATCCAGTTCTGTATGTCTGGCCATTTACAGTCAGTGAATGTGTAACATAAATTATGCTACCAATTGTGAAATCTTTGTGCATGGCTGACTTTCCCGAAGATGCCAAATTAGTTTCTTTATTTGAGTGAATTGTGACGAACATTTTGGACAAGTGTACATTTTGATGTGATCTAATTAACAGACTTAACTTTTGAAATGAGGTCCAATACCTTTGCTCTCCTGTTTGTTGACATGGTCAAGTCGTAGATGTACTCAAAGAATGAGAACACAGAGCTGAGCGGTGCTGGATAGGCCAAGATGCATACCCAGTAGAGCTTAAAGAGCTTGTCCACAGCGCATGTCAATCCTTCATCCAAGGGAATAGCGATCTTGTCAGACTTGGCCATAATGAGATACTGCTGTGACCCTCCCCTTAGAGTTCCAATGCAGACTAGTTGTGGCTGTGTGCTGGATCCTGCGATGCATTGTAGAGGGAAGCAATAGTACTTCCAACCTGAAATCAGAATATAGACATATAGAAATAAGTGAAGTTAAGCAGCAATGTGTCCCAAACTAGCTCCTTGTGATTGTTGATAATGAATGTTTTAGTGTTTAGAACAAACATACCGGTAAAAGTCAAGAAGTCGCGTAATCGCAGACTTCCCGCTACAGCGGCTTGCTGCAACTGGTGGAAGGAGATGAGAGAGGACGACCAGCATCGTATAGCACTTCTCATCTGCAAATGAGAAGCGAGGGGGAGGGGTTGCAGTTTGGAGACGAAGAGAGATGATCATTAGCAAAATAAATAGTTGTGAAGATAAATTGAAGAAATTCAACATAACATTCGGTACTTACCATCAGTCTGGTCTTCCATCCCTTCAACTACAGATGAAATATCACCCTTCTCCCTGGCGGCAACCGCTTTCAGCTTTGGCATGATGCTGGCCTCCCAGCGCCTT
Organism: Cottus gobio; assembly: GCA_023566465.1. Classification (NCBI taxonomy): domain Eukaryota; kingdom Metazoa; phylum Chordata; class Actinopteri; order Perciformes; family Cottidae; genus Cottus; species Cottus gobio. The sequence continues at coordinate 13,809,149 of CM042218.1, read as the reverse complement.
AAGAACAGGTCCCCCTTTCCTTCATACATTTTGCTGAACTCGGTATCAAGCTGGGTGGTTGGGAGGACAGAGAGTGGAAAGAGACACAATACAACATTGTTGAAATAAGACCAGTATTTTACAATAGCATAGATGAATAATGCCTTATTTATAATTGCTTTAATCTATGTGTACACATTAGTTTGATTACTGCTACACATATCCTGTGGTTTTATGTGAGCATAGTTTAAGCTAAGTGTATAAAAAGACACCTACCAGTGTTGGTATGTCCAAGAAGCGTGGATACTCTTGAAATATTTCCTCCATGGTCGGTGAATGTTTGGCTATCCACAATCAGCGCCAAGTGAAAGTTTTCTCCATTGCCGTTCTGATTGATGAAATATTGTCTGCAGAAGGCCTCAGTCTTTTCATCACGTTGATGAGCTCTCGGACTTCACTGCTGTCCGCTTCACCGTCCTCAGAGCTTGGTCCAACATCTCTGCACCTCTTGTGTCTGCTGCAGCGGCGCTGACCTTCCTCTAGCTTACGGCGGATGTTACGTAGTCTCATCTCTAAAAATCCAGTATGAGATACTGGATCATAGAAATGTTCCTGATTTAAGGAGGGAAAAAATAATATATTAAACAAAGCAAGTTTCATGACTGCTTGAGACATTTCAATTTAAGAGTCTGATGATGCAAAAAAACAAAAGTGAAATTGAGAAAACACTATCAGTTTGTAAGATGGATTGCTGGATTGTAAGATGTAACATTTATGATTATACATGGCTTGCATAAAAAAGTCATAGCACAAAAACTGCTTGCATGTTTATTAAAAGACATAAGACAGTTTTACTGTTCCAATATGTAACCATGCAATACCCATAGCTGACTCTGATAACTTTTCAACAAAGAAACTATATACTCACAAAGCCTTCTCCTCTGCCATCCACTTGGACTTTAAGAGACGGGAAGATGGTGATGATATTCTTTGCAAGGACCACCTTTTCAGTAGCGGGTGGATAACTAAAGAAACAAACCACAACCAGTGCACCTATTTTAAACAGTGTTTCCTTTACTTTAAAAAAGGACCTGAGAAGCTATTAAGGTCAAAAGTATAATTAAAAAGCAACTGCTAAAAAAACATGTGCCCTGTATTAAGCAAATGAGAACTTGCATTTCATACACTCAATAAACGTATGATGTACATTCTTTTAAAAGTCTAATCATGACAAATGAGCATATTTGTTAAACCACTCTTATTATAAACTGCAAAACTTACAATCCGTGCCTCTCCACCAAGTCAGAGATGCAAACTTTGACGAGTTTCAGCCTTGTTTTTTCTACGACAATGCCCTGAGTTTGGATTTCCTCAAATATTTCTGGAACTTTCTTTTCGAGGAGAGGCCTCAATCCATCCTGTACATCAGGCTCTTTACTAGGCTGAAAAGAGAATTAAGAGTGAAGTGGATCAAAGCAGAATTTTGAATAAGATGTACATATAACCAAAAAATATATAAACTAAAATGTACCTGAGTTAGACACACTTCTCTAGCAACAGGTTGACAATGGGGGGCTTCTGAAAAGTGCACTTGAAATCTGTCCAGGTTCCTTATCTCTACACTACTGTCAACATCAGTGAACTCTTGGAAGTCTGTGTTGAATTTTAAAATCCATTGAAGGACAAATCCCAATTTGCTAGTTTTTTCTATAAGTTGGTTTGTGCTGTGGACAATGTAAATTGTTCTTTTTAATTCTCAGCCATCCTTAAATGTAGTGGCAAGGACTTTGACAGATTCCTGCTGCTCATGTCTCCCTTCCTGTAAACAATAAACAAAGACAAGTTAAGTACAAATCTAATTAATTGTGATATTGACTAAATGTATTTATTTATCCAGTGTTTTCCCCTTTTAGATGGTTAGGGTGCTGCATCACACATTCCCAGAATGGGAGATATCACCTCAAGCCACTTGAAGTAATCTTTAGGCAAATAATGACACATTTACTAAGGGGGCATTGTTTAATTGAAGAAAATAAATCTACAAAGGGAAGGAAATAACAAAGAAAATACAAATGGCATGAGATCTATGGCGCTTATACTATAGTGCACCGTTCCAACGCACTAAAGTGTCAGGGCAAATCACTAAAGCTGAACTCCCTCTCAAACGGGCAGCGTCTCGTCTCATCCTGCACGCATGCGCACGGCGGCGCAAGAAGTGAGGGAGAGACGGACCCTGAAGCGCTTCACATTTACGCAGTACATACAGTTACAAAAGTACAAAGTACACGAAAATACAACTAAGTAATTAATACATGGTGAAATGCGTGTACTTTCGGGTAACGTTTACGTTACGCCATTTTAACAGGTGACGCTTGTGCACGCGCGGCTCGCCGATTCTTGGCACCTTGCCAAGTCCTCTTTCTATCTAACGTTACATCTCAACACGTAGCTAGCTACACACTGACGTTAACTACGCACTTTCGCGCACTTTCGCGCCACTTCTGACAGAACAATGAATTCAATATAAAAAAGATATAGCGTTAGCTTGAGATGACCAACAAGTGTTTGCTAGCTTATGAATGCTAACATAAACCTTAACCTTTCTACTAAAACATTAAGCCACTGTTTTAGTAATATAACCAATGCCGATAACTCACCACTAGTGCTGGATTGTCCTCCTCTGAGACGTCCATCTTCAGCCGCAGCCAGCAGCGAAAAGGGCAGTTTGACGGTTGCAACTTGAAACATTTGAAATCGCTCAACCGATTGGTCAAGGCAGTCCACTGTGTAACCACACATTTTATTTATTTTTATTTATTTGGAACCAATAATTTGATTTCAAGTCCATTTTCAGATCACTTTTTCATACATTAAATGTAACAAATTGTATAAACTGAATTTCAAAAAACATATTTTGCCGTGCTCAACAACACACAAATGTGTGGGCTGATCCGTCATCATACTACACGTGTGTGTTAAAAGGATACATAAATAACACAACATGTGTTAACATGCCCTTGACACAGCAGAGGTGTTGAAAAAATGACACATTCCTTCTAAGAGTGCACAACATCACTATTAATCATAAAACACCTCAAGTTATTTGAAAATTCTGAGGACAAAGAACACACAAACACACAATGCCTCAGTGATTCACAGAAGTATATCACAGATCACAGAACTATATCAGGGTGTCTCATGCAGCACTTTAAGTGGGGCTGCATAGTTTATTTGACTCCTGATACCTGGCATCTTTTAGCTTTCACCAAGGCATCAATATCAGGCGTCACATCCTGAGTGGCAGACAACTTCAGGATGTGATTCAAGTGCTTGTGCGTGAGCCTTGAGCGCAGCTTTGTTTTATTTATGCTCATTACAGAGAAAACTTGCTCACAAAGATATGTGGTTCCAAACATGCACAACAATTTTGCAGCGAGGGCTGTCAAGTTGGGGTAACCTGGCAAGATATTCTGATAAAATGTGTCCAAGCCAGATGCGGCAAATTTGCCCTTCAAATCCGAGTCACACTGTAAGTCTATTATTTCAAGTTGGATGTTGACGGGCAGATCAAAGGGATTCACGGTGAATGGCGAGCAAAAAACTTTGAAGTCTTTCTCCAGTTCACCAAAAATCTGAAAGCGTTGCTCAAACTCCCGTAACAGTCCCGTTATTTTATCTTTGAACCGCTTCATGTCTGCCACATGTTGGGTCGCGCACACATTTTTCAGACAGGGGAAGTGAGCTGCATCACCACCGGCGAGTTGCGTCTCCCACAATGACAACTTCAACTTGAAAGAACGTATGCTGTCATAATACTGCGTGACAACTTTGTTGCGCCCTTGCAGCTGTTTGTTCAAGTTATTCAGGTGCTCTGTAACATCCACCATAAATGCAAGGTCCTGCATCCATTCTGCGGAATGAAATTCTAACACTGGTTTGCCCTTTTCTTCCATGAACTGTTCAATTTCTTCTCGTAAATCAAAGAAACGCCTCAGCACAGCACCTCGGCTTAACCATCTTACCTCAGTGTGGTATGGCAGGCCATAGATGTGGTCTTTCTCTCTGAGAAGGCTGTCAAACTGACGGTGATTCAGGCCTCTGGATCGGATGAAATTAACGGTTTGGATGACCACCTTCATGACGTTATCCATCTTTAATGACTTGCAACACAAAGCCTCCTGGTGCAAAATACAGTGAAAAGTCCAAAAATCACGTCCTCTATTTGCAGATTGCACTTTCTCTCTGAACTTTGTCACAACGCCTGCTTTTTCCAGATCATTGAGGGCGCACCATCTGTAGCTAGGCTGACAGCGCGGGACCAGTCCACTCCGACCCTGTCCAGCGCGCCGACGAGTGCGGCGAAAATATCAGCTGCTGTCGTTGTATCGGTCATCGGCACCAACTCCACGAACTCCTCGGTGACGGTCAATGTGTCATCAACTCCGCGGATGAAAATGGCCAGTTGTGCAACATCTGTAATGTCCGTGCTTTCATCAATTGCAACTGAAAACGCAATAAATGACTTTACTTTTTGCTTCAACTGGCTGTCCAAATCCACTGAAAGATCGGAAATCCTGTCTGCAACTGTGTTTCTTGACAGGCTAATATTTGCAAAAACCTGGCGCTTTTCAGGGCACACAATATCTGCTGCCTTCATCATGCATGTTTTTACAAATTCACCCTCACTAAATGTTTTTGAAGCCACTGCGATTTCATTAGCAATGAGGTAGCTAGCTTTCACTGCAGCGTCACTGAGGTCTCGGCTGTGAGTAAACACAGACTGCTGTTTCTTGAGACCCGCCAACAGTTCATTCACCTTCTCTCTTCTCCGCTGTCCTTGAAAGTTGTCATATTTGTCGGCATGAAGACTCACATAGTGGCGACGAAGGTTATATTCTTTCAGCACTGCAACATGCTGTGAACACACCAAACATACAGCTTTCCCATTCACTTCCGTGAATAAATAGGAGGATAACCATTTGTCTTGGAACACTCTGCACTCTGTGTCCACTTTTCTCTTTTTTGACAGAGACATATTGTAGCAATGAGGGTGCCAAAGCACATAATGTTGAAAGTAGAAGCCGTAATAAATATCGCGGGCTGGCTGCACTTGCTTGCCTTACTTGCTCTGCCCCGGTATAAACAGTTTGCTTGCTTATCACGATTGCTATTGCGCCATCCAGTGGACGCAATTGGAACAGCAGTTTCTTGTATGGAAACATTGCAGCTCATTTTTATACTTTACAAAATCATCTCGCGGGCCGGATTAAACCCGTTTGCGGGCCTGATCCGGCCCGCGGGCCGTACGTTTGACACCCCTGGTGTAATCTATCTAATCAACAAAAAATAAATTAGATTTCCCTATGCTTCTTTAATTTATCATACTGTAGCCAAATTCTTGCTAATCATTTGTGACAATTGCTTCACGCAGCAGTACATTTCCAGTCTCACTGGATTTTGCGAACATCAAACTCATTCATATAGAACATAATAGAACTGGGGTGGTGCCTGGATGTAGAGACCTCAGATGAATTGCTTGAATATCAACTGCTGCTGCTGCTGCTGCTGCTGATGATGATGATGATGGGTGGCTATATGCCAGCAGCTCTGTTGGTCTCTGTCTGACTGTCATCAGTTATCCTGTCTCTGCCTATTACACACAAAGCCTGGCTTATATAAGAGGGAGGAGACACACTCTTCTCTTTATCTTATCTGACTGCTGCCTATGTGTGGAACGTAAGACAGGATGTTAGCTGAGATGAGTGGGCTGTATTTATGCTGTTGCTGTAAACACGGCAGTATAACTATCATGCATGAGAGCAGGCACCGTCATTATATGTTGAATAAGAGGAGTTTCTTAGCGTGCTCAAAACAAGTGTTGAACACAGGACCAAATATTTAGATTCACAAACAGGGAACACAGTTGAGTCTCTTCAGGGATGACACACTGCAGACAGGACATATTGCCTTATACAGTAGTTTAGTGGAAACAAATGTAACACATACAATTTATTGTAAATACCAATGGACATTTATGTAATGCAGCTTTTTGAGTGCATATCATTCAAAGTAAGCATTGCACAGATACTCAGTCAAGGCATTTTTGCCAAAACCGTAACTTCTGCAATCACATAATCATGACCACTACTGACGTCTAATTAGCCTTGAAGTTTAGATCTCACTCTAACATATTTCAGGCCCATATATGGTGAAGTTGTTTGTCACGGGGAAAGAAAACCGCAACACAAAAAGCAATTATGATGATGAAACACTGTAATGGTGTGAATACAATTACTGTGATAAATAATATTGAAGACATAATATTTGGTTAGCTTACAAATATGGAGATGTTCCTAAATATCAATTTGTGACATCAAAATGCTACACACATAACTGACTTGTCTAGACCGATGATAAATAAGATGCAATTAAATTCATGACAAAAGGATTTAGACTTTAACAATTATTTTTTGTATTGTTCTTTTAGTTATAGTCAGGATGACTGTCCTTTTGTAGGCTGTACAGCGATATCATCACGGTCCAGGTAGGTTTCAGTGTATCCTCACATGATGCATGTGCTCATGTTTTTTCACCGGGATGTTTAAGGTGTAAGAAGAGAGCACAGACCGTAGCATGAAGACCACCATTACAGTGTTTGTAAAGCGCTGTCTATCTGTGCATAGCGGTTAAGCAACGCAGCGGCTCAGCCACAGCTGACGGTGACTGCCTGGCCTTTTCCAACCATCTCCACTGGGGAGCTCTCTGGAGGATGTGAGGCAGGCGTGCTGCATGTTGTTGGGTGGTGTGCATATCATTGCAGGGAGGGGGCAGTTCCATCAGCAGGCTGCGGCTCCCAGAGGCCTCTGGCACAGCATCAGCTTACATCAGGTGTCTCACCACGAGGACGCCTCTCACTGCTGTAAAAGGGCACAGTGGAATTAAGAAACTCGTACTCTGGAAAATATAAAAATAATTAAATAACTTTAGTGTGCACACAGTATCTTCAGTAATGGTGTTAATCATTTCAGAAGTGCAGCTCACTTTCATACACAGCCTCATATTTAGATGATTAAGATAATACTTAGCTGCCGTTACGGCAGTTTTTATGTGAAACATGGAGAAAAAAAAAGTCTAAATATAAAAGAAACACTTTTCTATAAAACTTTGAATTAAGTAAAAGCTGTTGTCCATACTTGACACTTGTAGGTAGCATCATTTCAAACATTAAGTAACCAGATCAGTGTGCCTTCAATGTAAAATCCTCTGACTGTGCATTAAGTGATAGTTTGTGTGTAACTTGAAACGCACCGCAAGCTACAAAATACCCCGATACATTTGGTAAAGGTGTACTATTTGGTCTTTTTCCACTATATTCATAAACAACATGGGCAGTGTGAAAGCAAAAATAAATCAGATATTGCATGAATTAACACGTGCCATCACATTAGAAATACTTGGTAATCAAATAAAGAGATTCATTTAAAACAAGGCGATATCGGAGGCCATTAGGGCTCAAACGAGACGCACCTTGGGCTCAAGGTTGTGAGCCGCCGTTACAACCTCACCAGCTGGGCAGAGAGGTCCCACTCTGCTCGACTGGGCTCCTCGCAGGGTCACCGTTATCGAAGTGGGGGCTTTCTGCCCTACTGACACACAAACACAACTGCTCAGCACTAACAGCTACCCACGCTAAACCTCAAAATACACTACGAGTGAAATGAACCTTTGACTTTGCCACCAAAAGTTGTCAAACATGTTGTGATGGAAGCCATCAGAACGACCTTTTTGCTTTGTGGTCAGCAAACTTAAAACAATAGCAGGTTGTTGGACAATGAACACAATGAGAGGTAAAAAGGTAAAAACAATTTGGGCGATTAGTTAGGCGAGAGGGGTGCAGTACAGTGGAGAACGACTGATTCACACTAAAGGAAAAAGACAAACAGAAGCAATGAAAACATGAGTTTGATTCCAGTCTTTATTGTAACAACAAGAAAGCTTGGGTAATGCCGTGAGCTCATGTTATTGCTTTTCACCACGTCTCTGTAAGAGGTTAGCATTCAAACATATGGATATTATAAGCAGGTGATTTGATGAAAGGGTTTACAAAATGTTACTACATGAGGCAAACAAACATGAAGTGAGAAAAAAAATCTGACATACAAAGCAGAGATTGAACTTTTAGGCATCATATTAAAGTTGGTCAACCCTACTCACACTGGTTTTAACTTAATTCACAATACTTCTGTATCAAATGGTTTCAAACATTTATATTTATTTTACATTTGCATCCACTTTTACTTAAACATTATGTGTCAAACATAAGCTAGGAGCTAAAACTTTAGACCCTACATTTCCCGTATGGCTCTTTCTGAACATGAAAAAAAACGTACGGATCAGATCTGCCCTCCGACTTTGTACATCTGCCCACCTGACTGCACACCTGCTAACAGTCAGGTTCTTCCAGGCAAACCATCTACATACACACACACCCCAACAGAGCTTTCCTCTACGGTCGTCTACTGCGGCAATCCTCCCTGGCCTACAGACGTCCTGAACTATTGCTTCCAAAACAAAGGATGAATGAACTCTGAGCATTCAACGTGGCCGTCGCGTTTTGGCAGTTCGAGACATACCGGCGGTCTGATTGGTGATGTGCGCCAAGCCGGGCAAGCTGCTGGCAAGCTTGGCCAGCCCGCCATTAGTGAGCAACTGGTGGATGGCGGTGGTTTTAGACACTCCTCCTGTGGCCACCCCAGGCGACGCCCGGAGCAGAGTACTGCTGCTGGTACAGACGGCGCTCAGGACCTGACCCTGGGGCTTGCCACAGACCGCCTGAAGGTGGAGGAGAAGAAGAAGACAAACAAATAGTTTAAGGTTTCTTATCCAACAACAAACTTTGGATACACTTCCTCTTTTACTCCCATTAGTAAACTATTGTAACAGTCTGCACATGTTCCCGTTGGGTACAATTTACAGTTAGTTGCCATTTTATTAGGTACACCAAGATGTTTATTCTATTAAGTTAACCAATATTGATATAAATGTGGAGGACAAAATATTTGAAAAGTAATTTTCCCCTAATGATAAATCCTGAATGAACTGTGATTAACCACATTTCTTTAGAAAGCAGAGTTAAATTTCACTAACCACACCCAGGCCTGATCACCCAGACCTTTTGAATCAAGAAAGAAAAAAGAGAAGTAGGCTAAAAGATCTCAAGAAAAGCAACACATCATGCCACGATCTAAAAGAATTCAAGAACAGATGAGAAAGTACTCGACATGAATCAGTGTGGAAAGGGTTACAGCGTTATTTCTAAGGCTCTGGGACTCCAGCGAACCACAGTGAGAGCCATTATGCACAAATGGAAAAGACTTGGAACCGTGGTGAACCTTCCCAGGAGGGGCCGGCCTCCCAAAATGAGTCCAAGAGCTCATCGACGACTCATCCAGGAGGTCATGAAAGAACCCGGAACAACATCTAAAGAACTGCAGGCCACACAGGCCTCAGTTAGGGTCAGTGTTCATGGTTCAACAATAAGAGACATCCATGGGCGAGTTCCAAGGCGAAAAAAACAAGAAAAAGAACACAAAAAGGCTCGTCTCACATTTGCCCAAAAACATCTTGATGATCCCCCAAGACTTTTGGGCAAATATTCTGTAGGCTGACGAGACAAAAGTTGAAATTTTTGGAAGGTGTGCGTCCTGTTCCATCCGGCGTAAAACTAACGCTGCAAAACATCATTCCAACAGTCAACATCATAGCAAGTCCACCTCTGACTGGTTTTAGAGTGGCCGAGGTCAAAGTCCGGACTTAAAACCGATTGAGATGCTGTGGCATGACCTCAAACAAGACGTTTATGCTAAAACCATCCAATGATGCTGAATTAAAAAAATTCTGCCAAGAAGAACGGGCCAAGATTCCCCCACAGCGAAGTGACTCCTTGCCAGTTATCGCAAACGCTTGATTGCAGTTGTTGCTGCCAAGGGCGGCACAACTTAGTTTTTAGGTTAAGGGAGCGATTACCTTTTCACATCGGGCCAAGTAGGTTTGGATAGATGTTTTCAACTAGGTCCACTCAGTGTGGCATGACTGATATTGAAGTTGGGATGAAACCAAAAATGCCCTTTTTTGATCCCTTCCCCAGTCATATTGTGCACTTTCTTTAACAATATACAAAAAATACAATAATTTTGCGTACCTTTATTTTAAACCTCAATCATCTTTTCTTGCATTATAGAAATTGTGCTTCTGTAACCTAGTACCACCAACATAAAGATATCTATCCAATCAATCTGCAACATTGTGTGTGGAGCCACAGTCTTATAGCTCTGTATCACACGTCATTCTTTAATTTAAAATCATTTTGTAACCATACACAATTAAAATATATTGTTTCACTGTAAAATCCTCACAGTACCGAAGCTAAAGACACTAACTTCTGTTTCACTGGGACCTTCACAGCTCTTGTACGAGGTAAAGCTTCATTGGTCATTTGTTATTGTCAGGAGAAGAAAATCAGTCCCGCCCAACGCCTGACCGGCTTGGCTAGGTTATCCATTACTTCACTGAAAAAAAGAGACTCTTTCTGCGTACCTTAAATCAAACAAAGTTGTGTAACTTGTGGTTTGGTTGTCAGTACAGTTTACATAGTTCCTTGCAACTGGACTTAATACAAGCTAAACTTCCATTGTGGTCATTCGAACGTGTATGTAATGTAACCAAGAGGTACCTGGGTGCAGCCTGTATTGGATGATGTGGCGGGCAAGCTAGGAGCTTTGGTGATGATCTCTTGAAGACTGAAACTTAGGCCTTGTAGTAGACTGCTGGCGGAAGGCCCTACACACAAATAGAAAGACAATGAATAAAGGGAGCTGAAATTTGATTGAAATATGAATAACTCCTTGTACAAACTGCTCCCACCCAATTCCCTAGATGGCCACACACACACACACACACACACACACAAACAAACAAACAAACAGGCCACATGAAAGTCATGTCCAAAAGGGTAAGGTTCGGGACAGCAATGGTGCAAGAGGTAATCAATGATGTTTGCTTAAATATGTTGTCCTCACACACTGTTCTCTTCCAGTGCTCAAAACTGCAATCTCACTCTACAGAGAGGTTAGAACTGCACTGTGTGTTGAGGTTACTGTGCTGAGATTAGCTGCACTGTTCAGAGTGCAAACAGGCGTGCAGGGCAGGACAGGACAGAGATACCTTGGGCAGTAGCCGGAGCTTGCGCCTGGACTGGTGTGGAGGACCCTGACACCATGCAAGGCTGCACACTGTTGAATGAGCTGGAGCCTGGGGACAGGGCACCAGATACCTCTGAGAGACTACCAGACCTGCAGTGACACACATAACCACCAATCTACTCAGGAGCTACCCCAGCAAGTAAAGATTGGCCATCACTCAGCTCTCAGACTATACCACTCATCAATCCCTCTGCACCAGACACACCTTTGTCCAAAAGGGTGGGAGTGTGTGTTGTGGGTGTAGGCATGATAACGGGTTTAAGCACTCTATACTGAATGTGCCTGTACCAGGGCAGGATAGCTTACCGCTGGCCGGTGAGAAGTCCAGTAAGCTCCTTGGCTCCAGCCACAGACTGTCCCACTGTCACTCTTAAGGGCTTCCCAGAGACACCCACTGTATGGAAAAGGGATCACATCATGATGGTCCGTTAGAGAAACTTCCAAGGGCCGATTTAGGAAAAAGGCTGAAACAATTACCAAGCACATCTTGCTCGTCACGCATTACAGGAACCATATTTTTTCAGGAATAAATGGTTTTCAAAAGTCCTACATTTAGTTAAGCACATTTTACATCAAACGAAAACATTGTCCTCACTCCATCTCGCAGATCTGAAGTGAGCTGCTAAAATCTTTCTCCAATCCTGTTTGTCTACCACTGATTGTATCAAGCCACAAAATAACAAACAAAATCTGTTCACTCATCATACCGACTCAACAGAAAAACATGTCAATGTTTAAAGAAATCAGAATAAATCATGGACAGTTTATATCAAACTAATGCTTCTAGAGTCCCATTTGTAATATAAAGGGTTTGTACCTTCCTGTGCAGCAGGGCTGATGGTGCCCCCTGCTGACTCGCTTTGGGAAACAATGGTGACCTTGATCTTGGCTCTCTTGGCAGCTTTGCTTGGCGTGGGACTAGGCGCCTGTCTCCTCCTGCCATGGGACCTCAGTTCATCGCGGTCCAGGCCCTCCATCTGATCACTGGTCACTGGCACTGCACCACGCACACAAACACAGATATTGACCAGACTGCTGAGGGGACTTTAACCTGGGCTGTTTTACCCTTCGTTAACCCCACCATTAATATTACATCTTGCCTGTCTGTAATATAAACCTGCTTCGAATGTTTTTCCAGCATTATAAAATTTACTATTCTGAGTTTAAGAAATGTAAAGATTCAAAGCATGACATTGGGTGCTTAGTGACGAGCCAGTGCAGTATTTCAGTGTGACATTTATATACTATTAGGGCAATGGAAACCAGGAAAGGAGTGAAGAGACAGTGGAAAGAGAGAGGAAAATGGATAGACACTTACCAAAAATACAAGGAGGGGTGCCAGGAGGAAGATTTTTCCTCACAAGCATGTTTTGTTTCATAAAAGCAGCAAACTGAGCTGGAATGAAGGAAGGAAAAAAAGTCGGAAAAGAAAGATGTAGGAAGAGAAGAGACAGCGGATGAGGAGAGTATTTCAGTCACTTTCTATCTTGCCCTATCGAATGGTGTGACATGACCATCTGTTGGAGCATAATGTAGTTTTGTTGCTTTCTTTTATCTTTGAGGAAAACACAGGGGGAATTTGGACATGCAGTTCCTACATTGAACACAAGGTGGCACATTAACATGAGAGGGCATATAGGTAAGTGCCTGGTACCAACAGTTTTTGACCATGGTCATGTCAACGTGGTCGTGACATTTGGATGCATCAACGTGGTCGTGTCAACTGGATGCATCAATGTGGTTGTGTCTCATCCTGTCTTTTTGTTGAGCTTTTACCAAGCATGTAAATTGGTTATTTGTTAAAGACAATATACAATCCTTTAACGTTTTTTATTTGCAATAATTTTCACATCTCCCAAAGTACCCTGTCTACTCTGCTCGCAGAAAAGTCAGCAGAGTTGAGGTGAATAACTCATTGTAACAAGGTCACAGAAACAAGTGGAGCGAGATTGAGAGCCGTGTACGAACAGGTAGAAAGGATTGCCGTGAACGTGAACATGACTGTGTGTTTTCAATGCATACCAAATGTACTGTGGTGGTGAACTAACCTTGAGCCTGCTTAGGAGTGAGTACTGTGCCAGAGCGTTGCATGTGTGTCTTGAGGAGCTGCGTGGCTGTGATCAGACTGGACTTCTGTGCTGGAGAGAGACCAGACGTCTTAGGTTTTGGACTTGAAGTAGGACTGCTACAGACGCTAGACAGATCCTAAGGACACAGTGAAGAGGAGGGACAGCCGATGAGTCATGATTCATTAGTGTCAGTCACTGAACATGTAAACCTATTGCTTTTAATATACATTACAAACTTAACCTTAATTCAAATGCAGCCAGCTCAAACAGTGTAAGTATAGTAGAGTTTCTCCAAAATGCAGTTTACAAAATGTTACATGCATCATTTTAAACAAAAAATAGAGAATATAGTACATGTTCCTTAAATTCTGTAAAAAAGTCAGTGGGGGAAATGCACCCAATCAGCACTTAGTTGTCATTTTGTTCCACACAAAAAAGCACTTCCTCTTGATGAAGACCCAATGACCTATCATTTCTCTTATTTTTTATATTTCTCTCATGACTGGTCTAAAATAGTCATAATTTTGGGTATACAAAGCAAACCAAGCAATCTTTACAAAAGAAACATTTGGAAAATGTTGGTAATTGCAGCACCTGTTAACTGACCTCTGAACCGGAAGGTGAGATGGGAACTCTCAGTGCAGGTGAGGAAGGTCGTCCTCTCTCAATGTCAAAGGGAAGCTCCCGCCGAGGCCTTTTCTTCTTCTCTGTGTCCAGGTCCCTCATCTCCCCTGAGCCATGGCTGTGGCCCTCCGCCCGTATGAGGACACCTGACAAGAAGTCAGCTATCTCATCCTGCAGATCATTAATGAAAGAAGAAAAAAAGCTTTTATCAACATCATAGGCGTTTTTGTTTTTTTGCAGTGGATGAAAATTGCTTCAGACAAGCAGTATAAATATAACATTTCCAGTTATAAAGACCAACCTGAACGCAGCGGTCCACCATGGTCTGCGTTAGTCCCTCTGATTTAATCTTTGCCGAATTGATTCTGTGGAGGAAGAACATTTTGTGATACTACCAATATTAAAATCTTTAGCCTCAGCTAGAAAGAATATAATATATCCTCTTATTTCCTCCTAGTTAAACCGCCAGTCAGAGTTTGTGACTGACCTGAGGTTGTCGTCTGATCCTCCCACCACCACCAAGCTGTTATCTGCCCTCAGCTTCTCTCTGAACTCCTCCATGCCCTCTATGCTACACTGCAGAGCATTCTGACCGACCACAAACAACACTGGGGTCTTCATGTCCAGCAGCGGGTCATCCACATCCTGCAAACAAGTATCACATTAACATTCAGTACAACTACTGACTTGAAGCTAAAGGTCCGATTTTTTGTAAAAACTAATGAATAAAAATTAAAAAAAATAGAAGATACTGTCTACGGTCTTACCCCTCTTGGTCCGTTGACTGTTAGCAGGGGGAAGCCAAGACACACTACAGCGGTCAGATACTCCATAAGAGATACCTGTAATGAATCAGGGTATAATTAGAATAAATAAATAAAAATAATTAGCATTTTTTAGGTATTAAAATGACTCAGCTTAGCATTATATACAAATGACACATAATAAGTCTTACGTGACAGGCGATGAGAGCACCAGCATTCCAGCCAACCAGGATAATGGGTTTGTGGGGAAAGTGACTGTGAACCTGGTGGTTAAATGTAAGGCATTATACAGGTGCAGACACATCCCATACAAAATCAAACATAAAATATACAGAATCTGTATTCTACATGGAGATGCTTTTTTCCATTTTGCCTTCATAGACATGAAGTGTTCAGACAACGGCTGAGACAATATAATTATAATTTTAACACAAATGTCTAGTAGGTCAGTTTGTGTTTAATGTGCACATACTGAGCATTGACGGTACATAATGCACAAAAAATAATAACAGTACTGTGTAGGTGATAAGAAACTTAAAAAAGACTGATAATCACTGTCTTTCATGCAATGAATGCCATAGTGAGTATGCACATTAAAAACAAATCAACAACACAAACATAACCATCACACCGCAACTAGTCATATAAGTAGAAAATAAACACAGAACACCTTACCTCCATGACCTTCGCTCTGACGGTGCCCAACATGTGCTCTAAGCACTGTGTGATGGCAATATTGGCTCCGCTGTTCACGTGACTGTGCACTGGAATGACCTGATATGGAAACAGCTATTATAGACACTTTTCTGAGATTATAAAAACCCAAATTCCAAATAATATGTAGATTTAACTGAATGAGACTTAAGACCTTTCCCAAACAAGAGAGTTGCGACTGCCAGAATCTCATTCGCCTTGAAGTAGAGAGGGCGGGATTGGTTGGGCTTGATGGTGCAATTAGGATGAGTGGCGATCCAGGAAGTTTGCTCTGAAACATATATGAAAACAGACAGGGATTTGGTCTTTAATTGTTACAGATCACAAAGAACATATCAAATCACAAAACTGTATAACACTTCTTTCTATTAAAATAGTTATGAGTTACCGGTTTGTTTTGAGACAGGACTCCCACAGCCGGGTCCCAGGGCCGTTTCAATAGCAGTGACAGGGCCTCTGCACTTGGAGTGCCAGTCTTTGCAGTTGTCAGCAACATTCTGTCAATCAGCAACGGCAACTTCCAAGACACAAAGAGGAATAATAAGGAATCGAGAATCACTAATCTTGCAAATACTGGTGCAGACATCCGACAGTAACTATGGAGCAATTCTTACTCTTCACCAAATTACACGCATCAAACCTTGCTTTTGAGAGTCTGCAGCACATCCAGGTAAGCAGCAAGCATAGCGAGGCTTAAGGATTCAATCATGGTAGTGTGTAACCACTGCGTCAGTTTGGTATCCCAGTTCACACTGGCTAATGCATGTCGCACCTTCCTGGCACACTTGTCCACAGCTATTCTCCGCAGGATTGGCTCATTGGAAGCCTAAGAGAAATAAGATCACACAGGAGACCAACAAAAGCAATTTACAAATGTCTTTAGTCAAACGCATCCCTGATCAAGGATGATGATTTACCTTGACTTTAAAACATAACTCAAAAAAACTGTGGTGGCTATTTTCAAATGATGATATAAGCTGGAGTCCATATGCAAAAAAAAACATATATAGAACTATAGACATCATAAACACAGACTGTTTTTTCATAATATTTAAAAAAATATTATTGATCTACTCTCTTAGCTGAGGATCGGTCACAAGAACAAATCCTGTGTCTGGACACTAAAAGGACCAGCACTGATTTGTATGTTTTTCTTACTCCCAACAGGTACACTGTTGCTCATATAACATTGCATGTTTATATGTTATATATCCCATAACTGTAGATTTCAGAGATCAATAACTGTTTAAATCCAAGGATCACAAATGTTGCTGAAAAACTATAATTTAAAGCTCTTGAGAAGATTTTCAGAACTTACATTTTCATTGGCCAGGCGGGCCAGTCTTTCAGCTTGTAGAGCTTTAAGGACTTTATTGAACAGTTTGTTCTGGGCCACTGACCATCCAGTCCTGAAACCAAATAATGATGTCAAAAATATGCATCGTAACTTATATACTTTCAACATTGTCTGAATGGGCACGAGTGTCAAGTAGAGAATAAATAAACTGTGGATGGCTCCAGATGATTACTTGTTTACATGTTCCTCCCAGTCATCGGGGGGTGGAGGGCTCTCAGCAACCGTGCGAGCAAACAGAACGTGACGCTCACACTCCTTCATCACGCTAAGAGCTTTCTGATTATCATAAAGAGGAACCGGTGTCGGTTTCACTGTCTCCACATCTAACACAGAATCCAAGTCTCTGCAGTCAAAGAAAACAAAATATCAAGTTACTGCAGAAAATAGATAAGTAATCAAACTGATCACTAGGGGATTAATTTCAGATACAAATTATGGAAAGGAGCTTTTTGACTTACGACAAGGCTTCCGGTTGGCGACGAGGGGTAACAAACAGTGTCCTCGTGGGCCGGGCACTGCTGGCATCTGGGTGGGCATTCCATGGTTTGGCATAGCTGTGATCCAGAAACACCAAATCCAACTCTCTTTCATGAGCTGACAGCTGAAAAAGCAAGGATGTGCCCATCTTTCGAGCTGATATCTGAAAGTCCTTATCCCCTCCACGATGCATCATCTTCCTGGGCCCCAAAGGGCCCCGGGAAGAGCTTAACAACTTCAGATTGTTTCAGAACAAACTGGAAAAGAGGAGACAAAATTTATTATATGAAATAAGCTGAGAAAAACATTAATTGTACTGCCTTTCCACAAGGAACTTAAGGGGCAGTTATAGAAAGCAGCGATAGTGATGTTGGCATAATCTAGTTCTGAAGGGTTATGGGGCAGCAATTTATAGATGATTGGTTATTTACGCAACACTCTGTTCAAGCTTCTACTTGAACAAGTTACTAATATTGTGTCTTCCTATATGTTGGTTGTGACATGAAACAAGACAATTGATGTTGCCTTGGACTCTAGAAAAGCTATGTTCATGCATCGTTTAACGTTATTTACCAAACGACTGCTCGTGTAAAAAAGCATCTTAAAACACGAGGATAATGTGACGTTGAAACATGTTTCGCTTTGTCCTCGGTGAGCGCCACCTATCACTACAATAACAACTATATATTATATATGCCCCGTTTCGAGATGAAATACCCTATAAAGCCTTCCAGTGTGTTGTTAATATACAGCTGTACGTAGCGGTTGATCAATAATCAATATTTATCATAAAGGGACTGACGACTATATGGACTGGCCTAGCACGCTAACGTTAGCACAGCAAGCTAAACGCTACCGTAATGGCGCTGTCGCTCGGTCTGCTGCTCACCTTCTAGCAATATTAGTCCATATTTGTCGAGATGGTTTAAATTCTTCTTTTGAGCGAAATAAGACCAAAGAAATACGTATTTATTTGCTTATTCTAGGGGTTGTTATAAACCCTAAATATTCAGTGCGCAAAAGCCTCACTTCCTTTTGTTGTGAGATTTGTTGCCATGTTGCGCTCTACAACCCCCATTTTCATGGCTACAAAAGAAACGGGACCGTCAGGGCCACATTTCAAGAAAACTGGCAACCCCGTTTGTGGCGCGTCAGGGAGTAACGCAAAACATGGAGTGGATCATTTACTCCCTTTACAAAGATACTCGATACAATATGAACCTAATGCCGGTGAATTACCGAGTTGCTGTTTTATTGTGTGATTGAAATGTCCTTTTCTACTCCACTGAAGTAGTTCATGATACTTGAGGTAGTTAGCTCAGTCCAACCCCAGTTATTATTTTAAGATTGGAAATAAAAGATTGGAAATAAAAGATTGGACGGAGAATGAATTGTCGTTCAGGACACTGAGCTAAAATATGTTATGCATGTAATGTGTACAAATTAAACAACATACTACATTATAATACAAATTATACATAACATGAAAGTAGTAATAGCTCTAATAATAGCAGAAATAATTATATAATTTGAAAGTATTAATTATAATAATTAGTGGATACAATAGAATGATGATAACAATATCATAATCACTACAATTAGTAATATATGACAAGACTCCAAACTGTGCAGTTGCCTACATCTTAACACAATTCAAGTAGGAAAACGTTGACTGTCAATATGGTGAGTTTAAAATTATTGAGTTGTGAAATTGCTTGTTTGTATAGCTATTTTTGTGTTTGAAGGGAGAAAGTAAATCATGGAGGGGAAGAGAGTTGTTAAATGTGTGGTTTGCTAGTGAATAACGTGTCTAAAAAGGAGTTTTGACTTATTTTATGGAATTCACACCCAGAACCTTCTTGCTGTGAGTTAGTTGCATAAACAACTGTGCCCATTGTTCAAGAACACATTTTGTTTAATCTGCTATGTCAATATGTTTTCCAGTTCATTGTTCATTTCGAAAACAATTTCTATCCATCCATTCATCCATTTTCATCCACTTAGTCCGAGGTTGGGTCGTTATGGCAGCAGGCCCAGCATGCTGACCCAGACTTCCCTCTCATCTGCAACATTTTCCAGCTCATTCTGGGGAATCCGGAGGCATTCCCAGGCCAGTTGGGAGATATAATCCCTCTAGCGTGTTCTGGGTCTTCCCCAGTATCTCCAGTTGGACCTGTTCGGAATACCTCAAGTAGGAGGCGCCCAGGAGGCATCCGAATTAGATGCCCAAACCATCTCAGCTGACTCCGTTCGACACGAAGGAGTAGCGGCTTAACTCCCAGTTCCCTCCTGATGTCCAAGCTCCTTACCCTACCTCTGAGGCTGAGCCCGGCCAACCAACGGAGGAAACTCAAGTCATTTTTGTCAAAATGGCAACACAACATCATTCATTTGTGTTTTAGAGAATTGATCATGGATGTATAAAGATACATTGTTTCATCAGTGTTGCTCAGTTTTTTCTATATGCATGGGCAAACTAAAGTATATGATACCAAGATATTCTTCACAAATGAACACCACTTTTATGATTTTTGAAGCATGAATGCAATTGCAAAAAGTAAAAAGTTATAGGATTGTCAACAAACTACACCACGATCAAATGAGCACGAGTATAAAAACAACGAGGCTGTGAAGAGGGACAAGTTGGTTGATGATATTTGGAGTCTCATTTAGCCATGTATTAGCAAACGTTTTAAAACTTCAGTCAAAATTCCCGAGAAGGATATTTACTGCCATATTTTTATATCGTAGAACAAAACATAAAAATCGTTTAAGCTTAGGCATGAAACAAAAAACCTAAGGATTTCTAAACGAGAGAACTTGAAGTGCAGGTTTTAGGGCTCATTCCTGAACCACTCTATACATATCTGACCAAAATAAAGTGCTAAAACTGTGATGTTTGTTTCCATTTTTTCCATGAAGAAATATATTTACCACTCTTTCTTTGGACCCAAAGGCATGACCCATTGTCAGGACCATGTGGATATGACATGGCATGAAATGGGATCTTCTTGGAGAAACAGTGTATGTTTGGATTGTACCTGCGCTAAGTGTTGCGTTGCGTTAATTTGTAAAAAAATCAAGACTTAGATATTCTACTGTTTACTGTGTATTTGCAGGTATACAATACTGTGTATTTGCAGGTATACAATACCCCGGCAATACCCTGACGGATGTGTGTCAGTTTTTGACTTGGAGGCTTGTGAATACAAAGTGCACGTGAAAGGCAACCCGACCAACCCATGTCGATTTGTGTGAGGAGTAGGGAAGTGGTGGAGTGGTCTGAAGGTCTGAAGGTCTGAAGTATGGCACACAGATGTGATCCCTCACTGGTTTCTCACCAGGAAACATGTTTTGTGTGTTGAAACAATGACAAAGCAGAAGCCCAGCTGCCAGAAAAATTCAATAAAAATACTACTACAAATACAGTTTTGATCTGTATAGCTCTGGAGGAAGCGCTCTAAAGTTAGACATAATAACCCTGATGATGTTATCAGGGTAATCTCTTCTTGGGCTTGAGGCCTACATTGTTTAACAGAGAGCCATGCATTTAGAAACTTGAGTTGTGGGGTGTAAAACATATAGGCATTTAGGAGGCAGGAGCTGTCTTACTTAAGCAATGTTCAGCTGCATTATGGGAAAAGATCCAGTGTTTTAGAGCCTGACTCCTACTCAAGCCCCAAAGTCAAAATATCCAGGCCTCTGTAGCTTCAATTTTGTCTATTTAGTTTCAAGTTTGTCTCTTGGTATTCCCCCATATTTAGAAAGTGCAATCCTAAAATTAGGGAGTACCTCTTTAACTTGCTTAGAATCTGTTTTTTATTTATGTTTGCACACTAATTAAACCAGTTTGAAGCCATATCTTCTATATTTCAGTGACAGTACGACCCTACGGTGACACACGGCTTTCTGTTTGAGTTCATAAAATTTCCTTCATGGATCTCTGAAAGCAGGACCTTGATATAGGACATATGTGGCAGGACGCATAGCTTTATTATGTACTTAGTTATCTGCATTAGACACATCATTAATTCAAAGTTAAAGCCTGTGTGACGTTTATCAATCAAGTGCACCCAGAATGCACTTTTAAAAACACCTGGAATCAATTAGATCACTTGGAAATCCCGACAATGGAGGGACATTTTCGAGGGAGAGAGCTAGAGGACTGTCAATATACACTACAATGTTTAACGTCATCTTTAGTTAAAGCGTAACACGAGAAGCCACTGAAGCAGCGGGAGCGCGCACAGCACGAGCCTAACACGAGAAGCCACCGAAGCAGCGCACAGCCTGAGTATTTCTGGGTGCCACTTGTCTGTGAATACTAACTAGAATAAAATCACTGTTTACTTGCACCATCTCCCTTGCAGTTTGCTTTTGGGTCCCCTCACGAGTCGTGACAACTTTGTGATACAGCCTTAATTAATCGAGCCTGATTGCAGCTATGAATCTTTCTAAAAAATTCATAAGATCTGTTTCACAAATAACGGAGCCAAACACGTGCCTGTATCCAAATAGCAGAGAAAGGTGATGGGGATCGATAAGAGGAGCCGGCAGCCAGTGGAAGGAGTACAAAATGAAAAAGATTTATTCTCAGCTGTGATCAAATGTTTATGCTGAGGCATTCAAGTTACTGTAAAGTTACTTTTTGTGTTCTGATTTAATGAATAAATGAATAAATATATATATATATATAATAAATATATGTGTGTGTGTATATATATATGTGTACCCCTGGGGGTACGGGAAGGCACTCCAGAGGGTGTGTGAGATTTAAAAATATATATATATTGTTTTTAATGAGCATCCATTAAAAAAATCCTTTAAAATAGTAATTTAATAAAATGCAATTGAATATAAGTGTAAGTTAATCAACTGAATTGTGTTTATTTTATATTAAATCAGACACTAGTGGCACAGCCATGGGTATTACACTTTTCTTTTTAACCAAAAATGCTTTGCACTTGTAGCCCGCGTGGTGTCCGCAGGATATTCAAATTATTATTGGGCCAAGGTCCAGGTTCATTGAGAGAGGTTAAAAGGTAAGAATCGACACACAAAGGAAATGGAGCCACTGAATGGTTTGATTACAAAAATTATATTGATTCATATGAAAATAAAAAAAAACATACTTTCAAGTAAAATCCTGTAAAACCACGACTATGCTCTTTTTGAATATTATCAAACAATTCTATTGAAATGATAAACATATACTTAAATTGTCTCAGTGTCTTTCCTCAAGATCCAGTTCAAGTTCGTTCCTAGTCAGTTCAAAAAATCAAAAGAATAAGTCAGTCAGGAGCTCTGTTGCCTTCTTAGTCCTACCACACTGGTGCACTCAGGCGATGGGAAATCAAGAAGATGTTGCTGTCTCCTCAGCAACAGAGAATATCTTTAGTTTCTTATCTTTCTCTTTAGTCCATATCCTCGGTTTAAGGAGATGATCTGGTCAATGATGGCTCGCCATCTCCCTCGTCAAGGAGAGTTCACTTTCCAATATCAGGTTTCCAGGGAACCTCAAAAACCTAGCCAAGACGCTGCCAAAAGTTGTAACTCCTGGTGCAGTTCTCTGAATCACCTTCCTCTAGTCGTATGTGAGACTCTCCCAGTTTTCTCCCAGTTTTAACTTCTTTTAATTTGGTCGGCTGAACTAATTTATTTAACGGTTTTAGCTTGCTCACACTCAGATCTTTTCTCAACCGTAACGTCTATTTTTCCTCCTGGTAGGAGGGCGGGACTTATTTTCCCTTCTCCAATCGGGAGTCTGCATTTCCAGGGATAACCAATGACAAGCACATCTTAAGTAAAACTGCTTTGATTGACATCCTGTTCAACATTCAGAAACACACTAATCTAGAATGACATTTAATACCCAAATTATCAGTCTGGTTACACCACAACCAGAAAATGAATAAAATAAATAGAAATAAATAAATAAATAGAAATAAATAAAAATATTAGAGACTCAAATTATCTACCTGGTTACACACTGGGGGGTACTTGGTTGAAAAAATATTTCACATGTGGTAGATCACTGAAAAACCACTGGAATAGAGCATGTCGAGAGGTTACCCATTCCCCTACTCACCTTACGCATTGATCAGTAAGTGAAGAGCACTAAACAAATCATATGAATTACGATCATGGTCTCTACTTAATTTGCCTTTATTTCAAAATAAGAGTACTCTGAAAGTAAAAGCGATTATTTTAAACTGATGAAAGTGTCACACGCTGAATAATGAGTCTCCATTCAGTATTTCCAGATTCATTTATTGCGCGTGTATCTCCTATAAACACAACAAGACAGTACCAAATCAATAGCTTCTACGTATCTGGACCGTCCCTCTTTGGCTGCTTTAACTTGTTTGTTTAAGACAAAGGTTACAGCGTCAGTCATGGCAAAAACCTCTACTTCGACCTATTGGTGAAAACCAGCATCGTCCAAGAGCCACTCCAGGTGAAAGCAGGCGAGTCCACAGGTTACATAAAGCATTTTATTTAGTTATTGTAATAACCATGAAATACTGTGGAGGGGCAAGGTACTAACACAATATAATACAATAACAATGCTGAAAACAATGTTAGCCCTTCGAATGTCCAGGGTACCACAAAAACATTCTAGTTTGAATTAGTTAAGCCACATTTGCATAGTATTTTAAATATATGTCAAACATGAGACATAGAAAGAGAAGATCTTGATCTGAATTTTAAGTGTTTCTATTCAACATTCTCTCTTTTTTTTCTTTTAGGTTACTCAGTTTCTTATGTGCTTGTTGACAACAGTAGAAGTCCAGAGCTGATAAGAATTCATAGATGTTTCAAAATGTAAAGCAAACATTGAATTAACTTTATTTAAAAAAAAAATGGGAATAGAAAGTCAGACGGAATATGAATTATCTCTTCAGGTCATGTGATGCTTACATCTGTCCCAGTTCAGTCCATCAGAATGTCGAGAGGCACCAAAATATTTTATTTTTACTCATAACATAAAAGTTATGTCAAAGCAGACATGACATAGAGGAACTAACTTTTCTCAAATCTTAAAATAAATCTGCTCTAATTTAAAAATGGGTTTGTTGTTCACAGAATGTTCTATACTTTATATGTTGTTGTGTTTAGCAAATACAAACAGTATAGTCACTTCTTCCAGTAAAGGGGCCCTTCCCCCTTATTTAGTTCCAAAGGTCCCTGCAGACCCACTGTTTAAAAGACAGAGCCCTTCATCAAAAGTGCAGTTGCCTACATCTTAATCTCTTATTCAAGGAGGGAAAGTTTGACTGCCAATATGGTGAGTTTAAAATTATTGAGTTGTGAAATTGTTTGTTGGTATAGCTATTTTTATGTTTGAAGGGAGAAAGTAAATCATGGAGGGGAAGAGAGTTGTTAAATGTGTGGTTTGCTGGTGAATAAAGTGTCTAAGAATTAGTTTTGACATATTTTATGGCTTGGACCTCAAGTCATGTTTGTCCAAATGGCAACACTTTACAACATAATTAGTTTGTGTTTTAGAGATTTGATGATGAATGTATAAAGCAATATTGTTTCACCAGCGTTGCTCAGTTTTTCCATGTGCATGGTCAAAGAGAAGTTTATGATACTTTCACATTTTATTCACCAAGATATTCTTCACAAATGAACACCACTTTTGGGATATTTTAAGAGTGAACACAATTGCCAAAAGTAAAAAGTTATAGGATTATCAACAAACTACACCACGATCAAATGAGCACGAGTATAAAAACAAAGAGGCTGTGAAGAGGGACAAGTTGGTTGATGATATTTGGAGTCTCATTTAGCCATGTATTAGCAAACGTGAAAGCTTCAAAATTCACGAGAAGGATATTTATTTATGATAAAAAATTGTTTAAGCTTGTGTTAACCACAGACCTTAGGCATGAAACAAAAAACCTAATGACTTCTAAACGAGAGAACTTGAAGTGCAGGTTTTAGGGCTCATTCCTGAACCACTCTATACATATCTGACCAAAATAATGTGCTAAAACTGTGATGTTTGTTTCAATGTTTTCCATGAAGAAATATTTGGCTCTGGCTTTGCTGCTGTGCGCTCTGGCGTCAATGTCAAATGCTCAATGCTACAGTAGAGCCATGAAATCAGGTAAAAGGGAAGAAAAACTCACATTCAATATATTTGTGGTACATACACATCTGTTTTAAAATATATTTACCACTCTTTCTTTGGACCCAAAGCCATGACCCATTGTCAGGATGATGTGGATATGACATGGCATGAAATGGGATCTTCTTGGAGAAACAGTAAATGTTTTGACTGTACCTGCAATGGATGTTGCGCTGGGTGTGTACACAGATCACAACATTTAAGTTTTTTAATTTGTAAAAAGTTCAAGACTTAGATATTATATTGTTTATCTGTGCGTTTGCTGTGTATTTGCAGGTATTCAACACCCAGGCACTTCCCTGACGACTGTGTGTCAATTTTTGACTCGGAGGCTTGTGAATACAAAGTGCACAAGAGAAACGACCCGACCGTCCTATGTCCAATCTATGAAGCAGTAGGGAAGTGATGGAGTGGTCTGAAGGTCTGAAGTACGGCATGTAGATGTGATCCCTCACTGGCTTCTCACCAGGAAACTTGTTTTGTGTGTTGAAACACACGACCAAGCAGGAAGCACAGCTGCCAGAAAAGGAAAATAAAATTCTGCTACAAATACAATTACCATTGAATAAATAAATCAAAAAACATTTCTCCTGTATTTCTTATATGAGAAAGAAAATCATTTCCAAAACGGAAAAAAACAAACCATGTTCAAGGGGCACGCCACTAGGCGGCAGTACAAGCCAGCAGATTCTTGGTATTCAGTGTACTTTCTGCATCACTCTCTTCCAAGAGAGAGAGAGAAAGAGAGAGAGAGAGATACTTGAAAATACAAAGAGAGTTTTGCAGAGACTCTCAGAGTTAGACATAAGGGTCTTGTCATTAACAAAAAGCAGCGAGAGCTGGAGGTTGTGGAGCTCTTCTCATCTTTGTGTGTGCCGTGGTGGAACCAGTGATGAGAGGGTCCCAGCAACAGTGAGACCACAACACTCAAGGTGTCTCTCTCCCCTCCACTTCAACCACTGAGCTACACTCACCGCTCTCTTTAGGATTATTTAAAAAAAAGAAAAATGGTAACAATCATGTGGAGGATTGAAATAAGAATCTGCTCGGAGGATTAACGTTTGCAACTTTTTCTTGAATAATGCCTTCATGCTGGAGTACAAGCTCCTGGTTGCCAGTGGTGTTTGGTGCTGCGCTGGTTGCTCTTACTGCTGCTAATGCTGGACCAAAACAGGACAGGAGGCAGGCTGGATCCTCATCATGCTTTGGAGGCTTCGATCTCTACTTTGTTTTGGACAAGTGAGTTATCTGACACATCACCTGAGTTACAAAAGAGGGGATGCATGAATAGGATGGTTACTGTTAACAAGTTAAAGCCATTCATGCTGAAGTCTATGAGGTAACATTACTTAGTATAGTGGGTTGAGTAAGAACAATTTATTATTATTTGTAATTATAAATTAAAAAAATAAAATAAAAAAATGAAATATATATATATATATATATTATCATTAGCCATGTGAAAGCATATACTTTCTTTTATTTTGTCCCTAATGCTTCTCCATCCGGTCTGCCAAACTGTTTTTATGATGTCATCCTGATTTCTGTTATTGTTACGCCCTCTGGTCTCCTGTCACGCAGAAAAATGGATTGATTGATGATGCATTGCTCTGACAGGCCTCGATCTACAGTTTAGCTTGGCATGTGTCAACAGATGGTAAACAATGAGGGCAGTTTTTATCCAGATTGCTTGCCAGTAAGTGCATCGTTATATCTCCTCATCTTCTTGGAGTTCTAACATAGTCGGTGTATCTCAAGTAGGTTACAGGATGTTTGGCCTCCCTGCAAAGTGGGTCTTGATTTAGAAATAGTTTCCATGTTTATCTAACCTATTTTTGGTGATCTCTGGGTTTTCTTTCAGCCATTTAGTCAATTGAGTGCAATAGAGGGTAATTGTTAGCATGAGCCATGTTTTACCAACACAGACTTAGATAACAGCATTTATTGCCGGGCATCAGTTCACTGCATTAGCTTTTCCCTTAGCTTTTCCATTAGTCTTTTCTCCTTTCCAGATCTTAACTTCCTCCGCTACCTTTTATCACTGATGCCCTCTGCCTGCCCTCACTGTCCTCTTGATATAGCTGCCCGATCCCTCTTCTCTCCTCTTCGTCTCTGCACTGCTCTTTCTCCATTACATCAGATGTTCCAATATTCGGGCCTGTTGGCAGGGCTGTTTGTGCGGTTGGCAGGGCTGTTTGTGTGTCATGGTAACAACGGAAAAATAGATGTTTTGAGAAATGTCGCATAGGGGTGCAAGGTTATAAAAACACAGTTTAAATGAAAGACATAATGATAAGCATCAACACTATTACATGCAACAGTTTTTTGTTTAAACTGTATACTGACATCTGCAGATAATTCAATTAGATGATACCAATACTGAGAAGCTTCTCACTCGGTAATCCCTTTATCTTTCTTTCCCAACAGAGGACTTTATGGCTGTTGCTATATGATCCAATAAAAACATTGTCTAAAAATGTGAATAGCACCAGGCCTGTCTGAAGTTCATTAGCAAATAGGGAATAGAGTGCAAGATGATTTGCATCCACACCGCCCTGTTTGTTATCACAGAGCTGGTTGCATGAAGGCTTAATGACGGTACTTTTATATGACTCCAATAAAACTGGTATAATTGCAGGTGCATTATAAAGATGTTAACAGTAATCTGAGGAGCACGACATCATTGCTTCCCCTGAGATTAAACCAGCTAACCACAAGGAGATACAATATTACTACAAAACAGATACACACAATGTCTACAAAGAGATGCAAAAAATTGGGATGAATCCTTTTAGTTACTGTGTCTCTTTAAGCCTGGGGTCTTGCTCCTATGTAAGAGGCATGGCAGACTTTTTAAATGTCTGTGCATCGGGCCCATTGTCTCATAATCCGTCCATAGTCTCCAGTTCCTTTGACATCATCAACAGTAGAACAGAGAAGAGGTCATGCAGCATTGGTTAAAAAAGACATTCTCATGAACATTTTGCTTTTCTCTCCACAGATCTGGGAGTGTGCAGAATCACTGGACAGAAATCTACAACTTTGTTGAACATCTAGCTCATAAATTCATAAGGTAAATCAATAATTGTGTCAAGTGTGAAAACATAGAGATGATCATTGATCGAGCATAGTATATTTTTCTTTCTTCCAGTCCACAGTTGCGGATGTCCTTCATCGTGTTCTCCACTGAGGGAAGGATCCTAATGAGCCTGACAGAAGACAGGTGGGTGCTGATCCCCTTAAAATGTGTTTTTAATTCTTTGCAGTTTTTATCATGCCGCTCATAACTTTATGACCAAGAAGATTCCAGACAGATACTTGCCTTCACTGTGATCTGTCTATAGTGTTGTCGGTCTGAACAACTACTTGATTATGTGTTTTTCGACACATTGTGGGCAGTATATGTGTCTCATTATTCCACAGCAGTGTTACAAAATATTTAAATTTTTTCGCTCTTCCCCTCTTATTCTTCACAGTGCTAATTTCCGGTCTATCTGCATGTCTATCTTGAGCCAATACAAACCAATACTGTTTCAATGCATTAATTGGTTCCACATTGCTGGTATTCTCTGCAAATGCTGCCCTTATGGAAACTATTATTCTGTTACCACGCCTGGTTTTATTTAAAAATATATGTACACGAATGAATCTTACTAAACATATATGTTTTCAATTATATTAGATTATCAACAATGCTGATGTCCTGGTCTTCTGTTTTATCTGCTCAGGGAACACATTCGTAAAGGTCTGGAGGAGCTTTACAGGGTTCTTCCAGGGGGAGACACCTTCATGCATGAGGGCATCCTGAGGGTGAGAGGCCTCTAAATGTCCAATTTAAAGCTGGCATCTGCTTCATCTCGGCACTGGCTCCAGAACAAACATCATACAGTCCAGAGTGCAATGTTGTGGTAGATCATGGAGGAGTTTCTTTCTGCATGCTACCAGATTTCAAACTACTTTTTTTTGTTTTTTTTACAGGCCAGTGAACAGATATACTATGGAAACACTGAAAGTATGTATGACTTTTATTTAATAAGACAGGCTAAATTGTTTTTAAGTAACTATGGATAAGCCATAACCTTTTAATGGGTTGATATATAAATTAGGAATCAATGTTCTATTTCAGTGGATATTTACTTTATAATATGATATCATTATTTATATATATACTAAGTCAGCTGTTCTCAACCAGGGAGGTTGTCACATGATTATAAAAATAAATAACTTTTTCTGTTGCATTAAATTAAACGTTTTTTTCTTTCCATTTTTACTAAAACAGATGGCAGGCTTACAAATTAATCAAATCGAACAACCTGCTCACAGATCAAGGTTATTAACCTAATAAAAGGTTTTGAGTTGACTATATCATTTCAAAGTTTGAAAAAAGAGGTTTAGATCCAGTGCTTTAATTGACAGTTTGGATTTGCTTCTTCATTTAAAAATTACGTTTTTGAAGGAGTGTGTTCATTTCGCAATAAGTGGGATACAACAAGTGATTCGATTTTGCATTAATCTTAATAATGCTGCATGGTTATTTACAATGGAGGATAAGATAAGGATGTTAAATTGCAGCAGGGGTGACCAAATTATTTCTGTCTGCAGGTTATCGCACCGCCAGTGTTATCATAGCTCTGACAGATGGAGAGCTGCACGAGGACCTTTTTTACTACGCTGAGAGAGAGGTGAGAGAGATAAAGAGAAATGGTGTGGGTCACACAAATTATAACCAGGTGAAGCAGTGACTGAGCAAGGGATGGATCAGATAAAACGTTGACACCCTATACATCACCACTTTGATCTCCCTACTTTAGTCTGGAAAAATGAGGTCAGAGCATGTCTGTCAGATTTAAACATCTGAGCCCAGTCGTTCCCACAGATGTCTATCTAATGATTTAGTAGCTCCTCATAACATTCATATACTACATCTGTGGTTAACAAACCTTTAATCGTAGGTTTTTTTTGTGAAGACCAGAGGATAAAATCAGCTTTGAGTGCCCTCAGACATGTTGACAACAGGGATGAAGGAGGTTTACGTTTCCAGTCACTGAAAATGTTCAATTTTACGGCCGTGGAAGGTCTTACAGCGTCATTTAGAGTTAGCCCCAACAGCCCCAGGCATCAAAAACTTGTGAACTAAAATGTGTCCAATTCTGTTTGGCATTCATGCATTTGTGTGACATTTCTATTCTTAAATGATGTCTGAATAATATTAACAGAGAACACAGTGTTGCTCAATTTCTCGTAAAATCTCGACAAACACAATCCTTTTTGGACTTTGTTTTGGATGATGTTATGCAATGCAGAGGTATAATTAAACCCAGGTGCTTCTTCCTGTTTTTGTTGTGAATCTGTGCACACTTGACAGGCCAACCGGTCCCGGAGTCTGGGTGCCTCTGTTTACTGTGTGGGGGTCAAGGACTTCAATGAGACACAGGTTATTTTGTTTGTTTTAATCCATATCTTTATGTTTCATGATGTCTCAGCTTCAGTGAGTGAAATGGAAAGCAAGAGTTCAATATGAATTATGAATTATAAATCAAACCTTTAATTATTAAATATTGCAACCAGTGTTTTTGAGTACTTATAAGTGCTTTGCATCAGTCAAAACTATTTACCATAACTATGAAAACACGTAGTAAATGAGCCGTCAGGCTGCCAGCTTTTCCCAGATTACTACTGTGTTTAATTTGTCTTCTAAAAAAGGAAATGAGGTGATATTCTTGATTGTGTTCATATGAGCCACTCCTGTAATCAATTATGCTGTAAACTTAACACATTATGTCTTGAACGACTAAGTGTGCAGATGTCACTTTCGATTGTCATAACTTGTTTCCTCTCCAGCTGGCAAAGATAGCTGATAGTAAGGACCATGTCTTTCCAGTAAATGATGGATTTGAGGCCTTGCAAGGGGTCATTGACTCGGTGAGTACTTAAGTTCGGTCCACAAACTTGTTTTAACAGCACCTGCATTGAATATATATCATCATTAGTACCATTGAGGCCCGATAGACAGTTGAAAAGTCAAGTGGGAGGTCTTAAGGAAATCCTCTTTAATGTTCTTCAAAATGTCTTCAATCACTTCGCTTTTAATCTATTAACGCTCTGCTCAAAGTGCAAACAGGAAACAAGACAAAAACAGATTTAAAGCAGGCTAAGTTATGCCATCGATGGAAAAACCACAGTGGCAACAACCACAGTGGCATAAACTTAATTAATAGGCACATTAAAGTCATTGCTGTGGCTGAGTCAAGAGTCCAAAAGAGATTGTTGGTGCGTTTAAAGGAGCAAAATACAACATTCAGAGCATTTATATGCAAATAACTACTATGTAAACATGAAACAAGAATGCCCCATTATCTGAGATCTGCTGGCTGGCTGCTGAAAAGTGTTTCTCCTCATTTCCTCAGATCCTGAAGAAGTCCTGCATCGAGATCCTGGCAGCAGAGCCCTCTAGTATCTGTGCAGGAGGTAAGACAAGGAAGATGGACGTTCATTCTAGGCCTCTTAATGAAATAAATTAGACAGCAGCACATCTTAGTTAACCAATATTGGCACTGGAAGATAAAAACAAATGTCAACACCATTCCTAGACATAGAGCAGATGAAAATCTAGGGCAAACACTGTCACCTCGCAGCAAGAGGTGACAGTGTGAACCCTGCCTTCACCCAATGTCACCTGGGATCAGCTCCAGCACCCCGCAACCCTGAGTAGGATAAGTGGTTTGGATGATGGAATGGAACATCCATGTGTTGGCATGACTGTGCAGTATTTTAACAAATGGTGACTGTTAAATGTTGAATTCCGGCCAACACTGCTTCTCAGTTAAGGCAGCCAGGATGTGGAGACTTATTACCACTGAGAATTGGAGGGTGCAGTTCTTTCAAAAAGTTGAAATTGTGTTTGAAGACTTGATTGAAGGACAATCAGATCTATAGCCATTGAGCTAAGAGACACTGAAAGTGGCCAGCATTGGTACGGAGTGTCTTTTGTTAATAGTATTCTTATTGCTGATTCCTAGTGGGAATTTAGTGTTGTTATTTTGTTTGATTTGGGAGTGGTTGTTTTTTTTTGTTCTTTTTTTTAGAAAGTGTAAGGTTTTGATACAACTGTTCTTGTACTTCTGTAACCTGGCAGCACTTGTGGCCTTCCTCACAAAGACAAAAGCTTTTAGATATGCGGCATGCATTGTCCCTGCTAAATTAACAGTAAGATACAAAAAAATACTTATCAATAATGCTAGTCAATATATTGTTTAATACACATTACAATTTTAGTTATAGTTAGAAATCTCTCTTTCTCACATTCTCTCTGGCACTCTGTAACACTGTGACAAAGCAATAGTGGTTGTTGAGAGTCTCACTTAATGTTATTACATGATTACATGTTTGGATGTCACCCACAATTCAAGCTTATGGTAAATGTATTTTCAATTCTTGGGGTGTCACTTGTGTTTTTCCTCTCCTCGCTCAGAGTCCTTCCAAGTGGTGGTGAGAGGAAATGGATTCCTCCACGCCCGCAGCGTCGATAAGGTCCTGTGCAGCTTCCGCATCAACGACACCCTCACTAAGAGTGAGTGAAACTTTGCTGAACAGTGTATAAACGATCTGATTTACCTCATATACTTTAGTACACATTGACTCAAAGCTGATCACTTACAACAAAAACAGCTGGAATAAACACGTTTGCAGGCAAATTAATCTAAATTGCACTTAACTGAGCTTTCGAAAAGTCAAACACAAAGTCAATCGCGCAGCTTGAATCCCCTGAAATCAAACAAACAGGCATGCTGCTGTTTTTATGTTGTTGTTATAAACCCAATTTTACAGCTTGCAAAGGAGCCAGAAACAAGAGATACAGGAGAACCACACACAAGATAGAAGGGGGAAAGGCCTGAAGGATACAACCAGTTCCCCCATGGTCTTTTACTGGGGGTTTACTGTAATAGTAGTTAAAACCACTTCCTTTCAGGCACACCACAGTAGCTGCAGAAGGTGCTGGTCTAATTGAAAAGTAAAATATTCACCAGCATTGAAGGGCAGACAACATGTCTGCTCCTCTTCGGGAGAAGTGGTGAACATAAATATTTAACCTGATGGCATGTCAGTGCATCTCAATGTCTTTATCAGTCAACTCGAGTTCATTGAGTCCATATAATCTTAGATCTTTTCTGCTTTCTCATGTTGGCTATAATTAGCTAACTAGAGGGACTATTTTCTCTTCAATGGTTATTTCGCTTACGCCATCAACATTCAGCACAGGAGCCTTACACTTCAAATCAAATTCTTTGGAAACAAAGTTGTGTCATATTAATGAAACATCAACAATTCATCAGAACCATTTCTGCACAACACAACATCCAACTTCCTCCAGACAAACAGCAGACATGGAAACAATTTGAGTGAAATGATCTCCTTACATCAATCCCATTGTGCTTGTGCAATCCTCCTCCAGATTCATTCACTTCTCTAGGTTGTTGACACAATCCTCTGGAACTTATTAACTTCACATCAGGGGTAAATGCAAATGTAAATAATTAGGCCTGGGTTAGCCCATCTGGAGGTAAATATGTGTTGTGCACAATAAGGAAAACCATTTATTTTCTCTTACATCTTAACATGTCCCCACTGACTCACCCAATCCCCTCCCCCCCTTGCATACTTCACAAATATGGTGAAATGGTAAAAAGGAAAGCAGCATATGTAACTGCATGTGTTGAGCAGATGAATCCATGTTTGAGCTTGTGTCTCCAGGAAAAAGTAGCAGCAAATACATTCAGGCAGGCGAGGATTTGGCAGGTCCTGTCTGAGCTGTCCATTGCTTGGTGACAGACGTTTCATGGACAATATTGAATGTGTGAATCAGGGCTGTTACGATATCAGATGTTCACTACACAATTATTGTTGCATAATAATTCAAAATTGCAATATATATAGAACATTAAAAAAAAAAAAAGTTCATCTTTGTTTATTGTGATTTGTTGTTTGTGGCAAATTGTTATTTTATTGTTCACAATTTCATCATGTGTGTAGTATTAACATATTAATTATATATACTGTATATATACATATATGTTATATGTTATATGTAATATAGCGGTTATCGTCAATAGAGGTATATAACCTCACCCAGTGTGAATAAAGGGAGATAAGACATAAATTAAATATTTAAGAGTTAAATATATATATATATATATGCTCTCTCTCCAGGGGTAAAATGGGACAAAGTTGCATGCTCATGTCTTGCTAAGCTTAGCAAAAGACTGAAATCCAGTTGAGCCATTACTAAACTTTAAAAGGTGCTGGCTGGCGTGATTGGTTGCCAGCTAGGCTTTCCAGTTTTTATGCTCAGCTAAGCTAAACATCTTCGAGCTGCAGCGTCATACTTACTGTACAGTTGTATCGATCTTCTCATCTTATTTTCGGCAAGAACACTAATAAGCAAAGCGGTTGAACTGTTCCTTCAAATGAGATTATAGACGATCAAAGAAACTCAAATAATTTACATCAATTTCTTCAAAAACTCAAAGATGCTACGGTTTCCCCATAATTGACAGTAAATTGACCTTTGTGAATAATCTCTTAGATATTATACATCTGCCATCATCTTAAACAGTAATTCCTATTAACCTAATGGTTAAAGTTGATCCCTGGGTACTTGGCTTGTCTGCACCTCACAGTAAGTTGAAGACCTCTCTCTTGACTTGGGGAGTAAACAGTCCAATAAAACATCATGACATGGACTCTGGGATGTTTGCCAGCCTTATAATCCTCAAGGGATTTATACGGTGGAAATCTGCAGAATCAGACCCCGTCAGCTTTTTACTTGACTTTGTAGTAATTTGTCCTTTAAAAGGCTCTCTGGCCTTTTTTGTCATAGTGTATGGCCATTCTGAGTGCAAGGTGGGTGCAGAGATGAACTCTGAGTGGGATCCTATCTGGCCCAGTTTGTCAGCCGTGTTTTTCAGCCGTGTTTGTCAGCGGTGCTCGCCCCCACCCCTCCGTCCTGCATGGTGTTTCTAGAGAAGAGCAGTCGCGCCCAATGCGGCTGCTTGTGTTGATTTTCTCAGTTCTGGGGTATGCTCTCCATCTGCCAGGATAAACAGACAGGCTCGGGTGATGATGTTTGTTGGAGCAGCTTTCCTAAAAGCCAGCTGGACAAGGAGAGGATCTAGATTTGCCTGAAAAACAAAAGCTGTTGTGGTAATGGTGTTTCTGAGAGTCAGGCAGATGTCTTGAGGCAGTAGACAACAAAGCCTTTGTCTTGAAAAAAAACAAAGTTACAGTGAAAGACGTGACATCATTCAACTTCTGTTTACATAAGCATACTCATTAAATTACAATGAAGTCATGTGCTATTATTCAGTCAATAAACCAATAGTGTGAGCAGGCTAAACAATTACATAATATGAACGGAGATTCAGGTTATTATTTATGGGTGAAACCGGTTCAGGAGCTTTATATGTGAATGAAAACTACTGACTGTTACAAAACTGTAATGTTTGGCTGATTCTTAATTTTCATGACCCCTTTCCATCTTCTTCTCTAGTGGTAAAGCCTTTGATTGTCGAAGATACATATCTTCTCTGCCCTGCACCAGTCCTTCAAGAGGAGGGGATGTAAGTCCTGTAATGTATTAAAATAAATGTGGGGTTTCATATGACACCATCTACTCTGTTTTTATAAGGCACCGCATAAATGACAGTCGAGACGTTTTTCTTTTTCCTTTCCTTTTCCAGGGCAGCAAACCTTTATGTCAGTATGAATGAAGGTCTCAGTTTCATCTCCAGTTCAGTTACCATTTCCACTGTGGGCTGTGTAAGTACAATATAATGTACCAGCATTTGGCTTTGAAACCTAATTAGTCGGGTAGTGGTGCACTAGGACAGCCCAAGTCTGCCACTGCTAACGGTAGACAACAAACTAGGAAACCTAATCCAAACCTCTGTAATACAAATTCAGGATGGTAAATAAATTTAAGTAATTCAGCATCAGCAGATTCCATTGAAGAGCATCTTTCCAAAGAAAACCAAAAGCCTAGAGAAGAGGTTAACATATTTTCAGTGCTCTGCATGTTCAGAGAGTCTGTGTTGACGTTACTGTCTCTGTCACAGTCTGATGGTACCATCCTGGCCATAGCTCTGCTCATCTTGATGCTGTTCCTGGTAATGGCTCTCCTCTGGTGGTTCTGGCCTCTCTGCTGCACTGTGGTGAGTTTTATAAAACACTAGTGCAATAATAACATGCACACATGCTGCTTTACAGATAGCTTCTGTTCTACTCTTCAAAGTTTTGATGGCTTCAAGCACTTTGAGAATAAAGAGATAGTGCTGGTGAAAAATAAGACAGAGATAAATGTCTTTTCCAGCTTTGTTTTGTCTGGCTAAGGCCCCGGCCTATTATTAACCTAGAAAACATTCCCAATGTGAGAAGGCTAGAGTCTGAGTCAACAAGGGCGTATGCCCCTTTGAACTGCAGCTTTGAACAAAGATCAAGGTCACAGGGTGAACGCGTGTTTAAGTAATTATGCTGCTGTTTACATAATTTGTGTTTCCATAGGTCACAGCAGGAGACCTCCAAGTCTTACCTCCTGATAGTTTTTCACAATATTCACTGGCAGACCTAAGCTAGTAACACATTCACCAGAAATGAGGCTGACTAATTTCAATTTCCAGCTAGGGGTGTGGAAGGAAAGACTCAACTATGGAGTTTTGGTTTGATATTTGTGTTACTATGAGATTTGGAGAAGCAAGATAACTTCACATAAATAAAGAGTGTCATGAGAAGTATTTGAATTTCAGTCATCTGTTCTGGATACAGTAAAAAGACGAAATGCACCTGGGAAAAAAACATGCCTGTGCCATTATTTAGACAGGAGTCTACCTGCCAGCGTCTCAATATTTCAGTACACTCTATGTTAACCAGCCACTTGCTGTCAAAATCAGTAATTCTCCTTTCAAATCAAGAGTGTATAGTGTCTCTTCAGAATCCAGTCCAATGTTTCCAGAGCTGGAAACAGGAAAGTTGAGAACTGCCAGAGAGAGATGTCAGCTTTTACAACATGGCTGTCCCTCCCTTTACTTTTTTTCTGTTCTTGTCCATTAAATTACAAATTCAAGTCTTTGCAGCAAGTCTGTTTCGGAAAACGATGAGAGGTTACCATGGGAAATCGTTTTGTCTTCCAGGATTTGAAGACGCATCGAGGAAAATCACAAATAAGAATCAGAACTGCTTAATTTGCCAAGCGCATTTAATGTAGAAGAAAATGTCTTAAGACCTTTTGCACTGGTGAAAAAAACCCAGACAGATCATGTTGAGACGGGAAGACCTAAACGAAGAGCAAATAACACAGAATTTATGAGAGCCTTTTACTCTTCCCTTTTCCCAATCAACAACCTCAGGACCAGATTTGTAGGTCAGTGCTTCACCCTTGTTAATAAGTAGTAGAGACTTGGATGAAAAAACTGTTTCTCAGAAGTGTGTAATTGTGTAATCGTTCTGTTGCACACACAGGACGTATTGCAGTGACATACAGACAAAATGAAAATCAATTTTGATAGATGTGTTTGTGACATTCGTGGTCTTCCGATGAATAAACAAAACCTCCCCTTCTCCTCTCATGCAATTTCTTCCCTCCACAGATCATCCATGAACCCCCACCGCCAGCTCTGGAGGAGAGTTCGGTATGAGCTGCACAGTCTCCATTCAATCTGTTTCTCATGACTCCAAAGAAAATATATTATTTTTAGATTAAGACAGCCACCAGTGTTAGGTTGTGTATGTTAAACATCAATGACCATGAGGCGTCATTCACTCGTGCGAGTCTTGGTATGAATCTCATTCAGTAATTATTTCAATGTGAGTTAACGCCCTCTTCAAATAGTGAAATCCTGCCTTTTACCATTTTGTTCCTCCTCTCTTTTCCAAATCCCTTCCTCTGGAGCGCTTTGGACCTTCATGGAACATTTAGTGAAATTAACCAAATAACGCCATTTCACATGGATTTGGTCAACAAATTAACATTAATAGAATACATTTTAAATGCCCAAACTTACAATGCAATAACAGCAAGCCACAATGCAACTGTGGGACATGTCAGGCTGCTCTTATTTGGCTGCACTTATTAGGTGCGACTGTGGGTCAGTGGTTAGTAAGTCGGTCTTTCAATCAGAAGGTCGGTGGTTCGATCCCCAGCTCCGGCAGTCTGTGTCGTTGTGTCCTTGAGCAAGACACTTAACCCTAATTGTTAGGGATGCACCGAGGTCGATACTGCGTTAAACACTCGTACTCGCATCGGTTTCAATGGCCGATACCAAGAACCGATACTCACTCAACAGTATTTCACTACAACAAACTGGTCGCGCTTTGTGGAGAAGCAACCCCGAGCCGGAGACACTCTTCTCTGTCTCAACTTCTGAGCAGCCAATCACGCTATCCAAGTTGTTTTGCCGTCCAATCAGATGGCCAGTTTGTCTCAACAGCAGAATCTGGAGCCGCCATCTTGGATCCTCGCTACGCAGCGCTCACTTCTTTCAATAGACAGGAGAAAAGTGAGACGCGAGTACAATACAAGACTTTATCGATATTGTGCTTATTAACCGGTGTTGCATACGTGTGTATGACATATTAGTGCTCTTGTTAGTGGCTGACAGCCCCGGAGTTACTTGTAATCAGTCCGTCCCAACGCGACGCAAATGTTTCGCGCGACCAGATTACATGTAAAGTCTATGCACAGACGCGTGTGGTTGCGACAGACGCAAATTTACGCCGGCGGCACGTTAGACGCGAGAGTTGAAATTTTCCATATTTAATACATCTATAATTGAGAAGCTCTGCGCGTCATCACCGCCGTCCTGCCGGTTTGAATCAAACGGCTGCTGATCCACCTGAAGTAGCGCTGGCAGCGGCCTTATTCAGACGCTGTTGTGCGGCTACGGATGATATTATTGTAGCCGAGTGTCTGTTGTGTGTCTATATTTGTAATTCTAATAAAATGAAAACACGCTGCAGGGTAACTTGAACCACTTTTTTATCTCCTTCACACACGTATATCCCACAATTCCACTCTTTTCCTTTCCGTTTCTCCCTCCACAATAAAAGCACCGGAAACATAACTTGGAACACAGCTTCCTATATAATTGCTCGATACCTAATATTATCGCTTACATTATGAACCCGGACACGGGGCGTTTTATGGTCCGACATTAGAGGGACTTCCACAAGAAGTTTAAAGCTTGGGATAGCCTTCTGTTAATTTTGTACTATAGGCTTGACATAATCTGCAGAGGATAAAATAAAATCTGCCTCCAAATTAATTGCACTTTCATGGAGACCAAATCTAAGAAGTATCGGTATCGGTACTCGGTATCGGCAAGTACACAAATAAAAATATCGGTATCGTATCGGTTTGTAAAAAAATGGTATCGTTGCCCATAGGTGTGAATGTGAGTGTGAATGGTTGTCTGTCTATATGTGAGCCCTGGATAGACTGGCGACTTGTCCAGGGTGTACCCTGCCTTCGCTCAATGACAGCTGGGATCGGCTCCAGCGCCCCGCGACCCTAAAGAGGATAAGCGGTTCAGATAATGGATGGATGGATGGATGATGTGTATACTGTACATTCATGTAAAAACAGAGAACTACTAGCTTGTTACATTTTTTTATTGATATATGACAATAAAACATACTTCCTGTCACTCCCCCATAGGATGATGACGACTTTGAAGGCCCTAAGAAAAAATGGCCGACTGTAGATGCCTCCTACTACGGAGGAAGAGGAGTTGGGGGAATCAAAAGAATGGAGGTTAGACCAAATAAACCATCTGTTGTGTTAAGGATACGGGCCCAATCAGGCCCGATATCGGAACATTGGGTTCAGCCTTTGGGACTGAGAATATCAAAAGAAATATAAGAAAAAATCAAATAAATAAAACAAAAAACCCAGAAAATGTAAAATCCCTGCCTTACAAGTCAATATAAGTTAATTGTGTCAAGTTTATAACACTATTACACAAAAAAAAATGCAAAAAAAATGCACCCTGAGTTTTGAAGAAATGCTGATTAAATAAGTTAGGAACTAGCTAAAAGGCTAAACTCTCGGTTTTGGAGTCCTTAGAGCCTACAGAGCCAGCCAATACCAACATTCCCACTCTCACACAGCATCGCAAAGATACGCACAATAATGTAATTTGAGTCCAGCAAAAAATATGAAAATGTACTTACTTATGGCTGAAATATGAATATTCCAGGCCTTC
Source organism: Cottus gobio (assembly GCA_023566465.1). Taxonomy (NCBI): domain Eukaryota; kingdom Metazoa; phylum Chordata; class Actinopteri; order Perciformes; family Cottidae; genus Cottus; species Cottus gobio. Next base: position 13,768,516 of record CM042218.1, on the reverse strand, counting down.
CTGCTCCCTACTCACAGTTAAGGCCACGGAGCACCCTGCTGCAGTGAAACGAGCCCCGTTCAGGGACCACCGAGGACTGTGGGAACTTTCATGCTTGAACAGAGTTTACATGAGTTCTCGACACGTCTGAACTAAAATAATTATTAGAAATACTTAACTTCACTCAATCAAAGCCAAACTTCACACAGATAGTCCTACAATATTGAGCTATTTTATATTATTTATTTATTCAAAAGTGTTCATCTATATGTGTAAGGTAATACAAATTAACCTTTAATTGTTGTTTCTCGAAAAATAATGTTTTGTGTACTATCATAAACCAATATACCACTAACATATATATAGCCTTATTATCTATCTTCACAAGGGTTTTCTGTATATTATAGCTTTTTACATTTTTCAAATAGACCTTGTGAATGAGGAGATAATCTGGATTTAATATGAGATAAAAAGCATCTGCAATTTTGGCTGAACAATTGGTGGCTCCTTAAGGGTTAAAATAAATAAATAAAGATGTTTACACATTGGGGTTGTTAAAAACCGCACTTCCAGAAAGTTTAAATAACACTAGCACTTTCAATCAAACTAACTTTATTTGAACATACACTGAAATTAAGCATCTTATCTCCTGACCGTCTTTAAAGGCAGTGTGTGGAACTGAACATATAAATCATGATATTCGTTATATATTCTTATATTCTTGTCTATGAAACATGTTCAGGTTACTTAAGGTCAGAATAACAGATCATGAAGCTGTAGATGTCCCTGGGAAACAGTTGTCTGTCTAGACTAGATACACTAGATAGATTGTGGCACCGCCACAACACTCACATCATTATGTTAGACCAGGTGCAGTGGGAGTGGCCATGGACACCCCAGTCTTGTGAGACAAGGAGAGGACATGTGTCTTTCCTCCTCCTTGAAGGGTTAGAGCCAATTAGATGTTAGGATGATGCGATGAAACCTGTGACGAAAATCTGTGTATAAAACAGCCGAACATCCGGTTGTGGTAGAAGTTTGTTTTGGTTTCCAACCTGCGTGTTGACGAAACGACTCCCTGCTCTTGCAAATGCAGCGCTTATACTTTGCTCGTGACCAGAGAAATAAATCTACCAAAATGAGAGAAGTTGTTCGGCTGAATTCTTCCGGAGTTTCTACCAGGCATCCAATTTGGATTACGCTAACAGAACCGTTAAACATCTCTGACTCTCCATACTCTCCGTCATCAGGTCCGCTGGGGTGAGAAAGGCTCCACCGAAGAAGGAGCAAAGCTGGAAAAGGCCAAAAATGCCAAAGTGAAGATGCCTGAACAGGAGTATGTGGAAGCCCCCACACGCATTCTCAACAACGGCATGCGCAAACCTTTGGGGCCACGCAAGTGGTACTCACCCATCAAGGTAAGGTACCAGCCAGGAGGAAACTGTCTGGAGATGCTCTTTCAAGTCTCGCTGATGACAACTAAAACTGGCAAACATATTGGAATAATCAGTTTCAACTCTTAAACATAAAGAAATAAAGAAAATTGTGAAGGATTTGCAATCAGAATGAGAATCAAAACCATTTATTGCCATGTTTGTTTTCACATTCAAGGAATTTGTCCTGGTGGAAGGTGCATACATTTAACAATTTACATTTAACAATAAACACAGTGCAATAAATGAGAATGAATGAATGGATGAATGAGTATTTACAATTGAACAGTAGAATATCAGAATATCAAAAATAAGATAAATTGCATGGAATGTGCATGGAATGTAAGTGTTGTGTGAAAGTGGCAAGTGTAATGTTAAAGTGTTGAGTGTATTTAAATATAAGGGTATGTGCAGGGGAGTGTCCAGTGGGAAAATGTCTGGGGGTGACAGAGTCATAGAGTCATTAGAGTCAGTGGGGGACCCGGACTCTGTTGATGAGCCCGACGGCAGACGGGAAAAAACTGTTTTTGTGGCGTGAGGTCTTGGTCCTGATGGACCGCAGCCTCCTGCCAGAGGGGAGGGACACGAACAGTTTGTGTCCAGGGTGAGCGGGATCAGCTACAATATATTTGTTTTACAACATTTTGGTTTTTGGGCTCTGCTAGGATACATGTTTTGTGTACTGCATGAAAGACACATTCTGCTAAAAATTACTTCATGTTAATCTGGCTGAGGATATGTAAGTAATGGCATTATTAAAATGCTGTAGTGAAAGTAGCGTGAGATGTGTTGTGTAATAATGCTTAGGTGACTACTGGCACACAGTCTCTTCCTCCAAGGCCAGCATGGGGTTAAAGGAGTCACTCCAAAGCAGGGGTGCCCACACTTTTTTGGCTTGCGAGCTACTTTTAAAATGACCTAGTCAAAAAGATATACCTACATTAATAATGCTAAATATCTATCTATATAGATATATATCTATATAAATCTATATAGATATATATTAATAAATAGCATTATTAATGTATTAATATACAGAGTATACTTTATATATACAAAATGTATAATATTGGCGTACCTTGCATAACTTATGACACAATATAATTCTGTACATTTTTGGTCATTACATTTTACTCTGACTTGCACTGAATAGAAACAGCCAGGGTTATGCTGCGTTCACACTGAATGCGGCACGTATTATTCGCGAGTAGATTACATGCAAAGTCAATGCACAGACGCGAATGACGCAAATTTCCGCCGGGCAGCGCAAATGACGCGAATAACTTGGGCGAAAGATTTGCGTAGTGAAAGCCAATCAGCGTTGAGAAGCGCCGCATCATCACTGCTGTCCTGCCGGTGCTGAATCAAACTGCTGCTGGTCCACCTGAAGCAGCGCTGGAAGCGGCCGTCATTCAGACGCTGTTGTGCGGCTACAGATGATATTATGGACACGGGGCATCTGATGGTCCGACGTTTGAGGGATTTCCACAATAACTATAAAGCAGAACTAGTGGTTAGTTCAAAGGTGGATGGCGGAAATGGTACCGCTTTTACGGAGATAAGCCACGGAGATATCCCTGCCCCCTTTCAGCCGCGAGTAAAGCGAATGGCGCAAATTAACCACATAAAGTTGAGTAAACTCACGGGAGTAGAGAAGCGCAAATAATGCATTCAAGCGGCCGACCATGCGGGCGCACCGTCCGTGGTGATGGACATTGATTTACACACTGGCTGGTCTGTATATCAATCAAGTGGCAAATGTCGTAGGGAAGATACTTTTTTTTTTTTCTTTTTTAATGGCATGCGATCTACCCGCACTACCCTGGCGATCGACTGGTCGATCGCGATCGACGTATTGGGCACCCCTGCTCCAAAGCATGCAGTCAGTAGGGGATTGCTAATAGAAACCAGACTTCTGTTGGACTTACCTCCAGGGAGCAGAGCTGCACAGCCAGCAGTTTTGTGAGGAAAAACAGCTGCAATTTCTATTTTATCCTCAAAGTATTTGCTGTTAGAGTATTTGTTATGAAGAGTCTGTTCGTACTGTGTTCGTCATTGTGTAAATGTGTTGAGCAAGAAAAAACAAAAAGGGTTGATAACAGAAACTTGATTTTAAGAATACAAAAGGAATTTTGAGATGAATGAAATGGTTCAAAAGTTTCCTCTGTTTCAACAGAGCAAACTGGATGCATTGTGGGTACTTTTAAGAAAAGGCTACAACCGTGTGTCTGTAATGAGACCTCATCCGGGTGACAAGGTAAGACTAACTCAAAAGCTACACAGGCACAACACCATTAATCAGCCTACATTTTACCAATTGATGGAAGATTTTGTCTATGCATTATCATTTGGCAAAAGAGGCAATTTCTCTGGAAATGTTGAGAAAATGGACCAGTCGTGATCAATGAAGAGTGCACAGCTCAAAGGCCAGCTGTAGAGGGGGGGTCTGGTGAACTCCACTGTTGGCAGCCGACATGTAAATCCCTCAGTTTCAGACTACAAGTGTTGAAAAAAACAAGTCTGAGGGAAGTCTGTATTATAATACCTAATTCGCAAGAGTTTATCCAAAGCTTCATTTTTCCTTGATAAGCATCATATACCGAAAACATCCATCCTTTAATCCCCCACCCCCAATAAAGTAAGTACAATTGACACGCCACTCTGTAATTAAAGTGTATGAGTGAGTCCTCCACACCATAAAGCTCTTAATAAGTGCACTGGAAAAACAGCGCGGCTCTAGTGTCCTTGGTGGTTTTCAGTAAACAAGCTTGTTCTGGTTACAATTAGGAGTCTCTTGTCAAAGCCTTGTTTTTATAACTTCCCCTAAATGAATGCAGCGGTGGGATGGAGGAGGCCTGCCTGCGAGAAACCCAAGGCAGGTTGCAGTAACGTGTAATTTATTTATGAGCCTCTAAAAACTGGGGAATTTTGCAATTAATAAAGGAAATCAAACAGGGCACAAGACATCAGGCTAAAAACTCAATATCACTCTTCTAACGCTTTATCACATATGTTCTTCTAATGACCGAATGTGGGTTAGCTGCAACTATGATTCAGTGCAGGAGTGCAAGAGACGTCACAGGAATACTTCCCCATTGTTGCCTTGACTTCTTGTAAAGATCTGGCAAGCATCCACGATGAACGAAGTATTCAGAAATAGTCGAACACAGAGTAAATCCTGGATGCATTTAATTAAATTCAGGTTTAATACTTCTTATACAGTCTAACTTCAAAACTGTATCACAACATCGGTTTACAAACTTGTGCAGAATAATCCAAATCCTGTTAATCCTGTCCTAATACAATGGCAGGGGAGCCCGACCTATGAGTCCGACGTGTTAGTTAAGATTTTGCCAAAAATGCATCTTTGGAAAATACTAAACACGATTGGATAGTTGGATTATACTTCTTGAACTGAGAGAAAGTTTGTAAACCTATGTTTTGATGAAGGTTTTCTGTTGTTAGATCTTTCCCACATTTACTTTGATTCAAGGATTTACTCATCGTTCACCATCGAGGCATGCAGGAAAACCGTTTTCTGGTAATTTTAAGGGTATTTAAGAGTATTATTTTAAAGTCCATGATACAAACTGTCCACCACACACTAAAGGAATACAACATGTATCAGAGGTCACTTCGCCCCGCTTGTGAATGAGAGAACAGCGCTGTCATCCCGATCAGTCCACTCCCTGATCACAGCTCTCGGGTGTAGCTTGTTTCTGAAATATGATAGTCGCTCTTGCGTGACCTCATTTTGGTTTGGACAGGGTGGTGGCAGGTTATTTTTTCAGGCTGTCAGTGGAGCATACAAATAATTCACTTGTGATTGAGAAAAGGTTTGTAGATTTTAAACACCACGTAGGTGTGTGTAGACAAGAGGAATGGCAAAGGTGTTTATCATAACTATGCTCTAAAATCAGGTCTGATTTCAAATTCCAGGGCAGATGCATGAACTTCACCCGCATAAAGTCTCCCTCTCCTCGTCACCCACACCATCACCCATCTCCCATCTACAACCCTCCCAGCAGGACTCCACCTCCACCGCAGGGCACCCTGCCCCCGAGCCCCAGCAGCCCTCCATCATCTCCAACGTTCTCCTTCTCCACCCTTCCACTACTGCCTCCAACACCTCCTGCCACCTCCACCACTCCCTCTTACACCCCCCCTCCCACCCGGGCTCTTCCTCCGACCACCATGCAGATACCTGACCCTCCGGCGCACCCTCCCTCGCCTCCACCCTCTGCCTCCCCGACTGGTTCCCTGCCTTGTCTTCCACAGGCACCTCCTCCGGGGCGAGCACCTCCACCTGCCCGCCCACCACCTCGCCCTGGCCTGTAGAGCTCCGCGAGCAGACGGGAGAGAGTTTAACAGAATATTAAAGGCAACTTCAGAGTCCCACCAACAATCAGCACATGACCATCCTTGATTGTACCTGCGAGGACCTGCGAGTGCCTTGTGCCACACTCGGTGGGATGTGGCCTTTCTGTCTTGTGAAGTGGACCAGCGAGGACTTGTTATCAGCCATTTGTCTTTTGACTTTTGTACACATTTAACCCAACAGTGCAATTGCTTGGATGCTTGAATTACACCAACATTCACTACAAATGAGGTCATGCAGGCCGGCTCTAAATTATTTTCCTTCATGGTCCTCAGAGCTCACATCAGGCCCTAAGTCCCTTCCATGTGTACGTAAGATTAAGCAAATCTTAACCGGCTTGAACTAATGCCTTTTCTCGAAGAGCACAGTCAGGTTCAAAATGATCAAGACACTAAAATATGTGCCTGTGTTACATTTCCTGATAAGAGAGACAAGACTCATGTTGCAAATGTTCCACATATAGGATGCTTTAGAAGAATCTCAAAGTCACAGTTTTTGTGTTCTTGAATGCAACTATTTGAGTTGATCTTTGTCACATTTCTACCTTGTTTTATACAACATAAATGCATTTTTGTATTTGTACTTTTGTTGAGAAAACCACCTTTTCGAGTTTAGAAAAAATGTCATTGCTGATAAACACATGTACACTAAGCGTATTGAAACAGCAACGCAACATATCTAAACTTATTCTTGCAACTTTTGACTTGCCATATTAACCGGCTTTATGCGAGTCACAGCTGGCCTAATTTTGGTGCACATCAGTCAGGGAAACGCTTTGCACATCGTCTTGCTCATTCACCCACGGCCTCTAGCAAAGGGGTTTCATGTAAATAATAATTTTGATATTACCATATGTGTTCAGATATCTGTGAATGTGTGTCAAAAAGAACGAGACTATTTGTGACGGCCTGTTTAATCAACTTAAACAAAGTGATCTGGCTTTTTTTTGCACAAGATGCTTCCAGTTGCTCAAAGCATGGGATATAGTAGAAGCCTGCTGTTTCATGGGTCGTACAAAGTTCAGTAAATATAATTAATGGTTAATTTGAAGCTGTTCCTTGATGGTGATCAGAGGAGTCTCAGCACAATGCAGTGCAGATTGCAAGCTAATCTTTCACTCTAAGAGCGTTACATAAATGTCATGAGAAATCTGAAAAACATTCCACCAATACAGTACAGTGTGTAGACACCTTTGTTGGTTTCATTCAAAATGAAAGTAAGCAATCAAAATGTATTAAATAGGATTTTAAATATTTGTCTTTATGTATTGTTCTTGGAAATGCAATTACTGACCAGTAAACCATCGTGATTTGCTTCTTGACAATGTGATAACAGCCACTTTGCTCGTTTCAAGGCCTGTAAAGATTTGAATGGGTTTACAGTGTTCCTGCTTTTCAAAACTCTAAAGAAAACTCTCACATTCCATGTATTCTTCAGTATGTTAAGATACAATTATATTCTATAACACTTATTTAACTTTTTATTCTATTTTCTTGTATTTCACAGTAAGTTAGACAATTTAAATTGCCACTGGGATCACCAAGTTCACACAGTGGACAGTGGCTATTTGCAAAAAGCACAGAGCACCTCACTCACTCCCTGTGATGGAAAAAAGAATATGCACAGCATGGCTAACTAATCCCAGATGTTCATATGTTGCATTATGTCACATGCACGAATGGAGTGAGCTATCTTGGAAAATATTAGACACCATCTAATCCTTAGGAAATGTGAACAGGCTGCAGGAAAGGTGTCCCGGTGCTAATCGTCTGGGCATAATTTGGGGACAGACAATGGACAGGACAGAGTGGAGCAAGGCACTGCAGCTTCTGAAAGTCTCAAAGAAAGGAACTTAACATTTAAGGTTGACAGCATGCAGGGACACTTTTTTAATCAGGTGGTGAATCTTTATTGATGCACAAACTCAATGCAAGATCTCATCGAGTCTGTTGCCAGCTTTTGTTTGCCCTCTATCTTAGGAATTACATCACAGCTGTCTAGAATAAACTATATAAACATTACATCACAGATCATAACTATTGCAGAGACCTCTCCCATATGATAAAACCCGACAATAATAGTCACTAGTGTTATGTTGGGCGTAGTCTCTTTTGGTAAATTTTTTAGGAAGAAGTTGGGTTAAGTTCTTCATCAGTATACAACATTAAACTCAGAGATAAACCCTAGACCTTAATTTGTGACCGACACATTTGGCAGCACCATAAGTGAGGTCAGCTTTGTGTTAAACTAACATTCACTATTGTCTGGCCTACAGTCTGCTTGCATGCTAGAAAAGATTATCAAAGATGTGTCATATGTGTTCACATAGTCAATATTCAAACTGATATCCATATGCATGTCTATTTCTAAATATTGCACATAAAATGCTGATGATCAGGGACTTTTAGTAATCAAACACGCCTTAAAAAACACAGGGTTTCACTTCTAAATGGTTTCATACTCAAACATATAAGGAGAGAAACAAAGAGAGACATTATTTTCAAGCTTTCAGTTAAACTTTAAACCATCATTAGGAGCAGGCATGGAGTGTGTTCCAATACCCATACTACCATCCTATTCAGTATGCCAGAAAAATATTTAGAAAGACCCAAAGTGTGTCAAATGCAGTAGGCCAAACATACCTGGATGTCTGCCTGCAGCCGGTCGCATTTTGCAGAATTCAAGCCAGCAAGCTTCTCTGACTATTTTGACCCACTATCCTGTGTGCAGGGGATATCTGAGCAAGAGGGTCAAAGTTCAAAGGTGCAATGGTTTGACCAATTAAATTTAATGCATACCGAATACAACAGAGCAAACTTTGTAACTGCATTTGTATGATTTAGCCAAATCATAACAAAAACAACCAGTTTGACAGACAAATAATTCCCAAATCCTTGCTCCTCAACACCAAGTTCAGATACTGGGGAAAACTTAAAAATAAATCAGGTGGACATGCAACAGAGCTATGTAAATGTTTGCTTCTCTGTCAGAACAGCAGCGCAATGAAGCGTAATAATGAATTGTTATTGACATAAAAACAAGAGCTAACTGTGCTGCACAGTGAGGACATCTCTCTGAAGTCAAGTGCTCTAAAAGCAGCACCAACACGGACCATATTTGCATTACCTAAGGTTAAGCTGTTTACTTTGATTCTACTTTTTGTCCTGCACTAAAGCAATGCCAGTGAAGTAAAAAAAAAAAAAAAGGAAAAAATCTAAAAATGGAGACCGAAAGCATAATACAGATAACAATAATAATAATAATAATAATAATTAAAAATGTCGGTAGCACTTTATAAGTATACGATAATTAGTAAAGCATGAAGAAACACTGAATTCATCATTTATAAAGCATTATTCAAACATTATACTAATTAGTATGCAATTCATAAACAGTTATAAATGTTTCATTCTTGATAAGCTTGGGTTTTCATACTTTATAAATGATGGATTCCCCATTTGTAAATGAAGTATTAAGAACTTATAGATGATTAATAAGATAATTTGTAAAGTGTTAGTAAATGATAAAAAAAAAGGGTTATGGTTAAATTCATGATTAATTCATATAGTCACTACTAGTAGTTAACGTTTGTTAAGTATTTTCTGTGACCTAATCTAAAGTAAAGGCTGTGTATGCCTTACAAAGCAAAGCTTTCAACTTTTATCCATTCTCCTCAAAAATCATTTTTTTAGTTTTAAGTGACAGGTAAAGTAAAAATCTCATCTGGTAAAACGGTCATGATTATCAGTTACCACTGGGCCTGAAGGGACAGTACTTACGCCGTAACCTCGGAGGACAGCCAGGTGGAAGGAAAGCAGCTGCAGTGGGATGACGCTCAGGACACCCTGCAGGCAGTCCACACAGTGAGGCACTTTGATGGTGCGGCTGGAGTTCTTAGCGGTCTCGTAATCGTCTTTGTCACAGATCACGATGGGACGGCCGTGTAAAATCAAACAAAGAAAAACATCTGTCAATCAGGTCCCAAACCTGGATCTCTCTCAGTGGATTTTCACACCTCTTAAATCCACATCTTCCACAGATTACAAAACAGCAATGACGTCACACTGGAAAGAGCCCTCCCTTGTATTTAATGAGGTGAAGGGTCAGAGGTGTGGCATTACATTACATTACATTTCATTTAGCTGACGCTTTTATCCAAAGCGACTTACATGATATACAGTGTACAGTAGACCGTAGACACAGCAACGGTGAGCAATTAGGGTTAAGTGTCTTGCTCAAGGACACAACGACACGGACTGCCGGAGCCGGGGATCGAACCACCGACCTTCTGATTGAAAGACCGACTTGCTAACCACTGAGCCACAGCCGCCCCCACAGACAAGACGATGAAAATCATCAAGAGTTCACAGAGTTTAAAATTAAAATACGAAATTCAAGAATTCTTCAGATGTTCTGAATCACAATGATGGCACAAAACAACAACTTGGACGAAAAATCTGAGTTCAAAGGAATTGACCAAGTTTACATAATGTCTCGTGAGACTGAGTTATACATATGCAGGATCAATCACTTGGATTCACCACTGCAACAAGATATTCTGGACTGTCGCTTTAATATTTCATAAATATTACAACATTCTTACCTGGCGGGCAACAATTTGCTGCAGGGCGTTTTGACATTTGACATAAGTGTGGTCTCTCATGATGATCATGATGACTGGCATGAGTTTATCCACCAGGGCCAGGGGACCATGTTTCAGCTCTCCAGCCAGAATGCCTTCTGAATGCGATTTCCTTGATTTTCTAGACAAGATGAAAAACACCCATAAGTAAAAAAAATGGTGTGCTTACATTTTATTTAATTACGGTTTATATATATATACATTATTCAATAAGGACGAGTGAGATATAAAGCCAGAGACAATTATTAGAAGAAAAATTATATTTTTGCAATCTGGTATTACTTGTATAAAGCCCTCCAGAGACACCTAACATTATAAAGAAATTGAAAAAAAAAAATCAGTGGAAGAGAAGGTTGTATTTGCTCACCAGTGCCCCTTCCAGGCAGGTAGCATAATGGTAGCCTCTGCCCATGATCAGGACACTCTTCTGTTGGTACAGCTCTGTTGCCAAATTCTGGATCTCATCATCTAAACTGAGGACCTCCTTAATCAGATCTAACAGAAAAACAGATGGGATTCAATACTTTTTGAAAAGTGGCTGAAAAGAAGCACCATCATGCAAAATCTTAAATAAAATACTGTCATATGCAGGAATGTGGTCTCAGTCTCATCATGTTGAGAATGGGAGTGGCAGAGTGGCCAGACATTCTTCATTAGTTTACCATTAAGGACATCATTCCATCATATGATTTAGATCCAGAGAAGCACGCGAGAGCCTACAGCGCTCTCTTCTTCTGATCCCAGCCTCATCACTTAGCTTCCTTTTCCAAGAGGATTGCTTGAATAAACAACAAAAATAAAAAAGGCTTTAAGTGTACTTGATCATTGCCCTGAGAGCTGGTTTTCCATTCTAATCTCACGTGTGATCAGAATGTATTTTTCTGAACCAGAACACTTGTGGCTTGATTTACCTGGAAGCACTCTCAAGCCCTGGATTATCTCTCGGCGTCTGGGCTGCATGGAAATCCTGTCATCGCACATCAAGAGTGCAAACATGATCAGGGCCACAAACTGGCTGGTGTAGGCCTGCAGAGCCAAGACAAGCAGATTGCATGTGTTATTAAAGTTAGCATTAATACAAGTCACATTTTTATACAACTTTATTGAAAATAAAGAGCAGCAACCGGATCCTGACTAAAGCCTATCTTTTAGTGAAGTTCTTGAAGGCTGTGCTTCTCATCTTCCTATTAGGATAGTAAACTCTGTCTCCAGCTAATGATCTGCACCAGATGAGAAATGAAGGAGGTGAGCTCCTTGCCAGGCAGCACTAAAATGCATGCAGTGGAGCTCACTGAAGCTAGTGCTGTTCATCCTGGAGAACTTTGTGAAGACACATCACATCAGAGAGCACAGCCTCTGATCATTCTAATGCAAATGTCAGTTCTCACAACCTCAGCATGTCACCACCCAGTCTCTCTCTTTCTCTCTGTTCCTTCATCTCCAAGCATGCTTGGAGGCCTTCCATGGCCAATTGGGAGATTTAATCAGTGCTCGAGTCATTTCATGGGACCCTCCAGACTCAGAAATGGCAGTATCCAGTGCCAAGAACAGCTGTTTCCCCCCCTGACAACTCGATAACCACAGTTCCTCAGAACTCTGACTGTCTGTGCTTGCGGGTCAGATGTGGCAACATATGTAATCCACATAGTAAGCTGTTTGGTGTTCTTGTCATCAACATTTAATGGTTTTCATGCATAACATGGCAACTGTAACCCTGCAAAGATGACCACCCTTGTAGCTGAAACAAGAAACACTTTCATGACACGGTTCTGAACACTTTTTGTAACCATGTCAATTCTTTAAAGATACTGTTACATAATTCAGAAAAACACTGGAAAAAGCTATTTTCCTTTTCTCTTTTCCATCCATTTTCGTCCGCTTATCCGGGGTCGGGTCGCGGTGGCAACAGGTCCAGCAGGCTGACCCAGACTTCTCTCTCACCCGCAGCATCTACCAGCTCATTCTGGGGGATCCCGAGGCATTCCCAGGCCAGCTGGGAGATATAATCCCTCCAGAGGTTCCCCTATGTTATTATGTTGAAATAACATAGCAGTTGAGTGCAATATGGGTTCTCTATAGATTTGATGAGCAAGGTTGCAGTATTTAGTTTAGTTGGGTGTGGGTCTTTGGCCCAGCAAGTCAAGCAGAAAGTTATGGCGTGCTTTGGGGCTTTAGAACAGCACAAGAGACCCTAAGCCAAGCCCAGGGGCTGGGCCAGAGAGGGACCTGCTGCACCCTCTTCACTAGCTGGGGCTCTAGTACTCTGAGTGCAAACTGGCAAAACATTTTGGTTTTGAGAAGGTGCTGGGGTAGGGGGGCAGAAAACCAAAGATCCTAGCTTTACACGAGATGAGAATATCAGGCTGTCAACTCCCAACGGGTTCAGAGTGGAGGAATGTGTCAGCTTCCAGGAGGCAGGACCAGACTCACAACGGAGTTTTCCTCTTGGTTTCATTCAGTGGGCGTTGAGTTCATTTATGAGATGATGCAACAAATTGGTTTACAGTTTCTTTCAACGCAGTATATAAAAAGGTCAGTTCACCAAAAACACAAGCATGTTTCCTCTTAGCCAGGTGCCATATATCAATGCAAATATTTATGAAAATTTGTCAATTATTATGGTGAAACCTGCATGGTAGCTGGTTACACACGCAAAAAGAATAAGTTGACGACATCACTGATCTCTTTGATGTGGTCCTTCAGTCCACCCAGTATCACTGAAAAGGAAAATAAACAGCTAACCCATCATTCTGCTCCATTATTTTCCACCTCATTCAAAAATTGCGAAAGAGGACATGAGAGAATGTTTTAAGAAAATGATTGTTGACAAGTTACTTTAGGAATGTAGCCCTTTTATATGTATGTAGCTCAGTAAAATCTACTCAAACACAGAGAAACATTTACCCACCTTTATCTTGGATACCGACTCAACTTCTCTTGTTTTAAAAGTATGAAATTTATGACATGTAGTGATATGCAGGCAACCAAAATTATACTGTTTTCATGCATGCACTTGATGGGACAGAGAAGAAAATAGTGAGTTTATACATGTTTTATTACATCAATGGCCTCTGAGAAAACTAACCTGTGTTGTTGTCAAAGTTCATTCTCCCCCTCATTGTATTGAACACAGACTCTGGCTGCTCAAAAATCTCCTTCTGCATGAAGGAGCTGAAGTTGCCTGTGGAGGGAGGATGTCAGGGGAACATTTCCAACACTAATACAAAACAATAAAACGTAAATGCTTAAGAACACAGAGATGGACTTTTTATAAAGTGTGCCGTCTGAGAAGGATCTTGTTGACACACATTAAGTGCATGAAAACACAAACCACAAGCTCCTGGATAAGCAAGAATAGCTTTACAATGTTTTATGAATAAATCAGGCTTCTCTGGAAATGTAGGGAGTTACTGTCTATTTTGTTGCTAAATTAACCCATTGAGAGCCACAAGGTAAGTTGTTCCTTAAATGAAGGAAAACAAACATTCATTTATTCAGCAGAAAGGCTCCAGAAACTGAAACGGAGAGAGGCTGAGTAATGACAGGACCACAAAGGAATGTCAAGAGCAGCCAATATCAGTTCACATCTGCCCTCTGCTGGATGACGGAGGAAGAGTCAGTGGACATCATTCGTTATTTTTTTGCATTGTGTCCATTTAGCCTTAAGAGTGTTCACATCCATATTGGATGAACAGTGCAAGGCATGCCTCTTTCTTTAATCAAAGTTCCCCAATGTAATGGCATAGGTTCAGGCTAATACTAACAACCTATTTTGGTCCCCTTTAGAACTGCAACAATTAGCTATTTGCTGGTTTCAGCTTCTGGCAAATGAGAATTCATGATAGTAACATTCTTTTTCTTTTGGGGCTTTTGTCAGAGAAAACATGCAATTTAAGGACATCTCTTTGGGGAGGGGCAGTAGATGTACTTCCTACACCCCAATCACCACTGTAAATATGAGGGCTGCTGGGGCCCTGATTCAGTGGCTGGTGACAGAACCTGCACAGGCGACCTGTTGGCAGCTGCACCGCTGACATCCTCTTCTTCCTTTCCTCTGCCACCTTCTTCCACTATGCCCCCCTCTGCTTTGCAGCCTCCAGATCCCACTCAAATAATGTAGTATTTATTCTTATTTTTGTACTTGAATATTAAGGGATGGAAAGATACCAAGTAGTTTTAATCACGTTCTGTACATACATACAATACGTGTATTTTACTTCATTAAAGTATTCAATTTCAGGCTACTCCACTGCATTTGAGGCCACTATTGTACTTATTTGGCAACATTAGTTACATTGCAGATTCAGATTATTTTTACAAAATAATAATCAACCAGGCTGCACGGTGGCGTAGTGGCTAGCACTGTCGCCTCACAGCAAAAGGGGCCGGGGTTCCAATCCCGGTCTGGGCGGGCCTTCTGTGTGGAGTTTGCATGTTCTCCCCGTGTCAGCGTGGGTTCTCTCCGGGTTCTCCGACTTCCTCCCACAGTCCAAAGACATGCATGTTAGGTTAATTGGACTCTAAATTGCCCATAGGTGTGAATGTGAGTGTGAATGGTTGTCTGTCTATATGTGAGCCCTGTGATAGACTGGCGACTTGTCCAGGGTGTACCCTGCCTTCGCCCAATGACAGCTGGGATCGGCTCCAGCGCCCCACGACCCTAAAGAGGATAAGGTTCAGATAATGGATGGATGGATAATCAACCAATAAATCATGATGTATTATTTGAGGTTAAGCCACCCAGCAGTATATAAACTATAACTAACACAGCAGCATATTCTTTATCCTACATTATGGTATTGATTTAAATGGAGTAGTATGTCAGATTCTATCATTTCTGTATAATCTAAGGGCCAAATGGTACATGTTTGTCTTTGTAGCAAGGTCAGCTCACCCACCCAGCAAACCCTGACAGAAGCCCCACCATCAGCTGATCAGGACCCTTTAGGAAAGATCATTGACACTACGAGATTGTTTTGATCCTGCCTGCCTGACTTTCTAACTCTTCTGTCATTTCAGGTCCTGCCACTCACACCCTATAATCACTCATTCCTCTCACCTGGTCTCTCTATCCATTTCTTGTTAATAATTAAACTATTATATCACTCTGCACATACTTTATATCAAGGCAATACCCTAACACGTCATTAGATGGCGCTTTGGTGCTGCTGTGGCTCCATTAGGGAAAACGTAGCTCCAAGCTCAGCGCATGCGCAGCTCGGAATAAAACCAGCTCTGGGCTAAGCGTGACGATAAATTTGGTCCTATCTCTATCAATACTGCAGGTATCTGCTTGGGCAGGTACAGGTAAAATTAAAATATTTGAATAACCAGCATTGAAGGGCAGACAACATGCCTGCTCCTCTTCGGGAGAAGTGGTAAACATAAGTATTTCACCTTAAAATGTTATGACCTTTTCCAATCACATTATGACAATTATTTTCTCAACCGAGCAACAACTGAGCAACACAAAAAGGAAAACATGTCTAACAGGGTGCTTGGATTAGTGCAAACTCCACACAGAGAGTTGTAGTTGTGTACTCACGTGCGAGGCCACATTTGTTTTTCAGCACCCCATTCAGGGCCCGTTGCAGATTAGTTGCTCAGTAGTTTTTATTAGGTCTAAAAAAAATGCTCTGTCAAAGGAAAAAACTAAGCAAATTGGTCCTCCCATAGGCTGTTTTCAGAGTTGAGATTTGAGCTCGTCATAGGATGAAAAACGCAGGTGTGGCTGATGACACGCCACGAAGCAGCTGTGTCTGTAAATGCTGGTGAAGGACTGCAGCACAGAGAATGCTACATGAAATGCTACAGACTATGCTTTCTCTAGATGTAAGACTACCCACAAAACTCCTTGCGGTTGGAGCATGGAGGCTGTATTTGCTCAGAGCTGTGGCTATTTTCTGCAATTACTCTGTAGCTGCACTTGAAGCCATGGTTGTGGTTAGTCAGTGCAATGAAATCCTTCTGAGAATAGCACTAGCTTTCACCAAGAGTGTAGCTCTTTACCTTTCTGCCATGCTGAGGCTGAACGCATTTCTCAGGCTAACGCTGGCAGGTGTGCTGTTCTCACGAGGGGGACTGGACCAACGTGGACACTCAAACTGCTCCACCTGTGCGACCTTCAGAAACAACAGCTCCTCTCCTTTGTGCTTTGGAGGAGGAAGAACTGTGAGCTGGCTGAAGTCAGCGCTGCATGCCACGCCTGCACTCAGCCGATGTTCACTGTCTGTTCGCGGGACCATCTTAGCCCTGTCAGCTTGGTGCAGTAACTTCAGATCCACTGTCTCCACCATTATGACTTTGTGTCGATGCATCAGGCCATTGCTGGCTACCTTCCACACTGTGATTGGTTACTCTACACAAGTACTCAAAATCGTTTGGGATCTGGACTTTAATAGAATGTACATATAACTAACCAGGAATTACACTTTTAATATTGTTCCTATTTTTACTACCTGTTTTTATTCTAATAAAATAAATGTGATATTTGCTGACCAGTGTAATCAAGCACAATGTTTGGCTAATTGTCCATTTTTGTGTGTGTTGCACACCCTGAACTGTATCCTTCACATTAAATGGGCTCGGACAAGTAAAAGGGAAGTTACTTGACACTTTATTGCACCACTTCAACAGTAACCTAACAGAGGTTGCTAGGATTCAGTGCAGGGTCCAGTTTATGCCTCCAGTCAAGAAATCAAAATCTTCTTAAAGCGGGGGTTACAAAAATACCTGTAACATTGTCCAGTTTTCAAACCCGTTCACTGGCTCAGGAGAAGCTCGGGGGTAACATGTGATGGACTTGAAAAACAAAGACATTTGGATCACACACACAGCTGGCATCTGACTTTCTATCTAAATAAACATCTGCATTTTACCAATTGTAATAGTATAGTAATAATAGACATATTGCCATAAAACTGTGTATATGCCCCTTTAGGCCTTCATGCCAGACAAGCTACCAGCATCAGTACATGCTGAAAAATAGCTACAAATGGTCCCAATATTGCAGTAGTTGTGCTGGCAAGGTGTGGGTTGGGAACTGGGTGCAACTTCTACTTCAGGTTAGTAACTTCATCTCACTTAAATTATTAAACTAGAGACCTGTAATCAGCAATATAGTCAGCATAGGAATCCCTAAATTGTGAACAGATAGCTTTTAAGTCCCAGTATAATGTACAGAGAATGGCCAAAGCAGAAACAGTGTACAGTAACAAAACAATCTCACCCTGGTGGATTTGGCTTAATAATAAACAAGGCCTATTCTAATACAAAACACTAGGTTTATAGACAAGAACAAGCTTCTATAGCGTACCCAGTAAGGATTTTACACTGCAGCATATATTAACAAGCTTCTCTGCGAGGAAGCTGTGTGTCCTCAGAAGAAGAGAGAAACTGAGTCAACACTGGCAAACTGCGCTACAATTACAAAGAAGCGATGACCTGTGGCTTGGAATGATTTACGACGGTCGCTTACTTCAACTGTGGAGTAAAGACACTTCAAATGATTAGCTGCCAAAGAAAAAAATATCCAAACTAAACTACAAATCATTGCACTAAAAAAAAAAAGAATAAAAAGCCAGTAAGGTCTTCAAAACACAACTTCTGTCAGTTAACGGCTCAAACAGCAGCTCCAAGATGCTCCCAGTGAGACTAACCAGCACAAATAAACATGGAGGGCACAGAATAAACCAAAATGGTCGTCAGTTGTTAGCTTCACAAACCCAGAGCATGATGATGATGATGATAGTGAAGATGTCAGTGCCAGCCCAGACCTCGCCACCACAGACAGAACTGCTTCTCTAACAATAATACGACAATGATGCCAAAAGGTTCTTGGAAAATAGAAGTGAGATATAGATAATATGCAACAGTGAGATACACAACTGTCGAGTAAAAGATAGCATTAAGAAGACCCATGACACACGATACATAAACGGAACATTGGTTTCTCTTGGTTTCTGCATACAGACGCTCCCTCGCCATCTGTACACGTTTGAATGTGCGTCCGCCAGACTTTTGTTGTGATGATTGGTGCAGTTCACTCTACGGTCACAGACTTGGCCAGGTTTCTTGGACAGTCCACCTGTATTTAAACAGAGTGAGGTCATTTACATAACAAACAGCCATATTAGTGGACAACAAGTAATAAGAGGTTTCTATTATTGACTAAATGCATCGGTCAAACTTTTAGCCAAATCATAACAACAACAACCAGTGATATGGCAGCTTAACAGACTAATAATTCTCCAAATCCTTGCTCCTCATCACTGACTTTAGATACTAGGACAAACTTACAAAATAAATAAATAAGGTGGGCGTACAATAGAGTTATGTAAATGTTTGCTTCTCTGTCAGAACAGCAGTGCAATGAAGCGTAATAATGAATGGTTATTGATATAAAAACTAGGGCTAACTGGGCTGCAGTCAGGACATCTCTTTGAAGTCAAGTGCTCTAAAAGCAGCACCAACACTGACTCTGTTAAGGAACAGCGGCATCAGAATATTCTCGTGCATAGATGACTATCCGATATGTTCCCACTCACGGTAGCAGGCAGTCAGGGATCCTGCTACAGAAATAAATCATCTCACAGATCTTGGGTTCAATATAAACTGGACAAAGAGTCCAGTGGAACCTGTGCAATGTACAGAATACTTGAGTCTCAACATAAACTTATTGCATCAGGCTGTTGGAGGGGAGAGTAGCGTCTCTCAGTGTCTCTCTTCTGGCTGGGGAAAGCCATATCATTCAGATTATGCCTGTGCGGCATAATGGTGTCAATGTTATCTGACGGATTTTTAGCTTGGGTCGCGGAATTGCACCCGTGTCCACACCGCCTCAGCCTTATATCGTGGACAGTACTTACGTCGTAACCTCGGAGGACAGCCAGGTGGAAGGAAAGCAGCTGCAGTGGGATGACGCTCAGGACACCCTGCAGGCAGTCCACACAGTGAGGCACTTTGATGGTGCGGCTGGAGTTCTTAGCGGTCTCGTAATCGTCTTTGTCACAGATCACGATGGGACGGCCCTGTAAAATCAAACAAAGAAAAACATCTGTCAATCAGGTCCCAAACCTGGATCTCTCAGTGGATTTTCACACCTCTTAAATCCACATCTTCCACAGATTACAAAACAGCAATGACGTCACACTGGAAAGAGCCCTCCCTTGTATTGATAATGAGGGTCAGAGGTGTGGCACAGACAAGATGGTGAAAATCATCAAGTGTTCACAGAGTTTAAAATTAAAATATGAAATTCAAGAATTCTTCAGATGTTCTGAATCACAATGATGGCACAAAACAACAACTTGCATGAAAAATCTGAGTTCAAAGGAATTGACCAATTCAGTTTACATAATGTCTCGTGAGACTGAGTTATACATATGCAGGGTCAATCACTTGGGTTCACCACTGCAACAGGATATTCAGGACTGTCGCTTTAATATTTCATAAATATCACAACATTCATATTTTTTCGGGTGGACGTATAGTTCTTACCTGGCGGGCAACAATTTGCTGCAGGGCGTTTTGACATTTGACATAAGTGTGGTCTCTCATGATGATCATGATGACTGGCATGAGTTTATCCACCAGGGCCAGGGGACCATGTTTCAGCTCTCCAGCCAGGATGCCTTCTGAATGCATGTATGTGATTTCCTTGATTTTCTACACAAGATGAAAAACACCAATGAGTTTAAAAAAAAAGGTATGCTTACATTTTATTTCATTATGGTTTGTTTATATATATATATTTTTTTTATTTTTATTTCTTTTTTTTTTTAATAATATTTTTGCAATCTGGTATATTACTTGTATAAAGCCCTCCAGAGAGACATTATAAAGAAATTGAAAGAAGAAAAAAAAATAAAAAGAAATCAGTGGAAGCTGGTGGAAAAGAAGGTTGTATTTGCTCACCAGTGCCCCTTCCAGGCAGGTAGCATAATGGTAGCCTCTGCCCATGATCAGGACACTCTTCTGTTGGTACAGCTCTGTTGCCAAATCCTGGATCTCATCATCTAAACTGAGGACCTCCTTAATCAGATCTAACAGAAAAACAGATGGGATTAAAGATATTTTTTAAAAGTGGCTAAGAAGAAGCACGTGTGATCAGAATGTATTTTTCTGAACCAGAACACTTGTGGCTTGATTTACCTGGAAGCACTCTCAAGCCCTGGATTATCTCTCGGCGTCTGGGCTGCATGGAAATCCTGTCATCGCACATCAAGAGTGCAAACATGATCAGGGCCACAAACTGGCTGGTGTAGGCCTGCAGAGCCAAGACAAGCAGATTGCATGTGTTATTAAAGTTAGCATTAATACAAGTCACATTTTTATACAACTTTATTGAAAATAAAGAGCAGCAACCAGATCCTGACTAAGGCCTATCTTTTAGTGAAGTTCTTGAAGGCTGTGCTTCTCATCTTCCTATTAGGATAGTAAACTCTGTCTCCAGCTAATGATCTGCACCAGATGAGAAATGAAGGAGGTGAGCTCCTTGCCAGGCAGCACTAAAATGCATGCAGTGGAGCTCACTGAAGCTAGTGCTGTTCATCCTGGAGAACTTTGTGAAGACACATCACATCAGAGAGCACAGCCTCTGATCATTCTAATGCAAATGTCAGTTCTCACAACCTCAGCATGTCACCACCCAGTCTCTCTCTTTCTCTCTGTTCCTTCATCTCCAAGCATGCTTGGAGGCCTTCCATGGCCAATTGGGAGATTTAATCAGTGCTCGAGTCATTTCATGGGACCCTCCAGACTCAGAAATGGCAGTATCCAGTGCCAAGAAAATAGCTGTAAAAACTTTACAATGTTTCCCCCCCGGACAACACAATAAACACAGTTCCTCAGATGTGGCAAGATATGTAATCCACAAAGTAAATAGTTTTTTTTCTCTTTTCCAGTTAAAAGTAAAATCGAATTAACATGAAACAAAACAGCTGCCAAATAGATTAATTTGAAATAACATAGCAGTTGGGTGCAGTATGGGTTCTCTATAAATTTGATGAGCAAGGTTCCAGTATTTGGGTGAGTTGGGTGTGGGTCTTTGGCCCAGCAAGCCAAGCAGAAAATGATGGCGTCTCTGAGGCGTGCTTTGGGGCTTTAGAACAGCACAAGAGACCCTAAGCCAAGCCCAGGGGCTGGGCCAGAGAGGGACCTGCTGCACCCTCTTCACTAGCTGGTGCTCTAGTACCAACATTTTGGTTTTGAGAAGGGGCTGGGATGGGGGGGCAGAAAACCAAAGATCCTAGATTTACATGAGATGAGATTATCAGGCTGATTCAGAGTGGAGGAATGTGTCAGCTTCCAGGAGGCAGGACCAGACTCACAATGGAGTTTTCCTCTTGGTTTCATTCAGTGGGCGTTGAGTTCATTTATGAGATGATGCAACAAATTGGTGTACAGTTTCTTTCAACTCAGTATATAAAAAGGTCAGGTCAGTTCACCAAAAACACAAGTACTTTTCCTTTTACCCAGGTACCATCTATCAATGCAAATATTTACAGTGGGATTTGACGTGAGGCACACTTCCTAACTGAGAAGAAAATGTGTCAATTCTCATAGACAGGTGCTTGTGACTAGAGAAAATGGACACATTGTTTTGCTCAACTGAGTTCAGATGGGGCTTGATGAGTTAGCATAATCTGGTAAGGTACATATAAATGTCTAAAAAAGCTGAATTGTCACCAAGTGGTCCGTCCAAATGTATTAGCAAGCATCCCCCAAAGACAAGTTGGGTGTGAATCAATCACAACAAGGGCTGAACTAACGATTATTTTCCTATTCCATTAGTCGATAAAATATTGTAAAAAATAAGAGCCTGAAGAAAACAAGCACATTAACATTGAAGAAGCTGGAACCCATACATCTTCTAAGTCTGGGAAAACAAAAATGTTATGCTTTCTTCAGATAAAGGGTTAGGTCGTACACAATGCAATGTTTGTAGATAGTGTAGACAATTCCCAGATATGGCAGCTTGCTGGTACAAATAAAAAATTAAAAAAAAGGCGCACCTTGGTGCTGGCTACTCCAATCTCAGGCCCGGCATTGATGTGGACTCCGCAGTCGGTCTCCCTGGAGATGGAGCTTCCCACTGTGTTGGTGATGCCCACAGTCAGAGCTCCTCTCTCCTTACAGTAGCGCAGGGCCATGAGGCTGTCGGCAGTCTCCCCTGGATAATTGTCAGTAATAGAAAAACATAGCAGTTCATGAAATATAACAGTTCTGACAGTAAAATATTGTTGATCTATTAGTTTTTTAGGAAATGGGTTTTGCACCATACAGGACTGATTTGAAACAACTCCACAAAAGAAACACAATAAATATATCACAAAAACAAACACATTTAGAAGACTACAGCAGAACTGATGCAGGAAACTCAAATGTACTGCACAAGTTTGACTTTGCAAAGAACAGACTCAAGATGAACACAAAAAAGAGAAACATCAACGGGAACCAGATTGGCCCCCAGGGATGGAAAGTGGGAAAGTGGAAAAATGGCACCGGCCACCCCACCTGATTGGCTGATGAAGAAGCAGACGTCGTCTCGGAAGACGGGAGTGTTCCTGTCCAGGAAGTCACTGGCCAGCTCCACCATGACAGGCAGCTCGGTTAGCTCCTCCAGCACCTGGCGGGTCTGGGAAAGCAACAGAGCACTGCTCAGCATCATTCTGTTAAAACAAGCCAGTGGAGCTCAGAGAGTGTACCAGCACACAAACCTCACACCTGTGTCCACAATACAGACATGATCTACTGGTCTAATGGGCTCAATGTGGATGGCAAGACAGACATGTTTCCATTATGTCCATTTCTGTTAAAGGAAAAAAAAGCATTTGGTAAGGTGGCTACTCACCGCTACCCCTGCATGGTAGCTGGTTCCACACGCAATAAGGATAAGTCGCCGACACCGCTGGATCTCTTTGATGTGGTCCTTCAGTCCACCCAGTATCACTGAAAAGGAAAATAAACAGCTAACCCATCATTCTGCTCCATTGTTTTCCACCTCATTCAAAAAGTGCCAAAAAGAGGACATGAGAGAATGTTTTAAGAAAATGATTGTTGACAAGTTACTTTAGGAATTTAGCCCTTTTATATGTATGTAGCTCAGTAAAATCTACTCAAACACAATGAAACATTTAATCACTTTTATCTTGGATATAAACCTCAACTTCTCTTGTTTAAAAAGTATGATTATTATGACATGTAGTGATATGCAGGCAACCAAAATGACAATGTGTTCATGCATGCACTTGATGGGACAGAGAAGAAAATAGTGTGTTTATAGTGTTTATGTTTTATTACATCAATGGCCTCTGAGAAAACTAACCTGTGTTGTTGTCAAAGTTCATTCTCCCCCTCATTGTATTGAACACAGACTCTGGCTGCTCAAAAATCTCCTTCTGCATGAAGGAGCTGAAGTTGCCTGTGGAGGGAGGATGTCAGGGGAACATTTCCAACACTAATACAAAACAATAAAACGTAAATGCTTAAGAACACAGAGATGGACTTTTTATAAAGTGTGCCGTCTGAGAAGGATCTTGTTGACACACATTAAGTGCATGAAAACACAAACCACAAGCTCCTGGAGAAGCAAGAAGATCTTTACAACGTTTTATGAATAAATCAGGCTTCTCTGGAAATGTAGGGAGTTACTGTCTATTTTGTTGCTAAATTAACCCATTGAGAGCCACAAGGTAAGTTGTTCCTTAAATGAAGGAAAACAAACATGAGACATCAGGGAGATGAGTGTTTTACCATTAATAATAAACTGACACCAAAACATGCAAACGTTTTTCAGTCTATTGCTGACAGCAATTTAGGTCATGCAAATTAGGCTATTCAGCAGAAAGGCTCCAGAAACTGAAACGGAGAGAGGCTGAGTAATGACAGGACCACAAAGGAATGTCAAGAGCAGCCAATATCAGCTCACATCTGCCCTCTGCTGGATGCTAATACTAACAATTTATTTTCGTCCCCTTTAGAGCTGCAACAATTGAGAATTCATGATAGTAACATTCTTTTTCTTTTCAGGTTTTTGTCAGAGAAAACATGCAATTCAAAGACATCACTTTTGGCTCTGGGAAGTTGTGATGGCTGTTTAATAACTTTTCATGGATACAATTATAATGGAGAAGATATTCAGCAGATCAATAACAAAAATAGTGCTGTAATAAGAAAAAGGCAGCCCTAGTCCCCATAAAAGAAGTAGTTTGACACTTGCTATACGTATACAACACAAATATATGTTTATTTGCTTTCCATACTAAAGTTATGTGAGAGGATTGATACCTCTGCTATGTCTGTCAGGTAAATATGCGGCTACAGTTAATTCGGCAAAAAAAAAAGACTGGAAGCGGTGAGTCTGACCCTCTGAGTAACAGAATCCACTTAAGTCCCTTTAAATAAATAGCCCCATATGAGATTTAAGACATGAGGCAATCCTTCACTCAACTCGCAACAAGAAAGAAATTAAGTACATTTTCCCCCAAATGTGGAACTATCCCTTTGGGGAACTCTGTATAAAAAGTGCTCCAATCCAGACACATCTGACGTAAATTTAAATATTCTCAAATTAAAGAATAATTATATGCTTAAAGCTTTTTATTTGTGGTCTAATTTTAAATATGTGCGAGAGTCCAAAGCTACAAAAAACAAAAAACAACTCATAGAGGGAAGGTGAAGGTGATAAACTGCAACTCAGGGGTCAATTTAGTAATGGTGGCTTCCATGGGAGTGTGACTGATCCAGAAGGGTTGTAACGAGCTGGGTGATAACAAGGATGGCCTTAGGGCTGGACATCAACAGCCAGCTCAGACTCCCATTGAGATTTACACAATAATAACAGGGTTCGTGACAAAATTACAAGGCAGTCACCAATGATATATTTAAAGATTTGTGCAGGGAGAAAATCATTAGATCAAAGGCTGGCCTTCCTTACTCACCCTTCATTATCTGCTGTAGCTCCATCTGCAGGGTTTGGATGGCACGAGCTGGATAGTCTCCTGCCGTGCGCTTTATCCTGTGGATGGACAGCCGGCCTTCCACCACGGCAGCCACATCATCGTCCTCCAGGAAGATCACCCGATTTGTGTGCTCAATCACTGCGCTGTAGAAACAGTACACAAACACCATCACACATTTGGTGTATTAGGGCTGTACCCAAATCAGAATTTAAAAATTTGAAATCAGATTTGGCTAATCAATATGAAGATCAAATATTGGCTCCTTTTTGGGGGTGGGGGGAGGGATCTGGTAATCCAAAAATCCATTGGCATAGGTCTCATTGATGATTTCAGCCACATTACATTGTCAAATGTGGCCCACCAATTTCATAATTAAATGAAAATATTTTACAATTCCCCACATGTGCCGAAGTCTCCCTAGGGATTCAACTCAGCGGGTCAGGGACGGTCGCTCAGAGTGGGAGGATCCACTCATGAGATCTCTTCCCAGGATGCTGGCATCCACCAGGCGCATTTCCTCTGTGGCCGTGTACTGGGACTGGCTCTAGGTTGGCTTGGAAAGGCCCGGGGTGAAGGAGGCTCCCAGCTTTAGCTGTGATCTTTACAGCAGCCTTCGCTTGGACCTCGCTGTGGACTTAGCGACTGTCAACTGGGGTGGACTGTTCTCAGTGGGTGTTTCGGGGGATGTCTGCAACCCACTACATGTATGTTTAAATTGTTTACAAGAGAATTTCTTCATAGATCTAGCCTCTAAAATAAAATGACGACTTGACAAGTCGACTGGGGGAGTACAAATTAATGATTTGATTGACTTTCCGGGGGCTGCCTTTACCCTGCACATGAAGGTGAGATACATTGGATGCTGGAAAAAGTGGATGCAGAGATACAGGTATTGGCTTACCTTGCATCAGAGGCAAAGTAATACTCCACAGATTTCTCATCCACAGGGAACAAGCAGGTGTCCTGGTCCACCCTGGGTAGGGTACTGCAGCCCTTCTTCTCTTTTGCGCCTGAGGGAAAAAAGAAAACCTGACCTCAGTCACACTTTGGCAATCAAACATGGACAAAATCTGCCTAAAAACACATGTTTTAACTTACAGGAGCGGTAGAGCACAGGGATATGATCTGTGGACAGCTTGTGATCACTCCTCACTCCCATCAGCAGGGGACTTCCCCTCCTGCATAGCAAAATCTCTATGAACCAACGATATAGTTATGCAATAACTAACAGTTTGACAGCATCAGTGAGAGTGTACCTTGTGCCAACTGCCTCTCCAGGATAGTGAACACTTTTGAAGACCAGGGCAAAAGCTCCCTCCTGGCAGTTAGAATAACAAACTCATCAGATAGGCTCTTTTATATGTTAATCACTTCAGGAACAGTAGTGTGCATGAGTAGGTCCTTACCAGCTGCTGAGTAACCCGTTCCACCAGTGTAGCGAAACTGATGTCGTCATTCTCCCGGTTGTCAAACATGTACTTAACCAGTTTGGCGATGGTCTCTGTGTCTGTCTCGGACTCAAACTCGTAGCCTTTGCTTTCCTGTGGAGATGGAAAGAGAGTTAGTCATGTCACTTGTCAGAGTGATGAAAACGGTCTAAAGCTTTGATAAATATTTGCTCACCAAGAATTTCCTCAGGTCTTTGTAGTTGGTGATAATGCCATTGTGGATGACAATGAATTCTGCAGACCAGAAAGATTGTCAAAAAACGTTAAGATATCAAGATACCTGCAACCCGGTCTAAAAGGGGACTGAGCTGTCGGCTGTGTGCAGTGAGTTAGCTTTGAATACTGACCATTGGTCTTGTCAGACCGATGTGGATGGCTGTTAACTGGACTTGGTACACCGTGGGTAGCCCAGCGGGTGTGAGCAATGCCGAGATGAACATCAAACTCCACATCCAGGTCAATATCCTGCTGCTCTGAAGGCCAACACATACAATATTCAGTATCCCACAATATACAGAATGACAAATCGACAAGGCATAATTTGTTAATGGTTGATTCATGGCACTCAGCTTACTGTTGATCTCCTCATCAAGAGCCTTTACTTTTCCACGTTGCTTGATCAGTTGGATGGACTTTGCATTCGACTCCCAGTCCTTGCCATTGCCACCATCTATTCCCACACCTAATTTTAAAAAATTGCATGCGAAATACAGTGAAAAAAGGCCTGATAATAAAGTGTGTGTTGTTAATAAGAGCCTTTTCCATCTCTCTCACCAGCTGAGTCGTAGCCTCTGTACTCCAGACGGTGCAGACCTTTGAGGAGGATCTCAAGGATCTCACGGCGACTCCTTGGCACTTGGTAGTTGAGATAGGCAAAGATTCCTGGGAAGAGGAAGGAACCACATTTTAAGGTTGAGAGCTGTGTTTGGATATATATATAAAATGTCTGCCCTCTAAAATATACCTATTGTGTTAATTAGTCAAGGGGATGAAGGAAATACAGCCCTGGTACATAGCTAAACACTAAAAGAAAAATGCAAATATAGAGCAAGAGGTTTGGCTGGTTCAACAGAGGATTCATTCAGAACAGCAGGTGTTGAGGGAATGCAGTGAGGAGGAAATGGCCAAGGAAAAGTGTAGTATAGGCAAAAATTAGACCAACTACTGCTTCTCTTTATATTAATAGAGACACATGTGTTTGTATATCTTAAGAATACCAACTAATGCTAGTCTATCTGTTCTGATAGGCGTAATCAGAGATTGTAGTGACAGTGATGGGAGACAGAGACGCCTCAGTTATCAGACCATGACCAGACCAGACAACGTGGGACAAGGACAGATACTAGCGTAGCATCTCCACTACTGATCACTGCAAAGGAATCATGTATTAAGTGCATTTAATACAAGTTCAACGTTAGTGCACGAGTGTTACATCAGATGGTCACTTCTTGTCACGATTTCGATTTTAAAACAATTTCAATTAGAACTTAATGGCAATATAAACAAATAGATAATAGACACACATTTACCGCTACATTAACAAATCGGAGTGACAGAGGTTTAGCTTAGTGGAACGTAAAAAGTTACGCGATGGACGTCAGGTCACCAGCGGAAGATGCGTGAGCAGGAAGCATCACTTTACCATCACTCCCAGATGTCGACTTAAGAACAGTGCCTAAACATTGTTAACTTCAAATACACATATGACGTGGCACGTCAACGTTGCGGGACTCAAACAGCAGTTGCTGAATAATTGGCTCGCTGACAGCATCAGCAGCTCCAGCTCACGGTGGCTAACTCGGGTTAGCCTCCACTAGCTAGTTTCAGCTGACTAATGGTAGCTGCTCTAACCTAACGACGAGAGCAGTATCTCAGACTGCTGCTCAGGTAATATGGAATAAGGTACTGGTACTTCACACCGAACAACATACATGTAAAACGTGTTCAGTACTCACCACACATGTCTACAGTTTGGCCGTCAATTACAGCTGCTTGGATAGCCTGTCATATATTGACCTCGCCTCCTCTGTTTTCATTGACGCAGAGCAAACCGCCTTCTTTCATGGCACATTCTGGTTGGTCGAGCGGCCTGTCAGTCACGTTGCACCTCTTCGTTACGCATTGGTTTCACTCAGCCGAACCGGAGGTGGCCGCCTGCTCACGACCCAGGCCCTCCTGACGTGGCATCAGGATGCAGATCCGTGGACTGGACAGTCGGTCAAACCTGCTGCAGCTATTCAGCCCACCTAAAGTCAACATTACAAAGCCTGTTCTCCCTGTCAACTGCAAACTAATGTAGAATCTCGTAAAACAATGCCACACTATAATTAATTGTCGATTAACGTTGAGATTAAATGACTAGGATTATACAAATACTACTATATATTTTCTTTTAAGTCCTTTAGCCACACACCTTTTTTAAATTTTGGACAATTAAGTCACCAAATTTCTGTTAATGTTTTCAAAATCGTAGTTACAGCCCTGTCAGTAATCTCTAAAATGACTTAACATATTACATTTGTAATGGCAGGCAACAAATGCAGCTCTTTTCATTTGTCAAAAGTTTTTCTACATGGAAAATGACACAGATACATAAATGTACAATAGATGTGTGTCATATAAATACATACATCCATTATCCAAACTGCTTATCCCGTTTAGGGTCGGGGTATATATTGCGGTATATACAGACATGTACACACAGACATGTACACACACACACAGACAGACACGTACGCACACACACACAGACAGACAGACACGTACGCACGCACACACACACAGACAGACACGTACGCACACACACACAGACAGACAGACACGTACGCACGCACACACACACAGACAGACAGAGAGACACGTACGCACACACACACAGACAGACAGGTACACACAGACAGACAGACAGACACGTACGCACACACACACAGACAGACAGACAGACAGACACGTACGCACACACACACACACAGACAGACAGACAGACAGGTACGCACACACACACACACAGACAGACAGACAGACAGACAGGTACGCACACACACACAGACAGACAGGTACGCACAGACAGACAGACAGACAGGTACGCACAGACAGACAGACAGACAGGTACGCACAGACAGACAGACAGACAGGTACGCACAGACAGACAGACAGACAGGTACGCACAGACAGACAGACAGACAGGTACGCACAGACAGACAGGTACGCACAGACAGACAGACAGACAGGTACGCACAGACAGACAGGTACGCACAGACAGACAGACAGACAGGTACGCACAGACAGACAGGTACGCACAGACAGACAGACAGACAGGTACGCACAGACAGACAG
The DNA here is from genome assembly GCA_023566465.1 of Cottus gobio. Classification (NCBI taxonomy): domain Eukaryota; kingdom Metazoa; phylum Chordata; class Actinopteri; order Perciformes; family Cottidae; genus Cottus; species Cottus gobio. Next base: position 13,738,337 of record CM042218.1, on the reverse strand, counting down.
GTACGCACAGACAGACAGACAGACAGACAGGTACGCACAGACAGACAGACAGACAGACAGGTACGCACAGACAGACAGACAGACAGACAGGTACGCACAGACAGACAGACAGACAGGTACGCACAGACAGACAGACAGACAGGTACGCACAGACAGACAGACAGGTACGCACAGACAGACAGACAGGTACGCACAGACAGACAGACAGGTACGCACAGACAGACAGACAGGTACGCACAGACAGACAGACAGGTACGCACAGACAGACAGACAGGTACGCACAGACAGACAGACAGGTACGCACAGACAGACAGACAGGTACGCACAGACACACACACACACACACACACACACACACACACACACACACACACACACACACACACACACACACACACACACACACACACACACACACACACACACACACACACACACACACACACACACACACACACACACACACACACACACACACACACACACACACACACACACACACACACACACACACACACACACACACACACACACACACACACACACACACACACACAAACATGATAATTGCATATTGTGATAAGATTACGAGGCAGGACTGTCAGAAGGTATTTTAACAAATTTTATTTATATACATAGAGTATTGATTAGTGACTGATTAAAAAGTTGTAACAATGTGAAATAATAAATACAATTTATTGCAGCTCTACAGTCATCAGTTTGTATTTCTGGGCTCTTTAGTCCCCCTTTTGCAGAAAATTGTCACCAAATCAAAGGTATCATCTGGATGAATGATGATGACAGCTATGCTATACACAAGCTCATTTTATTGCAACTATGGCTTGCAGTAAAGAAGGTGGCTGGGGAGGGAGGAATGTGTTAACAGGTTTCAGTGCAGTTCAAACATTAGAAGCCTCCTCCTCGTCATCGTCCGTCACCTGTGGAAAAAAACAACAGTCAGTTCACACTTTCAAGTAGCACAGACTTTTCCCACCACATAATGCTGATCTAAACTTCCAGAAACACACATTTAATATTTCCAAGACTGCCTTGTATCACCTTAGAAATGTATCTGAAGTTAGGTGGTTCCTGTCACAGTGAGATTCTGAAAAGCTGTTTCATGCATTAATTTCAAGGAGATTAGATTACTCTAATGCGCTTTATACGTTTAATAAACTCAGAGTATTACTGAAAACCAAAAGGTATTTTAACTTCTCTTCACTGGCTCCCAGTAAAATAAATAATTGATTTTAAAATACTAACATACTTAATTATAAGATTATACTTCATCTATAAATGGCATAATTGCTTCCTACATTGTTAAAGACAGCTACAATTATGAGTAATGACAAGGCATGTGCCATTATAAACAGTTATTCAATCATAAAAAGTAATACAAAATACAGTGCTTATACAAGTGACAAAATTACAGTAGAACAAACCTGCTCCACTGATTCAACTTCGGGGACGTAAAACTGCAGCATATTTTGGATTCCACTCTTCAAAGTAACCATGGAACTGGGACAACTGGTGCAGGAGCCCTGCAGCTTCAATTTTACAATGCCGTCCTCAAACCCCCGATACACAATATCACCTCCATCTTCCTGCACTGTTGGCCTGGGGAAGAAAAACATTGATAAGTGTGGAGAAAGGACAGAAAGCTGTGGTAACATAAAACAGATGCGGATATAATATTAGATTGCATCTTCACACCTTATTCGAGTATCCAGCAGTTCTTTTATCATAGCAACTACTTCATCGTCATCATCTGATGGTGCTGAAAAGACAAGTGAAGTTGTCTTGGCATTCAGAAACCTTTTGCCCTTACCATTCTGTCTTTTTCAGTGTTTTCCCCGTACAGCTGGTTGAAATCCGTACCTGTATCTGCACTAGGTGTGCTTTCCTCATTGACCACAGGAAGTCCAGAAGTGAAAAAGTCCATAATGGCAGCAAATACATCGGGCTTGATAACTTTCCATTCCATGTTTTCATCAGACTAAACAGAGACAGAAAGGAAACAAGCTATTCTAAGCAATGACAATATCATGTGCTTCACTTTGAGGTTCATGTAAACGTGACCTGCTTTTACCCTTGATATGGTGATAAAGTCGGGGCCCAGGAAGACACTCTTGACTCCCTCGATCCTAAATAGCTGTCTGAAGACAACACATAACTTTACTGATTTCAGTTTACATTTGGAATGAAATACATGGTTATTTGACATTTCAAACATTAAAAAAAGTTATACAACTCAAATCAATAGTAAATAGTATGCTTAAAAATCAAAACATATACATTATCTATGCACTAGTCAAAAATATCAAAACGTAAACAATTTTATAAATATTAATGCATTGAAACTTATCAATACTGAATGTTTGAAACCACTTCAATACTTGATTGCCGCAGAATCAAACCAGCTGAGTTGAGACACACACACAATATTGTTGTGACAATATTCCCCTGTGGTATTGAATATCGAAATTAAAATTTCAGTATCATGACAACATTACAATACATTACATCTTAACAGGTGAATCAAATATTTTAAACAGAAGAGTATTTAACACATCTAATGTAGTCTGTGTGGGCCTGTTACCAATGAATGCTTTGAAGCTCAATTAGATGCAAAAGCTCAAACAAGCAATCACAGTAACAGAATCTAATCATGCATTGTTTCACACGTTTTAAGGCATTGTACTGGATAGATACGCTTTAAGGCCAGTGTCTGCCGACTCAATGACAACCTGAGCAGCACACTGAAGTCTTTGCTATTTTTTATTTTGTGAGTACAGATGTTGCTTTGGTACTAATGCAACTGGAATGGCAGGTGAAGAAACTTTACCAAACAAAAATGCAACTATCAATTACAAAGGTTGCATTCGATTTTGGAGTGAGATGCCGGGAACATCAAAATTCAAATTTCAAGCTGTGCTTTTCCTGCTAATGTGTATCAAAATGCCTGCTGTGAAATCAATGTATTGCTTTCCATTCAGTAACCTGTAATTTAAGAAGTCATATACCTGGCTAAGGGAGAGCAGTGAGCGTCCCGAGGGCCTGTAAAATTCATAGTCCCTGATTCAAGAACTGTGCGGCCAGGCAAAAATTTTAGGCTGTTTGGATTTGGTGTGTCCTGGGTCTGCACAAACATTGTCCTTCCTAGAAGGAGACAACACATAAAGACATAAATACAGTCATATATAGTGTTTTACAAGTTAGACAGTTATAAGGATGCTGCAGGCACACGAACCAGGAACAACCCAATGGGGGTTTTGTGGCCATCTGTTTGGGACTGCTGTGTTATGTGAAGGCCAGTGTAATCCGGCGCTCTGATAGCCACTGACTGCGAGACTGACAAACCACAAAAGAGAGATTCAAAAGGTTAGTACAGCAAAAATCACACTTTAGTTAAAAAAAAAAATAAAAAAAATGTATGCTGCTAAAAACAGAATAGTCACTGCCCATTCCCTCCCTACCATGTGGGAGGGAGTTACAGATTCGAAGAGGAATCAGTTGTGTAAAAATAATTCACTCAAAGCCTTTTGTGAAGAGTGATAATACAACACATAATTCCTTTGTGAGGTCCTGGGACAGGGATGTCGTATGTGTACAGATTGTAAAGCCCTCTGAGGCAAATTTGTATTTGTGATTTGGGCTATACTAAATAAACTGAATTGCATTGAATTAACCCTGCAAGGATTCATGCAGCACATATTATGTTCTATAATCCTCATTTATCTTTGTCCTCGACAAGGAGGAGTCGCAGTACATGTCTGTGTTTGACTAAAAAACAGACTGAATTCACGCCATTCTGCTAAAATAATGTGGCAATATCAAGATACGCACATGTTGTAAAAACTGTAGATCACTAGCTAGTGACGAAGTAGTCAAACTATAGTTTGACTTGAAGGGGGCGTATTTATTTATATACTTAGCGTTCATGTTGTTGGACTGAGATAAGTGTTTATAGTACGGCAATAAAGGAACAAACAAACTTTTGAAACTGTCTGACTCAGATTTTAAGAGTTGAAACAGTAAAAGACACGTATATTACATCACGCTGCTCTAATAAGTTAATAATCCTTGTGCGTCACTCTGCAACTTAGCTAGCTAACTGGTAGCTAGCTGTTAATAGTTAACGTCTCTGGTACGTGAGAGGTAAATGCATTCATACAAGCATTAAACAAATAAAATGAGAGGACATCGCACTCTCACACTTGACGGACAGTTACACTTACGGACGTGAAATCCTTGCTGAAATACCCAACAACCTGCCGACCTGCCTGTAAGTCGCCATGTTTGTTTTGGTGACCTTAAAGCCAGAAGTAGTCTCTTTTGTCTGCGGAAGTGACGTATATTATTGTGCGTTTCCTGTAGTCCCTCCCCTAATATTCAACCATCTCTTATCGTTTAGGGCATTTTTTTCGAAAACTCCGATATAACGTTAAGCTGCATTTAATATGCCGTCTGGCAAAAACTTCAGGCGGAGAAGGGACTCGTCAGATGTCGAGGAGGATGAGACAACTAAAGAAGTCAGGTAAAATACTTAAATACTAGCGGACGTTGGATTCACGTTATGCTAGCTAAATTAGCCAACTGCGCCCTCCGTTAAAAACAGTATCTTCATATGTATTAACGGACTTTGCGTTTTATTGTTTTGTTTCATGCCATTTAATACGTGTAGTTATAAGTGTATTATTTGTTGTTTAGATCAAAAGTAGAAGAGGCGAAAGAGCTACAGAGTTTGAGGAAACGACAAACCGGAGTCAGGTAACGTGAATGTTAACCGTGTAATGCTGTTTCACAAACTATGAACATGTTTTCAATTGACTTATGAAACAAGTGGTAGCTATATCCATGTTTCCTTTTTGTTTAGTGTGACCGCCCTGTTGGTCGGGGAGAAACTGCCACCAGATGCTGAAATTGATGTGAGTGACCTTTTTAGAATGTGTATTTGTTAGGATTAGCCACAATACGTGTTTATTTGGCTATTTGTCTCATTCATCGTTCTTGAAATACAACACTTCTTATAGAATGACCCTTTCAAACTGAAGACTGGAGGAGTTGTCGACATGAAAAAAGCCAAAGACAGGAATAGGGACATGTAAGTTAAGCAGATACTATTTCAATAATTCAAAAAATGGTTGTCTCGGTGTGATTAACATATTGCATTTGCTCTAGTATGTTATTGCTATGTGTATCATCACATATAACACTGATTTGACCTCTGTTTCACACGCAGGACAGAAGAGGAGACGGACTTGAATCTGGGAACTTCCTTTTCTGCTGAAACTAACAGAAGAGATGAAGATGCGGACATGTATGTCTATTTTCCATTTGTGAGATACACACATACACTCACTCTCTTTGGCACTCCATTATGTGAAAGGTTCATCCCAAACACCACCTCAACTAGAGCTGTTTCTACATTTGTTCTCCATTTTAGACCGCTAGATCAACACCTGCTTTATCTAAATGTGAAGGGTAATTTCAGTTTGAAAGATAAATGAGATTCCTGCAATTGTCAAACACATCTAAAATTACAAAATATACAAGATTGACATCCACAACATTTAGGACAGTTATGGATACTCACTCAGTTATTTACAAAGGGCTTCATAAAAACATTTTTTAATTGTTTTCCTTTCACAAATCTACCCTCACAGGATGAAATATATTGAGACAGAACTGAAAAAGAAAAAGGGTTTGGTGGAAGCCGTGGAACAGAAAGTTAAGGTGAAAAATGCAGAGGATCACCTGTATGAGCTGCCTGAGAGCATCAACGTCAATTCTGCCAAGAAAACAGAGGAGATGTTGTCCAATCAGATGCTGAGTGGGATCCCTGAAGTCGATCTCGGCATTGAGTATGTTTAAGAGATTCTCAAAATGATCCTATGAGTTATTATTGGTCACATGGCAGTGACTAGCTTACAACTGTTACTGACAGCCTGCTTCTGTGATTTATTTCCCAGTGCAAAGATAAAGAACATTATCCAGACAGAGGACGCAAAAGCCAAGCTTCTAGCGGAACAAAGGAACAAGAAAAAAGACCAAGGCACATCATTTGTACCCACCAACATCGCCGTCAACTACGTCCAACACAACCGCTGTGAGTCCTGTCAATCTATCAACATTGGGTTTCAAATAGTGAAGAAGGTAATGAGGTGAAATGTTGGTTAAATATGTAAATGTATTTTCTCAGTTTATCATGAGGATGTGAATGCACCACAGAGGCACCACAGACACAGAGAAGAGCCCAAAGCAAGGCCGCTGCGTGTGGGAGACACTGAGAAACCGGGACCAGAGGGTAAGAGACTGTTCCTTCTTGTATACCAGCTCAGTAACAATAGGCTGTGGAATACTGTTATGATTGGTGTAAGCACACAGCATATACAATTTTACTTGTTTTGATTTACTCTTGGGCGTTAGTGACTTGATTTAGGCTCATTGTTTATACAAATACAATAACATTTGCTCACCGCTCTTCTGAAACAATCTGATTTATACCTTCTTTTGTTACTCCAGTTACAACACCGGCCAACTTCCGCAAACGTCCAAACAACGAAAAGGCCACAGATGACTACCATTATGAGAAGTTCAAGAAGATGAATCGCCGATATTGAGGAGCTGGATGTTGTTTTTTTCAAGAATTTACTCAACTTGAAATTCATCTTTATAAAGATTGAAGCCTCCAGATGAGCCATGAAGATAATTTGCAGACTGATTTTCTTAAACAACTGTTAAAAGGACTCCCAAGCCAGTGTAGTGCTTTGTAAATAGTGTAAAGAACTTAGTCGTTAACCGTCAACCGGACATTTGCATTGGTGTCATGTTTTAGGATAATTCCACATTGAGGAAATCACATGGCTTAAATAACTCAGAATTGTCTGATAACCAAGGAAAACAAAATGTTAAATTGTGTGATATACCTGCCCTGAATTGTGAATGGGTTACTTTAAGTTGTATAATTGTTTTAAGTAATAAAACAAAGTAAAACTACAGGATGTTAAGTTGTCCTTTTAATGTGACCAGTGCTTAAAAGTAAAAAAACAAACAAGACAAGAACACTCATTCACTTAAAAATAGAAGGAAAAAAAATGTATACAGGTAATTAACTGCTGCAAAGGTACTCAAATAAAAAAGATGCCTGCATTTTTTGCTTTACTTCAAGATACAGTATATAAATCAATGTATGCAGATTTATGAATTCATTTTAAAAGTAATTTAAAATGAGGGGAATGTTACATTACACAGGACATTCTCATACAGTTTCTGTATCCTAATCTTTTGTTATACTATGCAAAACAAATCTCTACTTTTTAGTCTGACATTACAGTGGCAGACCTTATCAGAAACTAATTCACAATGAGTAACACACTAAATTTGCCAATTTAGTCCTTGTCCTCACTGTTTCTCTATAGAGGATGTCCCGTGTCCGTTGAGGTGGTGTTGGGGGTTTGTCTCCTGAGAAGGAGGTCCCTCCACGTCCTCTCGGTCGCCCTGGGTAGAGCTGCAGCTGCTGCCTGGCGAGGCCCAACTGTCTCGTCGGTGGTAGGCCTCGTACAGTGGCAGATCAGTGCTGTCCCACTGACTGTAGCTTTGCAGAGCGGAAACCAGTAGGAGGCAAAGAATCAGCGCAGCACAGAAAGAGAGGAGCAGACGAGAGCGGCAGGTCAGAATAAGCACATTCATCCACATAGGAGCACATGAAAGACACACATACGATAGAAGCATGGAGGTTATGCAGAAGCACTGGAAACTGGATCAACACCTAAAATAGCTGTATATTAATTAGATACTGTGGTTAGCGGTGCCACTTATCAACTGTTGATTTTAAGTGATTAGTTGCTGATGGAGGAGAAAGCAGAGTGAGTGCAGCGAGGAAGGAAGGCCCACACCCAGCATGCTCCAAACAGGACTGAAAGACACTTCTTAAGACTCACAGAAAACAAGACACACTACGACAGTGTTTTGTCTACTTTATTTCTTAATCATTCTGGTTTTTAATGGAACAGCTGGGACAAACTGGTATACAAGTGCAACCACACGTGTGATCGGTATCGCCTGCACGATTACAGCTTGTGGTCTTAAGGACGGAATCATTTAAACATGATTACCCAACTGCTTTTACCCAAAACAAAGGTCTACTTGAGAAAAGGTCTACTCAGATAAATAACTGCAAGTTGTGTCAAATTTTACAGTCTAAACCAAGTATTTATCCACAGTCCATTCCTAAAACCATACAGGTGCATCGCCTTTACATTTATGATTTGAATATTACATATAAATATTGAATAAAATGAATGATACTATTAAATATATACTAATATTCTGTATTAGTTTTAGTTCTTTCAATGTGTAATTCGTCGAAAGGAGATTCCCTACAAAGCTTTGTTTTGCAACACTTCAGTCTTTTGACATCCATCTAACTATGAATCCATGAGGAAAATACCATGTGCTTTAGTTTGTTGGATTTTCATTAACTCTGGTTGTAACTTCTATTTTGCAGTGAATTTAGTATGAGAAAAGGTCTTGTTTCTTACTCACTTCTCACTAAACCATGCTTTTCTCTCATATGCCCGACAAACTCTTTTAGAAAGCATTTAGAAATAAGCCCAGCAGTTGATCAACGCCCAAACTTTCTTTTCTCAATTATGAAGTTTATCCTATCACCATTCAAGCCCTCGTAGAATCCAATACAATTTACTAATGCAGTTTTAAAGCCAAAGGTACACGTTGAATTGAGATTGTTCAAGAGCTGGATACATTTATAGCTAATATTCAGTTGAATTCCACTTTAATGCAGAAATCCCCACAACTTTGGCACTCAAGGCACTTACTAATCAATAAAGTCACTTAGCGAGATGCTCTCATCACAATGACCCTCAGCAATGAGCTGTGTTGATGAATGTCTGGATATGACAATGAGATAAAATCATGCCCAAAACTGTCAGATATAGATGCGGGAAGAACTAAACTCCTCCGTGGGTTCAGCAGTGAATGGTGAATGTGAGACAGTACATGGTGCGGGGCATGGGACAAGAGAGGGGCGGTGGGATGGGGGCAAGTATGAGCCTACTTGTACCTGGAGGAGTAATATTCTTCCTCTAGCTCATACAGGTCGATGGCGATCTCGTCACGGAGCGAGGTGAGTTTCTTGTCACACTCCTCCTGCAGCGAGCGGAGCTGCTGGTTCTGGAGGCTGATGGCGTCGTTCACCGAGGGAAAATCGTTCAGAATCAGGAACTGCTTCAGATCGGACACCAGCTTCATCAGGGACTCGCCAGCTCGTACCTGATACAACAATAACAGAAGTGGGGAAACCAGGGTCAGAAATTAATCATGTATTTGCCTTAATCTTTAACGGCTTAAACCCTGCAGTCCTACCATTTGGTCTGTAAGTACAAATTCATGCTTGATCCAATAATAATACAACTTAATGTGATTTATTGAAAGTAACATGATCATGTTACATTTGGACTAAAAGTTAAGCAGAATTAATTGACTTTCTTTCTTTTCCCTACGAAATAAAATACGAACAAGATGCCAGTAGTTGCATATTCTGGACAACTGTGCTTTGTGCAATACTTACAATGTTGGCTGCTCTCACGTGCATCTCATAATGGTCCTGCTCTGCTTGGGTGGCTCTGGACACCTGCGTCTCATCCTCTATCTGGAGAGAGCAGGCAGGGTGAGAACTTCACACACGCTCCGTTAAGAGAGCGGAAAGGACGAGGAGCGGGAGTGATGCTGCAGGGACATCATGAGTCACATGTCCTGCTTTCCACCAGAAGTAATACACATTAAAACACGTGCAAATGAGCAGAGAAAGTAGCGACGTTAGCGAGAGACGTTCTACATTTAAATACCTTTGCTGTTTTGATAATCTCTGTTAAATTGTCCAGGATGGACCTGATGTCGTCTTTCAGCCTCTTGTTGTAGTTCTGCAGCAGAGACTCTTTGCTCTGAGGAAGCACCCTCTGATTCGCCATCGTGCTCAGGAAAAGGGCGACACGACGCAGGTTACCTGTTCACGTCACGCACAGATCCGTTCAGTTCGTGAGGTTTGTCATAAAAACAAGCGAGAAGCTAGCAGGCTAGCATGAAAAGGCGCGTGCTTTCATAACAGAAACCAGATAAATGTGTAGCTGACGTAGTTTTTAATACCTTCACCGCGGCATAAATATCTCTATTACACGTCACGTGATGAAGATATCTTATTCTTACCGCATACTTTGAGCACAATATCCTTATTGTGAAAATGAGACCCGCGTTCGCTCTTCTTCTAAATATTTATTGACACTAACATCCGGTGTGTCAGTGCGTCACCGCCCTCTAGTGGAATATCACCGAACTGCTCGGTAATATCGATAAACACCGAAGACGACGTTTATTTTGTAATACAGGGACTGTATAAAATAAGCAATACTCTGTCTTACTTTTCATGCCCATTATGTCCTGAAGTGACACATATTTAAGATCTCCAGAGGATGGTAGATGGGATAAAAAGTACAATGTTAAACACTGACATGTAGTGGAATTATACATTATGTATGGAGTTATACATTATGGAATATATATGCTCCAATATACTCAAGCACAGTACTCGAGTATATGTGCGTTGTTTGGCCTACATTTATATTTAAAGGATAAATAACTCCAAACACCTAAAATATTTGATTTACATTCATTTAATAGTTTTTTTTTTTAATGACTTACAACATAATTTTCAAAGGCAGGCTGTGCAGCATAACAAGTATTTTGAGTGCTTTTTTTGTCCAACAGTATCATCAGTTGTTGAATCGTCCAAAGATTCCCTACACAACACTGGTTGAAATACATTATACAGCCGTTACAATCCAAACCCATTCTAAGGGAACCCTGACTCTGTGTCAGTGACTATGTGCAACCTTCCTGTATACAAGTTGGGTAAGAAAAGATTGTACATTTTTGAAAAGAAAGAAGAGGATTTTAAATTGCAACAGAAGAATACATGAATTAAACTTTGGGCTGAAACAGGTTGGATCCCCTGTCTTAAAAGTGCCATGGTGGGAACCAAATAGTGTTCCATGATTTTGCAGAGCACAAAGACAATAAAATATTCCCTAATGGCGATGGAATTAAATTCAAAAGGAATGTCATCAATCAGTCACCATTCAAGATCTCACGTATAAGATACTGTTACAATCCCTGACTGGAACTGCAATGCATAAGTGCAGTAGATATTTGTGCGACTGCAGGAAAGCATCTGTTTTAAGTTGCAAGTAAACATTTTCACTTAAGTTGTTCATAAGTGTGAGTCACAGTTAGTACACACTTGGAGTTTACAGATACCTACTATAGAGATGCATAAGAGTTGAATGAAAGTCTTGCAGCATGAGCATTCTGCAGACAGCAAAAATAAGTTGTACATGATTATACACAAGTATTTGGTGCTGAATGTGTGTGCAATAAAATGAAAGTAAATGCAGCAGTTTTTCAAAGGAGGGCACAAAAGGCAAAAGTGAATTATGCTGATGTGGTCGGAGGGACGAACTGTAAAAGTGTAAGGCTTCAGAGACATCATCTTGTAAAGTAAGTAGAAACAAAGAAAAGCAGGTGTTCTACATTTATCTAACAAAAGAACCACTATAATGTATGTTCTATGCCTAACATTTAAACAGTTCGTACGTTACATGGAACAAACACTGATATTCAATTTCTATCAGACAGGACAGTGACCACAAACACAATACATGACAAAATGCAAACATTTTCACGTCATATCAACAAATGTTATCCATAGAATGTCTATGCACCAGTATTCATCATCTGCCTCATAACAAACTGCCACGCTTAAAGACCAAGGGCCCAAAACTATACAGACTTTGAAGTGCATGATTGTAAGGTTGTTTGTAATTACATCAAGTCAGAGATTTGTAGATTCCTCTGAAACAGCTTTACATTTTCCTCTTGCAAGCTTCTGTGACGTTATGATCTTGTGATTGAAGCTGAATCACACACGTCTGCCAACTAACACAATGGAGGAATGAGGCGTCATCAGATCATAATTTGACCTTAAAGCTCAAATATACAAGAAATCAAACAAACTCCCTCACCGTGTGGTGTTTTAGAGCGGACACGAAAAGTAACTGAGGTAGGCAATAAAACAATCAAATGCTTGACCACCATATTGTCTTTGTGTCGATGAGCGTACCAAAAGGATTAAGGACAATGCAAACGGTAAAAGGATGTGACAGGAAAAAACAAAAAAGCAACTAGGAGTCAGGGAATGAAGTCAGTTGTTTTTTCCTCGGAGCATTTTAGCATTCAAGTGTAAAGATGACCTTGCACTATCACTAGTTGGAGCCAAGAATGAGATCCATGCAGGCCTGCAGTCCAGCTGCAGCGCTGGTGGCAGCATGCAGTTTGCCTGTTGTATTTTGCATAATTCAGTGATGAGTGCCGATACCCACTGCCCCCACCCTCAGAGTGTGCGTTCAGGGCTTTTCTTGAGGGGCCTTGAGGTGAAAGGGGGCAGAGACGAAGGGGTCTACAGAGCTCACTTCTGAGGTCCATGAGTGAAGAGGTCCTACAGGGACTGAGGCCACAGCAGTTTGCCTGCTCACGCTAGACACGACTCGAGCTGCTACGGGCTGCTGGGGCACTGGTCCCTCAAAGTGTCGGGAATATTTGGCCAGAGCTTGTGGGCGGAAAGGTTGTTGGGCAACTTCTCCCAACGCGCCTTGATCGGGGGTTACAGCGTGGACTCTGGCGGCATTCGGATACGAGTGCTGAGCTCCTAGAGCCTCCTTTCTTTTTCCGAAGGGAGCCTGAGAGAAAACATCAAACTGCTGCGGCGCTGCAAGGGGGGCGCGTGGAAACGGAGCGTTGGAGAACACATCGGCTGCTTCTTCTTGCACCCCCCGAAAGGGAGCTTTTGAGAAAACATCTGCAGCAACATCTGCCCCTTTGACTGGCTTGTGTACATGTTGGGAGTGATTCTGAGCAACGGTGCTTGGAGTAGGTTGGTGGAAGGTAGAAGATGGTTGTGTTGGAGCTGCGTTGGAGCGCGGTGACGAGTGGAGGGCTAAATCCGGCTCTTCTTCATCCTCAGAGTCCAGCAGCAGAGGCCTGGAGCCGCTGCAGTCATGTCCTGCTGCATGACTCTCAATGGCTCCCTCATCCTGCTGCTCTTCTCTACGGGCTTCTTCCTCTTGTTCCTCCTCTTCTTCATCCTCCTCCTCCTCTTCATCGCTAGAGTGCACACATTGAGAATCTCCCTCTGGAGGTTCAGTCTCCTGTCCCTCTCCAAGCACAGAGTAGCCATTACTCTGACCTTGAACATCTGAATTAGAGAGCAGAGAAGGAGAAAAACATATCGGAGGTGAACACAAACGTTAGAAAGTATAAATGTTGTCAGTAGCAAAACACTTTACCACCTGAGCTGCTCATTAATCTACCACACTATCAAACCTCAGTCACAAACAACATACTATACGACCGATGGATCACCTGTAACCACTGAGGAATCAATAATAACGACCAGTGAGAAACCAGCACAAGACTACAACCATACAGACACATTCTACTCTGAACAAGTCACATCCGACAGACGATACTGGTCAGCTCTACATTTACAACATCAAATAACCTTGTTTCCACAAATTCGTTTCAGCACAGCTGCAGTAGCCTCGACCTTCAAAAACAGGGCCTGGTGTTAGGGGAAGCAGCGGTTATGCTTTTAGTTAGAATTGATTGTGTTGAGGTAGAGGGAGCTCAGAGGGAGTCAATAGCTCTGTGGAAACAAGGACAAAGAGCTTTCACAGCAACAGGAGAGGCAATTAGGGACAGACATGTTGGCACAGATGAGCAGTCTTACCTCAGCAGTGTCGACAGCAGCTGTTAACTGGCAGCTCTTGGGCAGATGTTAGTTGCAGCCATTAAAAGGGAGTTTTGGTTTTGTTTTAGGTCTTGGTAACTTCCTTCATCACTCGTCTGTTTTTTAAACTGTCCACAGCCCATTTCACAGATTGTACTCTTGTCTCCATGATTTGAACCAGAGTAAATCAAACTGAAGAATTATCTACAGATCACTGGTCAGAGCTGACGCCTCAAACAACAACGAGCCGAGAGACTGCTCATGTAAGCGTGGAATAACAACTCAAAGGCCCTGCCGTCTATCTATGGTCAAATCTAACAGAGGAACACTACCAGGAACCCAAAGCCCTTTATCTTGCCTGGATTCACAACAGCCGTGAACAGTGATGGGATTATAAAATAAATGTATACCAAAACTAGGAGTTATAGAACAACTCAGATTTGAACGACTCAGATTTGATGGGCTGCCAAGAAAGAGGAATAGGAAAGAAAGTGTAGAAAACACGAGAATAGTTCATTAAATCTCAGAACAAAGCTGAAAGAATACAACTGAGCAAATTGTCAGACAGACTAGTTTGTCTGATGCTTTTACTGGGAGGTGCAAACAAAAGGTTGAATCCTGAAATCTGAGCAGACGGCTTTACCATCAAGTCAGATTAGAGTATCTGCAATCTAATTTGGTTCCCGTAGGGAAAAATAATGAGCTAATTAAATCAATAAAAATGGAAGAATCAATCTTCTGACCAGCCAGCTTGCTACTTTGCTATTCAGAGTAAACATCAAATAATGTGACACTTAATTTACATTCACAATAATGTGTTTTATTCATTGTTTCTCATTCTGAACCTTAATTCATAAAAATAGAAGTCCACACTCCACAACGGTCCTGCTTTGACATGTGGACGCCTGCCAAATCAAGTCAAACATTTTGATATAATCAAAGTAATTTCTATACCTGGCACCATATCAAGCCAACCAGCACAACAAGTACATTGGTTTCACACAGCAACACAAGTCAAACTCTACGGCGAAGGCGAGAACTCTACAGGATACAGCACTGTGGTGTCTGATAAGAACATGAAGCGTTATTGTAGGATTGCATAGATCAGCCACAAAAATGCAAATTACTTAACTGAAAAACATTCGATGGAAAGAAAAAAATAATCTTAGTTGCATTTACCCATGCCAAGTCTAACAGTATTGTTGATGTCAATGACTAACCTTTACACTATGTAATACTGGGGCAGGAGGAGGAGAAAACTATTTATGACCCAAACCTCAAGCGTATATATACCAGCGATGGCCTATTGGGAGAAATGTTTTCTGTTTGTATGTACATATCTATGGTGATATGGGCCCTAAAAAGAGACTTATGACTCTGTTAAGGGCCTTGCTTGGCTAGATAAAAGCCAAATTGAGAGACATTACTTGCAAAGTCAGTAGATCAGATTAAATGTAGATGTAAAACAACCTGTACAGCTGTTTCTGTACAGCAAGTTACACACACTGTTCTTATGTTCATCAGCCAAATAATAGAGAACGGTTATCAGAGCTCCAGAGATATCAGGAAGTTAATTCCGTCATCAGCTCTGTTTTGCTGTCCGTTAGATAACATATCTCCCAGTAATGTACAGTAACGTACGAATGCCAGTATTATGCACAGAACTGCTGTGGAGAGGTATAAAGATGACATTTGTATCGATGACTTCTAAAACAAAAGCACAAGCTGAATGCTTGACATGAGTGGAGCGTAAACACAGAGGGACTTTGGACAGAGGAGAGGGTCAACATCTTTACACTCTTAAATACAGCTTCATACACAAATATTGTTTTTATCTATATATCCTTGTAAATTATACATATGTCATGATGGTACTCAGTTTATACATTATTTCTAAAGGTCCATAAATAATAGCAACGTTTATTCATAGCAGATAGATGAAATGCCTTTAAATATTACACACAAAAAAAAAAAACTCTACTTTTACCAGTGCTGACAAGAGTAAAACAATAACAGTGACTTTATGTACATATAAAGGAATTTGTTTCTGAATTTCTCTTCTGGCTGAAATTAACGACACATTGGCGAAATGACCTCAACGTATGTGGGAGGAATAGATTGTATCGACAAGATAGAGAAGATGTTAATTGGAGAGGGAGATCTATATGAAGCGTATGTGATAGCACAGTACCTACTGTACACAAATAACTCAATAATATCTACATTGCATCTCCCCGTCCATGCTGCTAAAATCTACTCATCCTCACTGACCGCGAGCGCAGACTGACACAACAGCATAATAATACAACATTTCCTTTAGCTTTGGCATGGCTGCAGGTCAAATCATTTGATTCCCTTTTGTTTCTGTGTGCTTATCTTCACAACGGGTCAAAGATATGATGGCCGGTTCATGACCCTACTCATAAAAATATGTAATTGTAAAATGCACACAAACTGGTTTTAAGAAGTGTTGCCAAAAAAAAAGGAGCACCCTGCAATGGCAAATGAGCCAGATTAATCTGCCATATTAACACTATCGACTAGTTTTAGGAGAAATGATACCCTGATTAACATCCAGGAAGAGATGGCAATATACAGGTATGATGAAGCTGCAGTTACATGTACTAAGGTAACTTAGATAAATAGTCATTGATTTCTGATCTATATTGGAATTCTAACACATAATTGCTAAGATGGTGCAGACAGTTTGAAAGAAGTCTCCGTCAACAGTAAATCACAACAGAGGAATCTGTAAAGACTGCCCAAAGCTGACATGTTTCTCTTCACTGGTTTACAAACTGGTTCGATCAACGCAAACAGCCCTCAATAGTTCACTCTGGCTGCGTCTTTGATTGATCAATAATTTAGTTCAATGCATCACATTCTCCTGGAGGTCTACAGCATTAATGACTCTCTTCAGTCAGACCCCTGACACAAAAGAGCATGCCTGAAGGGGGCTGGTTTAAATAAAGCGTCAACCCTGAACAAGTACACAAAGTGAACGCAATGCGGCTGTGATCAAGCAGTTTAGCGTGTGCACGTGATGAAAGTCGGTCGCCATGGCACCGTGCACTCAATGAGGGAAATGAATGCGAGTATGAGGAAAGCATGAAGAAGACTGTGGCGTCGGCGGGACAGAAGCAGTCGATATGCTCAGGCATTAATGAAAAGATTATTTCTTCTACACCAGAGTGGGAATGTCAACGGCCAGCAGCGATATATGAAGCCAGCTTATCAGGCAACAAGAGATGGAGTTGAGGCCGAGGAGGCACATAACAAGAGAGGTTCTGCTGAACCAATCCATGCTGACTCCTGTTTTACTTCATACGGTGCTACATTAAGTGCCTCGGCTTCCCCAACTCTATCCCCCACCCCCTCCCCCCCATCCCTTTGTTAGGATGGCACACTGCCCCTTCGACCTCTCCCACCCCCTCTAGAGGTCGATGAGCTGATCCACCAGCAGAAGGGATCGGGCCAAGTTGGGGATGCTGGACTCTGAACTGCCACTGTTGCTGCGCGAGTGACCACCTGAAACGTGCCAGAAAGAGAGAGAGACAGAGACAGAGATGGACACGGAAGGAGAGCCGAGGGAGATTGTGAAAAACAAGCAAAAGAATAAGTAATATTAACAGAGATTGTATGGAGAAATTAAGAGCAGGGAGTTGATGAAGGGAAAATTATGGCAGAGCAGAGAGATGCATGAACGGGGGCAGAAAGAGAAACAGGCAGAGAGTGAGCTGGGGTCATCTTCATACAGCTGCATCATTACAGGGGGAGAGTAGGGGAATGCCGATCTAACATGAGGAGGCTTTCAAGATAAACTACAAAGAGCCAAACACCTGCAAGGCAGAGAATCACTGGCAGTATCACATTAGAAACAAAAGAGAGGAAGACGACTAATGTGAGAGCTTGATGGGATAAAAAGCCTTAATGTGACAAGCACACCATACAAGACTTCACATCAGCAGTCACAGGAAGGAGCTATGGGACTGAACTAGGGGCTACGGCATTCATCTTTTTGGCTCATAGCCCGGGCTTCTGCAATTGTGAGTGCTCATCTCGGGATTCTGTTAACCTTACCTTGATTTGAGTTTTTGGAGATGAGCACGGGAATAGGGTCAAACTCGTCTTCATTGCCCTTCTCCCCACACGACATGAGGAAAGCAGAGTCTGCGGTGAAGGTAGAGGAAGTGAAGGAATGATGGAGGGGGAAAAGAAGTTAACTCAGCCAAAGGAAAGCGCAAAAAGAAAGTAGGATGCATGTAGATTAAAAATAGATGGAGCCAGGGCAGTCACAGTATTTAAAAGCCGTGCATTTCAGGTGGCTTTTGGCTCTTCTACAGAGGAGTCAAGGGTCTGTGAAGCTGTCATTTAATGTGCCTAATTCAATTTCCATATCACATTTCAACAGGTCCTCCTGTTGTTGGAGGAATCTGTAGTCTGTGATGGTGTCATGGGCCATAGAGCCCAGCAGTCATAAGGCTAGCTGAGGGGTCTCACCAGAAGCTGTCTGACCAGGCAGCAGCTCCTCCAGACAGGATCCGGAGCCGGAGCCAGGCTGAGCGGAGGAGCAGGAGGAAGGGAGAGCAGAAACAGACTGGTTTCCATGAGGACCAGTATGAGATAGAAGATCGCAACCCAGCAGAGAGTCCTCCCCAGTGAGAGAGTCTGAGACAGGATGAAGCAAAGCCAAAGGGTCACAGTAAAAATAAGATTGTTAGCTGAAGGTGCAGAGGAAATACCATTTTGTTAGTAAGGCATGGTCTAATCTCTGAAAGTATTGAATCATAAAAGATAAGTCTGGGTGGAAAGCCCATAAAAAGTCTGAGGCTGGAGCAGCACTATAACACTCAGCAGTAGCTACGAACCCAAAACCTGAATGCACAGATAATATCAATAATTGCAGAAGACTGTTAGTTGTTTTAGACAAGATTTGCATCGATAATGACAAATATGTGAAATGTTCTCATTGAGTAGATTGCTTAACACCTTAGAAAACCTCAGTGAAGCAACTGTTCCAGTCACTGAAGTGAGCTGCTGTTTTAAAAGAGTGACATGCCAAACTGATTTGCTGCTGCAGGGTTTTTGCCAGGACAGTGTGATCTGGCACAACTGTGCTTGTCGATGATTAATGAGTTTCTGCTTTCTACGCCTAAAAATAAAGTGATTGCAGTTGTAACAAAATCCCTCAGGAAACTGTTGGGATTGAGACGATATCAACAAGGAACAAGGGGATCGTGACCATGAATTGATACTTTGTGTAAATGCTGCAAAGATGTATGTTAGGATGTGCTATTCTGTGGGCCAGGGCGCTAACCTGGCATGTTGGGAGGGATGAGCTCTGGCTGGCCTGAGAGTCGTTGGACCTGGGGGGCTTCCAAACCAGGAATCAGTGAATCCACACACATCTCTGCCTTCACTACACGGAGACAGCAAGTGGGAAAGACAGTCGTTTTATAGACACTTCTAGTAATGTAAAAGAAAATCAGATTGACTGGTGGGTCTTTCGGACTTGGTGGTCATGTGAGTGAAAGAGGAGAAGGGAGGCAAGGAAGGGGACAAAACGGAGCGAGTACCATTGGTGGAGCTCTCTGCAGCACTACTGAAGGGGTTGGCCGGGGTTAAGAGGTCGGGGAGCAGCAGAGAAGGTTCAGGGGACTTCAGTCCCTCAATCAGCTTCTCTGTGAGCAAGCCAGAGGGAAAAGACAAAGAGCGGTATTGGACAGGCGGCAAGAGAGAGAAAATGGCAATCAGGGAGGACTTTGTATACTAGCAAAAAAGAAGCAAATGAACTTAAGAGATATGAAAGTCTAACAATGTGTGAGAATAGTATATTGACATGCATCAATAAAGATTATTACAGTGTATAAATAATATTGTAGCCTTCATGGCTTACATTGTTAGGGACAAAATGTGTTAAGGAGGCAAGACACATACAGTATATAGGGATAGGGATGATGCATGATGATGCTAAATGAAATGTAATGAAGACCATCCTCTTGACATTTTAAGGTCATTATACATTTACATGATTGCAATCGGCTTGCTTGCAAACCACAGACCAATGAAAAAAGTATGATTTGTTAGTTTATTTAGTTCTGCCCACCACAGATAATAACTCAAATACCAGCAAGTTGAGTGAAATCCCATGCAAAGGAGAGAATCGTTTCCTTAACCAGTTAGAATTATGGTGCCAAAAAAGCCATAATGCACTGTCCACATGCCAACCCTCACAACTCATGTATTTACTTATATATGTATTTATCTTATTATTATAAACCATTACTGACTCAATTAGGCTGAGTCCATGCATGAAATGACACATTACTGCCTTTTCACTGCAGCTCGTACTTACAGGAAACTGCTTATGGGGCAAAATGGGGCGGGGGTGGGGGTGGGGGTCAAGGAATGTGTTGGCTCAGAAAATGGCACAGCAGATGTGACCTTTTGCCCCCTTCACTATTGGAAAGAGGCCAACACTGATGAATTATTTATTTTTTTACAAATCCTAACATATTCCAGTTCAAGTCAGTAAATCCAATGGAACACACATGTAATGTAATAAATGCCGTACAATATCTTTTTTTTATTATTTCATTCTAAAGAGGCGTTTTTTTATGCTCAATGCTTCTCAGATACAACTGGCTGATCCGTCAGCAAAAGTCAGACTGCGTTTGCTTGTATGCATCCAGTTTAGGCTTGTTAGAGAAGATTAACCACACCCTGATTATGTAATAGCCTCAACATTGTTATCCTCTCCGTTCTGGCCTCAAACAGCAACTACACAAAGGAGGTTACACATCTAAGAAGTAGGCACCACTTCCATAACGGTTAACGGCTAAACTGAGGGGGAACATAAAGGGCTGGGTCATCATTTTAACAAGACAGCGAGCTTAACTTTCTCTAGCTCTTAGTGGCCGTAGTAAGCAGGCTCCTCCAGCAGGAAGGCAATCCAATTAACAAAGGAGAAGTTGTCCTTCGCGTTACCAGGCAACGCCGACAGCACAGATCTACAAAAGAGATGCGATCTCGCTGTAGCTACGGTCTCTATTCATGGCAGCTGACAAGGAGCCACTGTGAGGCTGCCGGCTCGGTCAACATGATGGGGCCGTGTACAAATCCAAACCACACAACTAGCGCTCATAAACTAACCTCGGGGGAAGTGTGATAACCAGGAAACTACTTCGGTAAATAAAATGGTGACTCATAAAATCTCGAGAATATATTTGTTCAGCCTGAAGGAATCAAAAAGGCACAGCTCGTTCGTTGTCATGTTGTGACAAGAAAATTACCTGTGGTGTCAGAGAGGGAGAGGGTTTTAAGAGGGTCCGGGACAGTCAACGCTGAACCTGCACTGATGATGTCTGCAGATCTTTCAGCTTAACATTATACAGTGAATAAAGATGGAGAAGAACAAATGAGGGAATTTGAGAACACGTACAACAGAGAAGAGAGTGGTTGCGACTAGGGGATGGAAAAGACATACGCTTAGGTGTATGACTGACAACTCTAGACATGTTCCAGGACCGCAATACATAAAGAGGTCCTGATGCAGCAAAATGGTTGAATTCCAATATAAAGTTGGTGCATGGGGATATTGAGAGAAAGGTCAACTTGAAGCCTGATAAATGACTCAATGAAAAGCCTCCAAGGAGAGGAAGTATGCAAAGCCATGGGACAGCACCGTGAAAAGACTTACCTGGAAAGGCAATGAGCCCTGGAATGAGATTTTCACTGGATCCCATGACCTTCTCTCCCGGTGCAGCATCTGAGCACAAGCAAACAGCAAAGTTGCAATTCATTTTAGATCACACAACTATAAAGCAATGCTGCAGGTGTTAAGTATACAGCAATGAAGTTGCACTTACTCTCAGCTAGCTTTGCAAAGTCTTTGTTAAGGAGCTCCTCTGCTGTTAGTTTGGAGAAGTTATCATCCCCAAAGGGGTTCCAGCTTGGCTGAGTGTTGGGTGCAGCAAGAGCTGACGGGTGGTCACCATCACCTGGATGATACACACTCTGCTGGGACGAGCAGGGCGAGCCAGATGGAGTAGTGCTGGCGGATCTGCAGTGCACAGAATTGTAAACATAAACACGGTTAAGAGAGTGCACAGTGAAATTTGATCATGGGCGTTAGGTCTGTGGATACTGGCCTACTGATGTATGCAAATAAGGCTGAGTGAGTAGAGTTATTTAAAGACTGAATTGGGCGATTCTTCTTCAGCTGGATTCTCTGGGATGTAAAAGGGTTGTTTATCCTCCTTCGGGGTTGTGTCATATGAATGGACTGTCTATTGCCCTCCTCAGCTCACTCAGTGCCATAAGAGGACGGTTCATCCACAGATCACTGAAGGGAGTTAATTCTGCTCACTTGGACTTGTTGAGGCTAGCCTCAGCTGCGGCGGCCTGGAGAAGCTGCGTGGACTTGCTGACTGGGACTCCAAACACGGCACTGTGAGTGACATCGCTCAGTATGCGCCTGTGACCGCTTTTAGGGGCCATCTTTGGCGACGAGGGGGGTGTCAATGAGCCGACTCTGTGAATCACTCGACCGGCCGTCTACGAGGAGAAGAAAAAGATACAGAGCCAGAAATATGAGATGAAAATATCCTTGATGCCAACAGAGATCATTTATGTTTAGTGCAAGAAAAAAACAAGCAAAACAGATCCCCAAACATTAAAATAAATCAAGCAAGCAAGATCCACTAGATATGAAAATCTGAAAAAAAGATTATAAATTCCTTGAAAACCACAACAAATAGAGAAAATCTGTTATGGGAAAAGGGAAAGTATTCCAAGTGATTGTACAGAAACAGATGAACCCGATGAATAGAGTTTACAGTAGGACATAGAGTAGGGTCAATAACATGAAAAAGACAATTATGACAGTTGAAAGAAGCAGTTCAGAAAGCAACACTAAATTATTTGGTTATCATGTGACTTATACTGTATTTAACTGCAGCAATGACTTCTTTCTAAGATGGCATTAAAGGGAGCATTTCTATCTACATGGCATTCACACGGTCACATTTAATATATTCTTTGAGACCATTCTTGCCTTCCATCTGCCCCGGAGGAGGAAAAGTAAAAATGTGGATGCGATTGGTTAGAAACAAGCCGGTAATCAACTCCCGAAACCAAAAGAGCAGCAGACGGAAGCAGGAGTAGGATGTTACCACAACCTCCGGGTCAGCTGCAGGGCTGACTGCAGACTCAGGGATGGAGGTGAGATGAGAAGCTGCCGTTTCATGGACAGGTGCTACATGCTGCTGGTGGTGCAGTTGCTGGGCAATAACTGGAGGAACAAGTTTATGTTTGGACTGCAGCACGGTGCACGCCTGAGACGCTTTGTGTAGTTGTTGCGGCTGCTGGAAGAGGCTCTGTACCAGTTGATGCTACACAGGAATACCACACAGCCAAGAAATGAGGAAGGCCCAGTTCGTCATGGCTTACAGCAGCAGCCTTTTAAAACATACTTTTCAGGATTTGTTACCTACTTTTCTGACAGTACACAATGACGGTGCAACATAAATCAAGATACAACAAAAGACAAAACGAGAAAGCGAGATAGAAATGAAGGAGAGGGTGAGAAGTGATTCATTCACAACAATTAGCTTTCTAACTTAAACTTATAATATTTGTATCCTTAAAAGCACAGATGCTGCTGGCAAAATACACCAGGGATGAATAGTATTGTATGCATGTAATATTTTAGCGATACTGAAGAACTTGTAACGTAAAGACATATTAAACAAGTTGCAGGCCGGCTCAGGCAAAAAGCAGCAAGGGGCCACTGTCCATTCAGGGATGAAGAGATTCAAAAGAAATTATAGCAGCTGAATTTTACAGTCTGAACCACAACATGGACAGATAAACATAGTCATGCAAACAAACATGCATGACACTGTGTTTGTATGTTTAAGATAATGGGTCACTACTATTTAAAAACAGCAATTTGTGGCTGGTATCGCATTGTGTGTTTTTGCATTGATAGTGATTTGAAGCAGGAGTAGCGGAACAAAGTGATAATTTTGTCTATTGTGGTCAACACAGCAAAGCAGTTTTTCAAATGGTCCCATACACATGTCAACATACAGGCCTTTTCGACTGGGACAACTTGTTTAGGAACACGAAGGACTCATGTACTCAACCTGTAAATAATGTGAAAAAATGACATCTCAAAAACCTCTTATACTATTCTTTGGGTTTGAAAATTAGAATATCTTTGTCACTGTCACACACTTTCCCTCAGTATCCCCACAATCAATGTGGCAAAGAAGTATTTCCATTGTTGTTCTGCCAGGATGCCTACCTGCTGGTTGCTCTGTGGGCTTAAGAAGGCCAAGGCTTGCTGCTGCTTGAGGAGGAGCTGCTGATGCTGAGCCGTGGCCTGTGGCTGCATGTTGGCCGTCTGAGCTGCTGGCGGTGCAGCAGGAGTCTGTTGAGCAGCTTGGACAGCAGCTGCAGCTGGGACATTGATGCCAACACCTGGAGAAACATAAGAATAATGAGGTGAACATAGACCTATCGTTTATCACATCAGGAGTATCTTTTTAAAATGCACCCACATTTCTAGTGACCAATAAAATCTGTGCCATTGTAATTGCAAAACCTACTCTGGTCTGTGCAACATTTAGTCAACATAGGTTGTTCATAAATATTTTGTATAAATCAATTGAGTGATTAAATGGTCAATTGCACAAACCAGAAAGGTAATTTGGGTGTTTGTGTATCTGTGTGCAAGTATTTACTCAATTCTACGCCTTTTTAAATGTCAAAAGGAACCTACAATTAGAAAAATGGAATCTTTCAATAGGATTCAATACCATTTAGTCAGGCTGATGATTTAAGCCTAATGTCCATACTCTACTATAGTCTAGGCCTAGGGTATAAATGAATGCTCTATATTTAGCATAAAGCCTTTCGCATAGCTAAATAAATACAGAAATCTGTACTTTCTCTCATGTTATTTGGTGTCCTCCACCCTCCACAACACATAATATATTTGAAACCAGAAAACACTACCTCCTTTTAGACCCATCCGGTGATTGAGTTAGAACTAATTAGTGTGACATTACGCCACCATCTATTCTGCAAGTGGGCCACAGATGGATCGCTTTGTCAAAGTGTGAATGTCAAAAGCCTCGTAAAAAGAAAATGAAAAGCCTTTTAAGGATGGGCTACTTCAACCACTGGGAATACAAGCCCTTGATAGGCATCAGAGTCAAATTCTTGAGCAGTTTATTATGCTGAGTTCAATACAGGTATCGGATAGCTCTCTCCATAGAGACTTCTCCACCCAGATAGAATGGTCTTAACCTTGACACACACAGGCATCACAGGGCTCCTCATACCTATTGCCTGTGGTGCTCCAACAGCCACATTGGGTCTCTTGCGTGGAGTGAGAGCTGGCTGGATTGGAAGAATGCCTGATATCGGCTGGGGCTGCGCCTGGCCAGCTTTGGGTCGTTGGCGAGGCGCAATTGAGGTTTCCATGGTAGGAACGGGGTCTGTGAGCCTGATTGAAGGAAAGGGGAAAATTGACTAGTAATGTCGGAGTTTCTGACAACGATGAAAGCTAAAAATGCTTCACATTTTCACTCACCTGGCTTTGGTTTGACTCTTTTTGGCCACTGCTTCACTGGCTCTGATTGGCTCGGGAAGTTTTTCAGGAATAGGTGAATTCTACAACAGTAAGATGATTTGCATTTTTTATTTGATCAAAGATAATCATAACAAAGAGATTACATTTCCTCAGCTACTCTAGTATGGATTTACAGCATCCATGAATGCACCATTATTGCCCACTTTAATAATACTTAAAGGTTGAGGTAAGACATTTTCGCTGAATCAGAAGACCAATTGCTGAGCTACTTTGTAAATTCATTAGAAAACGGCAGGATGAATGGAGGGCAGCCAACTGGACAAAGCTATAAAGTTATCTTCCCTCCAATATCACTATCTCCTAGATTACTTTCCTTAGAAAACCACTGAAAACAGATAAAACACGCAAATTGTTTGGAAAAAAGAGCTGACCTAGTAGTACATATTCAACACTAACTCTACAGCATAGTCTCATCTCAAATTCCTGCAATTCCCCTTGTCATGGTGACTTACATGCTCATTTGGGACTGGACACTCTCGTCGCGCTAGTCTAAAGGCAAAGTGGGATATTTGGTAGATGTCTGGTCTTTTATCTGGGTCAGGTTCCAGCATGTACCCTGAGAAATCAACGAGGATGTTTATTCAGTCAAACGTGAAAATACACATTTAAACTCACAGTAATTGCACATATATGTAAAGCGCATGGCGTAAGTAGAAAATGTGATAGAAATATTATTGCCCTGTAATTCAAATCCTTGAAAAATTATGTTTTTCTGATTCTGTGTATACTCTGATGAACAAGGTTACTCACTGATGAGACAATGCATGTCCTGGGAGTAGCGGGAGTTGTCTGGGATTGTAAAACTTCCGTCACAGATAGCCACTTGGCTCTCCCCAAAAGGAAGCGTAAAGTAGCACAGCTTGTAGAGTAGACAACCCATGGCCTGTTAAGACAAGAGAATCATCACTTTCCATGCTAGCTCTTACTGATGCACATCACAATCATGGTGAATAATGTCAACATAATGTGACATAAAGGTAGTGAACACAGTCCTCACCCAAATGTCTGCCTTTGTTGTGATAATCATTCCGCCATAGAAGTTGACCATCTCTGGAGCGCGGTATGATAGAGTAGTGTACCTGGTTTTAAGAACAGACCAATGAGCTCCTGAATTTTAATAAGGGAAAGGATCGAAGGTGTAAAGGGCCCAGAAAACTCACTTTTTGATTTCCTCTTCCACAACTGCAACCCCCTCTGTCTGAGGGTTTTGGAAGTGGTTAGTGGCACTTCCAAAGTCACAGAGCACGTAGTGTCCTCGGTCGTGGAGAAGAATATTTTCCACCTACATGAGAAGAGAAGACCTGTCAGACCTCATAGTACATGAGATAAACAACATGTCACAATACATCAAGTAATTAGAGTGGCCATCAATTAGCAAGCCTTATGCAGAGAGTAGTATATTGTGAAATAATTAGACTTGCCTTGAGATCTCGATGGACGATTGGAGACTTGCACTGGTGGAGACGAGCGACTGCCTCGCACGTGTCACAGAAGATCTGTAACACCTCGGCTTCAGTGAAGCCCGTCTGCAACCGCTGGTTCATTAGGTTAACCACCTGCCCACCTGCATAAAACCAATAAGTCAACCAAGAATCTATACATTTCAGCTGCAACATCTGCTTTGATTTTAACAGTGCAACAAACTTGATAATATAAAAATAAGAAAAGACTTGCGCACACACTGCATTACCATTGGTGCTACTACAAGACAAAGCATTTCGTATATCCATTTTCTGCTACAAGCATACTGCTAGTATTAGATGTCTTTAACAACTACACAGTGATGTTCATATTTTAACTTTCTATGAATAGCACAGCCACCGCATGCATTGAGTGAGACAGAAGTTCTATTGACCACGACAACTGTCAGCGGAGTATTTGCCGTTGAATAGAACAGGATGCTGTGTGTGAAAAGCTTTGAATTCAACAAAGACAGACATGGGAGTTGGGCCTATTTACCTCGACAGAAGTCCATTAAGATTAGGACTTCCCACACATCACCAGCTCCAACTGCAGTTATGCTGGAGTCCAGGAAACCAACTATGTTTTTGTTGCCCACTAGGTCCTTCTGTGTAAACAAACACAGAAAAGGCAACAATGATAAACAATAGAGATACATTTTTCATAGATTTAACAGTCCTAAAACATTTGGGTTAGTAAATGACAAAATACAGCCATAACTATTCAGTCTATTTTTAACAGTAGAGATGATAATTCTCTCCCAAAGGTCTGGATGTAATGATGATAACCATCCAGCCATGCGACCCGGCTGCAGGAACTGGTCAGTTTCACTTACAGTAAGGACTCCATTTAGGAAGTGGACAGGCAAGGGAGCTCAGATTGCATTAATTACAATACAACCTTCTGTTACTATCACTTTGTCTGGGTCAAAGAGTATTATCAGATACATTTAGTGTTTGTCCTTTAAGGATATAGAACTTGAAGTATTTGTTGTATGCAACTCCATTTTCTGATGCTGTTAGTTCCACGGCAGGTTAACGGTAATATCCAATAACACAATCTGCTCTTACATGACCACCTCCAATAAGTGTCGAAAATAAAATGTAGTATGTAATGTGTTTGCTACACTCTGCAGTCAGTTACTGGACTGTTTAACTTACCATTATCTGTATCTCAAGTTGGCAGACTTGTAAATCGTGTTCATCGTTGACATACATCCTTTTTAGTGCACAACGTACGCCTTGATGAGTCCGTACCAAAAAAACTATGGCAAAACCTCCTGCAAATGATTGGAGAGAAGGAGACACGGAATGAACACACACACATTTCATAAATACAATACCATCAAAATGAACTGTAATCTAGAATTAGTAAAAGACATCCCGTTCTATTGCTTTTTAGTGGGTTTTCCAAATGTAGGAGCAGCAATGCCGTACATGTTTTTTAAAATCAAAGTATAAATATATTGAGTGATTCACAAAAGTCCTTGTCAGCTTTTCCACCAGTGTCACCAAGAGATACTTTTACAGTGACTCCGACAGCCAGCATCATTTCTGAGAATACAGGAAGTGTGTGTACTTCGTTGCAGTGATACCGACATATGGGGAAACCACGAGATCATCCATCAACAGCAACTTAAACTACCAGCAACCACACAGATGAATAAAACACATTTATTTCAACAGATATGAATAAATATATATAATATATACCAATTAGACATGAAACTTGCATCTCATGTTTTTATATAAATAGACCTGCACTGCGACTAGGATTATCTATTTTCTTCACTGACTTCTAGACATGAACTGCCTCAGCTTGCATTTCGTGTCTCTTATTTCTGTGTTGACCGCATGATTACGGGAGCTCTTCTGATCACAGCTTGTGATAATGCTATGCACTGGGCTGACTCATCCAGCTCGCATCACTAAGCTAAGGGCAACTCTGTGTGATGGTCTTGGCAACGTTTAAATGTGACTGCTGCCGTTAATGTGAGCCATATCATTAAAGAAATGAATTGAGTACAAACAGTATAATAAACACAATAACCCTCCCTACTATGATACCATGTGTTTCAGTATCTGGTCCTGTAGGGGACAGGGCGGTGCTGGTTCACCATGAATGATAATAATATCACATCACACTTTTTACTTATGTCCTCATCAGCTAAAAATGCAATACTGGAAATGTCACAATGAAATGCAAAACGGTGTGACACAGTGCTGCACCAACAGAAATGATAGTGTCAGTGCACTAGGCTGAGTAATTAGTGTTGTTAAGGGACAGAGTAGCAACGTGCTTGAGAAAAAGGTTATGGCGAGAACAATATCAAACTAATGGAGAACATATCCTGATTCAGAATAAAGAGAAGGAACTGCACTGCATGAGCATTACATTTCATTTAGCCGACGCTTTTATCCAAAGCGACTTACAATAAGTGCATTTAACCATGAGTACAAACTCAGAACAACAAAAATCAAAAAAGTACAATTTCTTCAACAAAGTTAAACTACAAAGTGCTATCAGTAAGTCCAATTAAAGTGCTACTACATGCTACTTTCCTTATACAAAGTATAGTCGAAAAAGATGTGTTTTGTTTGCGATGGAAGATGTAGAGACTTTCTGCTGTCCTGATGTCAATGGGGAGCTCATTCCACCATTTGTCTTTGTTGACTTTGTTGAGTGTTTAGCTCGCAGTGACGGAGCACATGAAACACAGGCTTTAAGTGTGCGTGTGGGTGTCAGAGTTCATAGTTGAACCCTGCTGTCTTGTGCAATCTAATCTGAGATGGTTGACTGTAAGAAATTAAAAGGATTAGCAGCCTTCTTAAGCAACATGTTTAGCAGTAGTCTACAATCTAAGTAGGCAGTATGAGCAAATAATTGTAAGTACAGCTACAAATAGGCTAGCCATTGTCTCTTTACGTAACTGACTGTCAGGATTATACCACTCTAGCCAGTGCATACAATCAAAAATACACCTTTAGGCACTGCAATGAAGAATGTCCTCATAACTACTACACTTTACAAACATGCTTGCAAAGAAAACTCATCTTGTTGATAGTAAAGACAGAAAGCTGTGTCTCTGGACATCCTCAGATGACGAGTTGAGAACAACTTAGGCTTCTGCCCGATGCCCAAATGTCTAAAATACAAACTGCAATAATAACATGATTACAAACCAACCTTTCGGCCTGAAGCTACAATAGCAGTCTGACTTTTGTCTGTATATAGTGAAAAGTGTCTTTATTTCAGCTAAAAGCAACAAAGTTCCACAATGACAACACAAGTAGACACAGAAAAAACACAATTTCCAAATGGAGCAGCCACCTAATAGCCCAGACTACAACCAAAACCATCTGAATAAATAGGCCTAGTGACACTGGGGGGAGTCGCCTTGCAAGCAGTAGGTCCACTGCTAGAGCAAGAAAAAATATGATCATGCAGAAAAACATTGCAACTAGCATTTTGTGAAAGACTCTGGGGAAAAGAAAGATAATTGAAAAATAATTCTGGGGAAAATATTAACTTTCACGGACTATGCAATATACTGTTTATGAGTCCCAACAATTCTAAATGGTGCCTCCCTCAAATGAATGTCTGCAAATCTTTTCACAGAACAGATTAAAAAAAAACTCACACTCAGAATAAACAAATTCCAAGAAAGGTTTCCACTAATACCTCAGTGCAGGGTAGCCGGTGGCTGTCTAATCGTTTCATAAAGCCACGATGTGGCCAAACAGAATGGGCCAATCTATAGTAGTGATGAATTAATCAGTCTTCTTTCATCTATTATTTAGTAGCAGGCACTCTTAGCTAACAGAGCATGGCTGCAGACTCTCATTGCAAAGACAAATGACCACGGGAAATCTGTTAGCCCCATCAAGAAGCCTGTTTAACTGTGTTCAGGTTAAGACCAGTTTCCAACAAAACATGTATCACCCTTTAACTCAATGATTTAGATTCACCTACAGCTAAGCAACCTGCAAGATTGTGTTCACATAGATAAATGCAGGGCCAAGGAAACATGTTATAAAAGTCCCACCTCGTCCAAAGTCATGTGTTACATGGCTGCACATACTGATAACCTGTACCTCATTCTAAGACAACTATAAATTGTCCATCAAACCTTTTGAAATCTACATTTGTGATTCATCACTCCCTTTGTAAATAACAAGACAGCTGACTCAGCATGGCATGGGTCCTTTACCAAACACAGTAGAAAATCCAGTTATGAAATGTTCCTCCCAGCCTGCAGGTAAAGAGTGCAGTCATGCAAAGGGAGGACAACACACCCTCTCACACGTTTGAATTTGCTACTTTTTGCCCACTCTAGTTGCCATTACACTGAAGAAAACAAGCTCAGGTCACAGAAGAAAAGAAAAGTGATTGGATCAAAGCTACCTGGAAAGTGAATGGACACCAACAGAGCTTCCTCGGGTGGTGACAATCAATACAGTAACTGTGAAAGCCTCTATAATGAATAGGGGTACCACGCTGGCCCTCTAGCGAGGCCACAGCCCAAGAGAACCATGCAGGGCCACTTATGTATTAACTAATGACAGACCTGTCCGTCCTCACAACAACGTGCAGGTCAGACAGCGGATCTCAAACGCATTCGTGTTACGTGTGTAATCCTCACAACAGAAAGCCACATAGTTCACCTTCGGCGACAATTTCCTCGACGGTCACTTGATACCGTCCAATGGTGAAGACCCGTCCGATGAAGCTGTCGCCGCCGCCGGAACCAGCGCCTCCTCCCCCGGCCCCGGGCCCAGAGCTCACCAACTCCCGACGAGAATCGAAGAATTTCTTCATTTCCTCTACTCGGTGGTTATCCAAAGCACGGCCAAGTCCAAAATGTACACGTATCGTCACGGTAATTGTGATCCGACCAATCCCCGTCCGCTCGTCGAGGTGCTGGTTTTAAGGCTTTAGCCGTTTTTAGATAATTGAATGAATGCGGTCAGCTAGCGTCAAAGCTAAATGCTACAGCCGACGAGCTGGTCCTCAAAATGCCGCAAATAGTCCGACGCTGCTTGGCTAACTCATGGTGTGAACAGCGGGCAGAGTCAAATATTGTTGAGAAAAGAATAAGACGGAAGTGGCCGCTGTCCACGTTGAACCGAGAGCAGCACTAACTTAGCAGTGAGCCCGAAGAAACACTTGCTAGCCGTGAGCTCACCAAGCGAGCTAGCTCAGCAGCTAGGTGCGGTGACAGCTGTCAGGTGATAGGCTGGCAGCCGGGTAGGTCCTCAGTGTCCAATGCAGCTTATTACACATCTCCACCGATGTCATTCACCCGAAATGTTACTTTGTTCGCCTGCTGCTTTGTGTGTCGGAGTGAAAGTGACAGAGCTCCACTGCTTTTGTTGCGTCCAGCAGGCTGGTCCTTAATGACAGAGCTAACGGAGCTACAAACAGACGAGATGCTAATAGGGAGAGTCCTCGCTGCGGACTTCTATGGATGTGATTGGTCAGATGAACACCAGACAAATAATAATAAAAAAAGGGCCCTCACTCTTCCAAAGTAACAAGTTGACCCGCTGAGTGCTGCTCAGATCAGCTATGATCTTTAAGCTGCCTTGAGAGCCGCAGGAAGTATAAACATAATAATTAATCTATTAAAATAATCTGCTAAATATGACCATAAATGCATGCACTTAAATAAACTAGAAAATGTATTGGCATGCTGAAATATTTGAAAAAATGTACAGCAAAGGGACACATTTCAAAAGACCTGCTGAATGTGTTGAAGCCCAAAAGCATGGATAATCAACATGCTATTCTATCACTTAAAAAAAAATATATATATATATACATATATATTCCAACCCATTCTATCTGTAGTGCATCAACACTCTGTATCTATAGTTTCCCCAGTCTTTTGCTGGCCTGTTTCATCACCGATTCTGTTGGTCTTCCAGTATCTTTTAATAAAAATGTCACTTTATTTCAGATGCCCTACCAGCTTGGTTCGAACTCAGATCGTAAGTACTTTGTATCAGAATAACAGCCCAATCTCTGTCTTGAATTTGTTGTTGCATTCATAGTTTAAATTACCCAAATTATCCAATTTCTGAGAAGGTTTCGTAATTGATGAGACGCCTTGGTTAGCTGCATCCATACAGTAAGACAGTGTGAGAACTTCTCCTGCAGGGGTCCCTGTTTCATCACTAAATATTATGATTCAGACCCTGTTTTTTTTTAAACTTTCCAAAGCTTAATTCAACAATAATACTACCGTTATTCATTACGTATATTGTTTTGGAGTCATATTATGATTTTTACAAACTTCAACTAAAGGCTTTCCTTGTTTCTTTATGAATCTTTGTGTTAATTGCTAGATGGGTAAGATTCCAAAGGAGCCACACTCATTCCCAAATTCCTGACCAGTGTTTGCAGCTCAGATGATTAATAAACTACCAAATGCGTGTGTTTTACATTTCTACTGTAAGTAGTTTACAAACTTAATGTATCATGGAGCTGCTTAATGTTATGATCTCATATCCCTCTTTGATGTATTTCTGTTTCATTATTTGTTTTCCGAGTACAGGACATTCATTCTAGCACAGCTAATGCCTTGGAGTCAATGTAGCTACACAAAATGTCATGACCATTTCGCAAAAATAATTAAACCATTTAGCTATTTGAGCTAAGTTGTTAGTGCTCTAGTGATAAATGTTAAAGCTCCAATGCTTCCTCTGTGTTCATCCACAATACACTAGATCTCTGCTGACCCAAAAACTAAAGGTAAACATATACTTTGTTTTCATTGTGTGTGGTCCCCTGAGAACCAAAACATCATTACATCATAACATCATTTGATGTTTGGATTAAAAAGGCAGGGTAAAAATACCAGCAAGTAACAGAGTCTAATGGTGCCTGTGTGAACTGAATAGAGCTCCAGTTACATCATTAGAGAAATTTGATCTGTCCCTTTTATAAAGGTCTATGATATTAAACCATCTGTGTGTGTTTAGTTGTCACATAATAATAAAAATAAGATTTTTAGAAATATTAAAGTGATATCCAAATATCACCAACATCTTTCTTTTGAGTATACAACTAGGCTTGAAAGGAGGAGGCACAACTCTCTTTTGTCAAAGTTGTAAAAGGGTTGCAGTTCCTCATCAATTGAGACCAGGGCTGCTTGGAATAAACATAAGTATCAAAACACCCATACACAGAGCAGGAAACCACTAGTGACAACTGGGGATTTTTCTTAATTCATTTTTGGGTAGGCATGCTTCTTGTATTCAAATAAAGTTTGTTTGAGATGCTCTTTATATAAGGATATATGTAGATCAAAACATATATAGGCACTCGCTTTTAAAATAATTAAAATGCCTTTATTGTCATGGCAAAGTCATGCCAGACCTAAAAACAAACTTCTTGACTCCTCCCTGAGGTTTTTGCCCATTAATTTATTCATGTGTGAAATGATACTTTCAAAGGATTCAACACAAAATAACATTTTCGTCATTCTCGAGAGATCACAGGGATATGAAAGTGGTATCAATGGTTTTTCTTCTTCGCCTCACATTTCTCCTAAAGTAATTTAAAAATATCCATGAAAAGAAGGATTCATTTTACGCTTCTATCTCAACTTCACCGCAATAGCTGACTGAAGATCGCGTTGGTCCCCAAAGATTAAGGTCAAAACCATAACTGTTAACATTTCTCAATTCAAGGTAGTTGTTCTCATCTAGATGGCCTTTTTCAGAACATAATGACCTTTCCTTTTTAAAGTAAAGCAGAACAAAGTTAGAGGGTTTTAGTACAGAAAATTCGGACAAGGTCTCATTGGGGCTCATTTGAATGCCATTTGAATGCCATTTGAATTTTCTCAATCCAAACCATATATGTCACTTGTATATCACGTATTGTGTTCAATACATACAAATACAGTAGTTTGGGGCTTTTATTTTTAAAAAAAATCTTGAAACAACCTATGATTTACAGGTTTTGGTAAGGTCACACAGTGTATTGTCAATTGTCTATTGTCTGTCACAAATGGGTGTCGCAGCTAATCTGTTCACATGTATTAACTCTGGGATGGTGACTTTAGTAAATACCAGTGGGTCAGGCAATACAAACATTTTTAATACTGTTTATACATAAATAATTGCATTACAAAAGAAAAATATGACCTTTCTGCTGCTAATTAAAGACACTCCAAACAAAGAAGTCAGTTAGAGATGTCTGTG
Source organism: Cottus gobio (assembly GCA_023566465.1). Taxonomy (NCBI): domain Eukaryota; kingdom Metazoa; phylum Chordata; class Actinopteri; order Perciformes; family Cottidae; genus Cottus; species Cottus gobio. The sequence goes on along the minus strand of CM042218.1, from coordinate 13,703,143 downwards.
TATATTGAATCCCGATCCAAGCAGCTGGATCCCAGTGGGGACATTTACAGGATTACAGCAGCAAAGGGGGTAAAGTGCAAAAGACATAGTAACAAAATCAAAAACAAGTAATATAATTAATAAACAGTAAAACAAACCTGTGCAGTAAAGTGCATCAAGAGTGATGCAGGTCATGGCTAATATTAAGGATATCAATATCTGGGCTTTGAGTATCGGCCGATACTGAGCACGGATTCACTTCTTGTGTTTAATTAATAAGCCTTTGGTTCACTGTGTGGATGTGACAGCTCTACAATTAATTGAAACAAATAAAAACATAGATATAAATGTGTTGAATTGTTATTCATTAAAATAATTGTCACCTGATCAAGCTATCTGAATCAATATTGGACTGATATCGGATATCAGCATCTTTAGTTCATATCATATATTCATAGCAGGGTCCATTTTGGTATATTCATTTCAGCATCATGGGGCTGGGGCCCCTCCCCTGTGTGAGTGTGAATACCTAATACAATGCCCCCAGCTTATTCTGTTACTTGGTTTTCCACCAATGTTGCACCAAATTCATTTTAGAAAAGATAAACACAGAGAGTATAACAATGCAGAAAATTGAGAGCAGATTTCATTTATTAGCATTTTAAGGTTAGCTGTGATGTGTCCTTCGTGTAATTCCTCATCGCCAGCAAACACAAGCAATTTACTTTTTCATTCCCTTTGAGTGCTTATTCAATAGAAAATGCATTTCAAAACCCTGTAGGATAGAAGCATCATTTCTCGACAGATAAAGAAAGCACTTATGTCCCCCCTTCAGTTGCAGACTCACTGTTAACATATTGCTAGTGCCAGTGAAGCATTCATTGATTTCATTCTTATTTCTGTTCTGAATTTTATGTGGCTGCAATCAAACTCTGTAATCATACAACTGTCTTGATGATGTTAACATGGGCATTAGTATATTTTTAAATCCTTCGGCCCTTCCTGACATAAAGGGGTAAGCATACAGAAGACAGTGTTAAAATCAACACAGGTAATTTATTCATCAATCCACCTGACATGCATGCAGAGATAATGCATGCAGACATCATGTTGTGAGGCAGCAAATACAGCTGAGCCTAATAACGGCTGAGCTCTCCTTAATATGCAGAATTTGTTTTCAGAGCAGCAGCAAACAACTATCTGGAATGTAAAGATATGGTGTAGGTTTTGCAGAGCAGAGAATGAGTCCCTCTCCTTCCTGGCAGCTGAAAGATACCTGCTCTCCAGCAAAACATTATTATAGTATTATAGAACGTGCTTCTACAATGCAGGAGCACCTTTTGAAGTAGTCTTCTGGTGGCAGCAGGTGTGCTGACCAGGAGTGGATGGTGTTGATGGCCAGCAGTGACAAACAGCCGACCTGATTGGAACAATCACACTATCTGATGGAACGTGTGGCAGCTGCTACAACATTATATTCTGTGGGTGAAAAATAAATAATCCAACCCTTAGATCAAGTCTGTAGGTGTAATACAGTATGATGCAGTGTGTTAGCCTCGAGATGGGCTGATGACCTTTCTGGGCTTTCAACCCAGTGTATGCTGTGTTCACTGACTTTTGAAAAAAACGTTCTATGTATAATCTTAACACTGATTATACAAAATGCGTTTTTAGCATTTCTTTCAACTTATCTGTGTTTGAACAAGTTTCACACGATTAAAGTATAAGGGGCTCCTCTCCTCATTAGCATGTCTTATCAGCCCACCCAGCCATCAGTAATCAGGAAGATCAGTCCAGGCAGGAAGAGTGAGTGATGAAGGGAAGAGGCGACAAGTAAACTTCCTGTGGAATGTGCCTCTTTTCTCCAGTCTTACAGACTGTCTTACAGACAGAAGAGGGGAGCATTTTACTCTATTTCGTTTTTAAAAAAATCATTTTTGGTCACGAATACTTCCCTGTGTTAGTAAACAGAGACGGTTGTTTTGGGAGATAAGACTCTCTTTTATTTCAGGAAAGAGGAAATTACCAAGTGATGGCAGTCTTAAGTGAAGCAGAGTCCATTTATATTGTTGTAAAAAAAGTCCCAAATTGGCTGCAATGTCATGTGAATTTAGTTTCAGTCAAAGGAGGATTATCTTCTTAAATTGATCATAGCAAAATAGAATAACTATCATGATGCTGCCTAATATGATCTAAAGTAATACTTTAGATCCATATTATTTTTTTGCTGCAACTAAAACCACAAATTGCAGACTATATAAAAAGTTTAACAGATAAAAAAATCTTAGAGAAACCAGTGTACATCATGTCTGCATCTGTGACTATTTTTTTTAACTATTTCAATAATTAAAATGCAATTTCATCAAGGAAGTGATTCCGGAGTTGAATGGTCTAATGTTTGTCTTGGTTTCCGAGGTCTGATCAGAGGGGATTACTGAGCAAACACAGCGAGAAATGGCTGTTCGGCTCTGTGATAACAGATTCTCTCAGAGTTTATCAAGATGATCCTGAGATCACCATCGCGATGGAGGAACTGTCAAAGGAAAAGCCACTTCAATCTCCACCAGATTTCTCATACATGTTTCAATCTCTGCATGAATAAAGAATTCAACACAGCAATTTCAACGACTACTTCAGATATGCATGTGTGCTGACAGTCATTTGTTACAGTGTAACAAATTAGTGTCAGCACACATGCATATATCTGTAACTGTTACATATATATACATGTATGCTGTTTGAACCTGGAGATGAAATATGAAACATATTTTGGTTTTAAAATTCTTGATTGAATTTCCTTTCATTTATCAAAAAATGATGTGGTACTAACCATCAGTTCATATTATCTCCAGTAATTCCTTACAGATGATGTCAGAGCTGTAATTAGCTGTGCTGATTCTAAAATATTCTAAAAGCTCAGATGTGGTAAATCTTAAGTGGAAAGTTCAAACTGTATTTAGACACCACTGAAAATAAAGCAGCTTGTTTCCCACATCGACAAGAACAGATATCCTGACCCCTTTCATCCTACAGTACAGACTGCATCACCCTGGTGGGCTGTAGTACTATGCTAATGAGCCTGAGTAGAGTCCTTAGGCCTGAACTCAAGCTCCTGGAGGTCACTCCAAGAGCAAAATTGTTAAGGTACACTATGAGGTACACGGCTGGTTTGCAAAATCAGATTGTCTTCTGCCTAATGATGGTTCAGGTGGTCGATAACAAGAGGATATGCATACTGTTTAAGTTTCTATCAGCATAAATACCAGTCCATGTGTAAAAAAAAAGCTTTTCTATGTTGGATTAAAAATTAAGAAATTCTCCTGAGATTTATCTTTTGATATTTAAACCAATCAAATTCTCTTTTTTTTACATAACATTTCACTGACGCTTTTATACAAATCGACTTACATGCTGTACAGTAGACCGTAGACACAGCAACGGTGAGCAATTAGGGTTAAGTGTCTTGCTCAAGGACACATCGACATGGACTAGCGGAGCCAGGGATCGATCCTCGGATTGAAAGATGGACTTGCTACCCACTGATCCACGTCGCCCCTTTTGCTTCTTCAGATTTGTAGTTTTCATTTTATATCCACTCAACAACTGCTTAACTCTTGTGTACAGTATACATCATCATCATCATCATCCTTCATAATATGCAAAAGTGTATTTTTAGAATGAAACTTTAATCATAGGTTTTCTCTGAATAAATTAGTGGTTTTGTTGTGGTTTCTTTCCACAACACAAAGAAAACGTCTTCAAACCAAGTGAAAATGCAGCGATTTTTACATTGCTGTTAGCAAAAAGTAATGATAAACAACGTGGCAATTTCTATGAAATGAAAATCAAACAAAACACGTTTTAATCAACCGCAGAGAAGCAATCTGTCAACCAAAATTAGAGTGAACGTTGGCTTTAACTTCTTAGATGAAAAGCTGTGTGAGATGAGATTAGACGGGCAAGTCTGTTGTTTTGAGCAACATGCAGGTGAGTGAGTAATTTAGTTTTTACCTGTGGTGACATGGACTTTCGCAGTATAATTAATTTGGATTTATGTAGTTGTAGTTTCTTGCACTGCAAGACTTACTGTTAGAATCCACTGTCCTTTTTCTAGATAACATTATCATTCAGTGTTTAAGGACATTATAGCTAAAAAATAAATGCAGTATTGATTGACACCTTATAGAAATGGAAAGCTATGAATCTACTATGAGCTGCATATCTGCATGTCAACCTAACATCTACAGAAACGGTTTTGTGTTATTTAATCCAAATGCATACTTTGCCATCAATACCAGTATTATCCAGTTAATAGCTCCGAAACTGGTATATGTATGTGATACACTATATGCAGTGTTGGACAAGTTACTTGAAAAATGTAATCAATTGCCCATAATGCATTACTCTGAGGTCAAGCAGCCGGTCTGCATTTTGAAGGTATTTACTGATCATCACCAGCTATCTAAATGTTAGCTTACTGCATGAAGCACTCCAGAAGACCATCCATCTCTAAATGTACAGTGGGTTTCCAACTGGCTATCATTAGCGAGACAGATAAGAACACACTGTGATGATTTTAGAGTCATATTTTAGAGGCTAACTTCCTCCCCCCAATGCCAGCCATTGCGTCAAGCTAACACGTCCTGGACCAGACTGTCCCAACAGACACCAAGCTGATGTCAACAAACCTCTGGTCAGAAAGTGTTGTAAGGTATTGAATTTAAAATTGTAATCCCACACTACTACTAACAAATGTAATTTAATTGAAACATGTATACATTACTGCATTGTCTACACTTGCTTTACATTATATTTTAGATATCTATTATTTAGATCGTTTTGAGATATTTTGATGAAGTATTTCTCACCCTCGAACCTTCAATGCATTATTCTGGCAATAGGGTTAAAAAATGTGGTCAAAATCTTTCCGGTCTCAGGTAAAGCGTATACATCTGACCTGTTTTCAGTTTATCCCTCCCAACAAAAATTAATAATATCAGCAACAATATCATATATAGGTATCGGACGATTAATCTGCTTTTTCTTACTGCAAATTGTTATTATATCAACTTTAAACCTCCACCACCGGTCGAGCTCATTCCAAATATGATGCCGTCATACTAATCTAAATGATGCATGTACATTTCACCTGCACCAGGTGTCTAAAATAAAAAATACTAAGAGTTGTGAAGGTCATGCAAGTCCACCGCTGAACCCTCATTGCGTACGTGCAAATCTGACTTGCTTCCAGAAAAGACTCATTCAAGGCCTACTTCATGCTTGGCTGAGGGAAAAGGTGGACAAACATAAGACAAATGATCAGTCACTGTAAAATGAGATGGATGGTGTGAATTGAAGCGGGCATTAAGGGGGTTGTCATACGCATCAGCAATGTTTCCTGAGCATGACATCTCATCTCTCGTCTCCAAAAAAACACACAGGTTTCTGGCAGACAAAGCCCTCCAAAATAAAATAAAGTGAGGGGCAGTAGGAGGATAATGCCTTCTCCTGCTTAGAGCCTGTTTTCAGAAACACTTTATATGCCACTGCATGTTTGCATGACTACTGTTATACTTAATGTAAACTTTTACTCACGCTATTATGGACATCTGGTAATGCAATCTAATGGTACTGCTAGTTTTGCTGCTCGTCCTACGGGACTCCATTTCTCCCCAGATATCAACAATCAGTGGAATTTGCAAGTAAAATGTTTTCATAACTCATAGGAATGATGATAACTACAACAATAAGACATGGCACTGTTTTTTGTTTTGTTTTTCTGAATAGGCTGCATGAAATTGTTTTCGAAATGAATAATGAACTGGAAAACATATTGACATAGCAGATTAAACAAAATGTGTTCTTGAACAATGGGCACAGTTGTTTATGCAACTAACTCACAGCAAGAAGGTTCTGGGTGTGAATGTCAACCCTGTTCTTTATATGTTTGTAAGTTTTATTTTCTTTAAATTCAAATCTGATATATGGAAATCGGGTGGTTTAGAGATGTTGCTATTATTTTGCAAGAAACATTTGAAGAATATTTAAAAATGAGGATTGGTAACCAAAGTGTTTTTCTGATATGACACTTCATGAAAGCGATTCAAAGAATAATTCTGGTTTCTTACAAAAAGATGAATTATTGCATTTTTTGCTTTCCATCACTCATCTCGGTGCTTACTAGAAAGGTGCAAAGGTGGCTAACTGAACTGAACATTGTAATAGTCCCATCGATGAGAGACAAACTAGTAAGCACCAGTTCACAAAGCTGTCATTTTAAACTGAGCTCAAGCTGGATCATAACATCCTTTCATTAGAGAGTGAAAGTTGATAATTGCTGATGCATTCATTTATGGAGTCACAGAAAGGTGATGACAATCTGCAAGTGTGTAGGGCCACTTAGTAATTGCCTACCTTAGAGAAGCAATTGCCGGGGTTCAAATAACAGTAACTTAGTGTTTGCTGATGTGGGAACGTTATTACTCAAAGCCTGTGTTTGTCTCCACATTTTTAAGCCATTTTCATCAGCAGGTTAGATAAGATAAGAATATCACTGTGTTTGATCGAGGGATGTATTTGTTTCCTGTAGTCAACAGACTTAATCGAACTAAATACATGAATAAATTTCATGTATTTTTCCTTGGCTGTGGTTGGTTGTAAATCATAAGACCAGATGGAAAGTGGCGACAATTTGAGATAACCTCCGTTCCGATAGATCATTGGTTGCATGCTGGAAGAGGTTAACATTATATGAGATTGAGCAAAACGTCCTGAGCGAGTCACCACAGGAGTGGAAGCAGCAGAAAGTTCACTTTACCTCAAGAGACACAAGTAATTTCATCCCAATCTATCTTTTGGCTTCTGACCTGAGGGATTAAAACAACACAGCCTCACATCATTAATGTACTTAGCAAGCCAAAAAATGAGTATTTGTCCATCAGCCGCTGACAGCATGAGGTACATGGTTAGCGTTACTTTTTCCAAAAACAACAGCCCCTAAACAGGGCAATTCAGTGCTGTCATAACACCATTTCCCCATCCAATCAGGAATGTCTAATGTTCCCTGTTATCATGCCAATTATTATGAGGGAAGAGATCGGTACTGAACTGTACTGTGCTGTCAGTGTGCCAATATGTCACTCGCCATAACAGCTCTGTGGTGAACTCACATCCATTATTGTGATGTAATCCAAAGGAGCTCTAAGCTTCTCTCAGGAGATGTGATCATACCTGAAAAACCCTCCATTATTACTGTGTCTGATACATTACATTAACATTTAATGCACACCTAAAATGGCTTTTTACGGTATCAGAGGGAGGCACGCGCCTCAGTTGGAGTCCTTAACACAAACACAGCAGTCAGTGTAATGGTTCAATTGTCCAAACTGATATTACAAAAACAAAGCAAAGATCTGACAGCACAGCTGTCTTCACAGCTACAGTTGAGCAAGGCTGTCATTATTTCTCATATTATGGCACAGGCTGAACAAGCAGTGAATTATTATTTTTTCTGTTTTGGTTTTGTGTATCCTGGAGTAACACATTCCTAAAAATGCAGTATGAACAAAGGAAATGTGTGTAATATGGTAAGATCCCGATTCTGAGTCAGTGTCAAGTTTCAAGTGTCCGGAATACAGATTCTAAGATAGCAAATGATCATCATAAATTGGGTAATTAACTTTGTATCCAGCAGTCTGAGTAACAACATTATCGATTGTGTTCCCTGATTAAGAGTTATTTAGGAAGAAGTTATTACCAATAATTACCAATTAGTAGACAACAAAATGTTGTCCCATATATGCTGCTGCACAAATAAGCAACTAATTAGTGGGTTTTAATTTAAAATATGTTTGACAAGATAATACCAACTCAATGTCTACTAAGTAGCTTTTTTTCCAAGCTTACAGATGGAGTTTGCTTAGTTGTGATAGCAATGAATCAGTTGACATGCAACGTTATTAGTTATCCATAGCACGTTTAGTGTACCTTTACATTTTTTAAACCAAACATTTTGATTTGTGATAGCAGCAAAAGCCATGATTTAGCAAATTGAGCAAATTCCTGTGTTAAATTCTATGCATTCATGAGCACTACAAGAACATTTTGAGCCTTTGGATTAATTTAGCAACTGTCTCTTAGTCCTCAATGCTGGTGTCATAAGTCAGAAAACTGGATTCAACTGTGGCCGCGTTGTGGCAGGGACTGACAGAGGGAATGGCCATGTGGAGCCCAGCGTGAGGGCCTGAGAACTAGACTGGAATGTAGATTTACCAACTCACAAGCAACAGTAAACTGCATTTCTGGGCCAAAAATAAACCCTAGAGGCATTATAAAATACATATATAGATGAATGCAACTATCTAAAGAATATAATTATACTGGGATTCCCATTGGTCTGAGCAAAGTTCCCACAAATTCCCATTGGCCATGGCTCTCAGTGTGTGTGTTAGAGGTTAATCATGCTGGCGTAAAGAAACATGTTCAAGTTAACAATAGTCTCATGGACCCCCACCCTTCACTCCCACCATCACCACAAGTCCTCATTTCCCGTTGTCTCCTCCAGTAACAACAGGCCTGTGTTATCTCCTCGATTGCGGATAATTCTAGCCTCACAAATGTAACACTGTTTGTTCAGCCATTATAGACTACAGTTGCCAGAAAAGCCTCTGTATACTTTTCAGCCGCTATCAGAGTGAAGCATATTACATAAGTCTAAAAACAGACCTGTTCCCCTAGAAAGCCATCTGGACCAGCTGTGCTCAGGCTACTTCTTGCATTGCTTAATCACAAACATCAGAGTTTCATCATATTTTTGAAGTTGCTCCATTTATGTACGGATAAGGATGCTGCATTTTGGTATGTCGTGATCTCCAATCAGCTCACAGTTTCACTAGCGCTGACTATTTTTGTTTCTTCGAATCCGAAAACAAAACAGGCTGCAGGTGGATAGGAGGTTAAGGCCAGAGGTTAAAAGGTGAAATGCAGGTTTATCTGATCTGGAATGAAAGCCTGAAGAAATCTGATCATCCGATGTAACGTGTCTGGAATTACAAACGGCACCTACAATGGCATACCATCCCACAAACCCAGGTCACTCCCTAAAGCCCTAGATGATGCAGAGAGAGCAAACACTATACAATGCTTGGAGGGACATAAAGGCTTTAACTCGGACCACACACAAACAACTACAGCTATTTCTTTTTTTGAAATTTACAGCGCATGATTTGTCGCTTGATCAAAGACTTACTATTTCTGCTCACTCAGACCTGGAGGATGGAATGGCACATTTTACTGTAGCTAAAGTTAACATTAATATGTTGCTTGATAAGCTGACATCATGCAAGAGGTTTGCACAATGTATACAAGGCAGAGAGTCACATTTGTTAAATCAATCCTCATAAAGTACTTATGTTATGATGTCCTGTGAAAGCATTCAGAGTTGCCAGGAAATTGGATTCAAAGGCCGAAACAGATTGCCAGCCTCATCACTGTGAGCGACTGGTAGTGGTGAGCCGGGTCGTTCTTCCATCAGAGCAAGACACTTAACCCCAAACTGCTCCCGTAGCTGTGTGGTGTATGAACGTTAATAAGAATCATGATGGGAAGGTGGCACCTTATCTCCTGCTGTCAGTGTATGAATGGATGTGAAGAGGTGAGCGATGTCATGTAGTGTTAACGTGCTTTGAGAGGTCGGAAGATGAAAAGCGCTTTACAAATACAGGTCCATTTACCACTACTCATCTGCTCTCCTACCAGAATGGCTGAGAAAAGTCAACATCTATCCTTTAATGTGGCTTTCATGCACAATGAAATATTTTTTCCCTGCAGTTGAGATGCTGTTGATTGGAAGGCTTTGGGGTCAAAGTGTGGTCAGTTGCAATCTTGCCATCTGGGCATCTGAACCACAGATGGAGGTCAAGTTTACACAGCAAACACACGACAACCCCATTCATTCAACACGGCAACATGCGGCACTGGACATTTCATTTATGCCACTATCACTTACAGGGTTAAGAAAAGCTCAGTGGGAAAACTGGATTTGACTGAATGACTGAGTATGAGAGTGCACCTGTTATGAATTAACACATAGTTTGATACACTATATGTTCACACAGCAGCATCGTGTCAACAATAATGTAGCAGTAGCATTTCTGAATAGTGTGTGGTATGCATTAAATGACTAAATACATCATATTTGATTGTTAAATGTAGAAAAGCTATGATGATGAAAAGACAGGAATGGAGACAGCATGCAATCTGCAATGAGATCAAATGTGTCCCCGTTGAAGAATGTGAAAAATGTCATCAGGGTGCGTGTGACTACTTCTGTTCAAGGTGACCGACAATCTTATGCAGACAATACAACATGTGCCAATTAAAGTACATGTTACCAAAAATACAAAAACACCAAACAGATGGCCCCTGTTGTACTCATTTTAGCTTACCTCTAAAGCATCAAATTACCTCTGACCTAATGCTGGGCCTGCCCTAGCACTAGGGATTCATCATAGTGGGGGAGGAATAGGGGAATGCTGGAGACAACCAAACAGGCAGCAACCCAGGAAGCTCTAACTAAAGAAGGAAGCATCAAGCATGATTTCCCTCTGAGATAAAGTTGGAATTCAATTAGAAGACACTCTTTGAGGACATCTAAAAAGAGTGAGAACGCAAACAGAGACAAGAGACGGCTGGAATGAAAAAGCTTAATTGCCATGTGAAATCTACCTCAGAAATACAGAAAAACATTGTCCATACAAACCTATTGACTTTACTGCTATAAATGACCAGTTAACTTGCAGACTTATAGACCAGACTGAGGTAACTCAAATCCAATCCAATTCAGAGAATCTGAAAGAGAAAGAAAAGCTATCATGAGTTCCCATGGCTCACTGTAGAGGCCTGTGGGTGTTCAAAAAAATGCATGTGAAATCACTGAAGCAAATTTAAGGACATTTGCTGGTTGTTAACTCCAGCCAAACTCATCTCTCTCAGTGCACCTTCACAAAACAGGCGTTATCACCTCTATTAGGCTAAGTGGGTCATGGCAATAGACAGGATAATCAGATAACTTTATTTGATTTAAACATCAGACTCTTGGCAATATACCTCTGTCCTTTGGGGTGAAGGTATTCTTTCCAAAAACACACAATTTCAAGATGAGTTTCTGAGCATGAGCTGGAAAAGGGGTTATGAAAGAAATCTTTAATTTTAGGTGCTTGCATTCATTTTGCAGCACCTCACATGGTGAAAAACCATCACAACAAAATGGTTTGTGCACTTAGTATTTTGCACATCAGACACGTACACAAACAAAGCTGTGCAAAGATTAGTGCAAACACACGTGTGCAGAAAATAATGGTGCAAAATGTGCATGGACGTTCATGTGATCATAGTTTGATGATCAGCTTATATTCTGAGATAAAAATATTATTATTTGTTTTACTAATATTCCAAACTGAAGTGAATAACACAGCTGTAGGAGAACAATGATTAAAATGTCTCTAGATCCAAGTAGGGATCCATCTCAACTATAAAAATTGTTCAAACACTTTTCACATTTCTTTAGTGATAAGAATTAAGTTAATTAGACCTGGGTCTGTCCTTAGAGGCCATTCTAAAACAAAAACGTTTTCTCATGGCATGCAACAAAAACAACAACAACAGTCAGTCGAGGAAAACAGGACAAGGCTCAAATCACAAGAATGGAGAAATTGCTGGAGGCATAGACATAGGATACACATTGTTTTCCTTACTTCAGTCCAATATGTGTAGCCCAAGAGAAATGGATCGTTTAAATATGATACTGTTGACAGAGCTGATAAGATGCATATAAGGAGTCGCAAGAAGAGAAGGCAATTGCTACCATATCTCAGCCAACTTCCCCCTGGCTATTAAGTGCCCATTTGGCCTGGCGCTGCTATTTAGTGCCATTAAAATGAGTTTATAAGGGGACAATTCTTCTGCTAACTCCAGGTCTAATCTGCCAACATCAGGCTGCAACAGCAATGGGAATTGAAGATTTCTGCAGCTGACTGAATGAGGGACAGGGAAACACATTATTGAAAGTTGTTGGTTGGGTGGAAATACATAAGAAAACTGCTCTTGTACATTCATTTCTAAGTTTTTAATACATATAACATTGGCCAGAAAGTTCAAATTCCAAAAGCACTCTGCATTAACAAGCATCAATGTCCTATTTAAGTTGTGTCTCATGCTAAGTCTTTTGGGATAAATTAAGTGTTATGATACCGAGATAGCCAATACATAATGTGTTTTAATCAAATTACTATGTGCATGTGAAAGGGGACAATCCTACATAAACACTCAAGGCTCTACATCTTTAAACGTATTGTTTTGATTTTGCAGCTCAAAAATGTACTGTTCCAGATGCAGTTTATACTGTGTGCGTTTTTTTCTTTTCTTTTTGCATCGCTGAGTCTTCACGATACAAAATGTGTGAAGTGTTTTCCTATGCAAGATCTGTATGAGACGTTCACATTTATTTTAAAGATGAAAACTTTGAGTCTAAGTACAGTCCAACTCAAATAAAGTCTAATTAAGGTATCAAGTCCAGAGCTCTTGGCACGTTTATCAAATAGCTATGAGTTGCCATTTCATTTTAAAACATATAATCCATTAATATCTGATGTGTTTCTCAACAGGCCCAGATAGTCCTGCCCACCTGATCACACAGCCATTAGACTGCTGCTGATAAGATAGTAATTACAGGACTAATCAAAGTCTCAATGACCTGCAATCCCAAATGTTTTAAATTATAATCAATACTGTGTTGTAGTGGTTGCATGCCCCCACTTCTCTACCTTTTGGTGGACCTGGTTTTAGTGGGGTGTCCAATGTGGTGGATACTTTATTTAGTGCATTTCATGCCAATTTCTCCCCAAAAAAAGGCAGCATTAATTGCATTCTGGCTCGGTGGCAAGGCAGTATCTCTAATGACTTTGGGATAACAAGGCCTGTTTCTCCAGCCGTGTTGTCCCCCCACATAATGTGGATTGGTTTCCCCTCAGCAATACGATGTCCTGTTTGCATTTTTGGCCTGGTACTCAACTGGCCTTAGCGCAGAGGAAGAACCAAACACACTGTTCTATTTTAAAAGTCAGAGGAACAGGTCTAAGCTCGTCAACTGCCTACATATACCATTAGCAATGCGAGCAATGTTCCAAAGCAAAAGGAAGCTGGCTGAAGAGATGCTATCGCACACCGCACTCGCTTGTTTTCATGCCATTTGTGTCCCTCCGCTGTCTCAATCTCAAGACTAAAATCTTATCCTCCCCCCACACATTCTGACATTCAAATTTACCCTTCTGCTTGCTCCATCGGCTCAGCGCAATTCAAGCTTAAACTGGTCGTTCAAGATTTTTGTGAACATACAAGCTATCAGGCCACGAGAAAGCAATGTTGAGGTGTGCCCTTCTAATCTTAGTCTGGCTGGCATTGAGGAGGTGAGCATGTCAAGGGACTTGCGTGCAGGATAGGAATTTAGGAACAAAGGAAAGCAGATGCCGCCTTCCCCCACTAACCTCTTGTCCTTTTATCTTTAAAGCCCCATGGGATCAACAATTAGAGATACAGTCATGAAACTATCCCAAAGTAATAACACAGACCCTAATTTTATTTCAAGAAGCATAATCCCCAAAAATAAAGTCATAATACTACAGCATGTTTTTCTTCTCAATGAGGGATCATTCAGTCATAGGTTACACAACCCAGTTCCCCTTCCTCTGCATTTCCTTTTTCTCGGCTTTATCTTCAATCAGCATGTTAAGCCTTATTACAATATGATTTACTGGCGCCAGGGGTTGAGCCCACTAACAAAGTCTTAAAGGTGCAGTCACTCTGGGCACCAATTGAAATCAGCTTTATCAAAAACTTGTTGCACAGGTATTTTAGAGTACAGGTAGAGTTCATGTTACATGTTGCACAACACATGGTTGTGTTGAACCGTGCAGTTAGCATAAACAGGATTTTTAGTGCTTTCCCCCTCATGATATCATTTGAATGCTGCATCTGACATTAATGTTGACGAGAGCAGTGAGACTAAACCAAAATAGTTAAGTAACGGGTTGGAAAACCTAAACAATTTGCTAAAAAATGCTAAAACACTCAATATAGTCTCGGTGGGTCCATCAGTACCCTTTCACATAAAAGTAGTCATGCAAGCCAATGTTCACACACAACCCAATTATCAGCATTAACACTTCTCTGTGTTTAATTTCTCTGCCCTTATGTCAAGAGCTCAATACTTTAACATGTAAACATGTCAAAAGGTTCTCACCACTAGTGATAATAATAGCCTTCCAGCTTGTATTATTTTACGGGGTGGTGATGATCAGAGGGTAAGAGCAAAAGTGGTGAACACAAAATGCCTTAAATGGAGACGTTAGGAGCCTGCAATTAAAAAAGTGAAAAAGTGCAAAAGGGCTCAACTCGTCTAAATGTTCACACAGCCTTGTTCATTATAAAATGAACAAGGCTACTCATAAATTAAACTTAATGTGAAGTTAATACATTAAATACAATCATAAAAACATATAAAATGTGTCTTATTTTTCAAATCTGTATTGTTAAAAAGACATTTGGAATCAATGGAACACTTTAAAACTGTTGTGAGGTTTCAATTAAAATGTATGCAATGTAAAAATGTTAACCTTTGCCTTGATGATTGTCCTCATTTCCCTCTCTCCAGAAGCACACCCCAGATTACCTGCTACTTTCCATAGAGGTTCTTTTTCATCTTTCCCAGCAGGTTTTTCAGCATGAGAAAGAGCTTTTCTTTAAATATGTGCAAGGGCTTATGCACTTGTATAATTGGAGGAATGTAGTACATAGTGGACAGGGTTATCTTAAGTATTACGGTTAACTTAATAGGAGAGTTCAGGCTAAGGTTGGGATGAATAAAAGTCAAGTCACATTCTTTTACATTCAAGTATGTGAGTGCTAGTGATTGCAGCATATGTGGGTGTGTGCTTGTTTTATCCACAGATTAATAGTAAAGAGGTCTTGGTTAGATACACTAACTGCATTAAATAGCATTTTCCAAGAATTATTCAGAGATCTTTCCTTCTGACCCTTAAAATACAATCAATTACATGGTCTATAATAAGGGCACTTAATGGGGGAGGTGTGGTGCAAAGCAAGATACAATGACCTGCCTTGAAACACTGTGGCTAGAAGCACTGTGCTTGCAAACGTGCATGACAAGTCTGTGGAAACATTTGGTTACTGCAGTATGACCACTGAGGATTCAGGCCAGTCAAAAGGCCTTCTGTGAGCCCAAATATGGACTGTTTATATCCTTATTATAAAAAACAACAAGGCTGACTGACGGGCTTCTCGTGTCTTAATTATTATATGGTAGATTTCATGCAGCCAGAGAAGATGGGTGCACACCTTGTTTAAGGCCTAAACTGCTCACTCACTGTGCTGGGCTTTGACGTTAGTCTGGAATATGTGTGTATTAAACACACTGTGTAGTAGAGCATGTCAGTACGTCACTCCAGGTAATGTATGCACACTCCTCTCATTCTTTTCACTCATGTTTAGTATATCTGAGCAGGACAGTGAGCGTTTGCTGGTCAAAATGACACAAAAGCATTTGCTGGAACAATTTAAACACTCCTGAATACAAATGTGTAAAAGAGCATCTTAACTGAAGTCAATTCCACATGGTGCCTCAACATGAAATCTCTTCTATCTTCAGTTTGCGATATCTTGGAGGATAAAGATGATTCCTAGAACTACCCAATCTCAAAATCTTGAACATGATGCTCATAATGTTCAGCTATTCAAACCGGTTTCAGTTTCACAAACAATTCCTCTGTACTCAACTATCAATGTACCAAGCTACAAAACAAAAAGTGGTGTTATTAAGTCTAAGGGGCATTTCTTGAGCATGCCTGACCCAGTGTGAGTTTATTTGCTCTGTATCATCATTACATTTGGGTTGCAGTTTCTCTGAGCGTCTTTTAATGACGCAAATGTTTTTTTACATTGAAATGACCAGAAAGCCCGACTGCGTCTCATACTGACGCTGGAGGGCCCTACTGTGTCAGTAGCAATGACAATGGGTGAAACAAGAAAGGAATATGGCTCTGTGAAGGATCAATCCCTGAATTGTATCCATGAGGAAATGTTGCCGAATGCAAAGTGTGGCATGTTTACCTGGCAGAAGATTTCACCTATGCTGGTGGATCTCACCTGGATCGCCATCGATAATTCTGTGAGATCACAGGTGGTAATGAACAATTACAGTGATTAATGTCAAATAAACTCACCTCCCACATGCTGCTGGCACGAGCCGCAGTCATTGATTCCCACAGGGCCTGAAGAGAGCTGAACCAGAGCCCTTCTCTCTCTGTCTGTGTCTCCCTCCCTGGCGCCAGCCCCCTGCACTCCTGACATCCTCCTGCTGACACTGATGCAGAAGATGATCAGGAGCAAAGCACTTGTTTTATTAAGATATAAAGTCAGTGTCAACCGCTGACTCAAATTTATTGTTTGCTTTTAAGCTATAATGGCAGACGTTGTGGCTGTATGGATTTTTAATAGCATGTTGTAATGGCAATCGCCAACAGTCTTGCAGATTTACAACCTTGTAACAACCTGCTCCCACTGAACAAGAGCTTGATGTGCAAGCAGCAGGACGAAGCAGGCCACATTTACTTTCAGCCAATAAATAGAAATAACTTGAGAGAAATCATCAAGGGCATAAAGACATCAATCTCTCCCACATACACATGTTCGACAAACATTTAGGGTTGATTTTAAGATTTTACTCATAACTTTTAAAGCTTGTCGTAGCCTGGCTCCAGAATATATATCTGAGCTGCTGTCCCATTACCAACTAGTTTGCATTGTGCTCTCTTTGCCTCATGCTTGCCTGTTTATTCAAACAGTATTGTGTATTTTATTGTTAAAGTAAAAAAATGATACATTTTTTGTTCAAATCTAAAATGCAAAGGGTCATAATCTACCTAGAAACTGTCAATATTGGTCGGATTGGCCAGCTGCTTCATCGGGCAACCAGAACTCCTAATTATTAAACATGATGAAAGTCTATAAAACGTGTCCGATCTAAAGATTATAAAAACAAAGATAATAGTTATTAAAGGAAAACTGCAATTACACATCAGGGTATAACACCTTTGAGAAGATTAATAGGTCACTCATATTTTAGGAACAATCTTCTTATTTCCTTCACCACCAAAAAGCTAATAAGCATATTTCCCAAAATGTTCACCTTAACCATGGTGTTCGACTGAGCATTGTATCACTGAAGGTGTAAAATATAATACATTTTGATGAGCCATGCAAGTGAAGTGTATGTACATTTTGCTAGTATATGTAATCACAAAGTAAATGTGAAGAAGAACCAGGAGACATTGTGTTTTGAGATGCAGAATATGCAAAAGGGGCTGTCACTACTGCGAAGGGAACCAAAAATGTTAATTCCTTGTACAAACATGAGCTAGAGACTGAGAACATCTGTATGCATTCAGTGTAGTTTTCAGAATTAAATATTTCAGATGGTCCCAAAAATAGCATAACATTGTGCTTCAATATCTATCCTGAGAGTGTACAGAGGGACATCGGTTCCTCAGTATTCCCTGTATACAGCCCCCAAAAGAGACTCATTAGATCATTAAATCTCCGCATGTGGTTCCACTCAGAGCGTAATGACTGTACGATTTACCCACGACATGATAGTTGCGGAAGACTGAACTGCTCGGCCTCTAAACCGCTCTCCTCTCACCTCAATACATGATCTCATACCATATATCTGCTGGGCGGGTACCGCTCTTGGGCTTTGACTCTCACAGGATGCATACACTAGGAGGAAATGTTCTCTGGTCAAATTTAATTCGATTTTTGACATATGTCACAACATTATACGTTATGCATATTATTATAGTACACACTTTCTACAAGATGAAATAGAGCCATCCATAGTGTTCTGGGTTTTGTTTTGCATTTGCAACCACTCTGTCCTTCTTGATTAGCTTCTCTAATGTAGAATTTCCTGTGCAAAAGTTTCCAAACAAACAAACATCTGATGAACAGAAAAGTCACGACAACCCAAATTGTGGGTAGGGTGTGGTATTTAAACTAAAATTATTATTAAATTAGATCTGAATACCGATGACATTAAACATGTAGGATCATGAACATAAAACATGCATTCAGATAAAATTGCATTATAGAATAGCTTGACCCCTTTTATATTGCGTTTTCACACTCTTACCACTGTCTCCTGTTATATTTGACAGGATGAAGACATTAAAACGTCTCTCTTGCCTCTTCCCGAAAAAATCAAACAACATCTTGGAGCCACTCAATTTAAAAATCAACATCTTCAATTTAAGAAATGGCCTACTATTAGTGCTGCTGAATATGAGCAAACTAATGTTGGCAAGATTTACACCCTATTCATTTCTCCACTGCCAATGAGTGGGAGAGTGACTGCATGGACTTTTCCAAGCATGGGAGTGTTGGCACTGACCAGATGGATTGCGTTGTGAATTGAAATGTAAGCTTGTAAAGACCAGATGGCTGCCACGGATCAGGCCTTCCCTATATGCTGTTAGTCTTGACAGAAAAGTACCAGAAGTCTTTTTTCAATATGAGCTGATTGGAAAATATCGCCTTTGAGGTTTCCATGGAGAGGAGGGAACATTCCCAGTGTGCAGGACACATAAGGAGTGAGCGTGTGATAAATAGTCCCTTCTAAAGCCGTATGACGGCTTTGATGACTTCCATCCTTCCATCATGAACTGAGCAAACACGACAAGCAAGTATGCTTTTGCGGACAAATAAAACAATATCATTTTTTTTTATCAAACATGATAAAAGTTTCTCTAGGATGCTCTTACAGTAGATACAATGTATTAAAGTGTCCTCAATGGTGCCCTTTCAGTAGATCAAACATAATAAAGATTCTCTAGGACCTAGAGAACATTTAATTAGATCTACGGATGTTTGATCGGGTGCCCTTCCAGTTGATACAAAGTGATAAAATGTCCTCTAGGGTTCTCTTCCAGTAGATACAATGTGATTAAATGTCCTCTAGGGTGCCCTTCCAGTAGATACAACTTAATAAAAAGTAATCTCGGGTACCCCTCTAGTAGAGAAAACATGGTGCACTCTAGGGGGGCCTTAAAATAGAGAAAACATGATGCAGTGCTAACCTACATGCTAGAAAACATTCTGCATGCTGGAGACTATTTGTATTTCCAGTGCCCTTGTCCAAAAGACAACCTGAGTCCACTACATTTAGGATAACTATATTAATCTGAAGAATTTGCAAATGATGAAAACAGATCAGACTTTACGCATTTGGACTTAATTGGAAAATTACATCATATGTAAGGAAAATCACAAATAAAATGTGAATTCTTGCAATGGACTTTTTATTTAATTAATCATTGCATGCACAGTACACTAATCGTACCATCACAAGTCTTTCTGTGATGTGAGAAAGCTGTCACTGCTGAGTCCACGATCAACAACTCCTCTCGTGCCAGTTGCCATGCTTGACTACTCTAGGTCCAGGTCCAATGGTATCTTCTCACGCAAAGACAAATGAGCATCTATCAAGCTATCAGCTCCACAACGGTGACCTTCGTCTACAGAAATGGCATCAGATTGGGCCTCTTAGTCATCAGGTTTAAAAAGGCGGCAGTGTTTTGCTTTTGCCCACGTTTCCCTTTTGTGAATACACTTACAATTCCACAACTTCCTGCCAGATGAGTGACAAAGTGCCCCTGACAAGAAAACCTATATGGGGAAAACGGGAAGGAGACTTTGTGTATGTTGGCAAAGAAAAGCATGCTACAACACAAGTTGATTAAACGTCTATTAGAATCTCTCTCTGGACCGTTTGTCTTAGGAGTGACAATTATTGGCAACATATAAGTACAGATGCAGACAGCTTTCTACCTACTGTAGACAAAAAAACTCATGTTCAATGGTATGACGATGTGTGAAATGTTCGGCGTGTCTGTCACAGTACATTTACTGACCCAAATGTGATGCTATATCTAGTGCAAACAAAATGTCACTTCAATAGGAAGCTAGAGAGAGCAGTTGGTTAGCTTAGTTTGACATAAACACTGGAAACCGCTAGCCTTGCTCTATTCTGAAGTAACACATCCACCTACCAGCTCCTCTACATTCCTAGGTCAAGACATTAAATCTTGTTTGTTTACTCTTTTGTGAGATTTAGTAATGGTAGTTGGAGTTTGTTAACAATGAATAGATGCATGCTAGCTGTTCGACCCTGTTAGCTAAGCTAACCATTTCTTGGCTGTAGTCTAATATTGAATGGAGAGAGTGTGTCCGTCGATCGCCTCATCTAACTCTCAGCAGGAAAGTATTGCCAAAATGTAGCTGATTAAGAAAACCCATAAAAGACAATTGAACACATGCTACACACATACTTATTTACACATTCAGCAGTTACAGAGCAACATCAGCATTAATTTAGTCGTGTTTCTGAACTTAGTGAATATAAGTCTAATATTTACTACCTTTTATTTTTTTCTGGTCTTCAGAGGGACATATTTGGCTCCTTATCTGCAGTACAGTTTCGGGTTTGACAGCTAAACTATGAGCTAAAACTAGCTATAAAGCTCCATAAAGGTTTGTGAGCGGCAGATTCGGGGATGATTCTCCTTTGAATTAATTAAAAAATATTGATAACTTCTTTAAAGGAAAACAGATAGAATATGAATAAATCAAAAAAGATTGCAACATTAAGGGCAGACATCATCATGAAAACTATGTAGAAAGGTACGAAAAATATTCTCTTGTTATTCTTCTCATTAAGTAGAAGTTAAATACAAGGTGGGAATAAAAGCAGAGAAATTACAGCTGCAGTTCCGCAGCTGATCAGACCAAAGAAGGAACTGCTTGGTGACAAGACAGCTCCACACCGCAGCAGAGCGCTGGATATCTCAAGTGAATCGCATGGAAGGCATTTCCTTGATTGTTCTTCTTCAATGCTGCGGCTTGAATATAAGTGAGATAGCAATCTATTATTTTCTTTTACTGCTTTAAGTCAAAGGGAGGTCATTTATTTCCTGGTCTCTACGGCTGGGGGTGCCTAATGTCTTGTGGTCTGCAAAGTTGACTACAAAATGAAGTACAAATACTTCATTAGAGACCTTTAGAGTTGCCATAATAAAGGGAGATAAGTGAGTTATAATCACAATCAAAAAGCAGATCCAATAAAATTCATTATTTTTTATGTTTACTGCAAAGCCGGTGCTCAGATGAATGAAAAGAATGTTGAGTTGAGTCTTGGAAGTGTGTGTTCGACATAATCCAGCATCATTTGACAATCGGAACAGAAGCCAGCAGTGGAAAAGCCTGTCACATTGTTGACATAGTCAAGTGACAGATACAGTTAATGGGTTAAGATGCTTAGTGCAGCTGCTTCATTCAACACAACATCATTGACATTATAAAATTCTGAGCTGATGACCATTACATACTTTTAAACTTACAAGTAAACAATATGTTCGTCATAAAGATATTTTGCTCTATTTGACAAACATTACACACATATAACAAGCTCTAATGCAGGATTAGTAATTTTCCTATGGTTAAGTACATGTGTCTATGTGTGTGTGATTGTTCGCATGTGTGTTTGGCTCTATTAGGGTACTGAGCCCTGTATGGCTTTGGTACACAGGCACACTTTTCAACTCCTCCCCTCTGCCTTCAGCCAGGGTGTGAGAGAGATAGATAGATAGATAGAGAGAGAGAGAGAGAGAGTCAGCAAAAGAGTGGGCAGCCACTCTGGTGCACTCTGGTGGTTCTTGCAACGGTGTCACTGCTGCTTGACAGTCCGACTGTTGCATTGTGGCTTATGTGGGATTCAGCGGAAACCCTGCAAACTACTCTATTCCCAGTGGACCTATGTAAATGGCCAAGGACGGATTTTCTTCTAAAAAACGTTTTCCCACTTTATGTTAATGTTTCCCGGATTCAAGAAAGAGTTGCAACTCCGTGAACTAATACAACTTTGTGGACAGTTTGGATACATCTTTTTTGAAGAACATGCTGCTGCTGCCTACACCAGAAGGACTTCCACTAACAATCACGTCTTGTTCATCCTGTATGGAAACATGGAAAGCCACTACTGCCTTTTGAACACTGCCAAACAAGACTCCCAAGCTCTGACATGTAAGCTGTGACTGCAAAGGAAATAATACCTATTATTTAGTGAGCAGATTTATGATGTTTGTAAGAAGCGTGGACTCTTCCATTTTGTTAACTCTAACTTGAAAAGCATCTTCAGCTGATTATAATGGATGGAAACCTGAGCACATCAGCATCCTATGTGATCAACAGAACAGAGCCCTATCACGTGGCGGCGGGACCCTGGAGCCTCATCATATTGGTCATCATAATATTGACAATAGTGGTGGGAAACCTGCTGGTCATCATCGCTGTAGCTCGCACTTCACAGCTACAAACAACGACAAACATTTTCATTATGTCCCTGGCATGCGCAGACCTCATCATGGGGGTCCTCGTGGTGCCTCTGGGGGCCACTATTGTGGTGACTGGTAACTGGCAGCTCAGTGACACGTTCTGTGAGTTCTGGACTTCTGTGGACGTCCTGTGTGTGACGGCAAGCATCGAGACGCTCTGCGTCATAGCAGTGGATCGGTATATAGCCATCACGAGGCCGCTCCGACACAAGGTTCTACTCAATAAGTGGCGTGCAAGGGCAATAGTCTGCGTAGTGTGGGTTGTGTCTGCTTTAATTTCCTTTGTACCAATTATGAAAGGGTATTGGCGTGATAATGACGATGAAGCAGCGAAGGAGTGCTACGATACCCCGACATGCTGTGACTTTGTGACCAACCGGGCCTTTGCTATTGTTTCTTCGATAGTGTCTTTTTACATTCCACTGCTCATAATGATATTTGTGTATGCAAAGGTATTTCTAATAGCCACACGGCAGGTCCAGCTCATAGATAAGAATCGCATGCGTTTTCAAAATGAGTGTTCAATAGCGCAGGTGCAAGTTAACCCTCACATGAATAATATCCTGTCAACGGCGTGTGCAGGCTCCAGCAGCACAGTGCGGAGAAAGAGTGCCAAGCGGAGGCCGTCACGGCTAATACTCCTCAAAGAGCACAAGGCCCTGAAGACTTTGGGGATCATCATGGGCACCTTCACTATGTGCTGGCTGCCGTTCTTTGTCGCCAACATCATCAATGCCTTTGAAAGAGACATTCCCTCAGAGAGGATCTTCCGACTATTAAACTGGCTGGGTTACATCAACTCCGGCCTCAATCCTATTATCTACTGCAGGAGTCTAGAGTTTCGTACTGCGTTCAAGAACCTGCTGGGCTGTCCGTGGTGGTCCACCCTGTGGCTCAATACTTTCTACAAAGAGCTGCGGACTCGCTGCTCCTGCTTTCTATGTCAGGCAGAGTCGGGCACTGCAGCCGGGTCTTTCCAAAAGCCTCCAAATGGTAGGACTGAGGTCAGTGAGAGTCTGGCCAGTACTCATGGAAGCAGCCAATGTGAAGAGGCGTTCCCTGATCCTATGCAGTCCAAAGGCAGCACACAAATCAGTGACTTATCAGAGCCGGAAACCAAATTGTAAGTTCCATTTTATTCCCTTTTTTTTTTAAAGTATGATGAAAGTTTAAAAAACATCCACCACTTCAAGTACAACAGTGAAACCATGGGTTAAAGATAGCGATGTGAATCGCTTTGACAGCTATGTACACCTGGACATCATGCATAACTGCAATGGCAACATCAAGATCAATGCAGCATTAGGGTAGGGTTAGGTAACAGTGTTTTAACTTTTTTCAAAGATTTTAATTAATTAGATAATTCAATAAAAATTATATATATCATACAACATCAGGAAATCACATTGCATCTTATTTAAGAGGAACTAAGAGAGGTCAGGAAGGTATATGAGGGTGTGTGTGACTGTGGCTTCTGGTGTGAAACTTTTTTTCTATTCATATAATTTTTTTTTCACACTAACAGCGCTAATTGTTAACAATTTTCAATAATCCATCTGTAAATATCAACAACAGTCAAATCAAATCTTAGTTTTTCCGCTCACAGTGCATTTCCTAAATGTAGAAATCCAGATTTGGAACTTTTATAAAACCGCTACCAAGTAAAACAATATTTTGGAGCAGAACAGGAAAATAGATAATTTATGGAGGATTGGTTGCAGTTAGCCAAACAATAAATTAAACTTAATATTTAGATTTGTATGCATGTGTCAAAAACATTTTAGGACTGTACCTGTATCGGTTTCTGCACTAAGCAATCAATCTACCCAGCTGTTGTTAATATAGTGAATATATTACTGGTACTTTGTTTAAGATTTTAGAATATTTTTCAGCACACTCCCTAATAATGTCATTAATCAATTTCTATTTTATAGAAACCCTAATATTGTAAATGTAGTTTTTTTTTGTTGCTGTCAATTTCATATCTAAAAACAGCATCCATTCATGAAAAAGATGACTGTAAAATGGTTCTGTAAAACCACAATGAGATATGACATATCCAAATATTAGTGTGGCTCGCTGCCTGTCAGCGGGCCTCAGTGCGCCCTGCCCAACACCGCCTGCAGCAGATAACTCTTTATCACTTACACACAAGACTTCCTCATAACTGAGAGGCTGTTTACCAGACTGACAGCCAGTGAGAACACCTTTTAACACATGTTGGATGAGGCTGGTGGAATACAGTCACGACATGATGACAACAGGCCTGTCACAGAATACAGGAGGATATGTAGTTATTATCAGGAGTCTACAGACACACACACACACGCACACGCACACGCACACGCACACGCACACGCACACGCACACATACATGTTCTCTTTCCTTTACCTAATATCTCCTCAGTGGAATATTACATAAACAATCAATGCGTCTGTAAAACAGGAGTCATTTAGAGCATATAAAAGTCTTCCTTAAAAGGAGCCTGGTGTGATCTGTCGTAAATCACCCCAAGGGGAAGAAGGCTCAGCACTCACTCTGCGCTTTGAGTAGGATTACAAACGTAAGTGAGACCAGCCGTTTGGGAATGACTCTGGCGGGGCCGTGGTCTGGTTTAATGAAGGAATATGACACACGGTTCCAGGTAAAGTCTGCACTGCTGAAGTGGTTTGTTGAGTGCCAATAACGCCATGGCAGGCCTCAGTCACCCCTCTCAAACTTCTACATCTACGTAACCGGCCACACAAAAGAGCAATTGTGCATATTTCCTTTTAACCCTGGGACAAGATGCAACAGCAGGTTTATTATCACTTTGTTTTCATAGGACTACATGCAGGCATATCACTGCTGCCCTTATCAACATCCACAGCAGCCTTCACTTTCTGTCACGTATAAACCACGTGATGTATGACAGGTAAATGTTTTGGGTCATCAAAGTGGTCAGTGCAGTAGCAAAGAAATAATGGTTTTGTATGTTTCTGCAAACTATATATGTTGAATGACAACGTTTTTTTTGTATTCGGTTAGTGCAAGTGACGTAGTAGTATCAAGCAACCAGTTTTGAAAGTTACGTGATGTAATGGGGATAATTACGGCTATTTACAGATATTATTATTATTATCTATGTATCTATTTATGCTGGATACTGAATAATAAGCCACTTTTTATATTATTTAAACACATCCTTAACTTTATTAATTTAAGGATGTGTTTAAATATTCATGTGACATTGTGCATTTCTGCAAGCTTGAAAATGAGGCTGTTATGAAAAGTATTTATGAAACATATTTTATATCGACATTCAATGTATGGCTTGTAGAAACATACAATGACAACATTGTTTGTTTAGCTCTCTCTTCTTCTATTTTAATCCTTTTGCTCTAAAGTGAGACAGGCGGCTTCTGCATTAGTTCTAATACGTGTATTGGAGGTATTTAAGACAACATCTTCATATATTTGAAAAACATTTCGATGTGTTATGAAAGGAAGGAGTTCATAAGCACAGTTTATCCATGAACGTGAAAAGTAAAATTAAGCTAACAGAGAGCGGAACATTTTATTTCAAAGAGCAGCAGCAGCCAACAAGGTGGTTGCTAAACTGCAGTGTGGATGTGGAGAAGAAATGATGAGTCAAATAGACAGGTTCAGAGCAAATATACAGGACTAATATTCCTGCAGAATTACAGTCCAGGAGAAACACATACACGTGAGATGTATACATGCACAACAATATCATAATTATTGTTCATACGCCACAGGAAACAAGCCGTGTGCTCCAGATGTGCCGGTGCATCACAGTTAACGTATTAAGAGACACCCGTAAAGGAAATGATTTGTCAACATTTTGCTGAGAAAAAAAGCTGCACATGCAGAAGGATAGGCTTGAATGGTCATCACATGTGCACACAGGGTGAAGGATAAACATTAACTAGATCTCATGTGAAAAGCAGACTCTGAAGGCACAGGGACATGAAATCACTGACACTGATTTTGCTCTAATGTCTGTGCAAATACATTCATTATTAGTTCACATAATAATGACATAAAACTAATAAATATACATAACACATATATGTTGTTTGTCTCAGCTTGTAAACTTCCAGCTGTGGGGAGCTAATGTCTGCTTTTCTTTTAAAGCACAAATAACCGTGCATTACACAAGAGATGGAGCACAGAGATGGAGGTGCATGACATTTCCAGTAGACTGACTCACTAAAGTCACTATAAGTGGCTCATTACTCCAAGTTAAGAGCAGGTTCGTACTTCAATCAGAGGACCGGTGGTTCGATCCGCGGCTCCATGTTGTTGTGTCCTTGAGCAAGATGAGGCGACTGTGGCTCAGTGGTTAGCAAGCCTGTCTTTCAATCAGCGGGTCGGTGGTTCGATCCCAGCCTCCGGTAGTCCATGTCGTTGTGTCCTAGAGCAAGGCACTTAACCCTAATTGCTCACTGTTGCTGTGTCTACTGTATAGCTTTGAATAAAAGCGTCAGCTAAATGTAATGTTTAATGTGAATATTCATAAGGACAAATTAAGAATGACAGTTTGTTATAATGCTGGCATCTCAGGTTTATAAATGACTGTTACTGGAACAAAATGTCCATCATTATAGCAGCTAAATACGTAAATATAATTGTATTTGTATAATTGGAGATGGTGAAAAACATCTGCTGTGATTGACACGCTTTTTTTTAACTACACTGAGCTGCTAATGTTTGGCAGATTAAAGCTCTGTGTGATTTCAAAGTCGCTCAAATTTCAAAAAGCATGTGAACAAAATGATTTCTAGTTACATTTCCCTTTGACATGCAGACCTATTTAAAGAAAATACACAGATGATGGAGGGATTTTCTTTGACGTTGATTAACTTAACTCCTTTAACTTAAATGGGGACTACTAATGTGTCAGCTGCAGTGGTGTAGTGGTCCCTGAAGAAGTGGGTATACTCTTAATTTTGCAATTTTTTTAAGCAGCCCATACAGCAAAGGATAAACGCCCTGTTTTATAAATAGTGACACTCTATTTAGTTTACCCAAAAATTATTAACCCAGTATTATTTACACATGATTCCTGCTGCTTGACCTCAGGGAATAAGGATTATGAAATTACTGACCCACAGACTGGTGAGAGACAACTACATAATTATGCAATTTGAGTGAACTATTCCTTATCCTTACTCCATCCATACAATTTTCTCGCCTTGCAAGTTGTCCATATAGACCAGTAGTTCCTTTTGTGAACTGTCTCTTGGAAAAGCTAATTTGCAAAACATAGTGTAGGTTAGAGTGTGGTACTATTATAAAATTAACATTACTTCACGTGGAGCAGATATTACTGGTCCTACACAGGGAGTGTTATGCATGAGTATAAAATATATTCAACATGAGGCAAACACAGATTTATAGTCAGAGATTTGTTTATTTTTTAACATTTAAATAAATTACTTCAAAACTGAATTAGACCATGCATCCTTGTTCATGTTTCACTTTAAATTAAAAACACAAATCATCCTCTTCCACACATCAAAACCAATTAGATAAACTCAAAAGTGCAAAGTCCTAAAACTGCCTTGGACAAAGCATGTTTCCTGACCTTATTTCTCAAGGCTGACAGACTTGTTTGTCTACTTACCTGAGAAGACACTTGAATTTCAAAGTTCATCCATTCTCTTGAGAGTGATACACTTTGCTCCTTGTTGATCCCAATGGAGTTCACACTGCTACAGACCAGACATCCTGTGAAGCATAAACAAACAATGTAACTACTGTATCCACAGCTGTATGTGTGCATGGTCCATGTCTCTGTGGCAGTTGAGGGAAGCACACACACGGATAGCACTTCTTTTGCGGGTTTAAACATGCTTTTATTCCTGCACACAACACTGTCGCACTCTCAGCATGACACCAACCACCCTACTGCTCTCCCTGCAGGCTTAAAATAGCCCTGCTATAGCTCGCTCATTGGTCCCAGCCGCAGCTCTAATGACCTGCAGCTGATCCCAATGAGCGAGCTTCTCTCTCTTCCGTCGCAGGTGCGTTAAACCACGCCCCTGCCTCCACACACCCCCACCGCCCGACCTAGGCCGGGGAGCCGCCGGCCTAGCCAACTCCCCCCCCCCTCCCCCCTCGGAGCGGGAGAGGAAGTCAGCCCCGGCCATCCGCGTCCCCGACCCATGGACCACCGTGAGGTCGCCGAAGTCTTGGCCCGATGTCAACGGGTGGTCCGGGCGTTGACATCCCTCCCGGTGGGTCGGTGGAGCGGGACGTGGCCCGGGCGGCGTGCGACCCGGCGCCCGGGAGGTCTCGTCTCCTTCCCCGGGCCAAAACAGCCCTCGCCCGCCGCCCGCCGCAACACCTGCAACACAAGAGAGAGAGAGAGTTAGGGAAAGAATAGACCGGCGAGCCCCAAATTACAGCCCGGTTCCTCGGTCCGCTCCCCGGCCAGCTGAGCCTCCGCTCGGCCCCGAGCCACCCGCTCCTTCTCCAGCCTCCGGCCCAGCTGCCTTATGGTCCGCCGGTTCCGCCGCCGGTCCTCCCTGGCGTAGCGGAGCTGGCTCTGCCACCTCTCGAGCTCCCGGCGCAGCTCCCCCCGGTTGGTGCGCTGGTCTCGGGTCCGGCTGTTCCAAGCGACCCGCCATCCTCGTCGCTCCTCCTCCTCCCGTCGTAGGAGTCCGGCCGGTCTGCCCAGCCGGTCCGGCCATCTCGGCCGTGGCTCCTGCGGTCGCGGCTGACCCCGTCTCCTCTTCCACCACCACCAGGACGGAGCCGGATAGTCGCCGGCCCGCGCCGCCAGGTCCACCTCCATTACGGGACAGTCGAGCTGGACGTGCCCCGGCTGGCCGCACGTCCAGCATACCGGTACCGGGGTCCGCCGCGGCGGCTCCGGCCAGGTGTCGCGGCGCTCCCAGGCGCTCGGCGGCGGCCACATCGGGCCCCAGTCCTCGGGCCCCGGTGTCGGTCGCCGCCTCCTTCGTCGCCGCGCTCGTGGTCCTCCCGGTCCCGCCTTGGGGGTCGTCGGGGCCGGGGTCTCCGCGTCCTCCCGGGTCGACGCCTTCCTGGTCCGCCGCGCTGGCTCCCGCGGGCCCGTCGGCCCCGGCGGCGCTGCCTCGCCCCATGAAGTTGGGTCCGGCCCCTCGGGTGCGCCGGTCGTCTGGACCGCCGCCTCGCGCCGCGATGTTGGGGTCCCCCGCTCGGGGCTGCCGGTGGTCTGCTGCGCTGCTTCGCTCCGCCCAGTTCGGGCCGGTCGCTCCGGTGCGCTGGTGGCCTGCAGGCCCACCTCCCGTTGCTGAGCCGGGCCGGTCTGTGCCGCCCTCTCCTTCCGGGTAACCCTGGTGGTCTGCGCCCAGGCCTCTCTCCGGACCGTCCGGTCCGCCATTTCCCTCCGTGCGGTGGGCCCTGGCCGGTCCAGGACCGCCGGCCCCTCGGGCCGCTCCTCTGGCAGGCCCATGTCCCGGTACTCCTCGGCGAGGTCCATGGCAGCCACTAGCCCCGCCGGCTGGCGGCCGCCGACCCACTCGGCCATCGGTGCCGGCAGGCCCTGCAGGAACTGCTCCATAGCGACCTGCTCCACCGCCACCTCGAGTCCGCCACCGTCCTTGGCCCGCAGCCACTGGCCCGCCCGGTGCAGCACCTCCTCCGCGAAGACGTGCGGCAGCCCTCCGGGACCCAGCCGCATCGCGCGTAGCTCCCGACGGAAGTCCTCTGCCGTCTGGCTCCGCCGGTCCCTCGCCGGCAGCATCGCCTCCGCCGGCCCCGCTGGTGGTGCCGGCACTTCCGCCACCGCCACGGTGGGTGTCGCCGTCGTCCCGGCGCCCCGTCTCTTCCGGGCTTTTCCCCGTCGTCCCTCCTGGACTTCCGCCACCCCGAGCGTCGCGGCGCCCATCAGCTGGCCGTTCCCTCCGGCCATGCGCTCCGCCGCTCGCCGCTCTAGGTACTCCCGCCACTCGTCGAACGTGCGGTACGGGATCGGCTTCCGCTCCACCGCCTCCGGGGTCCGTTCTGGCCCCACGTTGGGCTCCACTGTGGCAGTTGAGGGAAGCACACACACGGATAGCACTTCTTTTGCGGGTTTAAACATGCTTTTATTCCTGCACACAACACTGTCGCACTCTCAGCATGACACCAACCACCCTACTGCTCTCCCTGCAGGCTTAAAATAGCCCTGCTATAGCTCGCTCATTGGTCCCAGCCGCAGCTCTAATGACCTGCAGCTGATCCCAATGAGCGAGCTTCTCTCTCTTCCGTCGCAGGTGCGTTAAACCACGCCCCTGCCTCCACAGTCTCCCATATACATTTATACATACATACATACATACATACATACACAATATTAATGTGTGTCCACTGTTTCAGAAGCTACCCAAACTAGCAATTTACCTAAACTTACCCAGTTTTTTGTTTTTGGATCCCAACCAGGGGTTCTTGGATTTAAAATCCTCTTTTTGTTTGACAGTCCACAGGTCAGGCCAGTCATTATTGATGTCTAAAGGAAGAACAACAAAAGTAATTTAATTATAGGCTATAAAAGGGGAACAATTAGCACAACCTATTCAAAAGTGTAAAGTTGTCACCCTAATAACCCGCATCATTTGATTTTTTATTTTAGCCCCCAAATAGTAAATTACACATGATGTAGCTGTAGCTTTATCTGTGGGTGTCAATACAAAGTGTGAAAACTCTAAGAAAAGGCGTTATAACGAATTAGACCAAAACACAGTAAACAGCATAACGTTTCATTACGTGAGGAAGAAGCACTTGTAAACTTTTATAAAATAAAAGTACCCGTTTTTATAATTTACCCAAATTCATGGATTCCACGTGACGTCCCTACGCTCAAGTGCCGCAATATTTGTCCCTGAATCTGGCTGTGCCTCGCACAAGGTCAAAATGCCCTTGATATGTTGTGCTGTTGGCTGTAACAACAGTCGCCAAAGTAACCCAGATATAAGATATTATTCAATCCTAAAAGAGGTAGATCGGTGGAATAAATGGCTGGCTTCAATTAGAAGGGACCACCGGCAGCCAACATCTACCCTTAGATTGTGCAGTCTCCTATAAGTTAGCACTAGCTACATTTTACCTCAATTTATCTAGCTAGTGCTTTTTTTTAATATATATATATATATATATATATATATATATATATATATATATATATATATATATATATATATATATATATATATATATCTCCCTTTGACAGGAAAATGCTGACAATCCAAAACACTAGTTAACTTCAGTTGTCATAGCTAACGTGACAATTAAACACCTGAAAAACACCTGACGAGCTAACAAGCTACACGAAGCTAACTAGCGTTAGTTAACTTCAGTTGCCATAGCTAACGTTACAATTAAGCAGTTAGCTGTACGTCACCAAACACAAGATGATTTTACAAAGTTATGTTAGCTAGCGTTAGCTAGTCGCTAATGTTCTTCAGAGTGAGTAGTACCTAGCGGTGCACTTGAAAAGCCTTCAGGCGATCTCTAGTGTATGAGGATAGATTTTGTGTACAAGATAAATGTAGTTAAATGTCGGGAAAAGAAAGTTGGGGCAGACGCTTATACTATTAGTATGTAAGTATATATGACTACCTAGCTACTACTTGTTACAAATCTTATAATATAGAAGTGAGACCCACCGTTGTTGACGTCTTCATCTCCTTACCTGTCGGATTCCTCTTCAATGAGGGGCGCTGGGCTGATGTTAACGGAGCTAACAGTTAACGGTTCCGGTGTAGCCTCACTAGCTGAGCTGCTGGCTGATGTAAGACCCGCCCTACTCTGCCTCTGATTGGCTCATTATCAGTTCTCGCGCTAAAAACCTAACCAATCATACCGAAGGCATCGAGTAATAGCCAATTAGAGGCAGACTAGGGCGGGTCATGACTCATGCCTTCACCATCCTATGAAATAACATTGAGCCACTACTAAATAATGCGCACCAGCGGTGATTGAGAGGTGGGTATACGCAATGTTGACGTATACCCTGGACTACACCACTGGTCAGCTGTGCCTGTGGTTTGTGATTTAAACAACTCATGTGTGAATGTGAGATTCAACAGATTGAGGAACATAATATTATTCCTGAAGACTTTTTCCATGAAATCTTTCAAATGCATATTTTTAAAATCACTGAATACACCATAACACTGTGGGAATTCTGATGAAGTGTTTCCTGCAGATGTGTTTTCCATATGCATTCACATTTTTGTGAAGCTTACAGTTCTAGGTAGTTTATTTCTTCCTGTGGAGACATGTGGTTGAGGCGATAGCATCAGAATTCCAATCTTGTTGGAGAAAAAAAGGTTTCAAAGCATAAAGAAGAGGGAAACCTTACGGTAACTTTCTTATCTGATAGAAACTGGAATGCCATACAGGGTGTGAGCAGCGCAGGCCAACAAGTCATAATACACAGAAATAGCTCATTTGTTCGTGTCTCACAGCGCTGCACACCATGGCAAAGATACAATGAGGTTTCTGATGTGAACACTGGATGACCTTGGTATCAGGTGCTTTTCAGTTAAAACCCCCCATAAACAAGAACATTTGTTAAAAATGTAATAGAGAAATAGAATTGAAAAAAGCAAATGTGAGTGACATTCAGATGAATGTTGCCATTGTAAACAATACCTACCTTTTATCTTTTGAATAGAGACTAATCAGCACACATCATAACATTTTTAAAAGTCACTAAGTACATGTTGTCACATGTGAGATTCACTCATGTATTTTCACCATTTTTTTCAGCTTCACATTGCAGGAAAAGGATGGATGAACTGTAAAATGTTAAGCAACTGAAGCAAACTAAGATTCCCAGCCATTACTGGGATTCCTGTAAAGGCCGAGACCAATCAACTGTGAGGACAAGCTTAACTACAACCCTAATAAACGTAGCGGAGTGAAGCTGATCCCAAAGAGACGACTATATTGACTGGAGAGAAAACAGCTGATTTGGTCTGGACGGGAACAGTGCGACTGTCTCTGTGGACATGAGATGGAGTGCTCCGGCTCAGCACTTCACAGACATCAAGTGACACCAAAGTATCCTGAATGAGACAATGCTGACGTTTTAAATGCATTACAGTGAAGCTTTGGTCACAGTGTACTGTGGTTTCAAAAATTACAGAATTAACTAGTTTTGTACAGTATATTATCTGGTAAGTTATCTATTTATGATACACTGAATCTTTAGGAAAATACAAAAGTTGTCTAACTTTATACAAGGTTATGATTCTGGCTGTCCTCACTGGCAGTGTAATATGAGCTGAACCAAAGGGCTGTGCATTATAGTATTCAATTCTGGTGTCTGTTTTCAGTCTTTCTGTTTTGAGCCTGAACTCTGTGTCCACACAATAGTCAGCTATGTTTAGTTATGCCACAGCTATGGAAAATATTCATTTCTGATTGCTGGCTGTTAAAATATTACATATGGACAACTCAAACATAATCTACAGTCAGTATTCAATGTGCAAGGTACAGTATTACAAACTGCATGTCACCTTAACAAAACCTTCTGCTCTGTGCTGCTTCCAGTAAACTCCTTACCTTCTGCAAGCAGCTATGGTATAAGGTCAATTACACACTCTCACATGTCCTAATATAGAAAAATAACAGTCTTGATGGAGGAAACATCATCAACCTCAACGTCTTCCATTAATTTGTTAAATCGGGACACATTGTTGTGTGTTATGACTCACTTCACACCATCATCTGTTGCATTGAGAAATAAATATTATAAAACTGTGTAACATTGGTCATGTGTGCTCTGTGTGCAAACTCATCACTGTGAAAGTAAAACAAAGGTCATACTGATGTAAATCGTATAGAAAATTAGAAAGTAAAGGCCACTGAGTTTATAGCATTGAAGCGCGACAGCTGGCTGAGAGGACACGAAGCGCTACAGTTTGTTCTCAACAACAATCGCGGTTCCTGGAGAGGTTCGTGTAGATGTTGCGAAAGACTCAATTATTTTACAAGGAAGTAACACTGAAGGCTTTTCTCGGTGGACAAGACAATTGTGTTCTTCTCCCAGACTGGCTTTGGCCGATGGTTAATCCAATCCCCATCCAAAGTATTTTGCCCTTTTTGAAATGCCATACAACAAAGAGTAACAACATCTTAATTAGATCAACTTTGGCATCCTCTTTCTCATTACTTTACAAAGCGGTAGATAAAGGCATATATGAGTCTTTAACCACACGCCTGAGATCAACAGTAGCTTCGTTATAACCCTTTTTGCTGTTATCTCTGTACCTGTGTTTATCCTGTTGTTTGACTGTATGTCATGGTGGTGCGGGGGTGGACCCAAAAGCAAGGACACGGAGCAGGAGTTATACACAATTATATTTATTACGAGGCCAGAGATGGAGGAGGTGTGCGATCCGTGATGACGTCCTCTGTGGACTGGAGGCCGGTTTGGTTGGCTATGAAGTTTTCCAAAGGAGTTCTGGGGGAGCAGAGAGGCTGTGGGCAGGAAAGCACAAGTTTACAGACAAGAATATACTGGAAATACAAGAGGCTGCAGTAGCCAGTCTGGGAATGTGAACTGACGATCTGGCGAAGAGTTGATGGAGAACTGATACTGTGGGGCTTGATGCGGGAATGGGTTTCATGAGTGTGGGCTGATTGGCAGCACACACACACACACACACACTCACACACATACACACACACACACACACACACACACACACACACACACACACACACACACACACACACACACACACACACACACACACACACACAACAAACAGGGGACCATGACACTGTAATGGACAACTGGGCAAACACAGATAACCTGACGTGCCACAGATAATTCAACTGCAGACATAATGCAGTGTGATGGGAGGAAAATGGAGTGAAAGGTACATGTTTTGTTGTTGCTGCTTTAGAGCAAAATAAAAGGCACTTTTTTATAAACAACATTCAGTATGGTTTAACAACCACACAAGGAAAGGAAAAAGTCCTTCATAGGAAGTAATAAGACACTAAGGTCTCTGCTGACAGCCACCTCAATAGGAGGTTCCTAGGCCATGACAAAGACGGGAGACACACAGGGTTTCAAACGAGAAAGGTACATTTATTAGTAAACACAATAAATTAAAGTATGGTGCTGAAGGAACGGAGATCAACCCACTGAGCACTGGAGCAGACAGGTCTTAAATACTCCTGGGACATTAGGCAGGAGTATTTAACACATAATATTGCTATTATAATTGCTATTATGCTTAAATAGCCCAATCTATGAAAGATGTACTCTGAGAAGTAACACAGAGGATGAGGAAAGCTGAGGAAAATAATGTATCTTCAATTAATCTTTCTTAAATTACGCCTGGTCAGCTAATTGACAGGACTAAATGCATGGTTTGGCCAACTACTGCCATCTAGTGCAGTGATTTGTGAATACCAGCTTCATAACGTGAACTACAGACCTTCTATCTTGTAACAGCTGCTAGAAAATTCCTTTGATTCTGGTTTGCAATAACTGTGAGAGTCTCTGCTACTTCTGCTTCCACATGAAATGGATGTTCTTTAATTATCTTCCCTAGAGGAACAGCTCTATTTCCCAGAAGCCTGATCAACACTGTGGAGTTTTGTTAACACCTAAGGAGCATTTGGTGCACATGCACATACAGAATAATCTCTGCACATACTTTTAATCATCAGAATCACATTTTAAATTTCAAAGGAAATATAAGACACAATCTACAGGAAAGTTTGATCTCTAAACATTCTTGGAGGTCCTTAAAAATACGCCATCTGCACAAAGATGTAGCCTAATGGATCAGTGAAACACATGAAAGAAAGAAATCATTTTCAAAATATGCAAAAATGTATGTCCAGCACACACACTAAGTGAACCTGCAACACTTAAACTATGCCTCTTGACTCACCGTCTAAGATAATGGTCCTTCATTAACGTGAGGGGGCTGCAGGTCTTTTGTAGAAACACCAGAACAAACCTTAATGAGGAGCAGACGGAGCCCTCTGGGCTGATTTGTTGCCGGTGTGAAAGACTGAAGCCAATACATTTGGGACTGGACTTCAGCGAGACTCA
This sequence comes from Cottus gobio, assembly GCA_023566465.1. Classification (NCBI taxonomy): domain Eukaryota; kingdom Metazoa; phylum Chordata; class Actinopteri; order Perciformes; family Cottidae; genus Cottus; species Cottus gobio. The sequence goes on along the minus strand of CM042218.1, from coordinate 13,666,590 downwards.
TCCTTTCATGTTCTTACAGACGTTTATTTGATGATAGCTCACTGTGAAGGTAAAAGTAAACTCACCAGACCCACAAATAAGGTAGTGATAAACTCATCCATCACTGTTGCCGGGGTGACAGTATCCAAATACGTGCTGTAGCTTGGCAACAGTGGCCAAACAAAAGGCTTGCAGCTTGCAGGCTGATTTGCCCGGTTGGGTTCAAGATGAGCGGACCCAGCAGCAGCCCTAATGAAAAAGGGGTCAAGCAAAATGGAGACCCAGGAGATCCTCTCTCTCTGTTTACCAATCCCCGCGTCCCAGCAGGGAGTCCTGAAACAAGGCGACGGTCCGCCTTCCAGAACGACCCTCACACCAGGAAGGCTTACCTGGCCGGGAGAGGTAAGTCTGCTTGGTCATTTAGGATTTAAAAAAAACATTTTGAGTGTTTCAACCCTAAAATAAGAGAGTTTTTTCCTCCATTTGCATATTGAGTTGAATGTCCTGTTATTTGTTTACCATATTTTGTATTTTTTTTATTATGTCTCTATTGCACTGTGTTTATTGCTATGCACCATTCACATAGCCAAATTCGCTGTATGTGTAACGTACTTGGCAATAAATAGTTCTGATTCTGATTACGCCTAAATACAGTATATTAACCCTAAACAACTGGAGCAGCTCAGGGCTCTGTGTGGCCCTGAGTGCTCTTGAAATACCTGCAAGCAAACTCAATCCTAAAATCAGCCATCTTTACACTTTAATACCTTCTTAATGGTCCAATAATGTTCAAACTCTTTACCTTGTGATATGCAATAAGCTAAGACAATAACTTCTGAAGCATATTGTCAGTCGAGGACTTCTACTTTAATTTAAACCTTTTACTGGATTGTTGCCACTTGTTCATTTTCATAGACATAACAACTACAAATCACACATTGAAACGGAAAAAGCATATATTTAAGAAATAGTCTGTTACATTATATTTGAGGGTGGATGTGAGTAAATTATTACAGCTTGAGATAGTGTCTTTTTGCAATAACTGTCTTCTGCAGAGTATTACAGTGAGGAAGGGAAGACCTTTGAACTGCGCCTTGTTCGAAAAATAAAGCAACAGCGAAGCGCTGATCCCACTTCCCGTCCGCAGTATCCATCCTCTCTTGGTTTGACAGAATTCACCAGGCGAGCCACGGAGGTGGCTTTGGGGAAGAGCTCTCTGGCTATCGTGGAGGATCGGGTAATATCAGCTGTACATGAGCACTGCAACTGATTGTAGCTCAGGTATTTATGTAAGCCTTGTAAGTTTGAACAGCAGCAAACACAGAGAGATAGTAGCCGGTACTTAATCATCCAATCAATCAACATTGCACAGAGGAATATAATTATACAGTCATGGATTTATGTCCACCTTCGTCCTCAGAATAAAATCAGCACAAGATTAGTACTCAAATGTTCTCGCATTGGTCATATTAATAACTAAACTCTTGATGTTTTTGTTGCAGGTGTTAGGTGTCCAAACGCCTGGTTACACTGCTGCTGTGCGTCTTGGGGCTGAACTCTTGAGACACTGGTATGATGCCTGTGCTGTTTGGTGCGGGCCGGTCTACCTCTCCTCCCCCTGTGATGGTAAGCAACACCTCACCTTCTCTTCATGCTAGTCAGTGCACCCAAAGCGACTTACATGATATACAGTAGACACAGCAACAGTGAGCAATTAGGGTTAAGTGTCTTGCTCAAGTACACATCAACATGGACTACCGGAGCCGGGGATCGAACTGTCGATCCTCTGATTGAAAGACGGTCCAACTAACCACTGACCCACAGCCGCCTCATAAACATTAGTTTACGCTCTTGAAACATAGATACCACACTGCATGTAGCTAATAATCCCTGTGTGGTGACTGCAACTGCATGCACTATTGGTTCATCCTGTACCTGGTGTTATGAACAGGAGGATGACTCACAATGTGTGTATTCCACAAGTGAAGGAATGATTCGATTACAATGGACAGAAGCTGCATCCATACCAACATATATTGTCACATAGGTACAAAATACTTTTTGCAGCTCAGACTAGAGGTTAAAATGTTGCATACTTCAATTATTAAAAAAAATAATGATCCATACACATTGGTGGCTCCATACTAAAATTACACACTGCAGTTTAAAGCAGCATTAGGTCTCCAATATAATATGTTGTATTGATCTTTGCAGACTCATTGGCTGGTATCTTCCGGGCAGCAGGGATCCAAGATGTCCGTGAGTATTATTACTGGGATGACAAGCAGCGGGACATTTGTTTGGAGAAGCTTCTGGAGGATCTGGCGAAGGCCCCGGAGCAAAGTGTTGTTGTTCTGTCAGCATCTGCCCACTATCCTACCGGAGCAGACCTCTCTCAGAGTCAATGGGCTGTGATTGCAAATCTCATCATGGTAACATATGTGTACATCTGCGCTCTCTAACAGGGGCTACACTTGTCAAACAAGTAGCTCCTCACTCCTACTTAGATAATTTGTTGTCTTGTCACTCTTTCAACAGAGACGTAGGCTTTTCCCTTTTTTTTTGCTGCCTCCTCAGGCGCTCTGCTTTGGAGATTTAGAGCGGGGTGCCTGGCCTGTTCAGTACTGTGCATCGCAGGGGATGGAGCTCCTCTGTGCTCAGTCCTTCACCCACTGCTTTGGACTATATGGTGAGTAAGAGACGTTAGAATAGAACCAAACTGCTGTATTGTCTCTCTTAAACTTAATTTTCAATAGCAGAAACACCAGAGTGTAACATTACACTAATACTTCTGGAACACAGTGCTTCCTCACATCAGTCTCATCTTCTGCTTCCTTTTGAAGGAGAGGCTGTCGGGCACCTTCTGTGCGTCTTAAAGCAGAACTCCCTCCTGTTTTCCATGGAGTCTCAAGCTGAGAAAATAGTGAAGTCGCTCTGGGCGCAGCCATCCGTAGGAGGAGCACATGTTGTTGCTACAGTGCTCAGTAACCCAGCCCATCTTGTTGAATGGTGAGTAACACTCCATTTGCATTATAATCTAGTATTTAAAGAATGCGGCTTGGGCAGCCACATTGCTACTGTTTCAGTAGATGTCCATAGCGATGGCTGGACTGTTTCAGGCCTTCCCACAGGCATGCAATGCTTCAAAAAGTTGAACTGGTGATACAGAATGCACATCTTGCTCACCGGATCTTTTCTGTTTTGCAAATCCTGAATTATTAGCTTTCGGTTTCATTTCCCAATTGCTGTCTACTTTTTCTGTTTCCCAGGAAGGAAGAAGTAAAGCGCATTGTGGAGAGATGTATGCTGATCAGAGAAATTTTGAGAGAAAGGCTGAGGCTTCTGGGAACTCCGGGTTGCTGGGACCATCTGACTCAGCAAGGTGGACTCTACTGTTTTACAGGCTTGAATGGTGAGTAGCCGTCTGCCCAGTTTATGCCATGTTGGACTTTTGTCCGTATAATAGAATATGCAGTTAATCAATATTTTAAATGGTCATGCCATGAAAGGGATTTGCAGGAATTATTTATTTCCAGAACCTTTATTTTTTTGATTGTAAATGATACTGATTTACATGGATTGCAGTAATGCCTTTTAACATTAACATTTTGTTTAAATGTTTCCCTAATAATTAGTTTTACCATAAAACAAAAACCTATGATATCTACAGATGTGCTTTCACAATATTCTTGTTTTTTTGTTTTGTTTTTAGGTGAGCAGTTGGAATTTTTGTCCAAGAAGAGACACGTGTATTTGTTCCCAAGTGGCTGTTTAAACGTGAGTGCAATCAACAGCCGTAACTTGGACTACGTCGTCGAGTCCATTCATCTGGCTCTGACCACTTCATTCTAACCATGTGACCTTCGGTCGAGCACTATAATCAGTCAAAGGGAGTTTTCAGTCTGACAGAAATTCTCATCATTTCATGTGTCGCAGTTTCAAGATTACTGTTATTACAATTGTATGTTCAGCTATTCCAATTAAATCAGAAATCTAGAAGAAATTTAGACAAACAAATGATTGCTTACCCCTGCCTCTTCATGACAGGTGTGCAAGCTATCTTACTATAAGCGGCTCATCTGATATACTTGCAGGAGACACAGGTTTTGTGTAATTATCGACATTCGACAAGTTTTCGTTTTCACAGCACCGTGTAGCGGCTCTCCCCTGTTGATGATCATAGCTTTACAAACAAGCATTGTTTGGATAAACCAACCACATATTGGAAATCAAAAGGGTTAGTTTTTCACATGGAAACATGTTATAACCTAATAAAGTGACATATTAACAGTACTCAAATCGTTCTTTCTTTTGTAAAACTTGTAAAAAAGTCCTGCATTAATTTCCAGTGATGAGTGAAAGAGAAGAATCCGCAGTGTACTTATGTTCTTTATGACTGTTCAAGACGGAGCTTTCAATTTATAATATATATTTAAACTATGCCTCATATTTTAATTACTGAATATTTTGTTAGACAACTCTGAATCTGCAAGGCAACTAGTAACATGTGTCTGTCAGGTAAATGTATTAGAATGTTTTCCACTGAAGTAGAAGTACACAGTAAGAAGTAGACAGTTGACTTGTATATTTTGCACATGTTGTAATGCTTTGAGAGCCTTTTGTAAGTTTGGTTATTTTGTGGTATATTAACAACATTATTGAATATGGGTGGAGGGAGGGGTGGGGGAGAGTGTTGTATGGAATAATGGTGAAATTTGTACCATCTGGTCTCGATTTTAATTTTGTAAAATCAATAAAGGTATACTATCTTTGTGTGGCTATATACTGTACTCCGTTCATCTGTAGAGGGCGTCCAGACCTCACTCACCAGATCTATTCAATATGAGGAGAATCAAGAGCTTATCAGTGCCCATGGGAAATCTTTAGAGGGAAAGACCTTATACAAACAGCATGTACTGGTGACTGCATTCAAAGAAAAGGATCAAATAAGGTTCATATGAATTGAAACCCATGCTGCATACACAGCAGAGCTCAGCTCCCATTATAATTCAACTGGGTAGAAGGCCATCCGGTACACTGTGTTTTTAATGGACTCAGAAGCTCATTCAGTGAGAGACTAAGGAGGCCACAGCGTTCTACTGAACGACTCAAAAGGTGCTTTTGTTCCTGCAGTCGTTTTTTTAATCAACACTTTTAGTTGTAATTTTTAGATTTAACATCTTTCTGACGTTATTCATGTCTCAGATGGCATTTTATGGTATTATTTATTAGTTGTAATGTGTTTTCTGTCTGTTGTGCACTGTGGAAAGTATGTATATTGTCTGTATGAGTTGATTTGTAAGTAAGTAGACAACTTTGAACTAAACAATGTCATAAACATTTCTTGTGTGAAATATATATGTTTGATGTATGTCAGTTTCTGATTGTATCCAAATATCAAAAAGGCAGGGCAGGCCCGGGCAATATCAATATTATATTGATATTCTGATTTGAAACTAGATAGATGTTGTCTCCGATTTGGAATATCGTAATATGGCATAAGTGTTACATTTTCTGAATTACAGTAAGTGATGTAATTATTTTTCTATTATTTGCCAACTTAGTCAAAAATATTGAGATATATGATTTCTCCATATTGCCTTGCCCTAATCCCAGGTCAGTATGTCATGTGTCATCAATAACGACCATCATATCTGACTGCCAAAGTGGCAGAATGATCAAATTAGAGAAATGAGAAGCCAACAGATTTTTATTTTAATAATTTCCATTAAAAAATGATATACTTCATGCTGCAGGTTTCACAGGTTGGGTGCTTCCCACAGAGTAACCATTATTCTGAAAAGAGTTGTATTTGTCTTGTTGTTGTTACTTGTTTTTTTTCTGCCAAATAATGTTTTTAGTTTCCTTTCGACTGAGAAGTATTATCTAATGATGTGAACATATTATAAAGCAAGTCCCTGCTTATCTGGAAACATCAATGAGTAATTCCCTTCTCTATCATGTACGTCTGTGTGGAGACTTTTTTAGAAAACACTGCTTTTATCAAACTAACTTTAAACCCTCTTTTCATATGCCACCATTGTACTGGATACTGTGTAGTTCTGAGAAACAGATTATCACGAGGTATTTAATGGAGGCAGTGTGCTCACTATTTTCATTTCGGTGACCTGGTTAGCAATGAATATAATCAACATCCACCATCATGCAGAGTCTGAGCCCTTTTATTTGCACATGAGTGTAAGTGTGTTTACATGTAGACAGTGTTGCAGATACTCGCTTTTCAAATGTGCGATAAATTGCTTACATGCATCGTAATATTCCACAAACTGTTTTTGTTTTCCCTGCATACATGAATAAAGGACATACAAATAAAAATCTTACCACAAAACTGGAGTTAGCCGGTCTACACAAATCTAAAGTAATGAGAGAAAGGTGTTGCTTGCCTTTTAGTTAATATCAACATTACCCATAAATATAACAAACAATAATTCAGCCACTACTGAATTAAATACCCTTAATATCCTACGTTTCATAGGTTCATACCACAAACACTGTGGATTTATCTATTTTTATCAGAAATAAAAACACTGGTTAGATAATAGTCCCCACAATTTGGACGTGACATTTTGGGCACTACTTTCGAATAGGTTTTAGTTAAGACTGAGAGTGACATTCCCATCAGCCTCTGATGCACACTCTGAAAAGCATGTCCTTGATAAATAGGAGAAAATAACATAACACTGTTCTCTGTCATCTACTTCTGATGTTACCCCAGACTCTGAAGGAGTAATTGCATGCCAGATAGCAAAATGATTATAAAAGTACTTAATATCAAGATTGTCACAGCAAGATGATGATCAAGGCTGTAAATGAAGGAGACAAGGGTCCACTTAGTAGACACACGATTTAAAGTAAATTAATCTGCTGGGCTAGGCCTATAATCTAGTGCACTTAGACATGGAAAAGGATGTGCTGATCAATAGTGATCAATGATTAGCTATGATGACACATACTGAGGAAATACTGTCAAATTATTCCCTGGACACAATTATTTCAAGTGGATTAACATTAATACATGAATTACTTGAACCATATAATTCTCTGTAATTATGAATAGTGCATGCTAATTGACTAACCTGTGAAATACTATTTACGATGCATGATATGCAGTGCATCCGGAAAGTATTCACAGCGCTTCACTTTTTTCACATTTTCTTATGTTACAGCCTTATTCCAAAATGGATTACATTATTTTTTTCCCTCAAAATTCTACACATAACGCCCCATAATGACAAAGTGAAAAAAGCAAATCTATTAAAAATAAAGAACAAAAATATAACATGTACATAAATATTCACAGCCTTTCCCATGACACTCAGGTGCCTCCTGTTTCCACTGATCATCCTTGACATGTTTCTACAACTTGATTGGAGTCCACCCTGCTATATTCAGTTGATTGGACATGATGTAGAAAGATCCCACAGTTGACAGTGCATGTCAGAGCACAAACCAAGCCATGGAGTCCAAGGAACTGTTTGTATCGTATCGAGGCACAGATCTGTATATCATCCAAAATAAGGTTAAGTGTATGGATATTTTTCTAAGTAGGCCACTGACTGGTCGATACATGCGATGCATTGAGTGGGCAACGTGCCGTGTATTGAGTGGTCCGGTCTGACGGTAACTCCCCTGCAAAGGGAGGTGCCAATCAACCAACTGATGACAAGATCAAGGTTGTAAAACAAAAAGAAGATGCCCATAAAATTGCATGATGAAATTATATGACTGGGAGCCAAGTCAGATTTAGAGCGATAGGTAGGTAGGTAGGTAGGTAGGTGATAGATAGATAGATAGATAGATAGATAGATAGATAGATAGATAGATAGATAGATAGATAGATAGATAGATAGATAGATAGATAGATAGATAGATAGATAGATAGATAGATAGATAGATAGATAGATAGATAGATAAACACACGCTGTGAAGGTTGAACTACTCAATGCCAATGTGAAGGAACACTTCATGGTGACTCATCAGATCATCCTCCTCTTTATTTCTCAGGGAATGAAGTTTTGTGTGTTTGACCTTTGCAACAAGCTCCTTCTGAACACTGAGGAGCGCACACATTATGTGATACATTCGGATGCTGGAATGTGCTGTTGTGTGTCTGTCTTTTTCTGAAGCAGATTTCCTGTTTAATTGCTTTTGCAATTGTTCACATGTTCTTCAAGTTTAACTTTTTTGGGGGGGATTGAGGACAATGTGGAAAACATATATATGTCCCTCCCTTAACAGTCTGTTGGCTCTGATGAGAGAAATTAGGCCTCTAATGTCAAACCGGAACGACTGCAGCTGCACAGCATGTATGAGCTTGAGAGGCCCTGAAATCTGGAAACACAGCCAGAGAGACCAGGAAATAACCACAGGGTACCACAGAGTGTGCCATTGTCAGATGGTTTTGTCACTTTTACGTGAATGAATAAACAAAAACATGCTTGTTCATGTACCGTAACATATACCAGATACGACCTGAATAAAAACATAGTAGACCCTTCGATAACTCCTATCTGACCGATGTCAGAGCCCGTTGTGAGCTGGAAATGTTACCTCTTGATTCCAACAGACACAAGGTCACCTTAAAAATTCAAGGAGAGCACGAATTGTCGTTTTTCAACAATAATAGAGCATGCACCTGCACATTTCTGCTGTAATCTTCCCTTCTTTTCTTTTTTCGCTGAAGAAGAAATTAATTTTCTGCCACTAATATGGTTCGCCCACCTTTCTAAATGAGGTCCTTGTTTTGGAGGGGCAGGAGATGAATAGTTTTCTGTGCTGGTTCTTTCCAAATAAAAAAAATCTTTTAGAGTTGCATTTTTGTGTGAACTGTAATTTATTTGTAGTTCTTTTCAATTGGTCTGTGTATTGACATCTTCCAAAAAGCCTGTGTCTTGTGGTGTATTGTCTCCGTCTTAAGAGACCCTGCTGACAGCGCACTATATGATTAGCTGCATGCTGAAGGAAGAGAGAGGCGAGTTAACCTCTACTGATTGCAACACATCTCTTGTAGCTTTAAATGAATGTTGTGAAGGCACAGACACTCTGAGTACAACTTCCACTGTGAATGCCACATCAGGCTCTCCTCTAACAGGTCTGGTAATTTGGCTTCACACAAGGCTATTGATTCACAATCCTGCCAGCCTATAGCGATGATGGTTTTGTCTCTACCCTGACTTTCTTTAGGAGAAACTGAGTCAGTTTGCACAAATTAAACAGCATCCCTACAGAGCTACAGCTCTGATTGTGCTCCTCACAAAGGCCACTGAACATTCGAGCATCACATCCCGTCACCGCCTTATCAGTCTGCCCCTTGGCCTCTTTTACAAATATTTGTGACCGGTGAAGGATGATAGTTCAAACATTAAAGCCATTAGAGCCACTGTGTGAACTCAGATAGCAATGTGACCTCTTGAGCATGCAGGTGCATTTTATTAGCATCAATAATAACTGATATTAGAACAGTCATGGTTCCTCTGTATTTCTCAGTGTGATAACAATAATAATGATTATCAGCTGGTCAGGCACTATTTCTACCAGTCCCTGAAGAATATATAGTTGAGACCAAGGAATTAAAATGCAGAAATAAAAAATTTAAAAACCTATAACCTAAATAGCTTTCTTTTATGTCATTGTACTGATGTGTATAGATGGTTTGATTCTATGGAGACTAAACATATCTTCCACGGAGACACGCGCGTCAGACGCTCCTTCAGTCATCGCGCTGCCCGTCTGTTTCAAGAGCAGATATAAAGGAGCGCCATCCCCGCCGGCCACCTGTTGATCGCCTGGTCACACACGACTGACGCCTAAAACATAAGTAATTACAATTCAAATACTCAATACTGAAAGAACATGAGAGGTTCCGGCTTCAGTGCAGCTCAGGAACCCATGTGAGTCGATCTGTGTGCGAGGCGCACATCTCTGCCAGAGGCGCACCGGTGCTCCGCGCTTTATCTCTCCAGTAATCATATATTCTGCATCTGAAAACTGACAACCAACTCACGGTAGGTTTGCTACTTTTTGTTCTCCAATTCCAGAAGCAAGATGTGCATGTTATCTAACGTACATTTAGCCGAACTAAAAGTCAGGGCATCACATATTTGAGTGGAAAAGAGAAAGATGGAGATGAAGCAAACAAATGCGTTAATTCTGTAGTATTTCATTTAAAAACGCTTTTCTTATTCGAGTGTGCTTGAGATAGAGGATTGATATGTTCAATAGAGATATACTTTTTAGTGTATTCGTCGCATTGCATCGCAGCATTCCAAGTCCGCAGGTCTTTCTGAGAGAGTAACCAAGATACAGTGAATATGTTTTAATGGTTGTTTAACTAAACTATTAAACTATTATCAATCACTATTTATCCTGCTTGACAGAAACACTACCTATACAGTGTTGAAACCGATTAATTATAATATTATATATATACATACATACAGATAGATAGATAGATAGATAGATAGATAGATAGATAGATAGATAGATAGATAGATAGATAGATAGATAGATAGATAGATAGATAGATAGATAGATAGATAGATAGATAGATAGATAGATAGATAGATAGATAGATGGTTTCCTCTGATTGACTTATGCTGTCTGCTTTATGTTTCGTATCCATATCCGATATTGTCGCGTTAGTTGCTGCTGAGCATGACGTTTTCATAAAACAAAATGTCAAATCCGAGGGAACATAGAGACAATAGTATACAGATAAACACATCTTTACAAAACTGCACGTGAACCGAGTCGGTTGTTGCAGATAACAGAAACACAATGTTTTACCTCTTCTTTACCGGTAACTTCAGGAATTTTGATTAACTGCCAATTGTGGTTAATCTTTTTGTGTCTGTTTTTTTGTCTTGATGCTAAATTCAAATTGCAACAAGGTTTTACAAATTGTGTCACTGCTGAGTCAATTCATTAGCCCTCTGCTCAACATTTATGCACTAATCTTCAAATTGTTCATACAGTCATGTTGCCACAATATGTCCTTTTATTTGTACACAGCTGAGCTAAATGTCATTGCATTGAATTTATGTAAATTGTAGAGAGTACCCTTTGTGCTGTGCACGTAAACACTGCACACATATGTAGAGTGCATGGGGAGATAATAGCCCTGAGTACGGAGCAGAATTTGCTTTGATATAAAAACATTCTGTTTAAGTTCTGAAAATCTGATGAAATAACTGAAATGCATCTATCTACCTGTCTCACAGTGGAAGAAAACTATCTAGTAATAATACCATTTCTCATTTAAGACTTCAAACGCATCATTAAGTTCGCCAAGGTTACAGTACAGTGATTTTCCCTTTGGAGCTGTACACGACAAAAAAGTATAAGCAGACAGAATAATTTGGTCAGTAAACTGTAGATACTATCAACATTCAAAAGGGACATTTCCATTGAAGATAATACATTGACTGTATAAACGTGTCAGTATAATTTATGTCCATCAGTGTATTTTTGCCCTGGCAGTGATTATTTTTATTTTTTTACATTACATTTCATTTAGCTGATGCTTTTATCCAAAGCGACTTACATGATATACAGTAGACCGTAGACACAGCAACAATGAGCAATTAGGGTTTAGTGTCTTGCTCAAGGACACAACACGGACTGGCTGAGCCGGGGTTTGAACCACCGATCGTCTGATTGAAAGTCAGACGAGCCACAGTCGCCCCATGCATTTTTTCACTGTATGTGGTTAAATACCTGCATTGTATTTTATTGTATTCATGATTTCCCTCTCCAAGGTTGACATTAGCCCTTCGGGATGGAGGGCACAGGCAGCGGCTGGGCAGCGGAGCTCACCCCCCCATGTGTGATGCACGAGGTCAGTGGGAACAACACTGGTCAGGTCTTTGAGGTGGCGCTGCAGAACGGCTCCTCCAAGCGCAGCCCCCAGTTTGTGGGTGTGGAGCTGTTGCAGTCCTTCAAGCTGCTCATCATTCCCTGCTACACTCTGGTGGCTCTGGTGGGCGTCTTTGGCAACTACCTGCTCCTCTATGTCATATGCCGCACCCGGAAGATGCACAACGTCACCAACTTTTTTATTGGAAACCTGGCCTTCTCGGACATGCTGATGTGTGCCACATGTGTCCCCTTCACACTGGCATACGCCTTCAACCCCCGCGGCTGGGTGTTCGGCCGCTACATGTGCTACCTGGTGTACCTCATCCAGCCTGTGACGGTCTACGTGTCCGTCTTCACTCTCACTGCTATTGGTGTGGACAGGTAAGGAGTGTGGGCCGACTAGGAACATATCTCATACCTACGGAGCCCCCTGTTATGAACCACAGACAAAAATAATAGGTTACACAATATCTGAATATGAATGTCATTATCTCTTTTTGCACAAAATTGCAGAGGCAGTTAAAATATGGCAGATCAAATACGAAAGAACCTGGATGCAGTGGGCTTTCATGCAAGCTCTGAAAATTTGTTTACATAGTCAGAGTTTCTAGGGCGAAATTGTTTCCCCTAAGTCTTCCTCGAATTATCAAATCTAAGTTCTAATGGAACTCTAATGGAAATATTGCAAGGTTCCTAAAGAGCTTGTATGCCAGTTATTCGGAGGCCATAGCACTAAAGTCCTTCAGCTTGGTCCTTCTTGGTTAACGGGTGCATTATCATTTACCTCTGTAAAAAGGGAAGGACATCTGTTAAACTAACTACTGATCCTCTCCAACTCTAGGGGGATATTGTGTAATAACCATATTCTTTGAGTCTATCTGAAGGGTTGAAAATGATCTATCAGACTATGCTTTTCTCCATTGGTAAGGGAACCCCAAATCCTGCTTTGTCTGTTCACCATGGATACAGGGGAAGAGCTGAATTGGATTAGAATTTTGTGAAGCTTTTGTGAATATGATTTTTATAATATGTTTGTATAACACTGTCAATTCTGAATGTACCGCCTTCTGTGGTTGATTTGAGGGCGTCTTATCTGTGGCGATAAACAACACAGCAAACCATTTGTTTCTTGTGAATGCTGTTCTTCTTTACTTCACTCATGTTTGGTATGTATTTTTTGCCCAACACCTGAAAAAAGATGATCAAATCTAACTCTGGTAAAAATGAATTTAGGCCAATCTCTTCTCTGTTTCTTCATAGATATTATGCCACAGTTCATCCTCTGAAAAAGCGCATCTCAGTCTTGGCGTGCACCTACCTTCTGTCTGGGATCTGGCTGCTGTCCTGCGGTCTGGTGGCTCCCGCTGTGGCTCACACATACCACGTGGAGTTCAAGAACGAGGGCTTCACCATCTGCGAGGAGTTCTGGATGGGCCAGGAGAGGCAGCGGCTGGCCTACGCCTACAGCACCCTCTTCATCACTTACGTCCTGCCTCTGTCGGCGCTCTGCATCTCGTACCTGTGCATCTCCGTCAAACTGCGGAACTGTGTCGTGCCCGGCCACCACACCCAGAGCCAGGCAGAGGCTCAGCGCGTGCGCAAACGCAAGACCTTCCGGCTGGTGAGCCTGGTGGTGGCAGCATTCGCCGTCTGCTGGATGCCAATCAGTGTGTTCAACGTGCTGCGGGACATTGACATTGACCTGATTGATAAGCGGTACTTTCTGCTCATTCAGCTGCTCTGTCACCTGTGTGCAATGAGCTCGTCCTGCAGCAATCCTTTCCTCTACGCCTGGCTACACGACCGCTTCCGCGCTGAGCTCCGCAAAATGTTTACATGCCGCCGTCGCATTGGAATCTCGGCCAATAACTGTGCCACGGCCAGCGTGGTTCTGTGAAGCTCCTGTGTTTCGGGCTACTGCTGGATAATCATTGCTGCTTTGGACAGAAAGGCAACACATTAGTTAAATAGTTACATAATGATCCAGCTTCAAGTGAGGTAGCCACATTATGAGGTCCATGATTCATTAGCCCAGTGTTAGAACCTCTGTACTCCACCCATTTAGCGGTGCACTCTAATAACATTGACGGACTCACAATGGAGAGTTTGAAAGGATTATGATCAATGTAGCAGAACCAGATATTGTCTTCTTACACACACTCTTATTGTCAAAATCTGGCATGTATATTACCCACAATGCAGCTCAACCATAGTTAGGGTGGAGTTTCTGGTGTGTAACTTGTTACAACAAATTTGGCCTTCAACTGCAAGCAGATATTAAGAGCAGGCTACAGAGGTCTGGTCAGCTAACTTCTTTCACGCTCTTACATTTATCCAATGTTCAAACTTGTAGTCTTCAGCACCAACAAACGTGACAACACCTGAGGCAATTTATCAGATTGCACTCAGCTTCCTCTGGAGCCATGGCAGTCTTAACACATCTTTTTTCACCAATTCATATAACTCCTGAAGACCTGTAAACATGCATTGATGTGTAAAATCGGTGGCGTTTCGCTTTATTGCCATGTATGTTAGTACTGACACAAGTGCATTGAGTAGCCTCCCTTTTGTAAATGATTAGCTCAACTTATCCAGTTTTAAAATGTATTGAAAAAATATATATTTTTGTGTTCTTTTTGCCAGATTAAAGGATAAGGCTGGTAAAAATATATATATATATTTAAAAGACTTAAACTAACAGCATGTTTATCTGTCTTTTAATACATGATAATGCTTGTAGAATCAGTTCATTGCTTTAAAAAAAAAAAGGGATTCTTCAAAGAATATAGCCAGACTTATTCTATATAAAAAGAAAGAAATGTATTGTAAGTTTTGAAAAAAAAATAAAAAATAAGTCTTGATACATTTTAAAATACACAAAGCTCCACAAACACCTCTATTTGCATTGTTGTTTTCATTACCGTGGAAAAAATAATTGAACTGTCTACAAGCTCTCTTGGCTTGAGAAGCAGCTCTTGTGCACAATAAAACATCCTATGTATGTTTCCATGACATTTGATAAATCTGCAGTTGCATAAGCAGTATGTAGCTTGTTTGAGTGCTTATAAAATGATAATTATGTACATAGATATTGAAATTATGTAACGTATTAACGTCAATCCGTATACGCCTTAGTGTGATCTCCTGTATTTTCTCCTCTTTAAAAGTCTACCCTTCACAGTGTAGTGCCTTGAGGATGCACACATGCGGTGCCACTATGATTCACTTTATGACTACCTGTGGCAATGATTCTAATCAAAAAACCTGGAGTGCACCCGGCAAATAATCTGAAGAGGCCTGATAGCCAAAGAAGAGATCTTTGCAAAATACAGCTGTGAGATAGTGAGTTCTGGAAAGAAAAGTCAACCTATATGTGGTTGCCCCTTAGGACAAAACATGGAAGAGTGAAAGCAAACAGAGATTAAAGGAAACACACTGCAAATCAACAAATAAATATCCATTCACCCAAAGAAAAGTGCAATAAGAGGGAAAACATAATTGAAGGAAGTTATGGACCAGTTTAGTGGTTGGCTCTCATCTAGTTGTAGCAACAAAAACATGATTTGAGAAGTTTATATAAAAGGGTTGTAAGTATTATAAATTCAAGCTGATTACTCTTCAGGAAAAAAAATAAAAAACTGGTAACCTTCCAAGTTATAGTATGTTTTATGTTATGTTTATGTTGTATTGTATGTATTAATGTAAAAAAAAAAAAAAAAAGTGTTGAACTAAAGCCAAAAGGTTTGTTTCAATAAGACAGACATTATACTTGTATTTTTTCCCCCAATAATTGTAAGTAATCACAGATACAAAGAATGTGTTGAAATAATTAGTGTCTTTATTTAAAATAAAAGCACATTTGCTCGATACAATAGGCTGCACATTATTTGAGCTCTCACTCCGGTACAAGAAGAGAGGTAGCCAACACCTGTCCATCCAGACACACACATCATTAAAACGTTTTGAAGGCACAGGTCTGTACATTCTTAAGATTAATATTGCTATAATTGCTGCCAGAAGATAAAATCATATTGTCATATAAAAAGGCATAGATGTTCATTTATTAGTGTAGCTCAAAGACAAATACAAGGCTGGTTGGTTATTACTGTTTAGGATTATCTCTTGGTTCTCACTGCAACAATACAACACAAAGACCACACTGATCAAAATCTCTTATTATTATTATTAGAAGAGTTTGATTATGCACAATTACTTGCATAATATTTTTAACAATGTGCACAGGCTTCATAACCATCACATGAAAAACAAAAACAATATACCTGCTGCCGTGACATTCAATCTATGCACAACACATAGCAGCTGCTTGCTTTTACTTATTGCTGGTTCTCTAAAATAACACCTCTTTGAAGCAGAAATAGGCACATTATGTTTTTAAGGACTGGACGACCAGCCAACATTCATCTGTGGTGAGTCAACGTTTTTAAATGACTGGTTAAAAAAAAATACATGCAAGTCAAAAGGTTCAACAAAGGAAACAGAATAAGATTTCAGTGGTAAAAGTCAATGTGCCCTTGTTATACAAACAATCTTAAACTTGAATTTGGATGTTGTTCAAGGTTATGCATATCATCATTTATTGCACAGACATAAGTTACACAAAGCCCAGTGTAAAGAGTGAAAGGCCAGATAGCAATCTTTGAAAATACACAAATTTGAATCCAACTACATCATTAGTATATCAAATAAAGCTAGTTGAATAGATTGTAATGCAACGATTATTTTTAAAGCAAATCCCAGTACCATAGTGTCAAAACAAATACATTAATTTGCTCATATAAAGATGTTTTACTTATTAAAGATGCACCGATACCAGATATCGGTCCAATACCGACTCAAATAGCCGGATCTGGTATCGGGTACCATTATTTTAATAAATAACAATTCACTACATTTATATCTATTTATTAAATTGTTGCATTTTGTAACAAATACATAACAAAGTTAGGAAAGCCATGTTTAAGTCAAGCCTGATGTTGCCTTACACATAATGTAATGATCCCTGTCACTTCATCACAGTGAGGCAAACGGCTTAATAATTTAACACTGGTATCAGATCGGTACACGCTATCGGGCGATACCCAAAGCCCGGGTATCGGTACCGTTACTGAAAAAGTTGGATCTGTGCTTCCCAGCTAGTTATTAGGTGTTATTAAAATTTCCAGCATTCTCAAACAAATTTGACTGAAACTAAGAAAGTGCATATGCTCTAAGACGAGATCACATCGCTCAGCACACAGTGACAACAATACAAACACACAACAAACATAACTGTGTCTTTAAGTGGGACTCTGGTCTGCCAGCAGCCGTTACCTTACTGTGGTTTGCCAGAGTTAAGAGAATGCAGGATGCCGGGCTGCTCGTCTATGACGCGCACCAGCAGGTTGTCGATGTACTCCTCGAGCTCCACGATCTGAGAGGCCTTCTTGGACAGGTCGGCTTGCTGCCTCACCACCAGTGTGATCAACTCCTCCTGTGTCAGCTGAGTGAAAGGACCACTATCCACCGAGTTGGCCACCTGAAGGGAATGAGGAAAAATGCTTCAGCACAAGCATTCTAATGAAAACATTTTGATCGATTTAATACATATTGAACTGTTAAAGGATGGTTTGAGATGCATTTGGAATGCTATTTGCACTGTAAACACATATTTAACAATTGACAAATATAATTCATATCTCCTGGTCCGCTTACATGGTCAAAGCTTTAAACCATAATTTGTGGCCTTCCTTACTAGATTGAGTTTTGCTCGGTTTTTGACAACTGAGCAAAACTTCCCTTGCGGAATAGAAAAGGCAAGAGGACCTTGTGGTAACAATATTTTTTTTCAAATTTATATTTCCACAGTCAAGAATTAACATTTCAGGTCAATATTTAACAATATTTTCAGAATCGACTACCCCAATATTTCACCCGAGAAAAAACCTTGAAGCTGCATTTTTGTTTATGAAGTCAATATTGCAATTATTGAATAATTTATTAAAGTATTAACTCAAAAAAGGTTGACTCTTAATTCAGATTATGTTAGAGTGAAATGAGAGTTTATGTATTGGTTTGCAAAATTCAATATCTTCATCAATCTGCTGATCTTTTTGGCCCCAGTTTGTCATAAATGTGAACTCATCAGTACCTGATGCGTCCCTGGTGTGCTCTTTTGGCCCTTTATCTCTTTCACAGCAGTGGTGCTGATTGGATGCAGGCTCTCTAAACTCATGGGCTTCACAGGATGAGGCCTGTAAAGAAAGCACATACATTATTGTAACACCCTTTAAAAAAAACAGTATGCACAGTAACTTCACAGATTTTTTTCATCATTCCATTTTGATCCAATATGCAAAATGAAAAAAAGTTGCCTCGAAACCACAAGCTTTTGAAATCCCAACACCGTATCCGCTTCCCCATCCAACAGCAGCAAGCCAGATGCCATATGAAAAGTCTAGATAAACAGTCCACAAATGCATTCTTTGTAAATTGCCTGTTCAATCTCACCTGCGTGGAGTTAAGGCTAGCCCACCTCCATTGCTATTCTGAGCACTGACAGGCTGCACATCAGAGGGTGAGCGCCATGCCTGCAAAGATGCCTTTCCCCCAGACAACCCTTCTGCCAGAGATGCTGGTTCCACTTCCTCTATAACCACCGTGAGGGGCTCCAAGGAAGTCAACATGGAGCTAAAAGGTTCAGCTCCAAATTGATCTTCGCTTCCATAAAATGTATTTTGTGTTTTCACATTATCTGAAGGCTTCGGTTTGATAGACCCATTCCTGACACTTATTGCGGAGGGGACTTGATAAGCTGTGGTTATAGTTGGTTCTTCTTTATTTGTGGGCTGTTGAGACCTGGCAGTCTTATTATCCAAGTGAGTTGTGGACAGAATACTTTTGTTTGGTCTCTGTGAATTCCCTCCTTGGAAAACAGGACTGACCTGATTTGAATCTTCATTTCTTTCAAAGTACTCGATGTGTTTGTTTGAGTTGCTGGCATTAAAATCAGCAAAGAAATCTGGCTGTTTCTCCTGATTAAAAATGTGATCTAGATCGCCTGGGGTCATTCCGCGATCTTCAACTTTCTGCTCATTTTGTACACTGCCAGTAGAAAAGGGATCTACTTCTTGGTTTGGCATCAGCTGAGCCCATGGGTCTCTGGAGAGAAGCTCAGTACTAGGGAATGGGTCAAGCTCTGCCTGCCGGCCTCTTGTGACCGTGCTGCTCATACCTGAACTTGGTAATGTTTGGATGTCACTGTTCATATATTTGTCTGAGACCACTGGTGTCACAGCAGAGTATTCTTGCTGTACTGGCTCTTTGCCACTACCCCTCTGGCTGGGTTTGACTGTGGGTGCCTCTATATTTACAGGCACTTGCACTTCCCTTTCATCATCTGATGATGTTGTTGTTGTTGTTGTTTCCAAGTCCATTTGGCTAGCTGATCTGGGTGCATGTGTTGCTCCAGGTGATGGGCGTGACACTCTCCTTGCTCCAAACCTGGAAAACTCAGAGAGACTTTCTCTTCTTGTGTTCACAGGTTCTGGGACTGTGGGCAGATTAGGTTTCATAAGAGATTGGCTGGCCGTGTTCTGGCTCTGTGTTTGACTGGAATCTGCGACTGATCGAGGGTCTGGAGGTTCTACTGATTTAGGGGGAGTTGGGGCTGCTGCTTTTTTTGATGACATGGGTTTGGTTGGCTGAGATTGTGTTTGGTAATGCGTCATAGGACTCTCCTGTGGGAGTGAAAACCTGGGTTCATTCTCCTCTGGGGCATCCACACTCATCTCTGCAAAGTCCCTGTGTTTCTGATTGACCTCAGCGATTATATGGTCCCATCGGGTGTGCCCTTGCACTCCGTGTCTCTTATGAGGAAATAGGGTGTCATAATCAGGAAGTGGTATAGACATTTTTCTGCCTGGTTCTTGGTCATCCTTCTCTACATATCCAGGGTTAGTGATCTCTCTGACGGGAGCAGTATTTCCTCCAGTTTGGGCCCCATGTGGTGTGTACGAGGAAGGCATGAGGGCTCTTCTTCTCTCCGCCATGGGTGAAGATTCCACAAATCCTGTGGTCAAATCCTCTCTGCTGCCACGAGGAGAACCAGACGGGCTTTGGCTTATGTTTGGTGGAGCCAGGGATGAGTGGAGACTGGAGAAAGTATCAGGGGAGTAAAACAGGATACTAGAGAGGCTGGATTCAGAGGTGGCTGGGGAAGGACACAGCTGACTGGGGGTTTGGCACTCAGCAGGTTCAGACTCCAAAGATTGAGTATATCTGCCAAGGAGTGAAAACAAGGCCTACAGGTCAGTGTGACCATCACATTATCTAACGTTATTTCCACCAATGTACAACCCATCACCAATTTGACTAGCATCTCGCATGGCAATAAAAACTATGAAATACCCATCTATAACCACACATCTAGCCCTTGGACAGTTCCATATTTAGTCTGAACTACCTTTCTGAATGCTCTGAATGGCCAACCTACAGACAGGACTTCTAATAGTCACGTGTCTTTCCATTCCGGTTTTTCTTTCTATCAGCGACTTGATCACGTTGAGACATGTTTTAACTGTCCAATATGAAAAGACTACAATGTGACATTTCTGCTTTAAGATCATACTATGTATTCCAACAGGGCTTCAAAATTTAACAAAACACACAAATAACACAAGCAACTTGAAAGGCCTAAGGCTATCTGCAATCTAGCGAACATTTTTTAAAACAAGAACTACTGTTACATCAATGACAATGGCAAGAACAAGCCCCTTACCATTATAACTCAAGAATAAAAGCTCCAGTCCACAAACAACTATAAAGAAAATCTAATTTCCAATCACCGCAGACATCTGCAAGGAAAGTAACACTGGGCGCCAGTGACTCCTTATAAGATCTGTGAAGTCTACAACCTGTTCCACAAAAACCTAACAAGCACAAGCCACACCTTGATTCTCATCTGCACTGAGACTAAACTGGTCAAACTGGTCCATCAACCATTAGACAGCTTTCAGAGTTTTGGTAATTCAAGACAATCACAATGTTAAATCTAAACACACAAACCCGGACTTGTGGAATTCCAAAGTTTCAGTGGTAAAGTAAAAATCTGATACAAGTGTGTAATTGACATGTGCCTCTTCCTTGAGCATGGATAACAAAGACAAGAAAAAACATTATAGACCTGATTACACATGCTGCTTTTGCAATTATGATTGTGACAGTGAATAAAGAGGAACAGTGCTGTTCCTGAATTTTTGTATCGATCGCCAGGTGATGTTGTGGTTCACTCTTACACTGACATCTTTAGCTTATGTCCTTTTAAACTGATGTTGCTGCTAAATCAGTTGGACATCTTGGACATATTCAAACATATTTTAAACCCTTCTGTCTGCTTCCATCTGAAATAGCTTTTTAAAATGTATTCAGGGAGTACAGTAAGTGACAGTACGCACTCTATGGTAACTATGGGAGCTTGGAGGAGTAGCAGTAGGGGACGGGGCTTGGCAAAGGGACTGTTAGTATTACGCCTTTTTTGGATATATAAAATGCACATACCAACAAAAAGACAATAGTATGTGCAGTTGCACTTGCCTTTGAGGGTAGTATTCTAATTCCAGTCGTGCAAGTCAAAGAATAGTGTCCCTACAAGCAACCAACAGCAACCCCAGTGTCATAACACTGACATAACAGTTACCTTTATTACAAACCATTAATGCAGGGTAACTAGAGAAGGCCTACCTGGGTTTGACTGCAGACACTTTAGCAGTACGGTTGAGGAAGCCCATGGCAGAGGTTTGTGGGTTGCCGCTGGATTTCGGGTGATCCGCTGGTGTTGCATTGTCATTGCCAATATCAATGATCTCAAACGGATTGATGAAGGGGTTGGAGATCGATTTATCAGGATATCCTGTTATGGGTAGCTCCTCTTTTTTCTCCTCCTTCTTTCTGATCATTCCAAACAGAGACGAGAGCCTGTCGCTCATGGAGGCCTCCTCCTGTCGTTTCTGCTCGGCAGATCTGCGTTGCTCCTCCTCGAGCTTCTGGTATTCTGCTGCTTCCTCTTGCTTTCTCCTTTCTTCCTCCTCTTCGCTTTGCTTCTTCCTCCTCGCCTCATCTTCAAGGAAGTGTCTCTTCCTCTCCTGTTCCTCTTGGCGTCTGTGCTCCTCTTCCTCCTGCAACCGCTTGACCTCCGCTGTGTGCCTGTCTTCTGCCTGCCTTCTCTCCTCCTCTTGATGGCGCTGTTGCTCCAGTATTGCCTTATCTGAAGACTCATGCTTGAAGGAGGGAACAGGTACACTTATAAAGGAATCTGGAGAAACTTCTGAGGTGTGTTTGCGGATGTCCTCCACAGATCCTTGGCCTGAGCTGTTCAGACTGATAGTAGATCCACTGTGGGGATCCGTGTCCTCTGCGTACACATGGCTGCCATTGATGCACAGGCTGTTCAGGTCACTGTTGCTCTGCTTGGGGCGACCCAGAATGGAGAGAGGACCCAGAGAGTGCTTGCTGTCAGAGCTGGCTGTCCGCTTGTGTCCCAGGAATTTGAATTTCTTTTTCACTGTGGGAGGAGAGACAAGGAAGCATGATGTCATTGTTGAAATGCAAAACACCACTATTTAACGTGCACTGTGCTGCAGAGGTGAGACAGAACTGTCAACATAGTACAGAAAGATGAAGTTACCATCAGGAGAGTCCACATTGAGGCCAGATGAGCGGCTGCCACTGAGAGATGAATTCTTCTCTGGAAGAGTCCCCAGTGTAGACATGGACTGTGAGATGTTACGCTGCAAGTTTGATTTGGGAGCAAAGAGGCTTTTGAGTTTAGATTTCTTCTTCACTCCTTCAGACTGATTGAGGGACTGTGTGTCAACCTCCCCCTCGCTGTCTGTGAGGACCTTACTGACAGAGGGAACGATAGCTGAAGCAGAGTCAGAGAAGCCATCCCTTTTCTTCCCACGGACTTTGTCCTTCAGTTTGGAGATGCGGGAGCGCGGCTTGTCCTGCATTGAAAGGTCTAACATGCTAGCTGACATGTTGTTTCTCACAAATTGGATATCTAGCAGCAACTCGCCTCGCACCTTGTCCTCTTTTCCAGTCTTGTCCACCAGCTTGAACCAACTGCAAACAGAAAGAATGAATCAGATCATTGGGATTTCCAGAGAACACATTATAAGCTTTTTACATTTTAAATGGTATAAATATCTTGTTGCTATCTAGACCATTTCACTATTGTAAACTTAAACATTCAAAATGTTTCCCAGTTTATTTCCTGTTGCAGTGTATGTGAATGACTTACAACTTATCTCGTCATTTAGCCTCACATTCAACATTTTCTTCAATACAAAAAGATAACATGGCAAAATAGGGATACATATGTCCATTTCAGACAATGACAGAGAATAAGAGATCACTGTCTTAGTCTCAAGATAAATAGTTCATGGTTCTAAAAACTGTATGAAACAAGTTGATTTGTAGAGGAACTAGCTGCAAATTAAACAGCGGCAAAGAACTGTTCCTGATGCAGGTCTTTGTTATGTAAAGTTAAACTTCTAATTAATAGTTTGTTGTAATAGTTAACGGTTTAATCGTCCAAGTCATTTATCAAGCAGTATATAATTGTAATTTAAATATTTTTGGGTATTGCTCTGTTGGTTGGACAAAAGAAGCAATTAGAAGAAGGTGCTGTGACCTTTGGAAACATTCAGAATTGTATGTAATTCCATAAACTAAATAATGTATCGATTAATTAAAAAACAAATATTGACTGATGTTTGAGTCTCGTGTTCAACTGCCATGTGCTCCTTTACACAGTAATTTTATTTTGGGTTGGCCCTAAAAAAACAACTGCCATGACCCTTGTGATAATACTCCTCCTCCCCCACCCAAAAAAAAGTCCACCTGTTAATTTATAGGACATGTAAAATGGACCTGTACTTGTATTGTGCTGTTCTAGTGCGCTTTCACACTACTTGTCATCATTCACCCAGTCACACCCATTCATACACTGATGGGAGGGGCTACAGTTCCACCTGCCCATCAGGACTAGCCAACATTCAGACACCGTATTAGACAAAAATGTGTCATTAACGTGTACAACTTGTTCCACTTCCTGCTGGGAGCAACATGCCAATCACTGATAAAGCTTTAATTAAAACATTTAAATACAAATAAAACCTCACGTTAATCAAGTTAAATTAAATTAATCACAATTACAGCTTTGTCCAGGCTCACCCTCTCTGTTGCACAGGATCAGCACTTATTAGTGACAAGGGAAAGGTAGGCGTGGTCTAGAGAACTCTCTCAAACCATGCAATTAGTGCCATTACATGCTTCAACAAAGCCTTGCCATTATTAGATGTATTAATAGTGTAGAATACGGGCCAATTATAACAAGGCTTTTCATTTTAAACTCTGATCCACAACAGAACCAGCCAACTGTGTGTCACACACACATATCTGTAGACTAGTTCTCGTTTTAAAAACAAGTTCAAACTCTTTACTTTCATACTACAATTAATCTAACATCCAGAATGTGCTGATGCAAGCCAAACATTAACAACAGGCAGCAATACAATATGTATCACTACTGTCCTTTGGCTTAAACTAAGATTCTACTGCAACATTTTTTAAAAGTCACTTCTTTAATACATGGATTGTGCTACCTTACAGTATGTCACAGGAACTAATCAGAATTGCAGAAACATGTTCCAGATGGCTTTATTTATTTTGCATTGAGTAAATCCAAGTGCACACAATACAACTAAATTAATTCCAGTAATGTAATACAACTGTACACTAATATACATATTTGTATAGGGTAGCTATAAAAGGAGAAATACAATTGTGCCGATCCCCCCTTTCTTCTGCATTTGGTCACACGTTCTCATCCACAACACCTCTCCTTTGCACGGCTGATCCATCTCTTACAATCTTCTGCAGATATGTCCAGATATCCATCTTTCACTCATCTGATTATTAGGCATGTGGTCATAAACGTTCCACCTATAGTATTCCCCTATAGGGTGGCGGAATGGAGAGTATGGAGTAGAAAATAATTATGAAGCATCACATCGTCTCATACAATTTACAGTTCTGGTTTCTACCTCGCTTGCCCTCTGTCCTCTCTTAGTACTCCTAGAGGTATTCAAGGAATTAAAATAAATAGCCCTATTAGGAGTTCATGCATTTTAATTTTGTATTTCTTAGATGTAGCAGAATGTAGCAAATCACAGTCTAGTAAGTGGTAATAGTGTGTTACTTTAGGTTTTGAATAGTATGCAAACATGGGTAAAACGCACTGTAAATACACAGTGACGTGTGGTGGTTGAATTTGAGTGACAAAAACAGTAAAAACTAATTTTGAAAAAAATTAACTGTGTTATTTCCTCTTTTACCATTCGGTAGAACATGATGTGCCCTTCTAAAGTTCAATCTAACCTTTTATGAGATCTGCGATATGGTGGAGATAACCGTCACTGAATTTAAATACAAAACATGCTGCGGCATTAACCAGACAGATATCTGAAGTTCATATGGAGTTTACTGCTGCAGCATTTATTTTAGCATCATGCCCGGTAGCAGACATCCAGACAGAATATCCAGTCAGGAAACCAGCATGGGAGTGAACCGACATGCCTCAAAACACACAGGGAGGTGCTGTGCAGTAAGTATTGAAAGTCACACAGAGCCTAACTCAAACATTTCTCATTTCCCACCCGTAACCAAGCGCGCTAAGCCAAACAATCGCTAACCGGGTCTAACCACAAGGACATGACGCTTCCTCAGGCCAATCATGGTGCTATTCTTGTCTTGTCTACGTCTATTACAGCAGGAAAGGCAACATAGCTGGCTGTATGGAGACAATTAATTGTTACGGTTATTAACAGACGGCCAGGGTGTACATGTTCTGTTTGCTTAGAAATACAGAGCCATACCACATGCATGTTCTACCCAGTCCTGCTGGACAGGTTCCTAAGTTAATTGTCAAGAGCACTTCTCTTTTTATGTTTAATGATTAACAAGAAAGACTATGTATCGTATGAGTAAACACCAGAGTGGATTCAGCCTATGAAATAAAGAGGTGTCAATACAGTAAAACATACACTCCCCCAAAATGTCTGTTTAACACTCACTGACACCTCACATGAACAGTTAACTGTGTTTCAAAAGTGTTCAAGGATCGAGTAATAACACTTGTTCTTAAAAAAACATCTTTAGACACTACAGGAAATGTGTAAGATCATTTTGTTTGAACTCTCTAAAAAGGTGATTCTCATGTTTGGTAGAGAGAGAAAAACAAATCAGGATGAGAGATATTTTTAGTTCCACTGCTCTGCTCTTTGTTCACAAAATAAATATTGTGGCTCGGGTGTCGGAACAGAAATAATAACCTGGCCCGTCTGCAACAATTATACAATAGGTAACTCAATATATAGAAAGAAAATTAATCTGCAAATATTTTGATAATGGATTCATTGTTTAAAAAAAAAAAAGTATAAGGCTCTAAATTGTAAGAATTTGTTGCTTTTTGTTAAGTAATTGTATGTGTTTTGGACAACAGGTTGGATGAGATAAGTGATTTGAAGATGTCAAATTGGGCTTAAAAGAAAACTGACTGAAATGGTATCGACCAAATAAATGACAGTGATCGAATAAATAAGCCCTTGATTTATTA
This sequence comes from Cottus gobio, assembly GCA_023566465.1. Lineage (NCBI taxonomy): Eukaryota > Metazoa > Chordata > Actinopteri > Perciformes > Cottidae > Cottus > Cottus gobio. The sequence goes on along the minus strand of CM042218.1, from coordinate 13,640,060 downwards.
AAATTGTAGTTAATAGTTAAACCTGAATTTAGTAATCTGGCTAAATGTCTGATGATTTGTGATAATAAATGACTCCTTTTCTCATTCAAGTTAAAATATACGGCACTCTATTACCTATGTTCTTCTCGAATACACGGTGTTGTGTTAGAGACAACAGCAAAGCTCCCTTTCAGCAGCATAACAAAGTCCTCGAAGTCACACCCTTTATCAGCAGGACAGGCAAGCAGGCTAGTAATCCAACACCACATGCTTCAAGGCGAAAACAGCAACAGCATCCAATACCCTGCATTATGCATATTGGATCAGACAGAGACAGAGGGATTGAGCAAGCTGGGAGAGTGAAGGTCCTCCTTGAATGAACTTTTCCATTAAAGTGTCTTAAACTTACTGAGCAAACACAAGATAGCGTTTCAGATAAGACGGTACAATAACCAAGCGAATGAGGTCATACTAGCTCTGTTTCAGAGTAGAGTGATAACTGGGAACTAACAACCTCCCTCAATCTTTACAAAAGGTCACATTTGGAAGTCAAAGTCTACATTAAACTATGTCTATCTTTAAAAAATACTCTTACATAATAGGGTGTGTACATCCAAATTCAACACCAATTCAATGCTTTATTTTGATTCATGTTACACCCATACTACGTCAAACTACATGTCATCATGCGACATATCTGGGTGTGAGCTGACGCATTTGTTAGTTAGGAAAGCTAAGTATCCCTAAGGAATGTACAAGACTTACAGCAGCAATGTGGGATGCCAGCTGGCAGTTATAAACTTGGCTTCAGGTCAATTTATGAAGTAAATGTCCCAGTCAAAGATTTGTGTTGATTCAACAGAGGAAAGTGCTGAGATTACAATGATCTTGGACTATTTTCCCACAATCTCCATAGTTTTCTGTTTTTCTTTTAAGACACTGATAAGAGGAAGAAGGGGAGGGAGGTTCCAGCACATTCTTAACAACATGTGTCTCTACTTGTTTATAAAACTAGACTTGATTAGAGGGACAAAACATCTGATGTTCAATTTAAACTCAAGGATGGATGGATCATTTACTGCTCATTTCAGTTCATGCGTACGTGCAATTCAAGCCATGCTCCTTCCTATATGATCATCACATTTTCAAATTCAAAAGATATATTCGCTGTCTCAAATAATAAATACATAAAAGACACAATTTCCCCCCTGCTTGCTATGTAGAACAGCTACGTTAAAGTTTTATAAAGATTCAACTTCAGGGTTGACAGAATTAGGTACTCTAACATTTGTGAGAAACATTTGCTAAATCAGTCACAATAACACTGAGGCAGGTTTAGCAGTACTTGTTTTGAGCGGCCCTGCTTCTTCCCAGCCTGCTTAGCAATAACCCCTCTCGGGGCATAGATCATGCTCAAATGAAGGCCACAATATCAATTTTAAATTCAAATCAATAAAAGCTTAGGGATACGGTCGGGTCAGGAACCAACTTACAGTGTGTTTACCCACCTATTTAATTTCAGCATGCAGTTTAACTTTGCTTTAAGTTAACTCTAAGTTGTATGATGTAAAGTCATACATTTTAGTAAGTGGACTATTTTGGCTGTGTAAAGTTTGCAGGTTCTGGGGGGATGCTGCACTGTAAATACACTGGAATGAAGGTTGAAACCTGCTTTGTTTGCATGAACTAGTGGATACCTTTGTGTAAATCATAACTACAAACAATAAAGGGAGCTCATCTAATACGACATGAGTTCTCAGGCTTTTGGGGAAGCATGCTACAGTGCTATGAGGGAGTTTGAAACAGGTGAGGCCCACACAACAGTAGTCACTTACTCTGTCTTTTTGCGAGGGCTGTTGTCGTGCAGATCCAGTAAGTTCACCACAGCTTGACCCAGAAACTTGTCGAGCCCCACCTGGGCCCGGTGCATCACCTGGACGTACAGCGTACAGCGGTCGCCGTTGCTCGGGTGGAAGAGCGGCAGGTCGAACGACGCCTCTTCTTTCCACACGGGATCGACACATTTCTCGGAGACAGAGGTAGAAAACTTGTCTTTGGCCACCTGCATGATGGCGTAGGCGTCGTTGGTGCCATGTTTCCCCTTGGCACGCAGGTTCCGAGCCTGGTGGACCGTTACCTGGACACCCGTAGGGAACCACTGCTGGCTCTGGTCGGCCAGAGACATCTCCGACGCCCGTTAAGCTCGACCAAAAGTTAATCCAAATTGTTTTATTAAAGCGTTTGCTGAACTCTAGGCTACCTTCGCCGGCCTCGGCAGCTGTAGGTTTAGGTTACCGAGCTGGACTTCAGGAAGCTCAGGTTGAAGTCGTAATACTCTTCGTAACGATGTATCTAACATTCACATAACACCCGAGTTGAGTTAACAATGAGTTAACCAACTTACCGCGAGCTCCGAC